>JAAXCT010000272.1:0-702613 GCA_012490785.1 Eragrostis nindensis
CTTCTTCTTGTGACGATCTCAATGACTTGCTCAATTGAATGACTCAAGCTCAAAGCTCTCAAACTCAATGTGATCACCATACTTGTCCTTCGGGAGAGCATCAAGAAACCTTCTAAGACCTTGACCCTTAGTGACTATCCAAAGCTTGTTCTCATTTATCCTCTTGATGAGAGAATCCATCCGAAGAGCAAACTCAACAAGATCTTCATTCGGCTCCATAGAGATGTGATCCAACTCATCACATAGCTTGAGATATCCATCCTCTTGATCCCGAGAAGAAGAACCTTCACCAACACGAGATGATGATTGAGCTTGAGGTAGAGGTTGAGCTTCAATGTGTTGATCTTCACTTGCATGAGAGATATCCTTGCCCTTCTTGATATCCTCCTCAAGAGAGGAGAGAATAGCACCACCTCATCGTAGGGCATGTTACACAACTCATCCACTCGAGCAAAAGCAAGAATACCAACCGCGAGAGTGGTAGAGATCGGATAAGCTTCTTCACAACATGCTTGTGCATAATGGATGGATAGCCTCGTGACATGAGTTTCCTAGCAAGAACATACAAGCGAGATGCGAAGTTAGTGATATCCTATTATCATTCAAAACAAGCTCATCATACTCATCACGCACATGATAGTAGGAAATATCATTAAGCACACAATCATAAGGCTCAATCAAGGTAGAGGCGATGGAAGTGTTAGAAACGTCATCATGAGTGGACTCCATTTTCCCACACGTAATCCCGGTCACGACTCAAGGCGGTTAAGCCCAATAAAGAGCACTTGGCTCTGATACCACTTGTAAGGATCGTGTGGACCGAGAGGGGGGGGGTGTGAATCGGTGCACTCTAGAATCTATTTCCAAACACTTACACCCAAGCAACTCCTAGCGAGTAGTTCTAGTAGCAAGGTAAAGCACACTAAGGAGTATCCTTAACCTATATAGCTAGTGCATATAGATAACACAATATACCACACTAGCAACCTAGCACAAGATAGATAGATAGCGGAAGACTTAAGCTAGGCAAGGCAAGGTACATGATAACTAGAGACAAGGCAACCAAATACTAGGCACACTAAGTAGAGTCCTTAGAGCCATTAGATAGGTATAACAAGTAAGCACACGAGCAAGGCAATCAAGCAACCTAGTGAAGCTAGTAGGTACCAAGGTAAACACACAAGCAAGATAAGAGCACAACTCAAGTACTACAAGCAATCATATGAAGTGCGATAAGTAAATGCGAGTAGTAAAGGAGAAGGGATAGAGAATGCTCATGGATGTTTTCCGTGGTCTCGGAAGAAGGATGGCGCCTTCCCCTACTCCACGTTGGGTCACTCCCGCCGGAGTTCGACCCCGTCCTCCGCTCGATGGCGATCCATCCCCCTAGAGCACACTTCACCCTCCGAGTGAAGTCGCGGGCACGTCCCGCCGGGCTCGATCCCGGGGTACTCTTCCGGAGGTAAGGCTCCGCACTTGATGCGTGCAAAGGGCGCTCCACTAGTGATGCTTCTTTCGCACGGGAAGCTCCAAGACCGTGTACAAACTTGTGTTGACTTCCACAATCTCCTTGGACAGCTCAACACCGACGCCTAACCGGTCTAGGCCTTGCCATAGACCAAGAGTAACAGCCCTAGATGACTCTCTCAAGCCCACACTAGCCTAGAGATCAAAGGATGCAACTTGCTACTCTCTCAAGCACTAGGATCACTCCAAATCCCTCTCAAGTGCTTACACTTCTCCTCTTGGCTTCTTGGCAGCACCTCCCCTCTTTCCTGGGTCCAAGAGCACCTCAAAGAGGTAAAAAAACGACTATTATAGGCCTCCAACCTCAAACTAGCCGTTGTCCAAAAGTACCCAGTCTGGAGAGGACCGTACAATGGACCGTATTGTCCGGTCTCCATTTGACCGTATTGTCGGTCTCTACCAGACTGGCGTCCGGGGAGTGCTGTTCATCATCTCAGACCAGACCGTATTGTACGGTCCCTAGGACCGTATTGTCCGGTCTCCTTTTCTTCTTCAGCCACAGAAACTTCTCCTTTTCTGTTGCTCTTCTCTGTAAGACCGTATTGTACGTCTCCATGACCGTACCATCCTCTCATTGTCCGGTCTTCATTCTTCAACTTCCAGAAACTTCAGCTTCTCTGTCTGGATCTTCCAATAGAGACCGTACTGTCCGGTCCCTAGGACCGTACTGTCCGGTCAATGTCCGGTCTCCTTCTTCCACTTCCAGAAACTTAAGCTCTTCTGTCTGGATTTCCTCTGTAGACCGTATTGTACGGTCTCCTTGACCGTACTGTCCGGTCCCTTCTTGCCTTCGCAGCTTCGATCTTCTTCTTGATCTTCTCTTCAAGACTTGATCTTTTTGGTTCCTTCAAACTCTTCTGCCACCCTAGCCCCTGAGAGACTCACCATGCATCCAATGATCTCTATAACTAGTGTGTACTAAGAGAAACCACCTCGAACCCTCTTGATAGTCCGGTTTTCCCTATGGACTCAAGCTAACATCTAACCAAGCAACACCCGCTTGGATCTAGCATGTCCTTAGCCTTGATCCATGTCTTCTCCGCGACTCCATCAAGTCCGTTCTTGTGTAGATGAAGGCAACCAATCATCCTTGTCAATAAGTTCATGGTGTATTGGCGTTCACCACCAACGGACGGAGCTTTCTTCATATGTGACCTATAAGATCTCACAAAGAGTGTTAGTCACATCATGGTTCTCATCCTATCACCAAAACATTCATACCTTGGGTTTCCCTAGCTCCAATGGTCATGAAGCTTACACCTCTTGAAAAATGTGAAATGAAAAGTGTCATTGAGACTGGCCTAAAAGGACCACCTTGTTGGTTGCAGGTCTACGGTGATAGAGAGCCAAGACGGCCGGCCGATTCGTGTTGCAGCAGTTCTCCTCTGGGATGCCTAGATCGACCAACTTCCTCACCGCTCGCGCGTCTGCTTCAGCTATGGCCGCGGCTCCTGCCGGCCCCCTTTCTTCCGTGCGTACAAACTTCGGTTGCTCAGTAATATTTGGGGGGAATTCAGCTCCAAATCGATCAGATATTTAGAAATTGATCCGGTCTCTCACTGCAGGATCTTATTGCTTTCCCTTCTTTAGTCTCTCTTACTGCAGTTCACTGTCTACTAAAAAATGGCTTAAAATTCTTGCTTTTTTTTCTCTGAAAGAAAGCAATTATAGTTATCTCTTTTGTGATTCTCTCAGGAAGCTGGCCTTAAAACTCTCAGCAATGTCTTCCATGGAGCTGCAGTTCATCCTCCTGGTACGGTGCTTCCCAACAACCATGGATTCATGGCTATATAAGTAGCTACCTTTCTTCATACTTAGTTATTATTGATTTTGATGTAACTTGTTGAAATTATTGATTTTATTCCAATAAAGGCAACATAATCTCTCTCAGGGACATGGCATTAAAACCCTCAGCAATCTTTCCATGGGGCTGCAGTTAGCCAGGCGTGGTGGTTTCGAACAACCATGGCTATGTAAGTTGCTGCTAAAATTTCTGTTACTTACTTTGTGTATCATTTAGGACTAGTGTTGACAACACAGGTTGTACGGCCTTGGGTTAGATGTTTTTAACCTTGGTGTAGGTATTGTCATAACATAGAGTTTCAACCTGCTTTTTAAGTCTTTGAAGCTTGCATCTCAAGTGGACGGGTTATCTTTAATTTCCTTTGCATGAAGAATGTCATTGCTTCATTTCGTCATATTACCTAGGCATATTTGATGATTTTTGTTTGGTTGCATTGGCAATATTCAATTTTGGAAATAATAAATCATTTGTCGGAAGTATGCATTCTGACACCTTATCCTACCTGACTCAGGCTGCGAGGTACCTAAACACATTAGCATGCTCCACTGCTGCTGCTAAGTCAGGCTGGTCAACAACTCGAATGCCGTCAACTATCATCAATCACAAGAAGTCGGCATTTGTGAATTCTGTTGGAAGTAAGCAAACTATTTCATCTGATGCATTTTGGAAAGAGAAACTGGCATCTTGGAAAGAGATGGGTTTAGATTGGTTTGCTAAAAAATGGGTGTTGTAAGTACTGGTCAACTGTTTCTCATTACAACCATATTGTATGAATGAATCAATCCATGCTTTTTTTTTTTGAGGGCATGAATCTATCCATGCTTGCTTTCTATATGATTCATTGTTGTTTGCTTCTCGTATCTCCTTTGTGAATTCATGATAGCTTGCTCTTGTTATTTAGAGTTTGTAGTCTAAGTTGCTCTTGTTAATTAGAATTTGTAACAAATCCCTAATTAGGGGTGTTCATAGCCGGTTTGAAGAAACCGGCATTTGTCTGCAAACCTACGAACAACAGTAACCTTGTTCAATGTATAAACTGTCACATACCGTCGTTGAACACCCCTAACAACTATATACACTGGATAATTGGAATTTTTCCTGATTGATTTCTTTTCCTTCAAACTTTAGCAATGAATGCTAGCTCATTCGGATTTGGCATGATGGAACAGGGCACAAAACAACACGCCTTGTCAAAAGTAAATTCAACGCACCTATTCTGTTTTCGAAGGCATTCAATATGGTTTCCTTATTAAGTAGAAATATTAGGTGTGCTATATTTTCAGCATTGCCTCAAAAAGAGGCCATCATTTTGCCTTTTGAACTAGGCGATATAGTAGCTTATGAAGGGTGTAGGTGTAATGTAAATCGATTCGTTGAAGCTGATTGTGATCGGATAATCCTCTTTTGGTGGTTGGCATGTGCTAATTAACTAGCCTACATGTAAATCGAGTCATTGATGCCATTCACAACCTTCCACCGGATGCTTCTTTTTATTTTCGTACTGAATTTTCATTTCCTTTGACCTTCTCTTCAGGGATGTTGATGATCCTGGTAATGTTATGACGATGGTGATCTGGATGCTTCTTTTTATTGCCGGTTGTTCGGTGACACTCCCGAGGACATTAGCACAAGTGGCTACGATCACAGCCTAAACAGTTCTGGTGGTTGCTTGGCTTGCTGCAACTGCTGGTGCCATTGTCCAAAACCTGAGGTGAAACGCAGTTAGGAGGGACAAGTACTATGAAGCAGGTGTAGTCTTTTTGGTACTACCTCCGTCCCAGAATATAAGCATTCCTAGGTTTGTTGAAAGTCAATCAGTTCAACTTTGACTAGCAATAGCTATAAAAATAAAATAATTTAAATATGAAGAGTTGCATATTAGGATAGTTGATTTCACGATGAATCTAACAACATCAACTATATATAATGGAGTGCTATAAATATTTTGCTATTGATGGTCAAAGTTAAGGAAGCTTGACTTTGACCAAACCCTAGAATGCTTATATTCCGGACGGAGGGAGTAAATTCAAGAACATTCTTCTGACATCCGTACTGTACTTAAAGCCCTCTTAATCTGGCTACTGGTAGAGGGAGTATGGACGTGCACTCCTCGAAGACACCCGTTATTTGTCACTTTTAACTTATTTTGGTACTCTTTCTTGGTCCGTGCCTGTAATAATATTTTGGTCCTATGAGGTATGCGTGTGCTGAAATGCAGATTTTATATGCTACTACTAGAACAAGGAAAATTCTCATCTGCCGTCACATGCATCGCCGGTGCAGCCGCGCGTTCCGTCCTGCACGGTTTCCTCCTCTTCTCCGCGTCCGGCCACCACGCCATGCATGCATGGTCCTCCGCCTCGGCATCCGCCACCTTCCGTCGTTGCGCCATGGCGCGGCGCTCATGTCATGCCAGATCAAGCCGGTGCAGTAGGGGAGGCCTACGTTACCGCAGTCAGAACCTTCCACCGGCGGCGGATGGCGGACAGAAGAGCGATGAACCATATCTCCAGCAGCCGATCGAGGTGTGGTTTCCACGCGGCACGGTTGGCAGCCGGCAGCGATCGCGGCTGTCAGACGCCGTGTGGTGTGCGCGGCAGGGCGAGGCCAACTCAGGAGGTACATCGATTGGAGGAGAGGATACGTACGCGCGACGAGGCGGCCGCGAACGTCACGGCTCTTGCCGCGGCGATTCCCAGCAGCTTCGCGACGACGTCTCCTGCCGCGGTGCAAGCTGTAAGCCGTGATCCTCCTCCCCTTATTAATTGGCAGCCTGCGCCGGCGAATGGAGTGGCCACAATCGTTTAGTTCCCGGACCGGGGGTGGTGGTCGCTAAATGAAATGGCGACCACCCGTGGAGCTGTTGGAACCATCGGATTGGAACAAGCGGCTGGATCCAAGCAGGAGAAGGCCACCGAAAACGTCACATGAGCCTAGGAGCGGCCCGATCATTTTGGCCCGTGGATTTCTAAGGCCCGGGAAAATGAAGCGGGAGATGGTGACATTGCGACGCCGGTGTAGTTGGAGCCGCGTTCAACGAGACCTTCTTCTTCTCGTGGGCCGCTCGCTCTTTCGCTGCTAGACTGAGCCGTCTATCGCCTTCGCGAACCTTGTTGTACCACAACAGCCGATTGGAGCGGAGGAGCTGTAGGCTTCATGTACCTTGGGGCATATGCCCCATGGTACAAAACAATTTTCTCTCATTAATAGCATATACTTAACTAAATATTAATTAAAATAAGTGTGTTCTAATTTGAAAGTGAGATACCAGATTTTTCTCCACTTCTACTTTTAACTTTGCCACTTCGACATAGTTGAAGACAAGGGATGGTCACTATTTCATTTAGCGTCCACCCTTTGAGGTCACTGTGACCATTGGATCATAACGACTGATAGGATCCGAGATGACAAAGGGGCACTGTGAGCTACTAAATAAGAGCACAATTTCGGCCCACCTATAAATGAGGCCTAAAACAAAGATAATCAGGTAGAGAGGATCAACGCAGGGCCGAGAATTGAAGGACCGACCGGCTAGTGGCAACGACGGCATCCAAGCAAAGATGACTCATTCAGGCCCTCTTGTTTGTGGCAACCTTGGACGATCACATAGTTTCTGTGATTGATACAAGAAAATGGCGCACGTTGTGTGGCCTGTGGGATGGCGTAGCGTGGGAGTAGCGAATCATCGAAGAAGAAAACAACTATCCACCACTTTTGTCATGAAAATGCTTGAAATATCCTTATTCATGTTTCGAGAAAATTCCCCACCGCCGCCATTATGAAAATATTATCCAGAATACCATTATGTATGCATATAATTATTCACCACTGCCATTACAGATAGCCCAAATTTCCCTTACATTTGCTTATAAAGTACCACCATCATAATAATTCAAACCAAATGTCCCATATATTTCTTTTTTTTTTGCGAGGGAATGTCCCATATATTTCTAATTATTATACGTCATTACTTGTCGCCGTATTTTCCCTACATTTGGATTATTGATACTGTGTCCCGTGGTCCCTCACATGCACAGACAACGTACTTGTTATTAGGTTCGAGCATTCGGCAATTTAGGCCCTGTTTGGTCCCAATCGGCTTGAAAACTATAGAATTGTCACGCATTCACGCTGGCGAGAGCTACTATTGGATCGAACTTGTAAACAAAGAAAACAGAATTCACGAACATGAAGTTGCATGATTGCACTAAACAAACGGGATGGACATAGTTTACCAGACGATAATATATAGAAGCAAGCGCAGCATGATTATACCCGGCCCCGATATTGCAAAGTACTTGAATAGATTCAGAATGACTAACTTCGGAGCGTTAATACTGCACATAAAACCTTAATACATGGCTCTATGTCCCCATTTTCTCCCTCAGCTCAGCAAGAATTGATGGGGCTTTTTGAGCCAGCTGAATGTAACCATCGGTCAGTACAACCTTCTTGAAGTTTTTCTCGTCCGTGAAGAAGGCAATGCACTTCTTCTTCATCTCCGGGCAGTTGTACGTTTCAGCGCAGGAGAGAGTAGCAGCAACTGTATCCACCGACACATTCTCCCACAGCTTGCTAGCGCACCTAAGCTTCAGGAATGCGTACCGGTCTGCCACGGCAAGCAGGTCTGAAACACCTCAACTGGAGAGTCGCCGAGCTCGTCGTCTCCGGGCAAGGCATCCGTGTACATGAATCGGAGCATGACCTTGAATGTGGTGGCCGCTCTGTCGTGCAAGGTGATGGATGGCATTTTGGCGTCCGCCATGGAGCCCAAGAGCTGGGCGTTGAAAACCTTATGTCGTGCAAGGTGATGGATGGCATTTTTGCCTGCCATGTGTGCGAAATCACCTTAGAAACCACTTAAGAACTTTATGTGCGTGGATTAAAAAAGATGAGAGACTACAGTACAGGAGACGAGGGATGGAAATTAAACCGAGACAAAAGATGAGGGACCAAATTAAGTTGGACTTAATCGCTAAAACCTTGTGCATAGGGTGTAGCTTTTGTCAGCGCCTCCTCTCTTCTTGTGCAATCGACTCTCAATACGGCACGTCCAGGAGAAGCATTGGGCGAAAACCGTCCCCATTAAATGGAAAACCTTGATCTGTTTATCGCACATCGGCCACAGATCGCAATCCAGCTTTGTGTCGATGAAGCACTCGTCGGCGCCGAGCAGCTGGAGGCGGGGGCAGTGTTTGAGGAGCGCACGGAGGTTGGACTGCAAGAGGAGGCCGCCACGGAGCACGAGCTCCTCCAGCATCGGGAGCTTGGCGATCACCCTGTCTTCGAACGCCTCGGGTAGGCACCAGAAAGACGTCACGTGGAGGCTCCTTAGCGACGGTGACCTGCATTGCATGGATGCACACGACACGAGAGATGAATGGGAATGGCCGGTAGGAGTTTCACCACCCCCCCCCCCCCCCCCCCCCCCCCCCCCCCCCCCCCCCCCCCCCCCCGCTCTGGGGGTTGGAACGGCGTACATTAAGGATGAGAAAAAACACTGCTGCATGCATGGATGCATGCGGAATTCATCTCAAGAAATAAAATAAAAATGCATGCGGAATCAGCGGAACGCACCTAGCCGCAAGGTAGGCGAGGAGGTGGCGATCAGCTGGGCCGCGGAACGACTCGCACCGGCCGGCGCTCCGGTCCACGGCGGTACGCCCCATTGCCAACCGTTCCACGTAGAGACGTTCGTCGACGTCCTCTTCATCCTCTTCGAAGTCGACGTCGATGCACCGCCACAGCGTAGGTTCGTCGGCCGCGACGCGTCGCCATGACGTGCACGCGAGCCCCGCGCCGCCGAGGATGTCGGCGTGCCGGATCCGGTGGAAGATATCGCACAGGAGGTCCGCCGGCAGCTCCGCCCAATCCCGCGTCTCTTCCGGCTCTAGGTTTCCCATACCTCCCCGTCCTGTCGGCGCATATGGAATCGCGATCCTCTCATATTTATGTCGTTGGGATTGTGAATATGTCCACGTCAGATGGTGAATCGTCGTCGATACTTATATTTTCGAACTATTTTGATTTTTGACAGGCATAATATACAGCAGCAATTCAGATTAGAGTAATATTCATGTCACATTGAGATCCTACCTCGCATGAGCATGCGAATTCCACTTTCGTTCTGTACTTGTTCGGGTTTGTCCTACTATGCCCACTCCTAATGCCAAACCCAATATCAATCTCCCACGAATAGATGTTGTAGTAATCTTTTGCCTTGTCGCAGGATCTGAATCTTGTCCCTTCAAATGGCAAGGATATGGCCATGCATGCTCTTTTCTGCACAACTTGGTGCTAAGCTTAATGATTTTTTGATCGCACTCTCCTCTCGAGGCGACATCCTTGCGTCCGGCCGGCCCCTCAAACCACATATCTTGTGTAAAAGGATACCCTCGGACATATTCACAATTTGACAATTCAAAGTATCCTACTCCCTTTGTTTTTAAATTGTTGTCGCCGTTGGGCGGCGGCGGACTCCCACGCGGCGGCATTCTGCTCGAGCAAACGAAAACCAGTGTTTTTCTTTTCATTATGAAGTTATTTCGTCAGGAAACTGACCTTGACGGTGGACGAACATGATCGTTGCGTTGAAGCTCGTCGACTCCTGACGATAATCTATGTTAGCAGGCGCCGCCACGTACGCGCCGACCGTCCATCGAAGAATGCAGCGAGTCACACGCTCACACGTCAAGCTGACCTGACCATGTGACATGTGTATAGCATAGACCCTACCTAAAGGCCAAACTGTCTTCACTCTTCAGGTCAGCAGATAGCAAACTCGCTCGACGATCGACCGCCTGTCTCAGCCTTAGAGCTCTGCTTCAAGCGTTGCCCCCGCTCACTTGCAACGTTGATTCTGAAGAGCGTACAGAGCCTGAGAACGGCCGGTTCAGCAGCCTGACACATGCACGGCAAGGATACCCGTACTACGTGCCGGCCCTCGAGCACTTGCCACACTAAACTTCGACTCTCGCCTAGCGTAGCCGTGCCAGAGCTGCCACCACGAGAAGAACAATATCCGGCGCGCGGACGAGACTGCTCGCGCGCAGTTGTGCGCTCGACGGCCTCCTCTCTCGATCGATCGCCGTCCCAACAGGCTTCACATGCATCACCGGTGCAGCCGTGTCCGCGCGCGTGTCGCCACCGCGACCGCCGCACCCCGCGCGCGCGCATTACTTCAGCGGCCGCGCACTGCGTCCTCCTCTCCACTCCGGCGTCCGGGTGTCACGCCATGGCCGTCCTCCCCTCGAAACGCATCTGCCAGCGCCTACCATCAGTGCGACGCCCATGCCGAGAGCTAGCCGTGGTACATTACATCGATTGGAGGCGCACACGCCTAAGACACCTTGCCCAGTGCGCCACGCCGCGACGGCCTCCTCTGTGGCCCAACAGACGCCGGATGGCATCACAGCGCACCGGTTTCACATGCACGACCGGTGCAGCCGTGCCGCTGGGCGCTAGTTTTCATCCGGAGATCCCCGTGTGAGTTCCTTCCGTGGCCGTGCACGTTGTCCTCCTATCCTCTCCGGCGTCCCCGCGCGACGCTCGTGCCGAGAGCCAGCCAAGGTGCACTGCATTAAACGGTGGAGTGCGCGCCTGATCGGGGAAATGGAGCCACGGGAACCGTCGAATCAGATCTGTGGCTGGATCCGGGCAGAGGAAGGCCACCGAAAGAGTAGTACTACGGTTATTGTTCATTGTTCTGCGTTACTGTTCATCTTCGGTTGTTTGCACAGCACGTACCTGGTTCAGCTCCCGGTTTCTTCAAACCATCAATGAACACCCCTTCATTAATTCCGTTCCAACATATAAAAGTATTTTCAAGTTTTGTCAAAGTTTAAGTTTTTAACTTTAACTATGAATATCAGAAAATTCATAACAATCATGTATAAATGGTGCTATTAGATTCATGATCAATGTCATAATGTATATTTTATTTTTTATAATAATTTTTACAGCTTTTGTTGGTAAAGATCAAAATATTTGACTTTGATCAAACGTAAAAAATACTTGCAGTCTAGAATATAGGAGGATTAGCATGATCTCGACTTTGGCTATATGCGTTTTCGACCATGGACCTCGATCCGGAGGATTAACTTGCCCCATAAGCTCACGGGCATCTATGCCATTTGGCTCCTAGCAATAACGACAGCCGGCAGAGTGAGTAACGAAGAGGTGCACGACGAAGTCTCCGCTTCCTTCTACGGTGTGCCGCGCAATGTCGAGTTGCCAATCGACTACGTCAGTACAAGTGCGTCATCTTGCATCACCATCTAAAACCAAATGCTACTCCACCTTGATATCCTAAACAATGAGACTGTGTACATTTACCAACATAAACACATATATGGGAGACATCATCGGAAAGCTCTAATTCATTGTGATGTGTTTTCTTTATTCCAATGATGGTCAGCATGTTCGAGAGTCGTGACTTGTTGGCATATGAGCGTCTCTGAATATACCTTACCAACCTAAAATCAAGATTCTAACATTAATAGTTTGTGTTGTTTACAAGTTTCAAATTTCTAGCTACCGCATGAAGTTTAAAGTTTGCACAACTTCACCCATCAATTCAGAATAAGGAAGTTATTTTTCCACATGCATTCCACCTTACATTCATTCAAAAAGTTTGTTTTTTCTAAGAGCATCATCGATGAACACCTATTTGCCCTCTCATCTCAAATTGAGGGAAAAAGTGTAAAAGGGTTTCTAACAAACACCCTAGCTGGCTACTTAGTTTGAAGAAGCTCTCATCCATCCTCCTCCACTCATATCCCAAGCTCCTAAAGCAGATTTGGACATAATCGTCAAATTGTTTTGTGATCACAGGATATTCTATTTCACAAAGAACACATATAATAGAGAGAGAGAGAGGGAGAGAGAGAGAGAGAGAGAGAGAGAGAGGAATGATAAATGAAAAGGGTCAACCTTGGATTGCCTTTATGATGACAAGTGGTGGTAAATACCACCTAACAATGGAGATATTTTTAAGATTCTATGGGCAAGCAATGATCAACAATTTCAAAATTTGAGGTACATGCCTAAATATGTGACTAGGCATTTATTATGGGCAACGTATCCTATGGGAACCAGGTTCGTGTGAGAACTATGAGAACTCCAATCTGAGCCACATGATTTTGATCCAATGGGGCACATGAATTCAGGTGGGAGGGGGGATTTGCAAAATCACCGCCCACTTAATCATACTTTGCAAATTCCCCCTCCCACCTCTCCCTATGCGCTCCCTTTGGATCAAGATCTTATGGCTCAGATTGGAGTTCTTATAGTTCTCATACGAACCTGGTTCTCATAGGATATGTTGCCTTTATTATGAATGTGGTAAATAGGTTGGTGAACAAACTTTTTTGTTTTTTTGCGAGTAAACAAACATGATCATAGTAATATGGCTTCAACAAGTTGTGAAACTCATGCCCAAAGAGAGGATGAGGCTACTGACCGACATCATCGTCCTACACACAGTGGAATATCTGGAAGGAAAGGAAGCGTCGTGTTATGAGACAAGAGCAAACAATAACATGCATTGGTCGATGCAAAGGCTGGAATATTGAAATATATTCTCTTTTCTATAAAAAAAATGAGGCAAGAGCAGACCACAATTTGGTTTTTGAGAAGAAAAAAAAAGAGCAGACCACAAATGAATGTCGCGATGTTGGCCGAAGAAGAAATCTACATGTATCACAGGGCCCACGGAGAATCCGTGGATTCAGAGTAACATCGACTCGAGCTAAAGCCCACCTGTTATCATTCCTATCTGATGTAGTTTCTGTTTTTTTTTCTTTATTTTCTCCGTTCTTGTCGGCTTGTTTGCTAGCCCTGTGTTAGTGTCGTTGTTTCTTTTACTCTGGATTCGGGGTCTCGTGTAGCCTGTGGCTTCCATAAGACTACTTTTGTCTTCTTCTTAATGCAAGGGCAACGCGCTTACCCTTTTCTGTCACAAAAAAAAAAAAGAAAAAGAACAGCATGATATATCGTTGCCCTGAAGCTCGTCGACATTCAGACGACCGAACAGACCTTGAAATCTACCTGCAGTATGCTCACGTTTGCAGGCGCCGCCACTTCTCCGGAATGCAGCGAGTCACACGCCAAGCAGACATCCACTTCTCCGGAATGCAGCGAGTCACACGCCAAGCAGACATCATGTGGCATGTATAGCATAGATAACTCTTGAGGTCAGTGGACAAGCAAACTTGATGACCGCCTGTCTCGGCTTTGGAGCTGCTCTGCTTCAAGCGTTGTGCCCACTCGCAACGTAGATTCTGACGAGCGTACCGAGCCGGAGAACCCGTCGGCTTGGCAGCCCGAACACGGCAAGCATATCCGTATCCGCGCATATGCGCCTGCCCTCGGCTATCTTGCCACACCAACTTCAACTTCAGAGGCCACGCGCACACGCTAGCCAGCTTGTGGCTTTCGCATGGCGTAGGCGTAGGCGCCCGGACAGAGCCGCCACCACGAGAAGAACAACATCCGGCGCGCGGACGAGCCTGCGCGCGCGCGGCCATTGCTAGCCCAGCCGTGTCGCAACCTCGACCTCAGCACCCCGCGCGCGTTCCTGCGGCGGCCCGGCGCGGTGTCCGCCTCTCCTCCATGGTGTCCGCGTGCGCCACGCCCGTGGTCCTCCCTCCCGTCGGAATGCGTCTTCCAGCGCCTGCCATCAGCGCGACGCCCCATGCCGAGAGCCAACCGAGGTACACCCGCGTCGATCGGAGGTGCCCATTGCATTGCGCCGCGGCGCCCATCCAGGGCGCCATGGCCTCTCGATCTCTGGCCCAACAGACGCCGGATGCCATCGCCGCGCCCCGGTTTCGCATGCGTCATCGTGCCGCGAATGCGGCTGCTGCGCCGCCCAGCGTTCCTGCGTTGGCTCGTGTCCGTGCGCGGTATCCACATATCCTCTCCTGCGTCAGCGAGCCACGCCATTGTCACGACCCGAGGCCACCGGGAAGCTAATCCGGGACGTGAGCACGTAGACAGGGTGTCGCCGGCGAGCGAAACGGACGACGAGCTCACCGGAATCTCTCCTCCGTGAGGAAGACGACGGAGGATTGGGGATGGACCCGATTCTGAATATTTCTGTTCTGTTTCTCTCCCAGCTTCTGTCGTGGCTTTGTAGAGAAAGATGGTACCGACTTGGGCTGTGGTGGATTTGGACTTGGTGGCACAAAGGCCCACAGAGGAGCACATGGGCCATTCTTTGTAGAGTATGGCTGGACCTAGCTTGGGCCTTGGGCTTGGTCTTGGTATTGCACATAAGCCCATTAGCGAAGCAATACTGATACAGGCCAGGTGTTACATTACCGCCCCGCCAAAATGTTGCTTGTCCCCAAGCAACACCATGCATTACACAGAATATCCTTGTCTCTGCTTGCCATCTCTTCTGAACAACTGGTGCACGTAAGCTGCCTTGAGAAGTTTCTATCAACCTGAAAATTCCAATACCAGGATCCCATTGTCTTCTTGTGTAAAGCCATGGAGAAACTCTTATGATCAGCACACATCCTTGCCAATCAGGTGGAGGCAAAGGATTAATCTTCACTGACAAGTACAACACACTCAGTTTACTCTGGATCAAAATTCTGAAAGAATAATGCAGAATATCATACTCCAACTCCATAGGTGTCAGCAGACCAACATGTATGTTGGGGCAGTACGGCACATATACACCCACCATGTCCTCTTGCATGTCTGAGATGTGCATCTCCTCGTGTACTTGGCCACCAACATCCAGGCTATGCTTCTGAAACAATGTCGAGCGGCCAACATGAGTCATAACCTCTACATCAAGCTCAATCATTGGATTAGTCTCTTTATCATCTGTACACTCCCTACCTCCAGCAATTTCATGCAATAAGTCATCATGTGTGTCAAGCTCACATAGCTCGTCATCATCACACACCACTTCGCTAAGAATTTTGTCTAATGCATCTGCTTCATCACTGCATCCAACTGAAACCATGAACAATGTATGCTCTGATTTTGCTGCCATCACAGACTTCAGAGGAATTTCATCAAACACCTGGAGGGCAGTACCTTCAGACACCGGGAGAGCAGAAACCTCCTCGTGGCTGTACCAGCCACTGCCGCTGCCACAGTAGCTGCATGTGTGGTTGCTTCCATAGGGGAGGAAGCCGTCATCCCGCACGCTGCCGCAGCTGCCCCCGTTGGGGCGGGAGTCACCTGCGGCCGCGAGCTCACCACGCCAGGATGCGTGATGTCAATCGACCCCAAACGGGTGTACAACCGATCCAAGCTCTCCTGCAGGCGCCGCGCCCACGACTCCTCGAACTGCGCCTCCGTTGCCATGGACTCGCCTCCAAATCAGACCACACACACCCACACGCCAAGGAAGATAAGGCTCTGATAACCGTCACGACCCGAGGCCACCGGGGAGCTAATCCGGGACGTGAGCACGTAGACAGGGTGTCGCCGGCGAGCGAAACGGACGACGAGCTCACCGGAATCTCTCCTCCGTGAGGAAGACGACGGAGAATTGGGGATGGACCCGATTCTGAATATTTCTGTTCTGCCTCCACTGTGTTACTGCCCATTCTTTGTAGAGTATGGCTGGACCTAGCTTGGGCCTTGGGCTTGGTCTTGGTATTGCACATAAGCCCATTAGCGAAGCAATACTGATACAGGCCGGGTGTTACAGCCATGTTCTCCCCTTTCGGCATTCGCCGCCGCCTGCCATCCATCAGTGAGCAGCGGCGCAACGCCCATGCCGAGAGCCTCCCATGGTACATTGCATCGATCGGAGGGCCGGAGCGGGCGCAAAGGCCTTATTACCGCATTAGGAACCCTACACTAGCGGCGGATGGCGGGCAGAAGAGCCATGGCCGCAGCGTGCGCGCGCCTGCGCCGGGGAATGGAGTGGCCGCCGTTTCGTTCCCGGACAGGGGATGGTCGCTAAATGAAACGGCGAGCACCCCTGGGGCCGCGGGAACCGTCCGATCGGAACGAGCGGCTGGATCTGAGCTTGGGAAGGCCGCCGAAAGCGTCGCGTGGGCCTACGAGCGGCCCGATCAGTTTGGCCCGTTGGTTTCTGAGGCCCGGGAAAATGAAGCGGGAGAAGGTGAAAGCCGCCGGCGAATCGCGACGGCAGTGCACCCGCTGACCCGCAGTTGGAGGCTTGGAGCCGCCTTCGACGAGACCTTCTTCTCCTCGGCTGGCCGCTCGCTCCCTCGCTGCTCAGCTCGACCTTGCCGTCTATCTCCTTCGCCGACCTTGTTGTAGCGCAGCAGCCGCAGGAGGCGCTCCATGTTCCGCATGCAGACCCATTAATCTTCAGTTCGTTGTCCTTGATCGGCCTTCAGATCATCTGTGTCTGTCTCCCTCTTTGTCTCAGCATAATCGGAGGAGTCGATTGATTATCTGCGTCAAGTGCTTATAGAGGGGCAATTAATCAACGTGATCTATTATCTGGACTTGCACTCATACATGTTCCATTTTTTGCGGCACACAGCACACAGCAAGTTGTTCAGCAGAGCATCATTTCGTACGTCTTCATCCTTTCATACGTGATCTACAGAGTGTAGGAAATGAAATTTGGAGAACAAACTACACCGTTAGCACCTAATTCATAGCGAGTCCAGTGAGCAAAGTTCCCTTATCCTAGTCCGAAGAATCATCTCGTCTTGGAATCTAAATGTATCTCCATAAGTAAAGTGCGCTCACTGTAAAGCGAACGTATATATATCACATTCACCCCTCGCAAAAAACAAAAAGAAGCGCATACACCACGTTTCACAGTGAAACCTCCGCATTTTAATATTAAACACGAATGCGTCACGGTTGGCAGCCCGCAACTAGGGATGAAAGCGGTGCGAAAACAATCGGTAGAAGGCTCAATTGTTTTTTCAGTTTCATTTTTTTTTCTCGGTAGCGAAACCGATAGCGATAGTGGCGTCAGTATTACCGGAATATCAAAAACGGTATTATTGCGATGGAAACATGCGGTATTCATCGAGAACCGATATTAATAATCGATAACAAAAACCGCAGTCATGTACGCAGTAGCCACACCACCGCATATGAAAATATCAAGTGCAGATATATATCGTCGGCAGTTTAACTAGCTATGAACACATCTCAAAGTTTAGGTTTGATCATTATAATTATAAAAGATATGTTGGAACTAAAATAGAACAAATATAAGTTGTGTTACAATCATTTGATAATATAAAGATAGTTCACTTCTTTCACCATCTACTGGGCTTGCACATGATTAGGAAGGAGCCTAGATTTTTTCGTGGGGAAGGGAATTCAAGATTAGGTTTGAACCCACTTGATTCATGGACTTTTTGGACTTTGGAATATATGGTTGGCTGACGTTAGGCTAAAATGGTAAAATACCAGCGATAATATTTCCATACTAACACAGGAAAGAGTTGCAAGACTGGGGGGTGGGTGGTGACCACTGGATCATAACGACTAGCAGGGTACGAGATGACGAAGGGGCATAGCGGGCTAAATAAGGGCACAATGATCTCGGCCCACCTATAAATGAGGCCTAAAACAGAAGATAATCAGGTAGAGAGGATCAACTCAGGGCTGAGAAGGTGAAGCACTGACCGGCATGTGGCAACTATGCCGACGTCCCGAGGGGACTGGCAAAGACGACATCCATGCCCTCTTATTTGTGGGAGAACCTTGGACGATCACATATATTTCCGCGGTTTAAAGAGGAAAACGATGTCCCAACGTGGCTTGTAGGATGGCATTTAGCGGGAGTAGCCGAACAATAATCATCGGAAGAAAACAACTATCCACCAATTTGATTGCCAAAAACGCTTGAAATGGCCTCATATGTATCTAGAAAATTGTTACCCCCGCCATTATGAAAATATTATCTCAGAATTAATGGCATTATGCATTTCTATAAATTATTCATCACTACCATTATGGATAGCCCAAATTTCCCCTACATATGTTTAAAACTAACCACCACCACCATTATAAGAATTCAAACAAAGAAAACAGAAATCAAAGAAACACGAAAGATGAAGTTGCATTATTGTACTAAATAAAACAAACGGATGGAGATGGACAACAAAGTTTACATGACGATAATATATAGAAGAAAGCGCAGCATGGTTATATGCTCCGAAATTGCAAAGTACTTGAATAGATTCAGAACGCTAACTTCCGAGCGTTAATACTGCGCATAAAATTACCTTCATACATGGCTCTATGTCCCCATTTTCTCCCTCAGCTCAGCAAGAATTGATGGGAACTTTTGAGCCAGCTGAATGTAACCATCCGTCAGTACAAGCTTCTTGAAGTTTTTCTCGTCCGTAAAGAAGGCAATGCACTTCTTCTTCAGCTCCGGGCAGTTGTACGTTTCGGCGCAGGAAAGAGCAGCAGCAACTGTATCCACCGACACATTCTCCCACAGCTTGCTAGCGCAGATAAGCTTCAGGCGATCCAAAGCGTACCGATCCGCCACGGCGAGCAGGTCTTGAAACACCTCGATTGGAGAGTCGCCGAGCTCGTCATCTCCGGGCAAGGCATCCGTGTACATGAACCGGAGCATGACCTTGAACGTCGCGGCCGCTATGTCGTGCAGGGTGATGGATGGCATTTTGGCGTCCGCCATGGAGCCCAAGAGCTGGGCTTTGAAGACAGGGGTGCGGGCTGCTAGGACGGTCCGGTGAGCGGGGAACGTGTCGCCACCGACGACGAAGGAGACGTCGGAACCCTCGGCGGAATCCAGAAGCTTGCCGAGATGGCTCCCAATGTCGGAGGGCGGAACGCATAGGGGATTGTCGTTGTCCATGGTTTCAGGCGGCTCTACTACGACCCCACACGTGATGGTGACTACGCCATACCTCGCGTAAAGCGACCCGAGATCACTTCGTTTCGCAAACCGTTTCCACCCCCAGCCATCGCTGCGGTTGCCATTGGGTGGGAAAATATGTGAAGTCCTCTCGTCATGGGACGAAGATGCCTGGCCGTTCCTGTCCGTTACGAAGGCGTGGAGGGCAGCTTTGACGTTGTTGGAATCGCTCACGAGGCTGAGGACGATCGAGACGTACTCGCCATCGTCCTCTGTTCTGCACCCTCGTGGATAGAAATCAATCCTCCAGAGGTGACCCGCGGCGGAGATCTCCTGAAAGCTGACGGAGGACGGCCCGACGGCGAGCTTCTTCCTCGCCGGATGATCGAACACGAACTGGGTGTAACAGGAGCCGTACATGCCGGCGATCAGATGTGAAGGCAGTTAGGCAGATCCGCAGATTGAATTGGCATTGAGTCGGGGCCGTAGAGGCTTATATATATGGAATACATCGGGTGTGATCCGTTTGGAAGGGAATCACGTACAAGGTACAACCGAAAAAACAGATCGGACTCCTTCCAGCGGCGATCTTTCGGGCTAGTGTGGAACGCAATACGTGCATGCGTGTCGTGTACAAGAACCTGTGTGACTGGCTGACTGCTTCCATTATTGCTCCTCAAGCCAATGCATCTTGGAAAGAAAACAGGCTGATCACCTGCAAATTACCTTGTCTTTGGCACCGAGGGGATGACACGATCGAACCCGTACGTGCAAAGCACAAACGTACTTGACATGACTGCAGCCTACTCAACATGCATGGGTGCCGCCTGCTCTATATGCACACGGTAAGCCAGCAATTTATATTGCTATGCAAACCTGGTCATTTCTTCGTCCAAACAATATCCGTGCATGCATGCATGCCCAATTTAAACTGAGTTTATGAGAGCTGAAAATATCGCAAATAGTTTGACTCGATCGTGCAATTATACAGATGGGAAATTTCTTTCATATACAAACCTCCAAATCATGAGCAATAATCACGATTACAGAAACTTTCCATTTTCATTATGTTGTACAAAACCCCGTCAAATAACACATCTCAGGTTCAGCAGTTTAGGGCTCTCCCGATCATAAGTAATCAGCCTCCCAGGCCAACAACTCCTCCCAAACAAAAACTTGGCGACGGTCGATCGGCAATTGGCGCCGCAAGGCGAGCTTGGCAGCCGGAGGGGTCCGCTCCTGTGCTTCAGCTAGCCCAGGTAAACTCAGGTTACGCAGCACATAGTTTCCCTTGCTAGTCCTCTCATTTGGTCCAATTATTTATTTTCCATATCCCCGTTTTGATACATTAAACCCAAGATTTTGATACGTGAAATATACCTATAGATGTTGGAAGATTTCGCTTGCCTATAGATGTGGTACCGTAACTGCCATTGCCGTTTTGATATTCTACCGTGTATGTTCAGCAACGCGGCGCCCTACCACGGTTTGTTCATCACACACGCATACACGACGGTCGGTCCATCGTCAGGCCATGCTGTGGTAGGGCTCCGCGCTGCTGAACATCGCCTGATGCTGCGGCTCAGAATTGATTTTGTTTATTTCTGAACTGTTCTTTGTGTGTATGTGTGTATGTGTGTGTGTGTGTGTGTGGAACTGGGTCGATCTGCTCAGAATTGAATTTTTTGATGAAACGGCTCAGAATTGAATTGATATCATCAATACTACGTGGACTGCTTGTTCCGTTACTGCATTCATGTCCTCAAGCTGCCTCAAGGGAACATGGTTATGCGTTAAACGAGATCAAGTTGATGATTATTTTCTTCTTCTTTAGCAGAGGGGCATAGTTGACATAGGGAACATGGCGGTTGAATGGTGGTTAGCAGCACTCGTGATGCCTCAGCCACAAATTAGTGTTGTTTCTAGTGCTTATTACTGTGCATTTGTCTGGGAACATTTACAAAACTATATTTTTCTCTTCCCCTCACGTATTTTGCATCTCTGTTCATTTGCTTAGCAGGGAACATGCCAGGACACGGGTATAGTTGTTTCCTGGATCACATAACCGTTCTACTCGAGACACCATCAGGCTTCGCCCTGTTTAGTGTTAACAACGATATACTTGAAGAAGTTGATGTAGTTTTCCACTCCTCTTCCTTCCCTTTACTACATGTTACGCCATATTTTTCCTTTTTATGTTAAACCTTGCATGCAGCAATTAGTAAATGTTGTCATGTTTTATTATGTTTTTTTGCAGGATATTTGGGTACACTTCAGGGATGTATATGCTGCAGAATGCGTGCGTACCATATGGATATATATCTTTTTGAGGTAGACATTAACTTTTTTGTTTCCCACATTTGATGGGCTTTTTTGCTTTTTGTACAGAGTATGTATATCCTTGGCTTTGTAAAGTTTGATGACAAAAGTACTGCATGGGAGGGTAAAACATGTGCTACTAAAGACCTCGTCAAGCTTATTAAACGATTCTGCAAGAATGAAAATGACCTCTTTGTCCACAATGCTGATCTTCAAGTTAACATTTCTCAAAAGTTGGTCAGTATACTTCATTCTCACAAAATTGTATTGGTTTTATTCTGATTGATCCGTCCTAAAACATTTCCCTGAATTGCTTTCATCTATAACAAACGGTCTATCCTCCTTATAGATTCCAAGTGTTATCTCCTTGCTGAAATTTATGTGTTCTCCAGGGAATTAATTGCTTCTATGATCGTAACATTGTTGAGGAGCTCATATGGGGGATAAAAAATGTCGTTCACGAGTTTATTCCTGAAGAAAAGAACACTGTTACAAAGGACTATTGTCTCCCACTAAGCAAAGGATTGCAGAAGTGCTTGGAACATTATTGTATCATTTTGTCACCTATAATGGTAATCCTTCATGACTCTGGTCTAACTTTTCCTTCCTCAACCATTATTCAACCTGCCAATCCTTGATATTTTTTTTTTGTTTTTGGGGAAAACCAATCGTTGAGTTATTGAATTGTACGTGTTCATGAAGCTTACTCCATTCCAGGTTTATAATAGGTTGAGTGCCCGTCCTAATTCTATTTCTCTTCTATTAATTTCAGCTTACTAAAGATTTCATATCCAAACTCGGCTTCCTGCGTCATCTTGACATGTCTCTCGATGAAGTTCCTAAGACATTGAGGGAGTCATATGACAAGTATGTTTCTGACCTTGGGAAGATTATTGAGGACGATTTAATGTATGCCAAAGTCCTTTCAGTGATACTTGTCCCGGAGTGGGCACCCAAGTATAACTTCTCTGAGGTAGATGAATGTATTTTGAGAACGTTCCGTAAACTCATCATTTCACTCATGTCGTGCTCGTGTTTACAGATGTTCCCACCGGAAATAGCATCACTGATCCAAGAAGCACAAACATCGGCAACCGAGTATCGAGAGAAAAGGCTTAGCTTGAAGGCTAGGACTGTCATAATGGGAGGTCTTGAACTCTTGATCACCTATTGGCTGTCCCTGGACATAGAGATAAAGTTCTGACTTGGGTCAAGCGTATGGAAGCGAAACTCCTTAAACAAGATGGAGGTGCTTAAGATACGCATGCATGCATGGCTTGTCCAGCCCCTAAGTTGACTTAATTGTGATGCATGAACTGTGCCATTTTGATTGTATTTTGTGACATGCGTGGGTTTTCTTGCCATTGGAAGGCTTTTCTTCATATGCTAGCTAGCTAGACTGACATGTGATTGATTTTGATTATAGTTCAGTAAAAATTCAGTTTGGTTCGATCGGTTCAACTGGAACACCAAGTTATTTCTTTTATTTACGTTGTCGAGAGACATCTCTGGGCAGAGGCCAAGCTCCCCGCCAGAGCCCGTCACCACGAGCAAAACTGCATCGGTCTCGTTGGCGTCGTCGCGCCGTGGTCTTTGAGGCCTTTTCAAGCGGCGGCCTCCTCTGGCCCAGCAGGTGCCGCGACACCATAGGCAGGCACCCAGGCTTCACGCGCATCGCCGGCGCGGCCGCGAGTGCAGGCTCCCCGGCATCCCCGCGCGCCTTCCTGCGGCGGCGGCCTCCTCTCCTCTCTGGCGCCCGCGTCAGCGCTCAGCGGCGCCGGCGCGACGACCGTCCAAGATCCAGCAAAGTTACGGTTTCCACGCGGCACGTACGGTTGGCAGCCGGCGACGATCGCGGCATCACCACTCGTCGCGCCGCCGTGCGCGCACTGCGCGGCAGGCGAGGCCCACTCAGGAGGAGTCTCTCTCCGGCGGTACATCGATTGGAGCCGTACTCGTGACGAGGCGACCGCGTTATCTGTCCCAGAACTCTCCACCGGCGGCGAACGGCTCTGGCCGCGGCGAGGCGCGACCTGGAGCGCGGGCATGGCGTGGCGAGGCCGGGTTCCCGACCCGGGGGGGTGGTCGCTATTTCATTTAGCGACCGCCCCTGGGGTCACGGTGACCGTTGGATCGTATAATGTGCGGCGGGATCCGAGACGGCGGAGGGGATCGGGTGCGTTTTGTGGGCCAAAAGTGGTACTGTTATCATGGCCTGCGTGTAACGGAGGCCCAAAACAGAAGAGGTTTCGACGCCGGCCCGAGAAGGCGAAGGCCGCCGGCGAGCGGGGCAAACTGGCAACGACGCCACGAGCCCGCAACGGCATGGCTGCCGCCGTCCGGGATGAATCGAGCTCAATCATGCGGCAAAATGGGGCCACGGACTTTAACTGATTGGAAAACAACTAATAAAGGAAACTATGAATAATCCGTACTCAAGTCAAGTCCTTAACAGATGATAGGAAAAGCAACTCCTTTCCCGGGCGGCGATTCCAGCAGCTTCGCGAAACAATGTTTTTTTTTAATTTTTGCTGATGTGGATGTGTTCAGAAAAAGACATTACACGTGTGCCAATGTTGATGTACTATATGGTGGCCATACCATCACCATTGGTCCGGCCATGCTAGCCGAACGAGGGGCGGTGCACGAACAGGAACGGTGTCGATCTCCAAGCTCGTCAGCTCACGATCTGCCTGATGCGTGCTTACGTCTGTTGGCGCGCCACACGCCGACCGTGCACTGAACAATGCAGGGAGCACCACATGAAACTAATCTAATTGTATATGCATGTCACTGTCATCTTTGAAGGCTGAAGAGGAACTGAGACCACAAGTAGTGAATACTATTATTTACTGCTTCACCTTCACACATGGCGCTCGATCGTTCACAAGGCAGATTCTGGTGTGCCTGACCGTGTTCCGGAGCTGTATAGCATGGACATGAAAAAAAGGCTCACACAAACGACACAACGCTGCCCATCTGTGTGACCGAGGCAAGTCCTACACAATTCTGAAAAAAATATTCGTGGCCATACAAACAAGTGGCACCGGTGGAGCAAAACTAGTCTACTCTACCTGAATTGACGATCGAGATATGCTCGGAATATACGTTAGTTGGACCAATTCGATTGCTGTCTCTGCACCACGTCCATTTCGATCGGTTTTGCGTGCTTATCCTTGATGGAACAAGTACAATTATGCATGTGCGGGTGGTTTGGAACAGTATTTGATCGTCTGACGCACTTCAGTAATCTCCCTCATTGTCTTTGCACATAAACTAGTCCATGATCGCCGTCTGATGACGCCTACGCTGACGTGCAATTGCTTCAGTTTTTTTATATGTAGTATTTTTTTTAAGATAATGAAAACTGTTTACAAGTTTCCGGCCTCTGCACAGCACGCAGCCCGATTTTTGTTTTCTTTCATTATTACATAAATATGTCAATCTCCAATTGACAAGAAGAACTCAACATAAATATAAAAACAAGCTAAGGAGGCCTAAGCCTATTATTAAATCTCCAACAGTGAGAGACATAGAGCTCCAATGCAGCAATCTCCAAAACCGCGCTCACCCCTCTTAACTGGTCTCTAACCTTCTCAGACTGTAGCAGCGCCCAGTACCGCAACCAATAAGCTCCTCTGAATAGTGCCTGCAAAAATGATGTATATTTTGTATTATCAAAACAAAGATCATTTCTACATCACCATATCGTCCAGCACATGACAGCCGCCCCTATTAGAATGATATTTCGCTTGTCTGAAGTAATATGAGCAAGCCAGTCCTCAGCAACATGGGCTAAAGATCTAGATGGGCTAAGACCCTTGCTGTTTGAACTACCCTCCAAATAGTTTTGGCGTGGTGACAGTCGAAGAGCAAGTGTTGAATCGTTTCATTACAGTTACAGAAACAACACTTTTGACTTCTCCTCCAGTTACGCTTTGCTAAGTTGTCTTTGGTTAAAATGAGTGTATATGTAGTATATTTGTCGTTTAAGTATATACAACTACCACCCGTATAGAATTCACTGCCACGCTCTCTCTCGAGGACGACGTCTCCTGTCGCGGTGCAAGCTGTAAGAACGCGACGTCCGATCGAGAGGTGATAACTGATAAAGCCTGACCGGTCCACGAACGCACATATAGCTGCAGAAAGAGGGTTGCTTATCCTTTTCCTTTCTGCCTCGGCAGAATTAGATCGATTCTTGACCTTTTTCGTGTGATTCTCCTAAACTTTCACTTTCAGTCGCAGTCAAACAATCTGAATGTAAGGGAAAAAAATCTTCAGACTCATGCTTATATGGCGTACCTAGCTGAGGACTGGTGGCTCTACTGAAAAGTCTGAAATTTCTTCTCCTGTCGAAGCTCCTTGAGACGCGATGAGATGAGGCTGTCTGGTTAGTTCAGTAAAACTCGGCTTGGCATGCTTCAACTCTGGAAGGCTGGAAAGTCAATTTCTATTCTGATTGGCCACAAGATCTGTGGTTGAGAGACATATCTAGACCCACTATACAGTGGTCCGTTCCAAATGGATGATAACACATGCATCCATGCCGAATAAATCTGGTCCACACTAGCCACTTTTGTTTGCATTTGAATTCAGGAGTTAGTGCTAATAGTGCTCTTGACATTGAGATTCGCCTACTCCACTTTGGTTGGGCTACTTGGCCCTGAAACATGTAATGCAAGACCTCCTGCTGGTTATAGCTCAAACAGTGCAACCTAAAACCATCCATATCCATGCAGCACCAAAAAGTAAAAGCAACCTTGTAGTTTAAGCAAGTACTGATACCATCTACTCCCTTCCGTTTTTTAATATATGACGCCGTTGACTTTTTTCATTACGTTTGACCATTCGTCTTATTCAAAATATTTGTGTAAATAGCTAAGTGATGATGAATCCAATAATATTCATTTCACATTCAGAAAGTAATTATTTAAATTTATATGGTTGGTCAAAGTTCAATGAAAAAGTCAACGGCGTCATAAATTAAAAACGGAGGGAGTATGCCTTTATATCTCAAAATTAGTTAACCTCTGAAGCGGCTATGCGCTATGGTGTTTTCTTTTTTCAGTTATTATCTGAAAACAATTAACCCTTTGTATTCAGAAATCCAAAAGGCCATTGCAATGCTGTTGCAGGAAGCCAGTTACAAAGCGACCGAACCATACGAAATTTCTAGGTCATGATTCCAATTAGCCATAGTACAAGTGTACAAAATATTTAGCCGGTGACAGAAAGCGACCGGTGACAAAATTTGAGGCTAGAAACTGTGCTTCGTTTGGAGCTAAGCTAATCTCATTATTGGCACCATCATTGGCCGATTAAAAATTCCCCTGCCGGTGGTGTGTGTGAGGCTGACATTGGCTTTCAACATAAGCAAAAGAGCAGGCTGACCGAACCTGTCCGGCCTGGCTCGGCCGCCAGGGCCGGCCCCTTTCGTCTCACCGCATGATCCAGCCGCCCCTCGCCACCGACTCCTAGATGATTAGATATAAGAAATAAACTATATTAGTACTATTTATGTAAAGTCCGCTGCAAATGTTAATAGTTGAAAGTGAAAATGTCATTAAGTAACATGTCAAAAAACTATACTGTTATTTAGCCGGGAATAATAATTCAACCAGACATGTATGCTGCACTATTGGATCTAACCAGACAAGGCAGGAAACAAATGATTGCACTAGAAAATGGTAGTGACGTGCACATGACGAGTACTATAGTGGTACAATTGCCTGTCAACTGCCTCTGAAGTCTAGAGAAAAAAGAAAACGCTTAAAAAAAACTCGACCTGCCGGGGGAAGGCCGCCCCCAACGGCATTTAATTAAGGAGAACAACCTCTCACGCAGGTCGAGAAAACCCCCGAACCCCCTCCCCGATCCTACACAGGGACTCAGCTGGCCGTTGTGAGCTGCGGCGCGAGTCTTTACCATGTGCTTTGACCCGAAGAGAACGAGGGGATTTTTTTACTCTGCACTGCAGCGTGGCATATTTCAGCCACATTTGCTACAGTGCGCGCGCGGCACTGTAGCGAGCTACAGTGCCGCGGCGGGGGATCGAACCCCGGTCGACAGGAGCTCACGCTCCCGGAGCCCTCTGGCTCTGACCAGTCGGGCTGCCCCCGCGTTGGCAAAAGAAAACGCTTCACACCTAATGTCTTGAGCATTATTTGATTGAGGTCTAAATATGCATATGTGGTGCATGAAATATTTTAATTAGCTCTGATGAAACACTAGCAGAACAATTTGTTGCTAGGTAGATGGCTGTACTAGTATAGTACTCCTACATCTGTACTTGATCACCGAAGAACTGAAGTGAGGAAATTATTTCAGTTCTATCTGCTGAAGAAGTGACAGTAATTGGAAAAGAGGTTTGCAGGCTCTGTTTGCCATACTTTTGCAGGCCAAGTCAGTTATTGGAATTTAGAAAACTGGAAACAAAAATGAACAGTTGTCAAATCTGGTCTACTGTTGACCAGCTCACTGTCGAGTCTAACCGTCAAACCAACGTGTACACGTTAGTCAACAGTGGCTGCCAGCTGGACCCTGCTGAATAAGATGAGCAGATATACATGTACAAGTTTGACAAATTTTTCATGACGCACGTATCTTAATATTACAGTGAAAGAAACGTCGAAGTTAATTTCAGAGACCGACAGCTCTCATATCCTAATTAGTACTACAAGCTTAGCCTCCCTTTCTTGACAGCATGTTGAGTTAATCCATTGGTGTGTGCGATCTGGCGGCTAAAGCGCATGGAAAATCGTTTACCAGGTCAGGCAGGAGCGAGAACGCTCAGTTCAAGAAGCAAATGAAAGGAGAAGAAAAGTTCAAAATGTGTAGGAAAAGTATATACATGCGTGCATGGTCCATGAAACTAGCATGTCCAATCGACATCGTTAAAGTAGCAGAAACCAAGCAATTGAGCAATATGTCCATGGCATGACGCGACTGATCTTATTTTTAAATCCTACAGCCGGTAGCAGGATCATGAGTTTAAATATCAGCAAAATCTTCAGAATTAACTCTGGTTCTTAGTAGCTAGAGATACGATACGAGGCTTCGTGCCGTTGACGGCGCAAAGTTTGGCTGCTAATCTGGTCCATCTCAACTTAGCTTGTGGACGAAGATACGGTATATGCTGCGAATATTACTTGCACGAGACAACAAAATTATGAGCAAAGATGTAAGCACAGGATTCGAGCGTCGCCGTCAGTGAGCTGGAGCGGAACCGTGCCGGAACTTGCTGCAGGTTTCGTCCGGCAACTCGTTCTCTGGTTGCCGGACGGGTTGGGCCATCGTGTGGCTGGGATTCAACGCTGAGACACACGAGCTGATGTATATAACACGCTTTGTATACACCGCTGGATCAAAGCGCAAGGGCTCCAGGAACCACACACTGACGCGGCAGCCATACGGTTCTCACGTCGTTTTAACTTTCCTGAATGCTAATCAATGGCTGCTTAGCGTATTGGCATTCATATGCTACCTGCTATGTTCATTTGTTCTGACAACACTATTGGTGGTACGTTACGTTGAGATGGCTCCGTTCGTATGTACCTACTTTATATGCTATAAGCTGATATCGATACGACACATTCATCTTGAAGGCTGATAGAATATTGTTACCAAGTTCTATAATGCTATACTATAAGACAAGTAGTTATGTTACTATTTTAGAGGAGTAGATAGGTATAGCCTTATGCTAGATAAAATAACTCATCTTGAGACGCTCTAAAAATCATTGAGAACACCAGACCCGGATAGGGATAGAAAATAGAGAGTACTAATAGACAACCATTTACTTGTGTGATTAAAAAAAAATCACAGAATGGCATGATTTACTACCGGTAATCAAAGTGGTTCTTCCCATCCGCTCACCCATCAGAGCAAAATCTCGCCGTTTATCATCTCAGTTTCGTCGAACTGTTCTCCATCTCTCCCACGCACACCACCTGTTCGATGGAAGTCCCCACCCACTGCTTGCCAAATCGCCAGATGCTGTCGCACCTCTGTGCTACTCATGATACAGCCACCGAGTATAGCAGGCCCAACATCCCCTGAGCCCCCAGATCCGGGCCCTACTGCTGCTCGTTCAGCCTCACCATATGTACCACCGGTGGTAGTTCGTGACCTCAAGTTTTCAGGACAGCAGCAGAAAAAGGACATGAAGCTGCATGATGTGGAGACAATAATGAACCAGGTGAATCTCAGTTCAACTGGATATCAAGTATGTATGCGTACCATGCAGAACCTGGTTGATAATGGAATGGACTTTGCTCTGGCGTTTGGGCCAGTTAAGACGGAACGCATTGCAGAGAAGGGCGAGGATGGTTCAGCCTCTAAAAGAACCAAGACCACACACGCTACTGATCTGTCGTTAAACCTGGTGGGCGCTCATGTTGAGCCCCACCAGGAGCAATGAGTCTACTCGCATGGAACTGCCGGGGGGTGGGGAACTCCCGGACAGTTCGTGATCTGTGCACCCTCATTGGGTCGCATAACCCCGTGCTGCTCTTCCTCTCAGAAACTTGGCAAAGTGAAAGTAGAATGACAAATCTGAGATGGAGATTCGGTTTGAAAAAGTGTTTCTGTGTTGAATCGAACAAAAAGGGTGGTGGTCTTGTATTATATTGGGATGAGTCCATTGAAGTTGTGGTTCAGTCTTTCTCTCAGAATCATATTGATGTGTTGGTGCGGCTAACATGTGACCAGCCATGGTGGCGTGCAACTTTTGTGTATGGGGAGCCCCGTGTTGAGAATCGCCATCTGGTCTGGAATAAGTTGAGATTAATTAAAGCCAGAGTGCAGGAGCCGTGGATGGTGATAGGTGATTTTAATGAGGCTGCATGGCAGTATGAGCATTTTTCAAAATTCAAACGACCAGAGCGTCAGATGCAGGCTTTCAGAGATGTTCTGGCTGATTGTGAGTTGCTAGACATTGGGTTTCAGGGACTGCCATGGACGTATGATAACAAGCAATATGCAGAAAGGAATGTGAAAGTCAGACTAGACCGTGTTGTTGCGACTCAGGATTGGTTATTCATGTTTCCTGATTCAAAGCTTACTCATTTGGTGTCTCCAAGATCGGATCACTGTCCTTTATTGTTAGATACAGCAGAGGTGGAGGAGGTGGATAGACGGACGAGGTGCCAAAGATATGAAATCATGTGGGAACGGGAGGAGTCGCTTGGGAGTGAGATTGCTTCTGCATGGAATGCTTGCACCAGAAAGAATGATCTTGGGGGTATTGCCGATGCACTTAAAGATGTTATGAGGAGCCTCAAAAGCTGGAGCAGCTCAAAGTTCGGGTCTGTTAAAAAAGAGCTCGAAGCCCTTCGTGCTCAGCTGGCTGATCTGCAGCACCAGCAACAGAATGATCATACGAGAAGGAATATTGAGGAAACAACAAGGAGGATGGACGAGATGCTGTACAGAGAGGAAATGCTATGGCTTCAGAGGTCTCGTATAATGTGGCTGAAGGAGGGTGACCGAAATACGAAGTATTTTCATCGGAAATCGATTTGGCGGGCTCGTAAAAACAGAATAAAGAAGCTGAGGAAGGAGGATGGCTCCTATACTAAACAAAGGGATGAGCTAGAGCAAATGGCCACTGATTATTTCAAAACTGTGTATACTAAGGACCCTACGACGGAGCCCGATGGTGTGTTAAATTTGTTTGAAAGTTGTGTTACAGAGCAGATGAATGATGATCTCTGTAGACCATTTTCAGAGGAAGAAATAGGGACTGCACTTTTCCAGATTGGGCCTCTCAAGGCGCCTGGCCCTGATGGCTTTCCTGCCCGATTTTTTCAGCGTAATTGGGGTGTGTTAAAGGAGGATGTAACCAAGGCAGTGCTGAAATTTTTTGAGGACGGGGTAATGCCTGACGGCGTGAATGAAACTTCTATCGTTTTGATTCCGAAGAAAACCAATCCGGAGGAGCTGAAGGACTTCCGTCCTATCAGCCTATGCAATGTAGTATATAAGGTGGTTTCAAAATGCATGGTTAATAGGCTGCGCCTGATTCTGCATGATATAATTTCCCCCAACCAAAGTGCCTTTGTCCCTGGCAGGTTAATCACGGATAATGCTCTGATAGCATTTGAATGTATCCACTCTTTGCAGCAGCACAAGAATGCAGATAACACTTTTTGTGCGTATAAGCTGGATCTCTCAAAAGCGTATGACCGTGTTGATTGGAATTTTCTTGAAAAGGTTCTTTTGAAGCTGGGCTTTCAACGCCAATGGGTTCAGTGGGTGATGAGCTGTGTGACCACTGTTCGCTATGCCGTCTGCTTCAATGGAGTTCGTTTGGACTCCTTCCAACCATCACGAGGATTACGCCAAGGTGACCCACTTTCGCCGTATCTTTTCTTATTTGTCGCTGATGCACTCTCTGCTGTATTGAAAAAGGAAATAGGCAATGGTGCTTTAACCCCGATCAAGGTCTCTAGGCGTGCACCGGGGATTTCTCATCTTTTGTTCGCCGATGACAGCCTCCTCTTTTTTAAGGCTAATGTTGATGAAGCGCTGAAAGTTAAGCAGGCGCTCTTGTTTTTCTGTAAAGCGACAGGCCAGTTTGTGAATGCTTCCAAGTGCTCCTTATTGTTTAGTGAGATCACTGATGCAGATAGAAGAAATGACATAGCTTTAGCGCTGGGGACAGAGAACACGGCCTTTGAACCTAAATACTTGGGTTTGCCAACACCGAGCGGGCGAATGAAATCTGATAGGTTCCAACCAATTAGAGAAAGGCTGGGCAAAAGGATGATGCAGTATATGGAGAAGGAGCTCTCCGTTGGCGCAAAGGAGGTCCTAATTAAATCTGTTGGGCAGGCGATTCCAACTTATATCATGAGTATCTTCCGTCTACATGATGGTGTTTGCGAAGAACTAGAACGAATTATAAAGAACTTTTGGTGGGGCTCGAAGAATGGAAGCAGGAAAACTCACTGGATTGCTTGGGCAAAGATGGTCAGATCGAGAAGCTATGGTGGGCTGGGATTCAGAGATATGAAGCTTTTTAATAAGGCTCTCTTGGCCCGACAGGCGTGGCGATTGGTGGAGTATCCGGACAGCTTGTGTGCTCAAATTATGAAAGCTAAGTACTATCCTAATGGTGACCTCCTGGACACAGCTTTCCCAACTGTTATTTCAACTACTTGGCGGGCTATCTCTTGGGGGCTGGAGTTACTGAAACAGGGTGTTATCTGGCGTGTGGGAAATGGTGAGCAAGTAAATTTCTGGAGACACAACTGGCTGCCGCGTCAGTCGGGACTGAGAATCACAGCGACTCGACGCCCGTGCCGTCTCCGTAGGGTATCACATCTGCGAGATGAGTCTGGGTCTAGATGGAATACTCGCCTGATCGAGAGAACCTTTCTCCCTCATGACGTGGACTCTATTCTCAGTTTGAAAATCCCAGAGACAAACACGAATGATGTGTTGGCCTGGCATTACGAGAAGACAGGAATATTTACCGTAAGAAGTGCCTACAGATTGGCGTTGAGCATACAGGAGCAGGAGACTTTTGTGGGGGGGTCTAGCTCACATCCATCTGGAGAGAGACCTATGTGGAACAAGGTCTGGAAGCTGAAGATTCCACAGAAAGTAAAAATTTTCGTATGGAAAGTGATCTGCCAAGGTCTGCCTACTCGACTGAATAAATGGAAACGCCACTTAGAACAGATCAACATGTGTGAAATTTGTGGAATGGAAGCAGAATCAGAGCACCATGCGATTGTGATGTGCGGACATGCAAGGAACCTGCGACTGGCCATGCGCCAACACTGGGTGCTGCCGCCAGAGGATGCATTACAGTTTACAGGACCTGACTGGTTGCTGCTACTGCTAGTGAGGCTAGAGGAGGAGGAAGGGGCGCAGCTAGCTTTGTTGCTGTGGCGTACATGGTTCGTGCGGAATGAGCTTGTCCATCAGCACAAGCTTTTGACGGTTGCTAACTCTGTTGGTTTCCTGTTATCTTACGAAGCTACACTGTTCATGATCCGGCAAGGTGTTGAGCCAGACTTGAAAGGCAAGAACGTGGTGGCCTCATGTGCTTCCGTGCAGAAAAATAACAGGTTGCGAACGGAAGCTCCATCGGCGGTGGAGGAGGCCTGGCAGGCCCCGGCGGCGGGTTGGGTGAAAGTAAACGTTGATGGTGCATTTTCGCATGGCTCAAAACAAGCTGGCATTGGTATTGTTATTCGAGATCATGAAGGGAAACCACTCCTATGCTCTTGGAGGGTTTTGTTTGATGCTGAATCGCCAGAGGAGGTGGAGGCGAGAGCTTCCAAGGAAGGGGTGATGCTCGCTGCTGAATGGATTCGTGCCAAGGCCATTGTTGAGTCTGATTGTCAGGTGGTTGTGTCGGGTCTGAATAAAGCAACACCTGATAGGTCCGCTATTCGCTTTCTGTTAGATGAAGTGATAGTGTGTGGTAGGTCTCTGCCGGAAGTTTGTTTCCAGGCTGTTAGAAGAGGGAGGAATAAGGTAGCTCATGAACTCGCTCAGCTAGCAAAGCGTACAACACACTCCGCGGTGTGGCGTATGCAGGTCCCTAGTTGTGTCGAGAATTTGATTGCCCGGGAATGTAATTCTAACCTGAGTAATCAATAAAGATCCTCTCTGTTCTCAAAAAAAAAAAAAAAAAAAAAAATATAGAAGCCGGCTATGCGACCTGCTTTGTTGCTACAGTACGCAAAGATTCGCCAAATCTTCAACTCTTTCAGCATCAACTGCAGTGACAAGAATGCATGAACTACCAATGGCATTAAATCTTTTCTTGAAAATAAATATTGTATATCTCAAGTACAATCTTTTCTTTCACAAACAAATATGTACAATTGTTATCGGCAGAGCATACATTTGACTGAACGCGCATTGAAAAAACATTTGAAACAGCAGCCACCTTCATCAGCAATTTTGCCACATTTTTTATAAAATAACTGGATTGTCGATTCTCTAGTCACGTATGTTTAATGAGATGTTTTGATGTGAAATTCTCAGGGAATGTGCAGTTCTTTGGTGGTCTACCACTCCATTCATGGCACGATGGAATTTAAAGCCAAATCATATTTCTGTCGAAAACCATATACCTAATTGGTTTTGTCTATCCAAAACTATAGGATTGGATGGTTTTGGTTGGTTCTAACATTCGACAAACTGTTTTTTATTTATACTGCAAAATAAGTGCCTTGATCACTAGATCACTTGAGGGGATATATCAGAATGAGGAGTGAAAGTTACTAGTGGATGTGGTTCGCAGCAAACAAAAATTAGCTTGGACATGTAGCGCCACATTTAAAAATTTATTTATGAGTTTATACCTTGAATCTAATCTAAATTCTATGCCATCGGGCCAAACTAATTTACACCCCTCTAAAACACAGATGAACAGAAGCACATCATCCATGCATTTTTTTTCTCTTGTCCATTTAATCGTCCCTTCACAAATCACAACCAAAGAAAAACTATGCAACAATAGAAACTACATAAATATATTTTGAAAAATACTTCCAAATCGACATACAAAAGAACAAATAAAGAAGCCAATAAGCCAAACCACCTAGCCAGTCACCAGCTCTCCTAGTCATCATCTCCCTTGTCTAACCAACACTTTCTCCAGTAGAGAACAAAATCCCCAACCTCTTCTATATTCTCTCTCCTAATAAACAGAAAATAAGAAAAACCAAGCAAAATAATAGTAAGAGAGGAGAGAGAGACCACAGCCAGGCCACCCTCCTGTTCCTCAGCTCACCCACCCAGGCCGCCCGCCCTCTCCCTCCCTCCCTCCCTCCCAAGAACCGTCACAGCCAAATCATCATCCCCCAGCAGAACAAGAACGCCATTCTCGGCTTGCACAGAACAGGAGACGAAAATCGTCTCCTTCCTCCTCCCCCGCTCCCACCAAATCCTCCAAAGTTCCGATCTTTATTCCAGAAAGATCCTCCTTTTCTTGGCTGAAACAGATATACACAGCTATATATAGCGTCTGGCCTCGTCGGCAAGTTCTTCGCTTCCCTACAAGTTGTAAATCGGAGGGAGTCCAAATCGCCTGCGACTGAAGGTGGGGGCATGGCGGAGGAGCGGCGGCGGTTCCAGAATTTGCGCAGCGTTCGGTGGCGGGTCGATCTTGGCATCCTGCCGGCGTCGCCGGAGGCGTCCGTCGAGGAGCTCCGCCGCGCCGCCGCCGACTCGCGGAGAAGGTGAGGCAGATGTTCTGTTTTTCCTTGGTACTTAGCACCTATGGCCTATGTGCTGTGTGCCTGTGTTGTTCTTCTGTCGGCAGGAATCTGTACTGTTTTCTGTTTCATGGTCGATCCCGCTCTACCATTCTTTTGCTTTCTATGTTAGATTTTCGTGTCGTTGAGTGTTTTTTTTTTCATTCTTGGATAAGTATGATTAGGAAAAAAAATGTCCCTTTTAAGGAAAACAACGCAATCATTAAGAATTAATGCGGGAAATTCGATTACAGGTTTCATGAAATAATTTGTGGTAGATTGGTTCTACTTTCTTTGTGCTCTATGTCCACGCGACGATGTGTTATACATTTCATGGGATGGAATTTTCATGAGAAATTGCAGCTGAACCAGTCTTCTGCATATGAATAGGATTGGGGCAACAATTTCTTCTTGATGTTGAATCTGTCATCTATGTTTCATTCGAGCAAGTATTATCTGTACTGAACAAGATCTTATTCAATTGGTTTCTTGTTTCTCGTAGGTATGTTAGTTTGAGGCGACGTCTGCTGGTAGACCCTCATCTTCCAAAGGAGGAGGACAGATCATCCAGCCTCGTTGTTGACAATCCGCTCTCTCAAAACCCAGGTATTTTATCGTAGTACAAAACTTACAATTGCTACTGGTAAATGTGAAATTGTGATATACTTATTTCCCAATTTGTTTAGTGGCATCACTCTTGAAATACTTGTGTTATATCATAAATAAGATACAAGAGGAAAGTGCTATAATTTAGTTGGTACTTATCAGTTTTCTTCATTGAAGTTTACTGAATCAGTCTTCAGATAAGCACCTCTTGTATTTTTGTGTGCATGTAGAATGAATCTTTGCAAAAGTGTAGGTGTGTTTATGTAGCATATTTATACTCTTCAATGTTGAGTTTATCCTTCTTATTACCATGATTATATGTTGTTCGAAGGAGAAGTAGCATAATTATACCAGTAGAAAGGGCCCTTAAATCCATACCAACAAGAATAACTATGGCGATTTTTTGTTTTCATAAAGGTGCTAATAGACAATCAATTCTTAAGTAATTGAATGTTCTAAATAGCAAGGCCAGACAACTGTATTTTTCTTATCACGGTAGCTTTTGGATGGTGGAATGCAATAGTTTTGGACTTCTTGTTCCAATGTCTGATGCTATAACTCTCATAAGATCTCCCTAATTATAGTTTATTTAACTTCCTTTGGCAGATAGCAGCTGGGGCCGTTTTTTCAGAGGGGCTGAGTTGGAGAAGACTGTTGACCAAGACTTATCTCGATTATATCCAGAAGATGGCAGTTACTTTCAAACACCTAGTTGCCAGGCCATGCTGAGGAGAATATTGTTAATGTGGTGCCTTCAGCACCCAGAGTATGGATATCGCCAAGGTAAGCAACTCTTATATGTGTAATTGACAATGCTTCTACTTACCTAGCCTTAGCACTGTATACTTTTGTATTTTCATCCATGGGTTTGAAATTAAAAATTATCTAGAGCCAAACAACACGTGTGTAGAAATTATTAGGACACACGTAGTGTAGCTTATATGGAAAGGAAAGCAAATAACTGAGTGTTTTACTATATGATCTTAACTCACATTAAATATTTTCACATGATCATTGGCAACTTTTCCCATTTTTCGTTCTGTGTTTTGTTGCCTTTTTTTTTGCGAGTAGTTTGATTGTCAAATATGGAATGACTAATGGACTATTATTTCATAGGTATGCATGAACTATTAGCTCCATTAGTGTATGTTCTTCAAGTTGACATCGATAAACTGTCTGAAGTACGGAAACTCCATGAAGATTGTTTTAATGATGATTTTGATGGAGTGCCTTTCCCGGATACCGATATGGTTTTCAGTTATAAACCTAGAAAGGATTCGAAGTGGAGTGCAGGAGGTGACACAGATAATGGTTCTGTAAGAGCCTCCAAAGTTAACACTCTTGATGACCTTGACTTGGATACAAAAGACATAATTTTACTTAGTGATGCATATGGAGCTGAGGGTGAACTAGGCATTGTATTGTCTGAAAGATTCATGGAACATGATGCATATTCAATGTTTGATGGTTTGATGGATGGAGGTAACGGAGTGGTTCGGATGGCAGAGTTTTTCTCTGCATCCAAGGTTGGATCTAGCTCAAGTCTACCACCTGTCATTGAAGCTTCATCATCTTTATTTCATTTGCTTTCTATTGTTGAGCCATCTCTTCATAACCATTTCATTGAGCTGGATGTGGAACCACAGTATTTTGCACTTCGTTGGCTGAGGGTCTTATTTGGACGAGAGTTCTGCCTCAATGATCTTTTGGTAGTATGGGATGAAGTATTTGCTTATTCGAATGATATGCTTCTTAGAAATGATGAAGAATACAGTTTTAGGATCTTGTGCTCATATAGAGGGGCATTCATTGCAGCCATGGCAGTCTCTATGCTTCTTCACCTTAGATCATCTCTGTTGGCTACTGAAATTAATACGTCTTGTCTCCAGAGATTATTGAACTTCCCAAACAACGTTGATGTGCAGAAACTAATTGAGAAAGCCAAATCTCTACAGTCTATTGCCCTTGATGCGAACACGTCATCCCCATCCTTTCTCTTAAAGAAGGTTAACTGTGAGTACGATAGAGTTCACAGCAATCTTGCTACTTCAACTCCTCCAAGAACTCCACTTCATCCATTATCCGAGAGCTACTGGGAAGAGCAATGGAGAAACCTGCACAAGGACGGAACAGGTCCTAAGGAGATTGAAAAAGGTAATTCTTTCAGTAGATCGCTAAAGAAATCTTTGAGCCAAAGGCTTGGTTTATCTAGGACAGAGTCAGATCCTTCTCCAGTGAAGGTATTCAGAGTGAAGAGTGACACCAAAAATCCAGTGAGGCGGTGCCTTATGAATACTTTATCAGATGAAGTGATACGCTCTAAAGAAGTTGCTGGGAAAATTCAGCAAGATGACTTCCCGATCGTCTCAACTCATAAGGAACCTCTTTTGAGTTCTGAAGGGCCCTCACAGCTGAACGCAGCTGCTGAAGATTTAACAGTGCCAGCTGAACGTGCTGATGTGGGTGAGACACAAACGGCAGAAACATGTGTAGCAGAAGCTTGTTCCAGTGGTGAGAACTCTCCGGTGTTCTATGCGGCTAGAGCTGGTGATGAACATGAGAATAACCATGACAGCCACTCTGACAGGAGCAGCATCACTTCAAATTCGTGTGCTGGTGACAATGACAGAGATGAATTCCCACAAGATGAGACATCCAGCTGTAACTGTGAAGACAAAACCATCTCAGAAGCAGCACCCTCTGATAAAAATTCAGAACCAGTTGAACCCTCTGAAAAAGCTGCTTTTTCAAATGAAAGAAAGCCGTTCATTAGTAAACTGCAATGGCTCTTGAAGCTTGGCAGACCTTCAGGTGAAGGCAACACAGATAAGGGCACTGGTGAGACATCAGGTGACAAACATGATGTTGCTCCCATCCCTTCACCTTCGGATGTGAGTTCAGATAACTCGCGTAGTAGCATAAATTTGGCTCCTGGTGATAAGAAGGTCGTGGGCACACTCAAGAACATTGGACAGAACATGCTTGAAAATATCCAGGTATTATATTCATCATCAGCTGTTGCTAAATCATATTGTTTGATAATTCTGTTCGCCAGTCAATGCTTACAGCTTACTAGTATCGCCTGTGTGTAGGCTGATAATGTACTAGTGGTGGCACTTTCATGTTAAAGATAGGGCGTTTGCATGCCATTGTAGTGTAATCGTCTCGTGCTTGTAGTTCTCTGTCATGTCTTAGATTTTTTCTTATCCATAAAGCTGTTGAAAGCATGAAAATAACAGTATTCGGATGTAATGTACAGGTAATCGAATCAGCGTTTCAGCAAGACCGTGGTCAGCCTAGCCCCATGGAGAACTTCTCAAACAACATTCTAGGAGGCAAAGGGCAGGTCACTGCCATGGCTGCTCTGACGGAGCTTCGCAAGATCAGCAACCTGCTCCGTGAGATGTAATCATGGCGCAACGGTGTACAGAAGCCCTCCCATTCTTTCTCCATTCATTAGCTCAGTTATTAAGGCCCTTTAGCATAAATCCAGGCGCCTAGGCCCCTACTGTGTATATAGATTCATTCGATTCCATCGAGTCCAGTATGTAAGTACAGCTACTGTACCTAAGGATCGCCTGTCAATTTAGTTGCGCGAGATGAGGAATGAACTCTCTCCGGCATTAGGAAGCAACTTTTTGGATGGAACAGTTTTGTTAGCGTAATTTCCTGAGGTAGAATAAATGGAATAAGGTTATAGCCCAGGGCATGGCTTTCCTATTGAGCTGCTTAGCCGGTCATGATTTGGCTGCGGACTTGCAGCTTGATGATCCGTTCGACACGTCTGATGATTCGTCCATGTGAGTCACTGCAATCTCATTCAGAATAGAAAATTTCTTTCTTATCCTTTTGCGAGTCTTTGGCATCCAGTGTAATAGCTTACGCCATTGTACATATCTTGAAGAGAAGTTAGTATTAACCTTAAAGGGTATCATGGATTAACATACCATGCGGTCATTTTCAGCTCTGAATTGTTCCACGCCATTGCATATGTCAAAGCTGCGAGACTATTCCTTTGATTACATACAAAAATTTATTTCATTTTAGCTGGGCTGTTGCTGCCCTTTCACGCATAACATGCATATGCTAATTTAGGCGCGGACAATGACGGGCTGACGCCGTGCTAATCAAGAGAAATTAATTTGGCATGAATCGGGTGGTGGGTATCCCCTGTACGCCTGCCTCGCCAGCTGTCCGTGCTCAAAGCAATGATTTCTGCGGGTTTGTCGGACTGAGCGAGACGGCACCGATCGCGACTGGGTTTTCGGTTCCATTCGTTGTGTGCGTGCGTCACGTTTGGGAAGCGTGGATGGACGGAATCCACGGCACGGCAGCTCGACGCCGGGCGCCGGCGGCGTGCGTGCTACTTGAAACGGTTGATGAAGCTTTCAAGTTATTAAGAACCGGTCGCTGTAGCGTCACGGGCTCACGGTTTGCAGTACGTGTTTGGATGAGTTGTCTGCTGACGTTGTTACTGCTGGGTTGGTTTCAGTTCTTCAGATGTGCAGGTTACGGCAAGGGGAAGAAGAAGAAGAAGAAACTTGGAAGTATACGCGTTAAAAGTACAGCAGGCCGCCAGCCGGCTACCCTAAAGATAGCCCATCCGGCCATGGCCGAGCACCCGACAGGAGATCCTGATTATTTGTACCATTCGAAGGAGTGCAGTTTCGTGGCAGATTACGATACAGAGAGGTTCGAGTGGCTCTCCCTGTCCTGCCCGCGTCGGTTGTTGTTTGGAGATGGGATCGGATGGTTGCCCTTGCCGAACAAGACTGGTACCGGTCGGGGGGGGCTGCGAGATTGGCAGCTAGTGTAATGCTGAATTCCACCGTGTCGCGGTCGGCGATGGTCCTGGGTGAAATTACGTGGCGGCTCGCTCCCGAGACCGAGTGCTAGCTGTGGCTGGGAGCTTACGTGACCCCGCCATTTTTCTGTCAGGGCCAGCCGTGGCAGAGGACAGACTACAGAGTCACCGGCCAGTCACTAGTCTTATCCGTTCACTCTACGCGGGGCTTGGGATCGCCTGACCCCAGCAGTGAATAATTCGGGACCAATAGAGCAGTATACTAGTATGAGCATTGAGCAGTCAGTATACCAAATCCGGGAGCGCCTGAAACGAGGTGGCCGCAAGTTGTCCGTTGCTCGCGACCAAACCAAATCAAAATTGGATCGCGATTATTCTCTGTGGGCCGGCGGTTCGAGTATTCGTGAGGAGCGGCGCCAGCCACCGACTGACCGACGACGGGCGGGCGCTGGTCACCACCAATGTGCGACGTCGTCATAATTCAGAGTACCTGAGCACGGAGCCTCTCGTCGCCGGGGTCGGATCCATTGCTCGCGGGCAAGGCACGCCGCAACGCATGGGTGAAGGGAAATCCGGGAGCGCCTGAAACGAGGCGCCTGATGGAAGGAAGTTCAAGTCCGTTGCCCGCGACCAAACCAAATCAAAATTGGATCGCGATTATTCTCTGTGGGCCGGTTTGAGGATTCGTTTCAGGTGATGGCTGCTGCCCAGTAAAAGAGATGTACGAGGCCCACTTGCAAGCCCAAGATGCAGAAACAGAGAAACTGAACGCAAACAGACAGAAACAACTCCTGGCCCAGGATCAGTCCACTGCGACATGTAGGCTCTTGCCCAGGGCCATGGCGGAAGGCCCAAGGCTCAAGGGCGGCGAAACGGGGAAGCGCGCAGCCAGAGCTCGGCCCTAGTCACCACCGCTTACTTCAAGAACAGCTCGCTCGCTCGCCGCAGGAGGAGGCAGCTAGCGTCCGCGAAGCCCAACGGAAAATAACGCACGGACGGACGGACCGCCGGCCGGCGATCTGATCGTACGTCGATCGTCGCCGCCTGCGTGACCTGCCCGCTGATGCAAGTTTGCGCTCTGTAACCAAGGATGGAAGTGGGGCGATGGGTGAGCTAGGCTTGAGAGCGCACCGCGGCAATGGCGCGCCAGAATGCTCGTGCATGGAACCAACGTCAACATCCACCGGTTGGCGGCGCCTTTTATTTAGTTTCAAATATACAGATTCAGATTCAGAGAGGGCGGGTAATCGTATCCCAATCCTACACGCCTCGTTGGGCATCTTCCAAATAAAGTCCTCATAAGGCAGGGACGGGAGAGGAACAGAGAGCGGAGAAACAGAATTGTCCCAAGTTTTCCCGAGGTGACCCGCATCGTAGCTGCAGAGATAGGGCAGCTGGAGCTGAAGCTTGCGTCCATGAAGCACCGCCGTTGGGCAGAAGGATCCATTGCTCAATCAGGGCGTTCATCCTGTCAACAAGCTGAAACTTCTCTGGGTGGTCAAATAAACAAACATCCAGGGCCAAACCTTCCAGAGGTACTGACTAAACTTGTAGTTCTTGTAGAATATCATTATGTTTGTTTGAACTAGTGGTGGATCTAGGCATCTATATGTTCCAACTGTTTCAGGTTTACCTCTCCTGCAGAAACTCTGCCCTATCTTAGATCACCTGGTCTCTTGTTTAGTTGGTTTTCAAGAGCCTGTGCTTTTGTTTTGATTGTTGGGGTCTAGTGGTCTTTTATCATCATACTGTAACACCTAGCATAATCCAAACTGGTGGGTTCAGACCTAACTGTTACAAAGATCAGATACCTGCTTACACTATTGTATATGAAAGGTACCTCAATCAAAATATCTAAATATCATGCTGCTGCTCTTGCCACTGTCCCTAGTCTAATTGTTTATGCCTGGTACCAATATGGTTCAAGCTACTTGAATTGTCTGAAGATTAAGATCTGGCGTATACTCTTGCACCGTCCACTTGTACGGCTTGTAGATTTGTGATTGTAATGTTTACCGGCATACGCAAGCAGACTAGTTACCACAATGTTGTTTTCTAAACATTCTCTAGATTAATTATGATATTGGCATGAATCGTCTTTCCATTCCAACTTTGAAAGTTCTCCCGTGTTTGTCCGTGTAGGACATCTGGTGTCAGATACATTCCCTTGTGCCAATGCGTGATGCTGCCAAAGTTGCATGCGTGTCTCGTGGCTTTGCGCATTCCTGGAGATACTATCCCAACCTTGTCTTCAGCGACGAAACATTGGGCATCAATGTAAACACATGCAGAAAGGATGAAAAGATGAGAGATTTCAGCAGCAAAGTTGACTGCATTCTGAAAAAACACTCCGGCATTGGTGTCAAGACTCTCAGGTTTCAGGTTGGTCTAGTTTACAGTGCGAAGGACTGTTGTCATCTTTATCATCTCGACAGTTGGCTTCAGAGTGCTGTTAAGCCAGGGATTGAAGAACTGAACCTTACTCTGTCTTCAATTAATGCAATGTACAATTTCCCATGCTCACTTTTATCTGGTGGAACCGGAGACTTGCTTCGGTATCTTGTCCTTGTCTCTTGCCGCTTCCATCCCACAAAACTTGTTTGCTTAAAAAGCTTGACAAGATTACGTCTTCATAAGGTGGATATCTTGAAGGATGAACTGGAGTGTCTGCTTTCCAATTCCTTTTCTTTGGAGCAGTTGAAACTTGGCTATTGTGATAATATAGTATGCTTGAAGATACCTTGCCTACAGCGGCTGAGCTCCCTCGAGGTGTCCGCTTGTAGCCGGTTGCAAGTGATAGAGAGCAAAGCTCCAAACCTATCCAATTTCAGCTTTGCAGGTAACCCCCATGTACGACTCTCACTTGGAGGAACGCCACCAGTTAAGAAATTATTTATAACTTACGATGATGCTGCGTTTTATGCTCGTACTGAGCTCCCACATCCAGGATGCCAAATCTGGAAGCTCTTAGCATATGTTCTCGCTCTGAGGTATGCACTCTCTTAAACTTTAAGTGACTGTAGACTTGCGATATACATTTTATGATGATACAAGAACTCATATTTTTACATATTCTTGCATCATTTGGCAGGCAGTCAATACACCAATGGTGAATAGCAAATTTATCCATCTCAAGTTCTTGAATATTAGTCTTGGTGGACGTGACTATGATTTTCTGTCTCTGGTTTCATTTTTTGATGCTTCTCCTTCCTTGGAGACTTTCAGATTGACTGTGAGTCACTGCCTATCCTGCAACGATATAGTAATTAAGTGGAACTGTTAACTCAAGTTTGGCTTTTCATCTTTAGGTAATCCCGACACATGAAGAGCGTATCTCAATTTTTTCAGATCCCTTGGATCTGAGGACGGTGCCTGAGCACCTTTATGACAAGCTCAAGCTTGTGGAGATCATCAATTTCTCTTCTGCCAAGAGCTTGATTGAGTTAACATGTCATATTCTTCAGTCCACAAGGTCGCTCGAGCGCCTTACATTGGACACCACTCAAGGTTTTGCAAGATGCTCTGTTAGCAAATCTGGCAAATGCTTGTTGTTGATGCGCAAGGACGCACTCGTTGAAGCCGGTAGAGCACTCTTGGCTGTCCAAACGTACATCAAGCCGAATGTTCCCCCAACAGTTGAGTTAAATGCTGTGGAGCCTTGCAGCCGGTGCCATGCTGAGCTTTAGATGATAATTAACAACTTACTATAAAATATTTTGTGTATTGTTTTCTTGATTTATCAGAACTCCGTAGACTTGTGTTTCCCTAGTTGTGCTTTTTGTTTTATCTGAAGATCTGTCAAGTTATGAACTTTTGTGCTCTCTTTTTTCTCCTCACCATCTGATTGTTATTCTTACGTAACCTAGCAACACGTATGTGAGTTAGAATGAGACTTTGCTTGAAAGTTTTATCCATGCTAGTAATGATTGCACAAATATTGATATTTTCTTTTATTTTTTTATCTTGTGAAATTTTCAACAACCCGTAGCACGAGTTGTTGAATTTTTTTTCCACCAACAACTAACCTACCCACTCTTTAAATTTTCCCTTGATCTAATTGGATCTACCACCCCTCAACCCTTGAATCGGGTATGATGCGCTGAAATTTGGCAGCTAATCGTGTTAATGGCGAGGCCTCGTTTATCCGTTTTCTGGAACATTTCAGTGAATTTTCTGCACTGTCTCATGGCCCCTCTCTTGACATTCATTCAGCTTTTCTGAGATTTCTGAGACTGCAATTGGCCAATGGAACAGCCAGTGCTACACCATCCTCTTCAATGCAAGTTGATTAGAGTACTGAATCGTTGGAAGTAAAACAAATTTACGGATAAAGTATAGGTTGACAAACTTCTTGCTTGCTGCCCTTTCACGCATACTACCTCCGTCCCATAATAGTTGTCGCTGTTGACTTTTGATCATCACGTTTGACCGTTCATCTTATTCAAATTTTTTTTGCAAAGATTAAAACTAATATGTCATGATTAAACTAATACTGATGAAAAACATGTGATGAAGAAATAATTAATGTTTGCACGAAAAATTCAAATAAGACGAATGGTCAAACATGACAATTAAAAGTCAACAGCGACAACTATTTTAGGACGGAGGAAGTAACATGCATATGCTAATTAGGCGAGGACAATGACGGGTTGACGCCGTGCTAATCAAGAGAAATGAATTTGGCATGAATCGGCTGGTGGGTATCCCCTGTACGCCTGCCTCGCCAGCTGTCCGTGCTCAAACCAATGGCCTGGATCATCCCAGTCACCTGACCCCAGCGCCAGCAGTGAATAAGTGGGGACCAAATTTCTCAGCTGGCTGATTTTGTTGTACTCTTGGAAGCCACATGTAGAGCGGCAGCCCTGTTTTTCTGGCTAAATTCGCCTAACTCCACTCCTTTTTATTAGTAAGAAGAGGTTACGGACGGCCGAGGTACATGCGCTGTCCGCCTGCGAACCGAAAGAAGAAAGCAGACGACGGAGCGCGTGAGGAGCAGCGCCACCGACGACGGGCGAGCACTGGTCACCACGAATGTAGTACGACCTCCTCAGAATTCAGTGCCGTGACTGCCGTCTGACCACACATGAGCACGGAGCCTCTCATCGCCAGCGTGAGCGTCGGATTGATCACTCGCGGGCTCGGCTGCAGCACGGCGGCGGCTCGACGCGTAGGTGAAGCAACACCGGTGACCGGTAGCGGGCCCACCAACGACGATCTTGCACTGGGCCTCCATAATCTCAGCCGGCCCTGCGTCAGCGGCAGCGCCGTCTTGGCGGTGGATCCTATATGTAAGGCGGGCTATGGTTAAGCTTTGATAAAACAGTGTTTGAGATTCGTGCAACGGCTCAGTTTCGCGCAGGTGGAGAAGGAAGAGCTGAGGTGCCGCCACGTGTCAGCTTCTGGTTCGTGCGGGTGGGAGGAGGAGGAAAAAGAAACGGTTTTCAAACTTTAAACATATTTTTCTCTCAAACTGTAAGTCCGTTCCGAATCCGTTTGAACTATCGTGTTGTTTAGAATTAATGCTACAAAATGAGATCCAATATGAATATTTTTTGAATTTTTTTGAATCTCGAATTTTTTGTCAACATTTTGAAAGTACTAAATCAACATTTTATTTACACTATGTCAACATTTTTTATATACTATGTCAACATTTTCGGCAAAAATATTAACTGATTTCTTAAAATGTTAAAATAGAACTAAAAAATGTTGACTCTTCTGTTTTAAAATGTTGACGTTCTGCCTTAGTATAGGCTGCTCAGATTTGATGGGCTATTGGGCCGATCTATTTTACGTTAAGCACAGGACGCCTCAGGAGGCCCCCGTCTCGGCGGCTTGGCGCATGGAACGTGACACGTGGCGCGACGGCTTTTTTTTTTTGAGATTACACAGTACAACTCAGACACTCACAACGCACGCATACTCACCCCTATGAACACACGTACGTAAACCCTACCCCTATGAGCATCTTCGAAGACTGAGTCGGCAAATCTAGAGATACGAAGTCACCACGTGGCGCGACGGCTTGTTCCGCCAAAGAAAGTCCGCGAGCGGATTCGGCCTGGACGGCCTGAAATGAAGTTGAATGGGCCTACTTGCACGGCGAAATGGGCCCACTCGTGGCGAATCTGAAAAAGGAAGAGAATGAAGGCTAAATTTTATTGCCTTGGCCAAAACTTGCTTTTTGATATCGCTATGAGCCAAATAGATCATATAAAATAACATGAATAATCAAACTTGTTTATGAGATAGGATACACATGAATCCATCCTAACAGTAGGGTACTAGATTACAGGTTCACATTTAATATTTCCGAGGAACTTAATGATAGGTCCAAGTAAAAAACTTGCAACACAGTAATAATACATAAATAGTACTACGTATTACAGAACCTTGCATAAGCACTAATAGCTTAACACACCACTCTGGGCTGCATCAATCTGCAGCTAAGTAACTAACTCACTGCCCTCCTCTATTTTTTCCTTGCTCTTCTAATATTTTGGAGACGCTCTGCTACATCATTCATCTCTGGCCTTTGATCAACAGCACTGTTTAGACACTCCTTGGCTATCTGAGCAATATTATGGAGAACTTCAATGTCATTTTCTGCTTCATTTAATTCGCCAAACAGTTCTGTTCCTTTGCTCTCTCTGATCCCACTTATGTAGGTGTCAAGGTAAGTTTTGACAAAGTTACTGTCACCTCCATAAGCGGCCTTCTTTCCTGTAATGAGTTCAAAGAGCACAAGGCCAAAACTGTAGACATCACTTTTGTTGGTTAACAAGCCAGTTTGGCGATACACTGGGTCCATGTAGATATTGTCACCAATGACATTATCAGCATGCTCAGTTGTGCCTCTGGAGAGCAGTTTCGATATTCCAAAATCTGATATCTTTGGTACGAAATTATCATCCAAAAGTATGTTAGCTGGCTTAACATCACCATGTTGGATATTCGTATTTGTCTTGCAGTGCATATACGCAAGACCTTCTGCGGACTCTGCGGCAATGCCCAAACGCATATCTAAAGTAAGAGGAACCTTGTTTTTACCGTGAAGAATATCTTCTAGGCTACCTTTGGAGACAAATTCGTAGACCAAAATAGGGATATCAACCTCCAGGCAACAGCCTATTAGCCTGACGATATTCTTGTGAATGACTTTAGATTGAATAATGACCTCATTTGCGAATTGCTCCTTCTGTATCTTGTCAATTTTGTTGGACCTTTTCACAGCTACTGGCACTTCATCCTTTATAAACCCTTTGTACACTACACCAAAATTACCATGCCCAAGAGGATCACTGTATCCTTTTGTAATTTGTTTCAGCTCCTCTTTGTTGAAGATCTGTATTGTTTTTACCTTCTCTAATATGGGGCCACCGTTCTTTATGAAAAATTCTTGCATCTTCTTTTTCTCTATGCGAAGAAGCACTATGAACAACAAAGTAGCCAGCAAGAGAAGAACCCCTACGATTCCTACATGGGCAATAAAGAATCTCTTAGTTATCATAAAAAGTTCTACTAACTTACTAAAAACCTGTTACTACATATCCTTTTCTCAAATACTCGAACGAATTTCTAAGCAACAAGTAAGTCTGTAGCTTTTGATGGCTAGTCTTTCTTTTACTAGAAAGTGATATCCATATCGAGGATTTTCTTATTATTATATCAACGAAGGTCAACTATATATTTGTGAAACATTAAAATATGGCCATTTGATCCAGATTCAATTACACTTTTGAATCTTTGACTATTAATTGCTTAAAACTGGTATGAAAATATTTAAAACATATGTGTAAATACGCCTTACAAAATGTTGATGGTTAGGTTCCTTGTAGCGGAACAACCCACTCAGGATCTAATCTCCGACTTACATGAATGTTGCATTTTATGACTAATTATTTTTCCAACCAAGGTTCAAGTCACTGAATTATTTCCAATTAATGAAACAATTGTTCTAAAAATATTGGAACAATTGTTCTAGTAAAAGAGGACTTATGTTGATGTGGAAGAGGAGTGGCGGCGATCATGGGCGACCATGGTGGTGGAGGACGGACGGCAGGGAGAAGAGGAGGAAGGTGGCGACCATGGGGTGAAGGGGCCCGCCACCGTGGCCACTACATCGCCTATCGGCTGCCTTCTCTCTCCTTTTTTCTTTTTGCGTTGCTTTGTTGATCCAGGGACGGTGGCGAGAGATCTAGAGAGCTCGCCGGCAGAGCGGGCACGATGAAGCAGCCGCGAGTCGGCATGGGTCCATGGGACTACGGGAGCGCGAGCGTGCGACGCTTGGTAGCTAGGGAGGAGCGGGCGGAAAAGGAAGAGAGAGCCACAAGCATTCGATTCATTTGGCACACCATCTTAAAGCTAGGTGCTCCAGAGGCGTATCTACATGAGTGGCTACAGCAAAAGAAAATTCCAATGGAGTTCGTCATATTTTCACTATATACGCACCCCTTTGACTATTTGATTATGCATTCATAATGGGAGAGGTTAATGCGCGTACCGTCGCGCGTCCCTTCTAATATTCCGACACGTGTCTCGAGACACAAATCAACCTATATACATGTGCCACGTGTCTTAAACTCAGAGCAACAAAGAAACATCCCGCAGTAGAAAAGAAAAAAGTGTGGATCAATCTTCTGTCGGTGTGAACGCATTTATTACACCAGACGACAATTTAAAAATGTGATAACTCTTGCATACGGTGTCCGTTTTCGATTTGGTTTTCACAGTTGCATTCTATGCGACGAGACGAACAAAACTAGATCACACTTGCATATATTTTATATACTTTTTTAAAAATAGAATATCAACAAAGTTACTACCATGTACTTAACAAAAGTTACTACCATATATGGAACAGAAGTTACTACATAAAACTTTTTAAAATTATCAAACAAGAAGTTGTAATTAATTTTATGTGACAATTAGCACAAATCCAGTTTCATTCATGACATAAGTTACTATCATGTATGTTTCATAAGTTAAAATCATAAATAAAGCTTGAGTTACTACACAATATTTACTATTATGTGGACTAAAATTCTTCTATAACTGATCTGTAGCAACATCTATAGAAATTTACAATAAATTATATTGATAGTTACTATTTTAGATACCATTTGAGTAATTTTTGTTTGCTACCAAAATACATATACTAAAATTGATTCTATATTAAAATCTTTGTAAATAATAAGTTGAAACTATTGCATTGTCTCAACTCATTGATATATTAACTGAACTTGCTACTAGATCCAAAACGCTAGATATATAGCTTGCTACACAAAATATAACATGTAACACGAATTGCTACAGAGCATGTAACATGTGTTTCTACTACTTGTACTATATAAGTTGCTCTAGTTTTTCAAACTTACGTGATAGCAACTTATGTTATAAACCTAGTAGTAACTTTTATGGTATCTTAACGCATGAAAAAATATTTAAAACATATCAAGTGGGATCTAGTTTTGTTCGTCTCATCGCATAGAATAGAACAGTGAAAACCAAATTAAAAACGGACACCATATGCAAGAGATATAGCATTTTAAAGTTTTCATCCTGTGTAATAAATGCGCTTACGTAAGCTGATCTTTTCCTTTCCTCTAAACCCATCCGGTCATCTGGGCTCCCATGTGATGTCTCAGGCTGCTATCAAATAAATGAACCAATAAAAGAATGACACGTTGGCCAGATCATAGGACGCGCGCTTACGAGATAGCGCGACTGGAAGCGCATTAGACTTTCCGATTCATAATAGAAAAAAAACGATCCTAAGCAGCTTTAAGTGATGTTCCGCACCACCCGCTCATGAGCTCTAGCTCTCCGCCACTTAGGTGCCCCATGGGCGGATGGCACTGCATGAAAGGCCTTGCTGACGGGGCTAGGCAGGCTAGCTAGACAGATCGGGTTTCACTATTCTGCGGTCAACCACAAAAACATCTTCTAACGGTGGATCTAATTAAGCAAAACGCGTTTAGACCAATTAAACAAAGCGCGTACGCCGGGGGTATGCGGGCTGCATGCGGCCGGCGCGGCCTGTAGCTGTCGCGATGACATCATCTTTTCATCTGAAATAAAAAAACCGTAGATTGCAAACCATCTATCAAAATGAAAAATCGATTTCACCACTGTGTTTTACGCGACGAGTTCTACAAAACTAGATCCCACTTGAATATATTCTGATAATAATTTTTTTAGACTTAAAAAGGAGATCAAACATTTTACATTGTTCCTCAAACTTTTGCATTTGGTTGTCCAACATTTTCCATTTTTTCCAACTTTTTGATTTGTTGGTCCAACTTTTCCAGGTGTTGCCCCAACTTTTTCTTTGGATTGTCCAACTTTTCCAACTGTTATCTCAACTTTTACGTTTGATTGTCCAACATTTTAAGTTTTTGTTCCAACTTTTTTGTTTGTTGTCCAACTTTTTGGTTTGGTTGTTCAACTTTTTCATTTGGTTGTCCAATTTTTTCATTTGATGCCTAAGTTTTCATTTGTTGCTCAACTTTTTTTTTTAATTATTGTCTTGCTTTTTTATATTTTTCTCCAATTTTTTCGTTTGGTGTTCAACTTTTTTATTTAGTACTTTTCAACTTGTTTCTAGGGAACTCGATGCAACAAGCCAACAACACGAGAAGAAAATGAATTCACCAGCACACCTTGTCGACATTTACTTCTGTGACCCATCCCACGACCTTATCTGTCTAGCACGTGAGTCGTGTGACCACCATCGGCATCCTCATTGCGGACCTCATCATCTACGCTACGGTGGAGATCAAGGGCTGGCGCGTCGGGCTAGGCCACGCCAGCGTGCCGTGGCTGCCGGGGACCACGCGCGAAGAAGAAGTTGCGGCGGCGCCCGTGCGAAAGAAGAAGTGGGGCCATGTGTGAATAAGAAGAAGTGGAGGTCGGACAGCGTGCAAAGCAGCCGGAGAAGCGGGGCGATGAAAGAAGGCCGGAGTTGCTTGTTATAGAAACCTGAGGGTGACCAGCCTGTTCGGCTGGCCTGGGAGCGGCTGGGCTGGTTTCCAGCCCACTCCCAGCCGCTACAGTAACTCGTGAGTGGGCTGGGAACCAGCCCAGCCAGCCGAACAGGCTCGACGTGACCGCAAGTAGTTGTTTTTGCGGTTGCTGGCTGCTGGCCCATGTAAGGAGACGGGCCATGGCTCAATAATAGGTGGGCCACACGAAGAGACTTATTTAAACTGGATCACAATTTACGAAAAGAAGTGTACAATAAAAATGGGCCAAATACTGGAATGCCCCAATAAAAGTTGGGCCAACAAAGGGCCGTAACTGGACCGGGTATCAACTTATGACAAAATCGGTCGACTAAAATGTGGGCCTGGAATCTATCGGCTCAATAAGAAATGGATTTCTTAAGGGTAGTAGCTGGATCATATTGAGAATTTATGATGAAACTGCTTAACAAAAGGTTGCCCAAAAACTTTTCTCGTCCAACAGGAATTAGGATTTGTTGCTCACAAAAAAATAATACAAATTAGGATTTAATAGGACGATTTATGATTCATTTTCGCTGAATGATTAATAAGGGCGTGGGTTGATCTCAAAAAAGAAAAAAGGATGATTTATGATAAAAATAATGTCAGATTCCCGTCCAATGCAAAACAAGCTATATGTGATGATTAGGTATCAGCACCGGTCAGAAAAATTCTTGGACAGTGCATCGACATTAATTCAGCAATGCGTCACTCTACCTGGTGTACACGGAGGCCGAACACAAGTCAAGAAAACGCAACAAGTTATGCTGGTTTAGGCCCCAATGAGTAATCCTAGTTGCTTTGATGCTAGGGTTTGAAGGAGGGGTTGATTATATATTTACACAAGTGCGTCCTAATCGCTAAGTCCTAGTCTGGACTTCATGTATAAAAAAAACACCTGTAGAATTTGTAAAAGAATCTTGCCCTCGATATCTACGAGTCCAATATACGTACTATACCTAGGTTCCGTGGAATCGTCTCAAAGCACATTCATAATTCATCCTTTTAGTAGATGTTATAACTCTATTAAAATAGAAACTAGTCGTCAAAGTTGCACATCAAATATCATGTATTAGATATTATATTAAAATAGTCTCAAAATTGTACAACAAATATTATATATTTAAAAGCAGAGGTAATATGGATGTAACTACTGTCTTTGTTCTATTTTAAGTGTTGTTTTAGAAATGAGCACGGAAATTAAGAAGAGATGAAAAATTAGAGCGCGTGCTGAAAATGATGAGCCATGAAAGAGGAGAAAAAGATAGAGAGAGTTGCATTGAGAAGTGAAAATGACACCTAATATGAAAAGGCTCTTGGTTGCTAGAACGCAGTACGTAAAATAAAACCGGAAGGAGTAGAATATATCAGAAATGTGAGTTACCGAGAGCTCTTACCTACAGCCACCTTCGCTGGCAGGGGGAATTTCTCAGTGCATGTTCCTTTTTTCCCATCGCCCTTCATGCCCGCTTTGCAAGGACAATCGTAGCCTCCCAGCCTATTCTTGCAGACACCGTCACTCGAGCAAGGGTACTGATCTCGGAGTCTGGGGATCCTGCTTCCGGAGCTCGCACTCATCTATGTCTGCATGAACATACAAATATGCCGAATAAGCACATGCACAAAAGAACTTAAGCTTTAATTTGCTAGCTAGAATAGTATGTAATATGTATACTGACCTTGGCATCCGCCTGGTATGTAAGGATTGCCGTCGTAATTCTCCCAGCACCTGCAAAGATAGCCGGGGCCGCTGGTTGCGTTGACGCATGAGCTGTTGCCGCTGAGGCAGGCATAGTTCCCCGACGGCGAGTCTCCTTTGGCGGGGCAGGAAGGGCCGTTCCGGATGGCAAAATCAATCACGAAGGGGACACCCCTCTCGTGCTTACGGGAGAAGTTCTGGTAGCCGAATATGTCCTCCTTAGAGAAGTTGTACCAGCCCCTCTGAACCACCATCCCGTAGGAGCAGGGCGAGATGTCAAAATAGGGGGTGGCAGTGGCAACGCGATCAAAAATCACCGTGCTCAGGCTCCCGTCGGCGGTGAGATTCGCCTCGCAGCATCCCATCCCCGCGCACGACCCGCTCACAGCTAAGTATGGGACGAGTAATCTTGTGACGCATGAGACGCTAACGCCCGTGCCGGACAGACCCCCCGAGACTTGGGCGATGGCATTCCAGCCGATGCCAGTGAGAACATTCCGTGAAGGAGAGACGAGGAACGAGCCCGAAAGGAGCGTTTGCCGGCGCCTGAACTCGTGGTACGTGTCGTTTGTGGCGCAGTCCGTGCTTATGGCACTGTACGCCCGTGCCTCCCCGTGCTCGACTGTTATGTCGATGAGCTCGACGGGCTGCGCCCAGTAGGTGTCCGCTGAAGCTGATGCAGTTGTTTCGTTGCTCAGGTAAGAGCCGTTTCTGTTCAGCTGGAAGCTGTCGTTGACACCAGTCTTACCAGATGCAAGGAAGGCGCGAGGAGGGTCGAAGGTGTTGTTGCAGGTTACCTCGAACCCGTCGAGGAAGCAGCCGGGCGCCATGCCGAAGGGGTAGGGTATGCTGATGTTGCCACACTTGTCGGGGCAACCCGGAAGCGAGATGGGTCTCTGCATTGGCTGCTGCTCGGCAATGGCTGCCAAGCTGATCACTGCCAGAGCAATTGCTGCCAACGGTTCTTTTCTGGAGGGAATCATTTTGTGTGTGTGTATTGTCTGTGCCGTGCTCATCCTACTACTACGTATTTATACACGGCTGTAGATCTGAAGATTGCTACTACTGCGGCGCCACACAACTTTTACTTTGTAAAGCAAACAAATTCAAGTGGATGAAACTGACAACTGGCAGCCTGCAGGCCACTGTACAATACTCGTACGTGCCTTGACGAAAGAGAGATGCAAGTCACCAAAGACTTAAACTTAAGAGCTCTGGCTCGACGCTATGTTAAACTATTATGCTCGATCAATTGCACCCGCCAACCTTAGCTTAAGCTGATGAGAATTCTAGGATGGATACTTCACCTAAGTTAAACAATTAATCTGCATCCCAGGGTATACTACGAAGAAAACAAAACAATGTCCATCTTGTGGTTGTTCATTGTTACTAGCTTGGTTATGGTATCTCTCCACTGTATCCAGAAAGAAAAGTGATGACAGAAAATAACTAGGTTACAATGTCCTAGAGTGCCCAAAAGTTGCGCGCGTAACCGTCTACGATTTTAATTAAGCCAATTCGACGAGCTGGATAGCTATTGACTGGTCAAAAAAGTTTGGGCACGCGAAGCGTAGCAAAGTGACTGGTTATTGTTCACGTCTCGTAACACCCTCTCCGTGTAGGATCAAAAAAAAAAAAACACCCTCTCCATGTATATTGTGGCTGTTTGCAACCCTCTCGTTGCTGTGGTCTCCTGTTTATTTATTTATTTGCTACATGTTTGGGGACTCATAATCTGGTAGTATGGCTGTTGAGTTTTAGTTGGTGAAGTACACTAGTACTGTACTTGAAGTTTATCTACAGATATTTGGCCTGATTGGTCGCCTATGTCCAAATTAAACTAGGAAAATGCGAAGCAGAGTAATTTGTTCTGTTGGGTTTGTTTCATCTGGCAAAGAAATCTGCATCCTACTATAGCTACAGTAGCCAAAAAAAACATTTTTGTCAGCGAAATGTCATAAGTTTGTTTACGGCAGTTTATATATGGTTCAAACAGGGACATTTTCTTGTTCTTGTTGTCGTCGTCTGTGTGTGTGGGTGCCTGGGTGGGTGGGGGGCGGTTCTCAATTTCGACGCTGCACATGAGCATGCCATACACTATCCTCTCTTCACCGGTCAGTCAGCGTCTGCCACCGAGGCCACGATAAGGTCCGATTCGGAAGCGCACGTTAGAGCAACCACGATGTGGTGTTAAAGCGGTCAATAGGGAATAAAATAATTACTATTGACTGTATGAAACATTGTCTAGTCTATAAGGAGTCAATAGCAAAAGCTATCTATATGCTTATAGACTGGCTATAGTGAATAAAAAATATTACACCACTCTTACCCATCTCTTCCTTCTATAGACTGATTTTGGTGCAAATAATGTGAATCTATCTATAACTATAGACTACCTGCTACGGGCTCACTCATATGGACTACTTCTCTCTGCCACATTGCGGTTGCCCTTAGGACAGGTAACCTAGTTCAAGTTTTGAGCTAGCTTGCCTGACATTATTACTAGTATATGATTATAACCTAGTACAAATTCTTAATGTGGTTGGAACCTGAGCAGAGCACGTGAGTTCACAAGTGGAAATACCTAGTTCCTCACATAATTGTTTGAATGACACTACAACCACCGACAGTTATGTGCCGATCGATGTGCGTAGGAGTCCTAACCAGTACCAAGTTGCTTATACTTTGGCAGCAACAGCTCTAATTTAGTTGCACGCATCCTAGATTAGCGAGAGAACACAAGTAGAGGGACGGCACAATAAGATAACACGAATGAGCTCGGCATGTAGTAGCAGTCACAAATGAGTATTTTGATATTTTTTTTCTGCTTTTTTTTCTCTTGAAAATGAGGGAGGAGTTTTTAGTTTACACTTGCCGACAAAAGTTTTATCGGTACGATGAACACGCGGTTAGGTGAGCAGAGAGATAAGGCCGAGACGCCAAGTGGGCTAGGGGAGCACATGAGTTCACAAGTAAACCCACCTCACATCATTATTTGAAGAGCAGAGCCCCGCAGTGACTTGCGTGCGAGTCCTACTGAGTAGTAGTGACAAGAAATTTGGCTCGTAGGCTCAATTAATCAGTATCGACGTAAGAACAGAAGCTCAGCTGCAAGGTCGTCGACGTAAAAGGCCGCATTTTTTGTTTTTATCAGGGCTTGTCGGGTTGTGAATAGAGGGAGGATACATGCACGCACTTAGGCGTGTGAAACGTAATCACACGTATGTGAGGGGCATTAGCGAAGCATGAGAGCAAGTTCGTTGTCTGAAAGCACAATGCGCACAGTAGTTCCACATTTTCAACCGGCAGGCTACAGCTAGATAAAAATGCGAGAAGCCACTGCACGATAGGGACGCCATGAGTATATACCTCCTGGCGTCCTGTCCCATGGCCGCTGCTACAAGCTAGAAAGCCACTGCACGATAGGGACGCCTCTGCTTTCTGCAGCACGGCCCCTTCATGCGTGGCGTCTGGCGTGGCGGTTTCTCTACCCTATGCGCCGCGTGCTCGTTTCATCTGCAAAGCACCGGCGTGCGGCGAGTGAGAAACAAGAGAGAGATCTTGAAGCGATCGAGGGGCCTTTCGTAAGATGAGGTCTCAGCTCAGTCCGCTGTCAACTGGAGTAACTCTGTTTCTTGTGCATGGAGGAGGCCCGCTTCTTACTTGCACGAGGCCGGAGAGGGAGGGAGGCAAGCAACACCCGGGCCTCGGCGGCGCTCCGGCGAAGGCGCGGCGTGCTGCAGACCTTGACGCGGGCGGGACAGGGGGAAGAGACGGCGTTTCAAACTTGGAATCACCGATCGGGGCCCCAACAGCCCTTGGATGCAATTCCTACGGCTCTGACCAATCGTTGACCACGCCTCTGGCGTTGCCCGTGTCCTCGTCAGGCAAAGCCATGGCGCGGAGGCCGGACCTCAGGGGCCGGGCAGCGCGGACTGGGGTCGCTGCGGAGAGGGAGAAGAAGAAGCGGGCGTACCAGGCCAGACACGCCGCGGCCGCGCGCGCGTGCAGGCGCTGCTGGATCGCCGGTGGCGGGCGGCACACGGCGCGGAAGTGGAAGAGTACGTGACCACAGGTCGCCGGCCATAACTCGTCAACCGATCAGGCCCTCGTGCAGACAGAGACCGACGCCCACGAGGATGCGACGACGGTACCGGCATCAGCGACCGTGCGAGGCCACCTGCACCCAGCCGAGACCGCATAGGATGCCGCCGAGCGCGTGCACGACCTTTAATTTGCTCGCCCCCACGGGCCATGGCCGTGGTGGAGCTGCTCGATCCTTATCTTCTAGACCTCGTGCTGGCTGTCAACCTCGATCAATTCTCCAGTGGTAAAGATTGATCGTGCAAGCGGGACGGGATGCACGTGACTGCCCGCCCATTGGGTGGGAGCCCATGGGCCATGGGCATGGCCACCGCGCCGCCGCCTCACCGTCTTGGTCCTGCCATTCCCGGGCAAGGTATGTGTGTGTCACGCCGCCTCGTTGACCGCGGCTTCGTCGACACAGAGCTAAACCGCACGCATGTGCTCGAGGCCCTGCGGCTGGCCAAGGCCAACGACGGCGCCGGCAGCAAGGAACCGCGCCGTGTTGCCGACGAGACGAGGCACCCTTGACGCAACGATCTGGGGTGGTCGCTGTTCGAAACAGCGACAGCCCATGCATCCTAACAGCCGTCGGATAAAATCCCTACGGGCCAGACCAATCGTGGACCACGCTTCCGGAGTTGACCGTGCCCTCGTCGTCAGGCAAAGCGCTGGAGCGGTAGCAGGACAGGACGGCGCCATGGCATGGCGGAGGCCGGAAGCATAGCTGCCTGCCTGCCCAAGTGTGGAAACTGATTCCACTTGATTTCCCGTAGGGCTGCTCCTTCTTCACATCCTGAATGACGCAATCATTATGGTTGCCCTGGACGGCGTTGAAGCTGAGCTGCGCATGCAGCAGAGCAGGGCTGCGCCGAGCGCGGGCCGTAGTGGCTACGTGGACCAGGGCAACCGGCCTCAATCGCTGTAGGTGCTCCCCTTCGCTGTGGTACGGCGGCCGGAGAAACGAACGTCACCAACGGCGGTTGCAAGGGAAGGAGACTGGCCACTGGCGTATAGGGCGAACTCAAGACAATGACATGAGCTGAAGGCAAAATCGTCAATCCGAAACCTGATGTAACCTTCGATGGTAATTTCTGGGGCCATCCTCTTTCAGTGGTATTTTCCAAAACTGGTGACCTCTGGATGCTATGAAACCAATTTTCCCAATTTAGCACTCCCGATTCTAATACACGCATGGAACGTAGGACTGATATTGCCAAGTGATGGACACCCAATAAATATTAACACATAACACTAACACATGCACCCGATTCTAAGTAGCAGCAATATAACGACCGGGTGTCTCATAGGAGTGCAGCACGTCCACCACTCTTCCAACAGACGGGAGTAGATGCGTTTGTTTTAAGTCATATGAGTACTGAAATGCAGGAATATTTCTTGAGTACTAACAACACAAACCACACCCGCTACATAACATTTGCAGCTCCAAATTGCTCATGCCACATTAGGATTTTGAGGCACCACTTAGGCAACTGCAGCAACCCGAGCAAGCTTGGAAATTTCTTTTGCCATTGCGACCGCTTGGTACAGGCCAGGTGATCAAACAGAAGGCAATAAAAGTAGACATAAAATTCACATTCCTGGTAGATTTATCGAAAATCTCCCTGCATATATATCATAAATAAATAAACATATAAAAATCAGCTTGCATTTTTTTTTTACTAAGTTGCAGTCTTAAATTGCAAAAACAATGAGGTTGATAAACAACTGATACAAATTTTTTCTGTTGCTGCAAAGAAGAAAGGAAAAATAAAAATGAATAGACCTACAAAAGTAGATTTGCACATTTTTAGACCACGCTATAGCTTTCAAATTATGAAATAACGTGGTAAATAAAGGCAACCGCAAAGTATAGAGAAAAATGATGTATCTAGTATGCACCCATTCCAAAAGACTGGTTTCAATGAGCCTACCTCACTAGTCACTACTCTATTCACATATATCCACACCGTCATAAGTTTCAAAATTGAAGAACTGACATCCTTCCTTTTGTTAATCAGAAAAACACAGTTTACATAGTAATATGCACAATCTTTCTTCATTTATAACAAAAAAAACGCCATGTAAAACACTCCCATTGTAGTATTCTAAAATTTGATCACAGGTGCCATTGAATTTCCTTCTGCACAAGATGTGTAGTTTTCAGTTTTGTGCCTATTATACCATACCAAATCCTGAATGAGCCAGTATCCATTACTTTTGTGAAATGAAAAACATCAGGACCAATGTCAATAATCCAGTGTCTATCTGTGCATATTCCTTTTCACCAAACCTAATTTTCTACCAATAAAATAACATAAAGAGGCCAACTTTGAAGGTTTGGTCAAGTGAATTTAATAAAGATAACATAGCAATGAAAGCTATGAGCCATAAAGAAGAGAGCATGGTATAGTTAAACATAATCTAATTCATCCAACATTTACGAAGGGAAGATAACAGACTAGTGCTTACTCTTCAATCTTTTCAGCTAACCAAGCAAGTCTGGCTCGCGAAGCCTCCACTATAGCTTCCCAGGAATGTCCATGCCCGTTGGATGAACTGAACGAAGAAGTTTGCCTCACCCCTCCGACAGAGTTCATAGACGCTGGCTTCCTGCGATTAATGACATCTGATCGCAGTCCAGATGTAGACCAGCCTGTTTTTGCAGCAGCGAGGGAGCATGGGACTGTGTTGAAGCACCTTGCAGCCTGTGCTAGCCAGGGTCAGAATGCATACTGTACCATACCCAATAGAGGAAACACCAATCTTGCCACACTAACAACCAAAGTCCTAAATGATGAAAAAACAAGATTAAGAAAATGAAGAAAAGAGCACTTCCAATCTTCATATAAATCAAAGATATTTGTGCAGTTTAGGTGCAAGCCTCGAGCTTGAGTTAAAAAACATGTTGAACCATGAGATTATGACAGCATACACAAGTTCAAAAACTTCCATGGATGCATTCTTTGAAATGTATTAACACAGTTTTAGCAGTTACAGATGTAAAAAAAAAAAAGAGAGAGAGAGAGAAACTTCAGTAATGAAGAATACCCTTAAGATGAAAAAGGTACCTACTTACATTGCCATGAATCAGAATTGCCGTACCAGGATGAACTGCATCTCCATGTAGGACATTGCTGCAAGTTCTGATTCCAGCTTTCCTGAGGGAGATAAAATGATGAGAACTTCAGTTCCTTAAAAAATAAAATAATTTTATGCGATTTTCGAGACAGGGAGTATATAATAAAGAAAGACAATAAGATCCTGCAGTAAAGCAGGAGCATATTCTACCCTGTATTTGTACGTACAGAAGCACAGGAGACCGCCATGCCAGGACGATCTGCAGCTCCATGGAAGACATTGCTGAGGGTTTTAATGCCAGCTTCCTGAGAGAGCAACAAAAAGATTCAGCAGCTGCTTCCTTTCACAGACTACCCAGAAATTTGAGCCATTCTTTAGGAGACAGTGCAAATTTCAGCAAGAGACAATAGAATGAGGAAATAAAATAAGATTCCGCAGTGAAACCGGACCAGTATTCCAAATATCTGATAGAAATTGGAGCTGAAGTCCCCCAAATTCCTGGGCGACCAGAGCTCTGTACGTACCGAAGAACGGGGGACGACCGGGGCAGCGGCCCTAGATGAAGCAGACGAGCGAGCAGCGAGGAAGCTCAACGCTCTAGAAGTGTCAGAGGAGAAGTTCCGTAACACGAAGCGGCCGGCCATGTCGGATCTCGATCACCGTCGACCTGCCAAACAACAAGATGGTCGGTCCTTTTATCCCCCAGAATTTTTTTCCCGACGAAACTATTCCCGGAAATTTCAGGGAGACCATATCACCTGCGCGGATTTATCTTGCCTGTCGAAGGAAACGAATAATCGAATCACCGTATGGACCGATTTATATGTGATTGGATAACAAGGACACCGCGCAACATGCAACTCCGCATAAGATTTTAAGAAGAAAACGAGACGGACTTTCAGACAGTTTCGAGTTTTTTTAAAAAAAGATGCATATTTCGAGTTACTTATACCAACAAAAGGAAGAATTTTCTTGCAAAAAAAACAAAAACAAAAGGAAGAATTTGACCCAAAGATCAGATGCAATCCCCCCGTCCGGGAGAATTCATCAAACAACATCCGTAAGCTAAACCATCCACGATACCCATCAGTAAAGAGCCCTTCTACAAAACAACACACTCACGAGCCAGGCCGGCTGCACACAACAACAATCGGAGGCGCTTGTAGAGGAGGAGTAGAAGGAAGCCGGTGGGTGACAGCGGGTGGTTGACGACGGCGCCTTCGCGAAGGTCGTCGGCGGTGAGTAGCGCGAGGACGTAGTGCTAGTGCCCGGGCTTGTCCGTTCCGGCGACGGTGGGGACTGGGGAGGATCGTGACGTCGCCGGTTGCGGGATTGACCACGGCGAGCCGGGTGCCGCGACGTGAGGAGGGAGACGGCCTTTTCTTGAACAGAGCATCATTATACGGTTAAGACGACGGCTGGCGGACTGTCAGGACCCGAACAGGATCAACAAGAATTAACAAGCAACAAAAAGAGAAGGAAATCACTCAAGAACACCGGTAGTAGCTTCTGATTTTAAAGAAACATAGTCACAGATACATGATAATTAGGGATCTAGAAGCTACTACTACTCTACTATTAACTAAGCTAATAGCAACTTATTTCACACCTTCTCTAGGATCCCAGCCTCTTTATATAAAAGTTTACACCTCAATAAACGTAATAATGTAAAGTTGTGTGAGGCGCCGTTCATCTCTGAGAATATCTTCATCTTGAGCTGTTGTATTCCCTTGGATACCTGACACGGACGACCACGCCGCCGGCGGCTTGTGGGGTCTGTAGATGAACCCGATCTCGCGGGCCACGAGGCGGCGCCAGCGCCTGCACGTGGCGGCGCAGCGGACGAGGTCGGTCGCGTCCAGGGAGCTGGCGAAGACGACGAGGAGGACCTCGTCGTCGAGGGGCAGGCCATCGTCCTCGACGCGCGGTGCACGCTTCAGGCGCTTGCTCGTTCTGATCACCGGCTCCGCCGGGGACGGGGACAGCCGTCCCTCCATGCCCGGCACCGCGGCCGCGGCGGCGGCGTCGTGGGATGGCGGCAACGATGACATGGAGATAGATCGAGATGCGGTTGAGCTGGCTCCGGTTAGGGTTTATATGATCTTGTCGTGGATTCGGCGGCCGCGGCGCGGGCGCGCGACTCGACACGATCACACGACGGAATTGGACGAGATTCGCCGGTGTTCCTTGGCGTGGGCCGAGTTGAAGCGAGTTAGGCCTGCAAATCTGGCGTAGTAGGCCTAAACTACCTTGCCCGCGATCCAAGTGTTGGGCCTGGTTAACGAACAATGCACCTGACGCGGCCCATTCAGTGACATCATCGGCCATGGCGTGCGTAATGATCCAACGGGCGGGTTGAAGGTCACGGCGGCGGACTGGCTGCCTGGTTGCCGGGACCACCGCTACCCCTCTCCGGACCGGACCTACGCATCTTCCCGAGCAAGAATGTAATGCAGGAAGCATATGATCGCCGTGCCATACCCGGAGCGTCGACAACGGCAAGGGGACATGGATGGGGAAAGCAAAGCGGCGTGGCTGTGACAAGCTGGAGCCCCACATAACGGGCAAGAGTCAAGAGAGCATTTGATTAAAGCAAGAACTGGATCTTTTCGTACATCTCTATGTTGATGAAGATCTGATTTGCCAATAATTTAAAAACCTGGGTAACAAATTTTTTGAAGGATAATAACGGCAGGTGCTCTGCCCTTTCATTAAGAAGAAAGAAATAGTCCATAGCAGCCATGGCTGCCCAGAAAGAAAACAAAAGGAAAAAAAGAAAAACGACAACAAACAAGTTCAAGCTGACGAAGCCGGCCAGGCATAATGTAGTCTGATGTCCACAGCCTTCCCAGCATGAGTGCTTTCATCCTTCGCCGTGCTCTTCGCGGACCAAACTCCTTGGCTGTTCTCGACCTGACACCCAAAGGAATGTCTCTATCTCCTCTTTAGCTAGCATGGCAACATGAAGGCTTGTTCTCGATTTTCCTTCGAAAGTTCTCCGGTTTCTCTCCTTCCACACATTCCACCAAGCATATAAGATTACTCCTGTGTAAAGCCTTTTTTTCCTCCCTTCCATCAACCGCACCATCCTGTTTAGCCACTCTCCTACTTCTTCATCCTGCCTGTGTTGTCCCTGGGTAACAAATTTATAAGTTTCTTTTCTGGAATATACGAGACAGCTAACAGAGATAAATTAAGGGTATCTTTTTTTTGGGGAAAAAAATTAAGGGTATCTTTTGAATGCTTGCGGTAACACAGACACAAACAACATGACGCAAGTGACAGTTAAGGGCAAGATAGGACTACAGACAAGTTTGGGCAACCTATAGATGTATCAAGATAAAACAAAAGGCAAAGAAAAGAAAACATGCCGGGACGCCAGGAAATATAAATATGGGAATAAGTTTGTATGGATGAACAAAGAATGTTGTGCTAATTATCTGAAGTATAATGTATGTTTTTTGTTGAGGCCACCTCCCTCTTGATCTCTTCCCAAATTGATCAGCGTAGCTTCAAACACCCATTGTTTAAATTCTAGCTTCGCCACTGCTTGCACGCACATTCTACGCAGGCCTTTTCTACATGAGATCATCTCTCTCGCCCGGGCAGCACATTCCACTGCTTACACTGCTCAGGTACGCTACCCGGTCCATTTCGTAGCCGAGGAAGCTCCAGGACGACGACTTGGGGCCCGGGCAGCGGCCGGGAGGCGCCGGGACCAGCCACGCCTTCCTCGTCTCCAGGTCCAGCGCGTACAGCGCCAGGTCCGGCTGCCGGGCGAACAAGTCGGCGCCGGTCGCGAAGAAGACGAGCCCGCTGCTCTCGCAGACGGCACGAACGCAAACCCTCCCCACGGCAGCGGAGGCGGCTGACGACGGCAGCAGCTGCTCCAGGTACATATCGTCCGCCTTGTATCGCGCCCACTTGCGCACGATCCTATCGTCATTTCGGTAGAAGACACGGATTCTGAAGTTGCCGGCCGTGGCGCCGCCGTCTCGCTCGACCTGCACGGCGCAGAGCCGGCCGTCCGGCGCGACGGCGAGCCGGCGGTTCTGCCCCACGCTGCCGTGGCAGCGGCAGTACGCGGTGCTCCACGTGCGGCCGAACGACTCGACCGTCGCCTCCGACGAGCCGGCGCGGAGGCCGAGCACCGACCTGCTGGCGCCCGACAGCCAGAACGCCGTGCCGCGGACCACGACGGCGCCGGCGCTCGCCAAGCTCAGCCGCCACACGCTCACCTTGGCGCCGGTTATTTTGCTTTCTTGTCCCCACGCGTTGGCGTCGGAGGAGTAGTACCGGCACGCCTTGAAGTGGCGGCGCTTGTAGAGGAGGAGGAGGAGGAAGCCGGTGGGCGACAGCGGATGGTCGATGATGGTGGCGGCATCGGCATCGTGAAGGTCGTCGGCGGTTAGCAGCGCGAGGACGTAGTGCCCGGGCCTGTCGTTCCCGGCGAGGGTGGGGAGGATCGTGACGTCGCCGGTCGCAGGGTTGACCACGGCGAGCCGGAGCGCGGCGGCGCGCGACGTGCGGTGCAGCTCGAGGACGAGGCGGCCTTTCCGAGACGCGATGAGGCGGGAGTTCTTGAACAGACCGACGTCATTATGCAAGGCCGCGTCGAGGGATGCGGGCGGGGAGAAGGAAGGCAGCGGGAGGAACCGCGGCGGCGCGCCCGACTCGTCCTCGTGGCTCTGGTGGAAGAAGCCGACGGCGAGGGCGCGGTTGAGACGGCGGCGGTCGGACGGCGACAACGCCGCCGCCGGCGGTTTGTTGTGGCTGCAGATGAACCCGGCCTCGCTGGCCACTAGGCGGCGCCAGCGCCTGCACGTGGCGGCGCAGCGAACGAGGTCGGCCGTGTCCAGGGAGCTGGCGAAGACGAGGAGGAGGACCTCGTAGTTGAGGGGCAGGCCGTCGTCCTCGACACGCGGTGCGCGCTTGATGCGCTTGCTCGTTCTGATCACCGGCTCCGCCGGGGCCCGCAGGGACAGCCGTCCGACCTTGCCCGGCGCCGCGGCGGCGGCTTGGGATGGAGGCAACGATGACATGGAGATCGATCGAGATGCGATCGAGCTTGTTCCGGTTAGGGTTTATGATCTTGTCGTGGATTCGGTTCGGAGGCCGCGCCGCGGGCGCGCGGTGTGCTTCGACGACGCGACGTGAGTCGAAGACTCGACACGACGGAATTGGACTCCGTGGCATGGGCCGAGTTGAAGCGAATTAGGCCCGTTTTAATCGCACAAATCTAGCGTAGTGGGCCTAAACTACCTACCCGAGAGACCCCAAGTTGGATCGCGACTAATGATCGCGAGTAATGATCGCGATCCAAAATTTTGGGCCTGGTTAACAAACAATGCACCTGATGCGGCCCATCCAATGACATCCATCATCGGCAACGGCGGCGTCTGCCTGGGTGCCGGGACCACCGGCGCCCCTCGCCGGACCGCGTCTGCCTGGGTGTAACGCAGGAAGCATATGGTCGCCGTGCCATACCTGGAGCGTCGACAACGGCCTGGGGACATGGATGGCGAAAGCAAAGCGGCGTGGCTGTGACAAGCTGGAGCCCCACATAACGGGCAAGAGTCGAGAGAACATTTGATTAAAGCAAGAACTGGATCTTTTCGTATAGATACTAGCTCAAAATCTCATCATAAAACATCTCTAAGTTTTTGAAGATCTGATTTGCCAATAATTTAAAAACCTCGTTAACAAATTTAAAAGTTTTTTCTGGAATTTACGGGACAGCTAACAGAGATAGATTAAGGGTATCTTCGAATGCTTGAGGTAACACAAACACAATCAACATAACGCAAGTGACAGTTGAAGAGCAAGATATGATTATAGACAAGTTTGGGTAACCTAGAGATGTGCAAAATCATACCAGTAAAACAAAACAAAAGGCAAAGAAAAGAAAACATGCCAGGACGCCAGGAAATATAAACATGGGAATAAGTCTGTATGGATGAACAAAGAATGCTATGCTAATTATCTGAAGTACAATGTGTGTTTTTTGTTGAGGCCACCTCCCTCTTGATCTCTTCCCAAATTTCATGACCCATTTCATGCCTTTCTACAAAAGACTTCATAAATTTTTTCTCTGAACAAGCGTGTATAGAGCTCAGAGCAAAATTAGGACCAAGCACCCCCTTTCCCCGCAACCAATCATACATCATAAACCTAGTTTTGGTTCTCTCTATAGTAAACGATAAGCATGAGGGGAACTTAACCACAGCACTTAGGGGATATCCTGACTCATCAACAATGAATGATATCTTCGACGCGAGGACATTTATCGTCTGATTCAAAATATGTGGCGCTGCCTTGATCATGTCCACAACATCCTGCGGATCAAATCCAGTCTTCACCAGAAAATCATACCGATCTTGCAGTTCAGCACCCTTACCACGGAAAACTTTGAGTGCCTTCTTCATATCGTCAGAGCCTTCAACAAATCCTATGCTTTTCAGAAATTTCACCTTCTCAATCAATGATGCCTCAGCTCTGTCACAACTCGGTAGGCGGTTGAGCTTTGACCCAACTGAGTACTCCATCAATTGATGTGGCTCTTCCATTATAATCTTCGACAAGCGCTTCTTCCCCACACTGAGAGATGTAACAAGACTGTTTGCCCTTTTCACTGGGGCAGAACCAAGAATCAATGCATTTGAAACTACATACCTCTTGACATCCTCCTCGCTTACATCAAGGTCAGCTAACAACAGTACACCCCTTATTATGTTCCTCGCGAAATTTCTGGCTCGAACATTTGGGAAGTTGAGGAAAAGATTAAACAAATCTTGTTTTCCAGACCCTGCTTTTATCATGATGTTAACAGCTCTAAACAGTGCCTTTCCAGAACCATCGAGCAAGAAATCTGGATTTTTCCTGATCAAGTTACCAGTGGCTTCCTTGTTGAACCCCAGTTCACTGAAGAATTGCGGAACTTCGACCATCTTTCTCCAATCATACGACTTTGTTACATATAGAAATCGAACTATCCAATCTCGCTCAATACCAACATCATCTAGCCACTCCAGGACCTTGAATTCAGCATTTGGGTCACGCATCAATATGGCAGGGCTAGAGATCACAAGTTTTATCACGCTGGTTTTACTGAATCCTAGATCTTCAAGAGCCTGCAGCTTAGATAGAAGCACATTCTCACCAAAGCTAAAAACCTCTGCAGCCTCCCAGTATATCCTCCCTATCTTAGTGCGGGTAACCCCGTAATTGCAAAGAACATGGTAGTTCTTCAGCAGTGTCTCATTATCCGCAAGATATATGAGATCCCGAGGCAACAAGGACTCATACTGGCTCGGCTTGAGGCCAATGCTCTCCATGAATGGCTCAAATTCGTTGATTGGGTGGTAATTGAACAGACGCATCAATGCCTTACTGACCCTCTGATCCCTCATCTCTTTCCTCTTCACCTTTGACCTGAACGCCATCTCCTCGCTCCCCTCCACAGGCTCCTTCATAGCACCCTTCACCATCTCCAGCAGCTTGCTCACGTAGATAGGCGTGTGCTTGCTTATATGCTCGGCATCACCAAAGCTCAACCCACGCGTGACATGGAGGTACTCCATGAAAACCTGCTGTGCAGCACGGAACACCCGTCTTTTCTCCAATTGACTGAGTTTCTTATCCCCCTCCAAATCCTCCTCCTCTTCCTCTTTCTCCAAGGCTTTATCCACACGGCTTTTAGGAGCAGCCGAATAAGAGCGCAACTGATACCTATGCCCAATTGGTATGATCCCCCAACTTGACGTGGTTGCTGATCCTCGAAATTGCCAAGCATTGAATGCAACTGGTGCTCTGTGAGGCTCCCTGTGCTCCCCAACGAGACGAGGCCGAGGAACCCACCTGAGGCGAGCGGCCCTCAATGCGCTGCGGAGATAGCTGTTCATGGCGAACCCGAGCGGGGCAGCGCAGGCGATGGAACAAGGAACAGCAAGAAAGGCGCCGGCTTTGGGATGCTACTCCACGGCGGCCATCGGTGCCGCCTCTACATTCTCCTCCTCAGTGCCCAATCTGCACGCAGACACCAAAACGCCGAATAAGCCCAGGAGCAAGATCGTTATCCACAAGAGCGGGTGAAATGTTTCGTACCAGCAGGTGGTCGTATCACTATGTGCCGCAGCAGACGGCGAGGAGCACGGGCGGCGCCGGCGAGCGATCGGACAGAGATGGGGATCCAGCTCCGCGAACGGCCGGCGGCGCGCCGGGTGCAACGGCGACGAGACGAAGGGTTGAGAAGGCTGCGCGACGGAGAGGACGCAGGAGAAGGGGAACGCGGCGGATGGAGCGGCCTGCAACGAGGTGCGCGCGGCGGCTGAGAAATTGGGGCTGTGGGGACCTGGGGTTTTGGGTCACTGCGGCGGCGGCGGCGGCGGGGCACGCGGAAGCAGCTCGGCGTCGCCATTTGCGGATCACAGCCTGACAGCCCGGAGAATCAGTGGGCTAGTGGGCTCCGTTCCATTTGGGCCAGGCCGACGCAGCCTCACGTCAACTGATGAAAAATCTCGACAACGAACGGTTGCGCTATCCACCATCCGTTACTACTTAACAATTCGGCGATGGCGACGGCGGCCGGGACCGGAATTGGCGCTATGCCGGCGCCGGAGATGATGACGGCGGCCGGGACCGGAATTGGTGTGGACTTGAGGCCGAGGACTGACGAATCGAAATTGGCTCCAAAAGGAGTAGACGTTTTTGAACCGTAGGATAAACCAATTTTTCGTAATCAAACTGATTACATTTCACTGTCAGACACAATTTTCACTGCCGACCGCCACAGTAGGATGCAGATTTGTTTGCTAGTAGATGAAACAGCCACAGCAGGACAATACTCTGTTTCGCATTTCCCTAATTTTGGACATAAGTCGACCAATCAGGCCAAAGATATCTACAGATAAACTTCCTACTAGTAACTGTACTTCACCAACTAAAACTCAACAGCAGTACTCTCAGATTATGATGTCACCAAGCATATAGCAATGAAATGATGAAAAAGGAGACCAGCAACGAGAGGGTTACAAAGCAGCCACATTATACATGGAGAAGGTGTTATGACACCGACAAAAACAAGCACGCACACTAAACACATTAACCTGTTACAATAAACAATAACCAATAAACAAAGGCCGAGGCTAAACCCCTGAACCTCAGCAAAGTGCAGATAAAAAGCTGCTGTAACTGAAGTCCATAATAATACACCTGGGGCGAGAAGAGAAAAAAGAAGGAAGTCTTGGTGTACAGCGCTTTCGCGGCAAGGGTTACCCATGACCCGCCTCCTTCCTTGATGGCTCAAACAAAAGCCTCAACGAGAAGAGCAGCAATCTGATCCTACTTGGTGATGTGCAAACCATACACAGCAGATGAACCCTAACCTGTCCGACACTTGGATGCTTTGATCTACTTCTCAGCGTGCCGGCGCTTGTGTCTCCTATGGGCATGGTTCCCGTTACTGCTCCGAGGTCTCTTCTGCTTTTTGGTGCTGTATGGGCCAAGAAGTTTCAGATGCAACAATCAAATCATGAGTACCAGAACATAGCGCTACCGATAATTAGAATTGAACTTGTCTGCGAAAATAGAAAGAAACCTACCAGAAGGTTCCTACTAGAAGCCTGTATATAATAAAGACAGGCAGAGCCAGCAAAGCAGAAGCCTGTGCAGAAACACGTCATGTTAATCATATGACCACTAAGCTACATTTTCTTGGTAGATTTTCGTGAGTGCTTACCAGGAACCAAACCAGTTCCTTCGTCGCAAGTGATTTTGTTATCTCATGTTGGTGAAGATAATCCAAGATGGATGCTTGAGCCTAGAAAGGAAAAGAGTTGTTGGTATTTCTGACATCGGTACAAAAGCGCTTGCATACATATATAACAATCAGCTATAAGTAGAACGAACTTAATCACACTCTTTAGGAAGGCGATTAAAGTAAGGGCACAACCCATGGGCCCAACCACAGGTCACACGCTTAGAAGAAGCAAGAAGCAGGTGCACAAGAGTTGGATACCACATCAAAGTTTTGGCTGGAAGCACTATATGGCACTCTCAAGGGGGGAGCTAATTGATAAAGCTGTGTAACAAATTTGGAGTATAAATTGAAAAGAGCCACAAACCTGCCGATGGTATGTGGTTGCCGACTCAAGAAATGACCCATACGCATGAACTGCTCGTTTCGTGTACGGCTTAAGAGTAGTTCTAACTTTCTCCACATGTGGCTTCGTGACCTCAGCAACTTGATCAATGTAAGGTTTGGAGAACTTCTTGGCTTCCTGAATCAACATAGTCAAATGGATGCATATCAATAACTGCATATAGCTATCATAAAACACAATCCTGCAATTCTTTTTATTAAAAAAAAGGGATAAAGGTACCTGGAAGTAGGGATGCGCAAACTCTTTAACTTTGACAACATGAGGTGTAACAGCATCCTTTGATGACTCGTAAAACTCCACATATCTTGCTGACACCTTTTGCACGTATGGTTCTGTGTTTTTCTTGAGGACAACCAATTTTTCCTTTACAGGAACCCATTTCTTCAATCAAGAAAAATTATGTTGTCAGCGTCAGTGTAAGATGAATCAAAAGAAACTGAACTTTATGGACAATGAGATGCTACCGTCTTAGCAGTCTCAATATGTGGTTCAGCCCATTTCTTTGCTAGAGCTGATTTCTCTGACACCTGAAACATTTGTAATGCACATGTATACATGACTATTTTGCTTGCGGGATGCATTTTGGAAACTGAAATCAAGAGCGGTACTATGAAGAGGCACCTTCTTCCCAAAATTCTGTATGGCAGGCTTTCCATGTTGATTCCAGTGACCCGAGATCACCTCCTGCACAAAATGATTATAATGCTGATGGTGAGAGAGCATATAAGCAAATAAATAGGCAGAGATACACATTTACTGGTTCCACTCTTACCACATAGTGAGCATACTGTGTTGCTAGCCAAGGTGGCAACCATGCTCCATGAACCTTCGAAAAGAACAGTGGAAAAGAATCATGAATTTGTTGTAGATGGGCACAATAAAGAAAAGGCATAATCAAAGCAAACCATAGGCTTTTCAGGGCAGTAGAATTACAATAGGTACACTCTACCTAGCCTAGTTTCAAGCAACCAACAGAAGTTTCAAACACATCACTGAAGTGCCATATGACAAAGAACACCAAAGTGCATTTGAAGCACATAGCTATTGTCAAACAAAACAGTTATTGAAACTTCTATCCAAAACTGATAGCACAACAATGAAACTGTCCAACTGTCAGAAAGCAACGTCTTTATAGATGAACAGTAAATACTATTTCGGGTCAAGCTCGTGTTCCTAAATTACTCTGTAGTTACTGTTAGAGATTAATAAAGAGTATAAAAGACAGAATGGATTGGTGATCATATAAGTTTCCAACGTGCTAGGTAAAGTGAAATAAATTGCGAACATAAACAGGCATATCTCCACCACGATACAATGAGACACTGAGAGGCCCATCCCAGCCGACAGAACAGAACAAATATACATTGCAACAGTAAGTTCTTGTCTTATTAGTTTGAGACTGCAAAGGATGCTATTACACTGCTAGTTATTTTAAAATTTGCACCAAGTATAACTGAAGAGATGATAGCGACAAGACATCTCAATTACCTCTGTGAGCTGTTTTGCTTTAGCTGTTGCTTCCAACTGAAGCCTCATCAGTTCGTCCTACAAAATGACAGAACAAATTCGGACCAAACTACCACCACACCAGGCAAGAAGTGCTTTAATAGTTTAAAAAGAAACACAAACCTCAGCAACTTTAAGAGCACGCTCTGTCTTCTGGATTATGCGCTTTTGCTCATCACTTCCCTTCTGGATCTAACAAGGATAAAATTGAGAAATAAGAACAATGCAGACCAACATCAAAAGTGCCTATTATGTGGAATAGTTTTCCATCACAGAGGCCTTCCATATGCTTCGAAATTTCAGATAGACATTAGACGCTGGTATTCAAATAGGATCTATGAATAACTAGACAAAGCATAAACTCGGTCTGCTGGTGTCGCAAGATTGAGTTGCAGGTTTGTAGTTGAATAGAAAATTTCTTCTAGCAAGTGTTCATGAAAAGGGAGAGAAAACAGTAGAGCAAGACACTAAACAAAAAAAAAAATCAAAGTGTCAGTGTCAGCACGCTCCACAGGCACAGAATACAAAACAAGTCTTCTTTAACTATACAATAGAAAGGGATTGTGCACTTACTTCCTTAATCTTTGCATTCAGCTCTTCCACCTTCTTCTCAGCACTGTTAGCCCTAGACTCAGCTGTTGTTCTCAGGCTACTTTGTTTTTCAATATCCTTTTTGAGCTCGTCGATCTAGGATAGACAAAAACAGAAATCAGAATATCATCATTGGCATGTTCTACCTGTCCATGAGCTTTTATATTCCATACCTGCTTCTCAAGCTCAATGATCCGGGCATTGGCCTTGCCTATCTGCTCCTCAGCAGCTACAGACCCCTTTGCCTGTACACGGAAAATCAAAAGTGCATAATTATTTCTAAGAACACAATAGAATGTTTAGAAGTAACTGCTGCATTTGTGCTGCATACCTGGAGGGAAGCAATCTCGCCCTGCAGAGAAGCAACCTCCTTTGACTTCTCCTTAAGTGCCTTCTCCAACTTTGCTATAGCATCATCCTTGCTCTTCACTTCTTGGGATCGCTCTGACTCTGTATAGTATAAAAATAATCAGAACCATATCTCTTAGGCAGTTTTCTGGAATTTACATGCGAATTCAATTTGTATGACAGAGATATAGATTGGCTAGAGTTTTGGTCAAATTAGCTAATATAGCATGCGAAGGTTATCCAGTATGCTTTGCTTGCCAGAAGCAGCACTATTACCCAAGACACTACTTCTGAGTTGGGTCAAAATATTAATTTGGAGCGGTACACACTTTCTTCAGACCGATAGGTTTACAGTTTTACTCAACATGAAAATGTTTGTTTCTTAGAAGAGCATAAAATTCAACCTAGCAAAGGGACGGTCTGGGTTGGGTGAGCTGTATTCGGTTGGAATTTCAGTACGCTTCATCCAAACAGGACCGAACAATTATGGCAAATCTTAAAAGAGTGACTCCAGGACTCACTACCAATGGAAAAGCACAACAGAACTATTATTATACACTGGCCCACTATAGTAAATAAATGGAAGCGTCAAGAAAGGCAACTTCCGTTAAGCAGAGCAACATTCAGAGACAAAAGCAACTTATATATGGGTTTCCTATACCAGATAAATTTATATGGCAAGTTCCAACAAAAATGGAGACATGTATTCAATTTCTTGTTCTCCCGGTTGTATCGAAATCAGCACTACAGCAGCAGATAAAATTGTGCAGAGCCGAGCTGCTTGCTCAATTAAAATTATTATTCATGCAGACCACCCAAAAAGGCAAGTAGTAGCAATTCTACATGTAGTCGCTAAACCTCTGATAGGCAGATCCCTAACGGTTACTCAAACATCGCGAAATCTCACCGCGCCGCACCGACTAGGCACCCAAACCCCGCAACAGCAGCAGCGCCATCAACCCAGTGAAACGGGACAGATTAACCCAGCTCCAGAGCCACAGATACGATGTCTCAATCAACCTCACTCACAAACAAAATCTCAACAGAACCTGAATCAAGCCGTCGGTACTGACCTAAGGTGGAGATCTTCGCCCGGAGCTGCCCCACCTCCGCCTTGAACGCGGCAGCCTCCTCGGCCCGCGCGGCGGCCTCCACCGCGCCGGCCGCCGAGTCGACCTCCACCACCACCGGCTCCTCCGCGGCCGCCCCGGCCACAACCGCCGCGGCGATCAGCAGCGCCAGCGCCAGCGCGGGGAGCCTCGAGATCCCCATCCCCGCTCCTCCGACCCTCCGCCGCCGCGTCCTCCTCCTCCTGGACCTCGAGAAGCCTGCCCAATCCGAAGCCTCTCCTTGGTTGTATCGTGCTCGCGCTCGTGCCGTATCGTTAAGACTCGGGCGCTGGCCTGCAACTGCACACGCAGCGCAGATCTTTCTAATGACGCTGCGGGAGCACGTGACGTGTGGCACGTGGATGGGAGAGGACACACGCGGCCGCTGGCTGGTTGGGTTCGAGACGTGAGGCTCGTGCTGGGTTTAGGTCGCTGAGCAGTGGGCCCGCGCGTCGCCGTCAACGTGGCCGGCGGCCGGGGATAGGTGGCGTGCCGGTGTCGGGCACGGTTCGGGTGCGTCGAGATCGTTGTCGATTGCACGGAAACTGCGAGTGAGAAAGGCGATCATTTCCATGTGTTGCCTCAATTTTTCTTGACGATTTGGATAATCGAATTGACCAATAATATGGACTTGGGGACTTGCAATCGATCGTGCAAAGACGCCTCCCACTTGCTTTAGAGAGTGCAGAGATCCCTTTCCTGATTTCGCATCTCTATTACTGCTACCTCTGTGTAAATTATTAACGTCCGGACATTAATATTAGGTCAAATTTGAATTACAAACGTTGTCCCAAACAAAACCTGGAGTACATGAAACTGAAACGGCCCCTTTCACTCCAAGTATGCTTGTAAACGGATTAGTATGCAGAGTCATGGCATGTTTAGACTTTTGGAGTGAATGGGTGCCTTCCATGAGCCAATTTTGCCAAGTGTATGGCGCGTGTTGTCCAATTATCCATGGAATCATTGGAAACTGACACGTAATGCTATGAGTGTTTTATTTGTGGTTAGTCTAAGCACGACCCTTTTTGAGTGATGCACTGGTGCTGATGGCCTTTAGCAGAAGAATAGCTATACACCATTTGGGAAAAGGAACATTAAGTTGTTGAAATGAATGGCAAATCCAACAAACTTTTTGCTTGTTTAACCAGGAGCTTTCGTGGCTTTATGCAGTGTCTCATTCAGATAAGCGTTTTCAAGAAAGAAGCGCCTTTGGAATTATTTATTCTTTTCAGGGAGGGTGACGGAGGTCAGGAAGCTTTGCATTTTTGGTGAGAAAAACAGCTGCAAAACTGGTACAGGAAGGCCACCAACGAACGCATCTGTGGCATCACCAACTGACCAATCTCCCACCTCATAAATGGCATGTCTACCCTCTGATGGAAATCGGACAGTGGTGGGGCGGGCACAAGTTTAAGACATGATCCGATGGTGGTTGTGTCAGTACAGTAAAGGGGGTTGGCAAGCGGCTGGCGAGATGTGATGGTCATTTAGGAATTTAGGATTTGACGGGACCTTCAAATCCTTTTTCAGGACGAATAATAATACTAGAGTACGGCCTCAAGTACCGTCTGTGAACTGCACGGAGAGACGTTTAGTTCACGCGAATTTTGACTGAATTTTGCAACGTCTTCATACAGAAAGGAAAAACGCTCGGCTCGGCTCTATGTGAACGAACAATGGGAAACTAGTGCTCGAGTTCCAAACAGTGAATACAAGTTTCAGTGTCCATTCTGAACTCCGCACGCTGTCAGATCCCGTAGATGGATACAGCCAAGCAACGCGCAAGATCCCACCCACCACATTTCTGGTGAGAAAATCCGCAAGTGTGTAAAGCATTCCACGTAGAAGAATTTTAGAAAAGCAGAGGTACGAGCAAGATAGGGATGGAGTGCGTGTTCGTTCATCAAGAGAAAGCTCAAGATGTGCTTGTTTTGAACTTTCAGAGAAAGCCAGGCGCGGACTTTGCTCACCTGCGTTTTGGCCTCCTTTGGATTGGAGGAAAAATTTCCTTTCCTATGTTTTTCCTGTGAAATTGAACTGTTTCCTGTGAAATTCCTGTATGATTCCTGTGAAATTCCTGCGTTCCAAAGGACCAGCTTTCTACCAGGCACCAGCATCGCGTTTTCAGCTGCTCGCTTTGACTTTGTTTGCCTAAAGACAATTGTGGTACGTAGAGCGGTAGTGGTCGGTTAGAGAATGACGAACAAGGTCCAAAAGGTGAGCGAGGACGAAACAAACTGGCGGCAAAAAGGACGATTAGCTACTGAGTCACGAACCGATCAGTTTCTGTGACTGGAGTCAGTGTAACAAAGGCCATGTGCATACAGAAGAAGCTCGTGTATTCGCCTTAGCACTGAACTGTTTTCCTTTGTTTTCTTTTACCCTTTTCAGGTATCTCCTGATAGAAACACGCTCATGTACTCAGTCCTCACACGTCACATTTGTATCACATGACTTGCTTCGGAGCGTCAAAGTCAAACACGTGAAAGACGACGACGTGACCTGAACGGAGCGGAAGTGCGGAACTGCTGGAACCTGGCACCGCCGTTGCGGGCCGGGTCATTTTGGTAGCTTAATGGACCGATCGCCTGATTTTTTAGCAAAATATTTGTTGGGCCTTTTTTGGGCTCCATTGGTCCTTGGGCTTTCTGACCGACCAATGCGGGTCCCACGCTGAGAGGAGCATGGTGGCGATTGCGACAGGCGTCGTACGCTCCGCGCGGTCTCCGATGCGCTTCACCTCACACACACTCCGCTCTTCCTCCGTTCTCCCTGGATTTGACCACTCCTAATCGCAGCTTAAACCCTCATCAAACCCGCGGTTAAAAAAAAACAATTCGAGCTCCCACACCGACGAGCCAAGCAACAGCAGCAAGACTCGGCGAGCCGCCGCACCTCCTCACTCTCCCTCGCCCGATTCCCTAAACCCCCAGCCGCCCCGAGGCGACGAAACAGCCGGCGCAAAACCACTCGCGAAGCGCCACGCCCCGCCCGCGGTCCATGGCGCCGCTGCTGCTCGCCGCCGCCGCCGCGCAGCCGTCGCCGTACAAGTGAGCCCGCCGCCTCCCCGCGGAGAGGCCCGCCCGGTGGGCCGCCGGGGGGCTCGGATTCGGCGGATCTTGGGAGAGGGGCTTCGCGCTGGTTCTCGGTGGATTGGTCGAGCTGTGACGGCTGCGTCGATCGTCTCTCGAGGTATTTCTGTCCGTCGGGCATGGTGCCAGGCAGCCGCGCTTGATTTGTTAGGATTTTATTCTCGTTGTCCGTCGAGCATGGCCCGCTCGATCTTAAATTTTTTCGGGTGATCTTTGCAGGGAAAGCGAAAGGGAGCTAGCAACTTTTGGATCAAGAATTTGGGGATAGAAAAGAGGGGTCTTTTTGGCACTGCTTGGGCTGTTCAGAATCTTTGGTGCCGATGGATTTCTTCAAGATCAAGAAGTTTGGGAAGGGCAGGAAGAGCGCCGGGGGTAAGGGAGAGGTAGTGGAATCCGACGACGATGCGAACGCGGGGAATGTAGCTCCCGAGGAGGAGCAGAAGAAAGACGGCGTCTTGGAGGAGCATGCCGATGCAGTAGAGGGTGCGGGTGGGGGCAATGGTTCGGTTGAAGAAGGGGAGCAGGAGGAGGAGGATGACGAAGACGACGATTTCATCACGAATGAGGTGAAGCGGAGGCTCAAGGAGATGCGGAAGAACAGCTTCATGGTGCTCATCCCCGAGGAGGAATGCGCCGAGGTTGAGGAGGACGGGGAGGATGAGGAGGGAGAGGAGGAAGGGAGCAGCTCTCGGGAGTGGGTGGAGTCGGATGTCGGTGACGGGTTCCCGTTGTGCGGGTTCGATTCGCTGTATGAGAAGTACTGCCAGAGGATGCTGGTGTTTGATAAGATGATCTTGCAGCTCATTAAGGACCCAGGTAAAAAAAGAAAAAAAACATATGCGCTTTCCATTAGTTTCTGTACATGGAGCCAATTGTAAAATGTTAGTGTTTTGCTCATCTGATACTAAAAGAGGCTTCATAGTTATCATAAAAACTTCTTAGTTGCCATTGGTTAGTTGTTTGCACTAATCTAATGATCTAACTTATGACCAAAATCGTGCATACTAACTAGGACATATACAGCGCATCTTGTTTGGTGCTCTAGAGACTTAATGAATATGTGTGGCAGTTGCCTCCCTTGTTTGGTATGACAATAGTTGCTGCGTCTATTTTATTCGAAACATAGAGTATTGATCTGGGTCCCATTTTTATTAAAATTTTAAAAATGACTGTACCATTGCAATCAGTTTAAAATCATTCATGGCCTGGTCAAACACAATATTAACTACTTTTGTCGTCTTCTGTTGTACAGAAAAATTTAGAGGTTTCCTTTTCTTTTTGCTGCTGAATTCCATCAAACATTACTTGTTTTGTCTTTTTTCGAAGGACCACAATTTCGTGATGCTCCCTGTTCAATCTTTCTCTTATGCATATGTAATTGACCGCCATTTTTTTTTTTTTGGCTTGGTGAGTCTATCTCCACTATAGCAGTGCCGTTTCTCTTCTGCTTATACAAGCGCTTGCTGCTGTTCTTTTTATGTGCTAATGATTGAATTATTGAAATAAATCGTTTTGTATGATTTCCCTATTCTGATGACTGGGAGTAACCTTGCTAGGATCATTGAACATCTCAAAAAAGTCTCCAAGATCAGCATCCAAATTGGCATCTACCCTGCGGAGCCTCTCGTTCAAAAGAAGGGATGAGCTCCAGGAGGATTGTGAGCAACTTCAGCAACAGCAAAGCGACGATGATCCTTATCAAACACTTGAGACTGCGTATGTTGCTCAGGTTGCATTAAGCTGGGAGGCTCTGCATTGTACGTATGTACACCTAAGCCTTATAGTCGCAACACAACCGGATAATCCTACAACCTACAGCCGTGCTGCTCAAGCATTCCAGCAATTCCAGGTTTTGTTGCAGAGATTTGTTGAGAATGAGCAATTTGAGCATGGTTCCCGGGTTGAGATATATACCCGGTCACGGAGCTCCTTTTCTAAGCTGCTTCAGGTCCCTACCTTCCAAGGTAAGATTCTTTGTGTTATGTTATTTCATTTTGACATAAAGAAAGCCTATAATGTGATTACTGAAATTTGTTTCTGTAGACTTCAGAATTTTTCACGAAATTTTTCTGTGGGTTATAGTTATTTGCATTTAAGCTTTAACACAATTAAAGCAACACATATTTCTGTAATGTTAGTGCATTCTGTACACAGTACACTTGAATTGTCAAGGCCAGCTGTTGTGTTTGAGCGAATTCCTGATGCTTTCCAGTTCAAATGCCACTTATAATTGCTTAGAATTATTTCTTTTTGTAAGGCTATAGAAGGAATGGTGGTATACTTGTTGTTGTGAGATGTATGGATTGCGACTCTTGCATGCTTTCTATTGGTATGTCGTTATTTGCTGTTTGCTCGCACTTTGTTTAGCTAATTATATATATGAGAAAGAGGGGCTTCCAGAAGTTTGACCTATCTGATAATAGCTTAATTTCGGTTTCAAAATCTTACTCCCTATTTAAGGATCAGAGTGCTGAGAACAAGTAGGAGAGTTCGATATTTTTTAAACGTGGGGTTTCTTTTGCCGTATTAAACGTAATGCAGATTACCCCTTCTTAAGTGTGTTGTTTTAGGCATGTTCCCTTACTAAAGTATAGATTAGCTACATAATGGTCCAGACATATTTAACATGGTACAATCCATCCCATCTTCTGTACACTGCAGTATTAATGGGCAGTGATGTACATTGTTGAATCTGGGGTTGTTTCTATTTCACATTCATCTAGCACTGTGAAAAATATCAGCAGTGGTTAAATTTGTAGACTAACTCAAAGTTCTTTCAAGAAGCTGGTAACATAACACTTGAATAGTTTAAGCCATTTTATGTTTTGAATTGTGAGGTTCATGTTTCATTGTTCCTATAATTTAGTTCTTTTATATGTAGTCAACCTATGACCAAAGTGGTACACATTATGTTTTATAGCTTTTTATTTGCAAATGTAGCATGGATAAGTATGTCATGCGCATGAACTTCCGCCATTATTTCTGTAGGGCATCTGTCATTATTTCTTTGTCAGTGCTGTACTGTCAGTAAGATGCAGTACTGATACAGATTCTGAAGTTCTATTAACTACATATGACAAACTGGTTTGTTGAAGCTTAACTTTATGCTGCCATAGTGCTTGGCTACGTTACTGGTGAATTCTTTTTAGTTACTGCTTCAACATGTTTAATGCCATGTATGTTGGATCCCATAGCAAAATCCTTGCATCAGGTTGCATTGTCTTCTACAACAAGGCAACCAGTACTGAGCGCAGTAGCTCATTAAACCCTGCTATCTCCCTTCTCTGTGTCCTACTTCATTTCTCTGTGTCATTCTTCATTTCTGTACACTTCTGCGTGGAATACGTTTCATATTTTTGTTTTAGTTTTCAAAACTTGTATCGTGTTGATGTCCTTTTCTGGGGAATAAACTTTGGCGCAACTCTGCTGTTTGTACTGCATTTTTTTGGCATACTTTAGTGCATTTCATACTTGTGGTTGATATAAAATCTTGCTTTTGATTTCTGTTCTCTCAATTCAGTTGCAGATAGGAAAGAAAACACAGAAGACCAGACTGAACCATCGATTTTCGCAGCTGATCTCATCAAATTATTAGAGGAATCCATCCTAACTTTCCGCCTTTTCGTGAAGAAGGACAAGAAAAAGAATAGTGCAAATGTTCATGGTCATACCGGAAGCTCGATTCATCAGGTTCAATCCTCTCTTGATAAGGTAATTTTTACTCCTAGATGATAATAAACCTCTACATGATAAGATTGTTATAGCATTTCCCCTTTTATTTCCATATCTTTCTTTCATGGCATCTGTTGTTGGTCACTTGGTTGTTGAATCTGTGTGCACCCCAAACACGAGTTTACATCTTCACGTTGTCAATGAGAGGCTTTACCTATGCAAATATGTGCCTTTCTTGATTCCTCCTAACGAAAATATGCAAAACCTGCAGAAGGAGGCGAAGGTGAAGGAGCTGTTCAAGAAGAAGAAAGGGTCGAGGCACAAGTCATGGCCGGCCACAATGGAGGAGGTCCAGCTGCTGTTCGCCCTGATCGACATCAAGGTCGTGTCGCGGGTCCTGAGGATGGGGAAGCTCAGCAAGGAGCAGCTGCTGTGGTGCGAGGAGAAGATGAGCAAGCTGGACCTGTCCGAGCACCGGCTGCGCCGCGACGGATCCCCCATCCTCTTCCCCTGTTGACGCAGGGCCTCCCCCTTAAGTGGCATGCCATGTGTGGCGCCTTATCAGTAGCGTAGCTGCTCCGTGAATGAGCTCATACCATTTGCCTAGTAGCGTATGACATGTACATGCTTCTTTAGGTTCAGATGTCTATACTGGAATTATTAGTAGCGTATGACATGTACATGCTTCTTTAGGTTCAGATGTTGTTGGAGCCCCCTGTTTTGTTCTGCGTTCAGCTCGAGGTCTGTGTATGTCTCACGCTCAGCGCGCTGCACGGCCTGGGGGCACCCATGCTTCCGGCTTGCCGCGCTGCTACTTGCTTCAGCAATTCAGCTGTTGAGTGTTGACTAATTGACGACTTACAAGCAAGGTTTGCCTGCAACAAACTGCAGAAACCAGAAAACTGGTGTCCTAGTGTTGCCAGGTCAGGTGCTGTGCTTCGTTTTTCAAGTCCATATGGCTAGTCGTCGCTGGCTGTGCTGCAAACAGCTCAATTTTCTGAAGCGGAAACCTGTGCTGCAGAACAGACTATCACTGTTGTCAACAGCGACAATTACGACCATGTACTATTTAAGGTGTTGTTCGTTTCTCTAGGCCTAATTTTAGACCGCGTAGAATTTTGTCATTTAAAGGTATTAAATAAAGTCTAATTAAAAACTAACTATAGAACCTTGTACTAATTCGCTTGACGAATCTAATAAGGGTAATTAAGCCGTGATTAGACAATAATTACTGTAGCATTACTGTAACAAAACATAGCTTAATTAGGCTCATTAGATTCGTCTCGTAAATTAGCACACATCTGTAAAAAGGTTTTGTAATTAGACTTATTTAATACGCCTAAATAGTAAAATTAGTTTTGATGTGACCTTTAGGCCTAAAAACACGAACACCCCTAAAAGCAATGCAGCTCTGACACGTGCCATTCTACTCATCGACCACCCGGCCGTGCCTACTGCGAGGAGCTGAAGGCTGAAGCAGCTTCACGCGCACTTCACAGCTGGAAAAAACCATCTCTGAAATTTTTGGGCAGTTGCTGTAGCATTGCCTCCTCGATGATTATTGCATCGCGTTGCGTCGCATGCAAATCCGATGCGCTTTGCGTCCGTCGAGGACGGGATCGTACATGCAGCTCGTGCGAGCGTGCAAGCTGACAGGCCATGATGCGGCTTTAGAAGGAGCTGCGTCCATGTCGACTCGAGCCTTCCTTTCAGAGCACGCAGTCTCAGCGAAAGCTTGTGCGTGGCACAAGTGTGCCTTATCCGGAAGCTTTGCGAACAGCAAATTCGCAGTGATTTTTTTCCTTTTTCTGGAGGTGACTTTGGTGCAACTTACCATCATCGCCTTCTCCATGGACACGGCATCGCAGTGAAGATTAGGGACGAGCACGAGAGAAATGCGGAAGTGCTAGCTCGCTCGCTCGCAAGGCTTGGCTGGGTTGATCGTGCTTGGGACCAATGCTGTGGTAAGCCTCGATCTCTGCAAGCCAAGCCCTCTGCTCTCTCTGACCGGTGGGCCAGCTTGATCGCAAGTGAGGTGATGTGATGTCCTATGTTGTGCTGGCGTGCTGCAGCCAGCGATCAGCGTCAGCCAAAGCCCATGAGCACAGCAAATGGCTGCCACTAAATTCCTGCTGCCACGGCAATCAATGCGGCTGTGTGCGTGTGTGTGGGCAAACTGATCATTCACTGTGCTCCTGCAATTTATGTGCCATAAACACTGCACTGTGCACATTTCACTTCCTTCAGCCATATGGTCCACAAACCCCACATTCACAATTTCACACTAGCTGACTGCTAGTGCTACTACTACTTTCACTGCTCCGTTTACTGGCTTGCGATTAGGAGGGAGTAAATTATCATGGCGTCAAGTACTTTAGATGAGCAATCCATTGGTACAATTTTCACATGCAAAGTTAGTTACAGTACTTATTGAACACTTTGCAAGTACTGTATATTAAGCGCTCTAAGTTTTTGCCACGCACGTTTCAGGACGATGATGGTCTATTTTGAGATTGGGTATCGTACAGGGCCACTGCTCCCCGACCGATTTGGAAACTTTGTGTGGACTTTTCTCATCCTCTCGCGTCTCGAGATCCACGAGACGCTGATGTCGATAGCATCTGCCAACGACCTCACTGGAATTCCAGATTCCTTGGTGTAATGCCATAAACTTCCTGCATCCGTCATGGCCAACGAAGCAGGTGCAGGTCTGAGTAACCGATTGGCCTCCCTTTGGTGTCAATGCCTTCGCTTGCCATTCACGTAGTACGCAATTGGATGCGGGAGGGAGTTAAAATCGGTGGCAGCAGCTAGATGCTGTGATGAAGACAGCAGCTGCATGCTTCAGTGCAGAATTACATACTCCGGGAGTATTGTATCTGAAGCTCTTGTTTAGGCCTTGTGCAGTTGTGTTGTTTCCATTGTAGAAAGAGGATAAGCTAATTAAATTGTAGAATCTAGAATCTAGAAGCTATATTGTAAAAGCTGATGTTTGTTTGGCAGCTTTTGATTATTGAAGGATTGGTTTGCACCCACATAGATCCACCAAAAACTCCTCAAACGTGGATCGTGGATCGTGACAGTCTGGTTTTTGAGGTTTACCTATTTGTTTGCAAGATCCAGATTGTAAACAGAACACAAATCTTTGAGTGAAAGGGAAAGGAATATTCTACTAATAGGTAGGTAGGTCATGCGGTTTAAGATGGTTGTTTAGGTAGGTCATGCGGTTTAAGATGGTTGTATCAGATTGTAAACAGTCAAACAAATGTCAACAGGAAATGCACATACTACCGGTGCAGATCAAGCAACAGCAACACAATAAATACTTGAGCATTAGCATGCCCAGGTGAACGAGTTTTATTTGCTGCTGGACACTGAGAAACAACTAGTACTAGATGCAGTGTCTAGCAGCAAAGGTCACGATTGAGAGTGTCCAGCGTCAAATTATGCGTTGGGATCTTGATCCGTACCACAAACTTTGGACTCTTGTACCGAGTGAGCTGTGTGTGCAGCACCAGTCATGCACTTACAATCTGATACTAGTACACTACACACAGTACAGCAAGTAGCTGGGAGCAGTAGTAGTATTAACAGATCCATCAGTTAGCTCTTGCAGGTTGCAGACAGAGGAAATGCACAAGTATTATAAACCCAAGCAGATCGGCAGATGCAGCGTGCGAGCCTGGTTATCCTTCTTGAGAAGCTAGCTCCCTCTTAAAGAAATTTTCATTTCAGCTTTTCCCTGCAGAGTTTACAGTACAGTTCAACTGAATCAATTGATATACAGTGAAAAAAGAAAAGTGTGTCCAACACTGTACTACTATAGTGGTATTCATACTTATGAGAAAAAGTGCTGTTACAAAGAGGACTTCAATATCTCAATGGATGAGCAATTGACCAATCCATTGGTCAGTGGCTATTCCTCATTCCCACAGAGTATAATATGGTCATTTTTCTCACACCTTTCCCCTGGTGGTGGCCCACAAGGCATTGATGGAAAGAGCAAGTTAAGATTCCTGCTGTGTCCTAAGAGCTGGGCAGTTGATTAAGGTTAGCCCTGTCTGTACTGTGGATCTAGCAGCAGTAAACTAAGACAAAAATGACCATGCTTAAGAATCATTCGTGTCTTCTTCTGACTGATGGGACATTGAAAAACACATGGCCGCTTGCGCTTGTCATGTTTTGGCAGTGTCAAACCCTTTGACAGTGCGGCTGGCATCCGATGAACAAATGGTAGTACGGAGTATGCCTTTGTTTTCTCTGTAGCAGGTGATGGGTGCAAAGGATTAAAATGGGTTGTTAGTGCTTGACTTATGGAAAGACATCGTTTGTCTTGTTTTACCATGTGCACTTGATTCTGCATTAGTCCTTCCTCTTGCCATCAAAGTAAAATTAGAGCGGAAAAAATAAAGTAAAATTGCATCAAATCACTGTCTGTCCAAAGAGGGCTGAACAGTGATAGGTTTTCAACCAGGGGGCCGGGATATTTGCTTCAAATGGGCGTGCTAAGCTCAAGATAAAGGCGTGAGAAAAAGTTGCCTAAAACAATCACGAACATGAACACTGGAGCGAATCTTTCAATCTCTTTGGCTTTGAAGTGAGAGACAGAGGAGGCAGCTTAACAACTGTGCTTTATCCTTTTGAAAATTCCCATGCATGCTCCTCTCTGGCCATACAAGAGGTCCTTTTCAGACAGCTTTGGAGTGCTCTCCTCTTCCTCGTCAAAATTTGTAGAGCTGCCTTGGTAATACTTGCTCCAAATCAGCTTGCATTTTATACTACTCCGCTTCCATATTCTACTAGTTCAAGAGTCAACAAGGATACTACACAATTTGCATATTTCTCTTGGAGATCACAAATATAGTCATATACACACGTTAAAGTTACTCCATACGATTTAAAATTACTATAAGTTCGTTATGTCATCGAAGAGTTCTTCAAGATAAATACTTTGACTAATATTGTATAGGAATTATACCATTTCCATAAGATAAAAAAATTATTCACGATTAATCTGTTAACCGTCTGTTGGTACTGTTATGTTGTCGACAGAAGCGCATACTGGCGTCTACCCAAGATTTGCATGTATTAGATAAACATAACCTAGACACGTTGCACATGTATGTAAAAAAAAAAAAGAGAAGATAAAAAGGATTCGGTAGATGAACAGAAAGGCTATACGGGATTCCCCTGGCCGAAAAACGGCCGTAACCAACCACTCAACCCAGCAAGGCATCCGACGAACCTTCATGTGAATTGAGCAACACCTTAAAGAACAACGAGTATCGATTCCTCCTAATCCTTTTCGGGGCCCTAGCATTCTTCTCGTTCAGCTAAAACAAACTTGTGGGGCCCGGCCAAACCACACCTTGTGCATGGCAGCCAACAAGGTGCAGCATTTTTTTTTTTTGAGAACACAACAACTCAACAAGGTGCAGCATGCAATGGGTGATTGACACTTCGTATGATTGTTGATCACATTCTTCTCCAGATCCAAAGCCATGCATGTCTGATCAGAAATATCTTTCTTCTAGGTGTAGAAAAGTTTTTGGTTTGTTTAAAAGCGTTTTTTTTCAGCTTAAAAAGTGTTTCTTGTGCAACTGATTTGTCTCCATGTGAAACGCGAGACGTGTGAAGCCTCTGGAGCGGCACGCATGAAGGCCACGCTAAAAAATGACTCACTAAAACAGAACTCCCAAGTTTATGCAAAAGCGGGCATAAACTGATTGAGCAATGACGAGCTTCGTGTCGTGTAAGATTTGTCGTTCTCCATACAGTTGGTAGAAATGGCATATATTGGTCAAAAAAAGGAAGTTCAATAACTAGTTCTAAACCATATATTTGGTGATTTGCAACCTTTGCGACTTTCTCGAAACGGTCCAAGCCTCACTGTTACGGCCACACCTCATCTTATCACGTAGAATAGCGTAAGAAACACTGTCGTATTGCATACCAACAAGAAGGTGATTCAATTCCGATGAACACGGCACGGGATTTAATACTGATGAACATTGTGCAGTGAATTTACCAACGGTCATTGATACCAAATTTTGCAGCATCTCGAAATTACAAAGCGTCCCCGATTCGTAGCCAGAATTCGTAGCCAGAATTTACCTGAAACGCGGGAGCAAATGTGCAGGTATCCATTTCCGAAAAATGGAAGGAATTGAATGAGTGGGGTATTATTGGGGTAACAAACAAATGCAGTAGGGTCACACCCAAATTCAGTTCAGCATCCCACTGACTGGTGACTGCCTCGCTTCCACTTTTTCTCTCTCCTCCCCTGCTCTTCTTCTCTCACCTCCCCCGGTGATTTTTCCTCTTTGAAGCCTTTTGACCGTTGTAGCCTAGCCTCTGTCTCCTCTCCTCTCTCTCTCTTCTCCCTTCCCCTGCCACACCCGCACTCCTCTCTCTCCTCTCTGTGCAGTCTGCGCACAGCCTCTTCGTCTTCCACTCCCTGTTCTTGTTCACACACACGCAGCCTCCCGGCAGAAAAGAGCCGGCAGAAAAGAGAAGCTGGTCTCAGGTACATCTCCGATCTTATTCTAATACGAATGCGTATAGGTTTTGCGACGCGGCTCCTTTCGTTCTCGCATCTGCTTTCGTTTTGTTTAATGTTGGGAATCGATGCGGTTGGGTGAGGAGAGGTTTGTGGGGCCAAAGTAGAAAGAGAAGAGATGGAGGGTTCTTGTTGAGCTGCTCTCGATCTTTAGAATTTTGCGCGTCCTTTTGAGTGCTTCAAGAACATGTATGTCCCTGGTTTCTTGGTATGCCCCCCAGGCCTCCATTCCTCTCCATATGTGTCCCTCTCGTTGTTTGCTTCCTTCGCACTTCGGAATGATGTGTTCCTGTTCACCTGATCTTTTCTCTTTTCTTGTTGCCTAGAGTTTCTGTTCTTGTTTCCTTTCGTCTTTGATTTCCTCCGTTGCTTTTGCGTATTGTCTGGGGAGTCAGGATTGCGCTTCATTTCGCAGGAATTAATCGGAAGCAATAAGCCTTTGTTTTCATTGTCTGGTACAAGATTTCAGTTCTCCTGCTTCAGCGTGGGTTTATGTTGTTTCAACGTGAGAACTTGGGTGGCCTTCCGGTTTATTGTTAGTTGGGTTCATGGTTTCACTATTCGTTTCACATCTTGGGCACACAATGAGCACTTCCTTGATTTGTTCCTTTTTTTTCGTTGGTAACATCAGTTTTGTGGAGATTTCATTCCACTCCACAGGCTAGCAACAGAAACTGAACATTGGATTCCTCTCCTACGTAGCAGTTTTACGTTTCTGCATTTCTGTGCACCCAAGAGCTTTTTTTTTTACCTGAATATACAAAGAGACAAAGTCATTATTAGCTGTAACCATCACCAGAACTTTCGGCTTTACCTGCAATTTTGTATGTTTGTATGTTATTACTTTTGCGCAGCTGACTGAACACCTGAACTGAAACAATTAGTTTATGCAATTCCATCAGTTTTGCAGTGACTTAGATGTTAAAAACCATGCTCTATTTTTTACTGTTATATATTAATTACTCAGCAGCTATTCCGCATTTCACCTCTGTGATATCCTTTTTATCGCTTACAATTTAAAGACATTAAGGATGACAATATTTCTACTAATCTCTGTGAAAGAAAAATGTTGTTCAGAATTGCATTGCACTAGAATCCCTGGTTTTCGAGGCACTGTCTCACTCTCCGTCTTCACAGTTCCCTGAACTGAATTTATTTTGGTTGCCGAGTCCGGTTACTGTGACCATCATTATGCAAGTAGCAGAAAGTAGGGTCCTTCAATTTCTCCCTGGGCCAACGATGATATACTTTAGTTTCGTGCTTCCTTAATTCTCGTTCAGGAGAAAACAATGCTGTTGCAAAGGAGCATCTTTCCTATACTTTAGTTACGAAACAAATGTGTAGTACAGTGTAGGGTATTTTCAAGTGGGGTATTTCATTTGCAAATTGCAAAGGAGCATCTTTCCTATGTCTTGTAGCTTTCATTCCACTTTCGGGAAAGATAATTTCTGGGTTTGATTATTGATAGGTAGCGAGGTAGATGGTTCCCTTGATTTTCATAGCTTGAAAATGAATAGCCTATACTTGATGTCTCTGTTGAGAACATAGGTTGATTGTTAATAATCTTTTGTGCAACATTGCTGTTATTTCTGAACTCTCTGAAACTTGCCTAATTGTAGGGCTAGTTCAGGTCATCTTCTGGTTCTTTGGCTTCAGCAGCAGTGTACTTGGTACCAACAAGGGTTCCTTCTACAGTGGTAGGTATGTTCTGCAGTGTTAGATATAAAAATGTACCTGGTTTCTGAAGCTGCAACTCATATGCTTCTTTTATTTGTTTTCTTCCCCGCATATTCAACATCAGAAACTCTGCTACAAGCATGATAGATTCCTGAAATCACAAGGCTGTGGAGAGATGGGATGTGCTGCATCCAGGTTAGAAGATGAGGAGGCTGTTAAGATGTGCCGAGACAGAAGAGACTTCATCAAGCAGGCACTGGAGCAGCGCAACCGCTTTGCGTCATCTCACATTGCCTACATTGAATCCATGAAGCGTGTTTCGATGGCTCTCCAGCGGTTCGTTGCAGGAGATGATCACCATGAGTTCATCTTTGATCCCTTCATCTCTTCTGTCAAGCAACAGAAGCCAGAGTTGCTCGGCCTTCCTTATAGTTCATATGATAAGAGGACTTTTCATGTTGCAAAGTACTTGAGGTCAGGACCAAACCCATCAGTTTCAGTTGAGGAGCGACCACGACTGGTGGAAACAGTCCGTGTCGAATCACATTATCCCATGGACAACTACAGTGGCATGGATCGTTTGCGATCATCTTCATACTACCCACCTTATGACAGGCCAAATAATCCACCTCCACCAGCACAGGAACCAGTAAGGAATTCTTCTTATTACATGCCATATGATCGGACTAGCTATGCACCTCCCACACCCCAGGAGCCAGTGAGGACTTCTTATTACGCACCTTATGAGAGGCCAAGTTACCCATCTCCATCACCCCAGGAGCCAACAAGAACTTCTTATTATGCATCTTATGACAGGACAAGCTATCCACCTCCACCCCAGGAACCAACAAGGACATCTTATTACGCGTCGTATGACAGGCCAAGCTACCCACCTCCGTCACCCCAGGACCAGGAACCATCACAGTGGGACTTATTCTGGAACCCATTCTCGTCACTGGACAGCTATGCGTATCCTCGCCCTCGGAGTAGCTATGACAATGTTGTCACTGATGATGAATTGGCGCGGTTACAGCGGGTAAGAGAGGAAGAAGGAATCCCAGAACTTGAAGAGGAGGATGATGAGTGTCAAGAACAGGTGCAAATGCACAAGAAAAAGGAAAATGAAGAAAATGAAGACAGTGATGAAGATGAAGATGAGGACGAGGACGAGGATGATGATGAGGAATGTGAGCATTCAGATGATAGATGTGAGGGCGCCTGTCCTATGAATTCTGAGATCAATGCCAAGCAAGAAACTAAGGGATTTGAATCCAAAGGTGTTCAGTGCAACGAAGCACCAGAACCTCGCAGGACAGTAGAACTTGAAATAAAGGCACATAAGAAAGAACTGATGAGGAACAAAGTAGCAAATGCAGAAGAAACCCCTGGTTTCACAGTATATCTGAACCGAAGGCCAGCGAGTCTAGTAGAGGCCATGAAGGATATTGACAGTCAGTTCTTGGGAATCTGCGATGCTGCTCGGGAAGTCTCGGTGATGTTGGAGGCAAGTAGAGCTCAATACTCAACCTCAAACGATCTTTCTGGTATCTCTTTTGTGAACCAAAACTTAAGTTACTTAAAATATTACAAATTTTTAAGACTCGTTACACTGACTCATGAATTAAATGGTGCAGCAAAGATGCTAAACCCAGTTGCACTTTTGCGCTCAGCGTCATCCCGGTCATCATCTTCCCGCTTCCTACTGGCCCCCTCTAGCTCAATAGAAGATCTCTTTGACAATGAGACAAGCAGTTGCTACTCTGAAGAATCTTGTAGTTCCATGTCTGGAAGTCATCATTCCACCTTAGATAGACTGTATACATGGGAGAAAAAATTATACAAAGAAGTAAAGGTATGACTTTTTGCCAGGAACTTACACCTTTTAGATAAGTGATCTTACACTTGTAGTGATCTTATAACTGTTTTTATCACTTGTAGGCAGGTGAGAAGTTGAGGATTGAGTACGAGAAGAGGCTAACACATTTGAGGAACCAGGATGTGAAAGGCGAGGAACCTTCCTCTGTTGATAAGACTCGTGCAGCATTGAGAAGCCTACAGACCCGGCTGAAGGTGTCAATACACACAGTTCAGTCGATATCAAGGAGGATCGAAGTTTTAAGAGATGAGGAGCTGCACCCACAGCTTCTGGATTTGATCCAAGGGTATGTTTCCATATGTCAGGGATCCAGCACAGTAAGAAGTTTCTATACAATTTATTTAACACTGTGATTAACTCCATGTCTTTTGTAACCACATAGTAAACCTGTCAAGTTAGGAGCAAATGCTAATATATCTGCAACTGGATAAACAAGAAGTAAGTAAATAGCGGTAGCTAAGGCCTAAGAGCTCCTGAATTCAGGAACTTGGAATTCTATGTGATGCCACATGTCATAAGTTGGTATAAGGTGAATAGCTAATGGATGTAATGGTGTCAAGCAGGCATGACACGATTATGATGAGGGCACGATTGTCAGAAATGCGAAATGGTCTTGTAGCTCCTTGACTAACTCATCTGCTAACTAATTAAATGGGGAAATTGTTAGAACAGTCTTCAAATCTGATCATAAATGACTTCCTGTAACAAAAAAAACATACTGATCTAACTGTATTCATTGATGTATGAATTCATTAGAACTGACTGTCTCTGTGTGCATATTGTTATGATCATTGCATTTTAACAAATTGTGTTAGCACCATAATCGTTGGTCTTTTCAATTCCCGAATGCAGCATCAAGAACTGAAATTAACCAAGAATTCTTCATTTCTGCAATCTTGAATGACGGATCTGTCTTTGTACTACGCAGGCTTTCACGGATGTGGCACGCCATGGCTGAACGGCACAAAGCTCAGAAGCGCACCATTGAGGACGCGAAGCTTCTCTTTCACCAGCACCACACCTCGGCCGCCACCGCCATCTTCCTTGGTCCCCCGGAGGCAACGACGCCGCCACCAGCAGCCGTCGCGCTTGAATACGAGATTCAAGCCTGGCGGGGAGCGCTGGAGTCCTGGCTATCGGCGCAGCGCTCCTACGCGCGCGCATTGGCCGCGTGGGCACACAGATGCCTCGGCGTCGGAAGCGGCGGGGCGAGCGCCGCCCCGGCCGCCGCGCTGCCGCCGGCGTTCCTGGTGTGCATGGAGTGGGCGCAGGCCGTGGAAGCCGCGTCGGAGGCCCGCGTGGTGGACGGGCTGGACTTCTTCATGGCTGGCGTGGGGTCGGTGTGCTCGGGCGCGGCCGCCGGCATGGAGGGCATGGCGGGGCGCGTGCTCTGCGCCGGCATGGCCGCGGTGACCGGCGCCATGGCCGAGTTCGCCGCGGCGTCCGCGGGCGGCTACGACGCGGCGGTTACAGCCGTGATCACCGCCGCGCGCGCGCCGGAGCGCGGGAAAGAGAAGAACATGGAACGACCTGAACGATAGTAAATCCTCGAGCAGCTCATTTTCCTTTTTTCTTTTTTTGAGAAGACTCGGAAACAAGCGGCTTCTGAATGAGATGGCCACTTGGGAGCGCAAATGTGAGATAGTGACTCAGAATCAGAATGGCTCAGCTTGTAATCGATAATGATATTACAAGACTGATTAGTGTAGCCGATGATTGCTTACAAATTCAGTAGTAGTAGTAGAAGACTAGTGCTGGAGCTACCCATGGAGATGCCATTGGTTTTGGTCTTCTGTTTCAGAGGAAATGCTTCTTCTGTCTTTCTCTGTAAGTATGAGGTAACAGGTAGTACAGGTTTATGCCGGTCAGTACCTAGTTGATTTTGTCAAGGGAAACATGTGTTTTTTGGCTGGCTTAGAGGATCGCCAGCAAGTATAATACTAACATTTTCTCTCTATTAACTACCAGCAGCCACTCAAAAAAAAAAAAAAAACTACCAGCAGCCGTGACAAATTATCAATTGTGTCGGGCTCAGCATCATGGAGGCAGGAAACTTTGTGGAACAGGAAGCCGCGTCTGCTCTCGATCACCGACGCTGGGCTCTAGACAGCGGACTGGGCCTATGTCTCCACAGCACAGTCATGTGATCCGGCCCACCTGACGGCTTCCGCTGCATCGTCGTCTCCACACGCACGGACGCACGCCGAGGAGAGGGGCTTCCCCGGCTGGTCGCACCACCGTCACCTGGGGCTGCGGCGTCTCTCCCTTCGGATCGATCTGTTGAAGTAGAGCAAGGAAGGGGAGGCGGGGACCTCGAGGAGATGTGGCGGAGGCGATTGGGCGCCCTCCTCCTCCGATCCTCGTCATCCTCCTCATGCCAGCCGCACCACCTTCTCCGCCGCGAGGTAACCGGTGGACTCTTCTCCCATCCCATCCCATCCCCATCCCGTCCCTCGTGCAATGTCCAGCACCTTGTACGCGCCTCACCTCGTCGAACAGCTTGTGGAGACAGTCATGCTCCTAGAGCTCTGCAGACTCCACCTTTTAAGGGACGGGGGAATTCAGATTGTTCCCAGTTTAGTGCCTCCCTCCGTTGGCGGTGGCAAGATTTGAGCTAGCTTAGTGTCTTGCTCCAGTGTCATTGTGCTTGTTTTCCTGACGTTTTCCCTGGCCTCCGGTTTTGCTGGCAGGAACCTCTTGCTCTGAACCATCTCGTCAGGCTCTTCACCTCTCAAGCTGTGAGTTTCTCCCCAATCCTCTGGTTTTCTATTGCAGATTGCTGTTGTGCGGTGCGCGTGGGTCTAACAGATTCTTTGGGCTTTTCTTTCTCTACTAGGGAGGTGACAGTGGCAATGTTCAGAAGCCATTCGTCGCGTTCGTCTTAGGTAAGTTTCCTCTATTACTTTTACATTCACTTTTGTCCACACTTATGGCCGAAAATCCACAGATATATTCACTAGAGACATATAGGACTTTTCGTGAATCTCAATCAGTGCTGTCTCACGTTATTGTGGTTGGTTTCAGTCCTCTGTGGTCACACATTATTCGTCAATTCCTTTATGCAGGTGGTCCTGGGAGTGGCAAAGGAACACAATGTACCAAGATTGCTTCAAATTTCGGGTTTACCCATTTGAGCGCTGGCGATCTTCTACGGCACGAAATATCATCTGGCAGTGAGAAAGGGTACTATCTTGTCATGTGATGCCCTGCGCAAAGGATTTCGGCGCATTTGTTCATCTTTTCATAGCGTTGCACTTCAGGGAGTCAATCCTAGAGATAATAAAGGAAGGGAGGATTGTACCGTCAGAGATCACCGTCGAACTGATCAGAAAAGCAATGGAAATGAGCAACGCAAAAAGAGTTCTTATTGATGGTTTCCCGAGGTGTGAGGAAAACAGAATCGCCTTTGAAAGAATCGTAAGTCCATGTGTTTACTGAATTTTTATGGCAAGAATGCACATGTATGATCTTTTCTGGTATGCAAAACTGTTGAGTGTTTTGACACCACTCCATTAGTATTCAAACAGGCATATTACTAGTAAGTAGTAAATTGTAAGCCGCCAGCTGCAAATGAATGGATAATTTATTGATGGTACAGAATCACACACTTTGTAGTTTGTAGGCATCGTGATAGTACTACTAACTTCTATGCTGTGGCCAGTTAATTTTAGTGCCATCAGGCTGCAGGTTTTTATTGCATCAGCTACCAGGAGTACTGATATCAATCATGTTCCTGTGGTCAGTCATTAATGAAACTAATGAGTCAGCAAAATTATGTTAGTTGTTATTGATACTTGATAGACATCTGAATGAATATACTAGGATACCTGTCCTGATTCATAATTACTTACCCTAAATTTTCAGATGGGTTCAGAACCAGATGTCGTGATTTTCTTTGATTGCCCTGAGGATGAGATGGTTAAACGCCTCCTAAGCCGCAACCAGGTGAGCCTATATACATCCTATCATAACTTGTGGAGTGAATTATATAGATGCGCCTTACCAAAATTGTGCTCCTACCTCGAAATGTAGAGATAAACATGATTTTTCCTAAGATTGCAAGTTCTCCATCCACTACTATCCTTGTCGAGAATCAACTGTATACTCCAATCCCTGCTTCTCTGGAATTCACCACTATTTTGCAATTTGCTTACAGAGAACATGTTTTTTCCTACATTTTTGTGTAAGGAGCACTCAGTGCCTACTCATAAATAGAGTTTTCTTCACATGTTATTCAAATGAATAAAAGGAAGTCCAACTTCTTGAGTTCTGCAATATTCTGAGGGCATATGCGGTACACTACTGAGTTGTGCAATCTAGATCGCATAAATTTCATGAAACTAAGTCACGTGAGAATGCTAAACTAAACGTAAGAGATTGCCCTTTAGGGATTACACCACCAGGAAACTGCAAATCTAATTACAGTTGCCTGAATCGAAGGAACTTTGTTGCAAACCTGACATTAGGCAAAATCTAGTGAAGTTCCTCCTAAATCTGACAGTACAAATCTGATTCTGTGGAGTTTAATCTTAAGGTATGTTAAACCCTCTTTCCTACTTTCATTTTTCACATGCATGAATTGTAGGGACGAGTTGATGATAACATTGAGACAATCAAGAAACGTCTAAAAGTGTTTGAGAGCTTGAATATTCCTGTTGTTGACTACTACTCTTCGAAGGGAAAAGTTCACAAGGTAATAGCACTACTCTGTTTTTCCTCAAAAAAAAAAAAAAAAAAAAAGAAGAAGCACTAATCTGTTTTCCCAAACGGGCCAACTTATTTTTAGTTATCTTTTGTGTAAATTGCCTTCCTCCTTTTCTGTTGCAAAGTGGACCAGTAGAAGATTCTTAATGTTGAGTAATATACATTTTCCTCCTGCATCTATGAGTTTTATCTAATCTCAATGCGTACTCGAGAAACATATGGTTGCAAAGCTTAATGTTACTCCCTCTGGTTTTTAATTGATATGCTGTTATTTCCCTGTACTCAAGTTGATATTATTATAAGAGCCCTGTTTTCCATGGTTTGGTGGAACAGAATTGAGATGTACTTATTGATTTGATATAGAGATTAGAGAGCAGCCATAAAATGATTGGTCAGGGGTTATTACCCCCATACACTATGTGATTAATTGTGGGAAAAAGGAAAAAAAATGTTCTCTGTGACTCTGTGTGTCATCTTGAGCCCGTACTATTATGATTACAATTGTTCCATTGCATGCAGATAAATGCAACGGGAACTGCAGATGAAATCTTTGAAGCAGTTCGCAAGCTGTTCTCTTCCTTGAGGTAAATCATGATGTTCACCATGTGAATTTACTATGAAAGATTAACAAGAATCAAATTTCTGAGATAGAAATGATTAAGATATTTTTCATCTCCAAGAAAACTAGGCAATATAATTGGCAGGTCCAACTGAATGCTCTTTGATTTAGCAAACCGTGTGTGGCTCATTATCTGATATTTTGCAAATTCATTCTCTAGTAGCAACAAATTGGGTTTGTATATGCTGTCAGTTGTCTTATTTAATATCCACTTTTCTTTTAGCAACATTAGTCACTTGAAAGCTTGCCCATGTAGGCATGTAGCTATGGTGGACCATCAGCTAAGAAAACCATTATTGCTTTTAGAGCTCGACTATTTTGATTATATGCCTTTTGTGTGGCTGGTTCACAATAGATACTGTTTTCTATTTTGTTTGTTGATAGCAGCAACAGCATAAGGATGGTGCCAGCTCTACTCTTTCTTCTGTTCACTCATTGAATTGCTTTTAGCACAAGTTTATTTTTGTATAAAATGATAACAAAGAAAGACACCCATTTAAACGATAGCACCACCATCTTTGGCCCCAACGTTCAGTGTGGAGTTATTGTATAAAAATGATACGGTAATCATTTGGCCAATATTAGGAGCAACTGCTACATGACTTGTTCCTACAGTCCATGGAAAAATACTTTGAATATCTAGTTTAAGCAGTATCTTGTACCAGGGCAATGATTATTCTGTAACTTGTACCAAAACAATGATTAACAGAAATTTATCCTCTCTACAGGTTATCATGAGGTTATCGTCTTGGAAGGAAGCCCGGTGTGATGGATAACAATCCTCTGTATTTTCCTTAGCACAAGTGCCCACTGTGGACTGTGGTTGTTTCTCACATTGTTCTCCTTATCTATTGTCCCTACATTTACTACATTCTATACCGAATTGTACATACACGCCTCATTTGATCACCCAATAATGGCTGCTGAAACAGAGGACCTTTGAATCGCCAAGACGGTCTCTGTGGTCTTATGTGGGTTCTCCCTTGTTATCTGAAATAGTCGGGGCATTGAGATCCTGGGCTAAGTAAATTATTTGTAATTGTACGCTGGCGCCTCTTCTGAATAATGAGACGATGGAAGGATTATTTACAACTGCTATGCATCATTATCATCCTGATTCTTGTGTGGTTCCTCTTGTCAAATTTGACAGGGCATTCTAAGCCCTGTCCAACTCAGTGCGGGCTACATGTGCAGAACATATGCTGTGCTCGAGTATATGAACTCTTGTCGCTGGATTTATATCGGACTGTCCAAGAATGCAAGGAAAAGCACACAACCAAGAGACGCAAGCTCTGGACTTTTGGCTGCAAGAGACGCACAAGCTCACTTTGGAGAGTCAAGGCATGCTGCCAACCAGACCAGACACCTACATCGGAGCGTCTTTGATCTCAAGCCACACCAAAACTGCTCATGCGTGCACTTCAAAATGAACGTACTCCCTCAAATATAGTGTACATCTAGTTTTGTCCTAAGTCAAATTTTTTAAACTTTGACTAATACCTAAAAATATATATTATTTCAAAGTAAGATATGTATATATTATGAAAGTTCATTTCACGATGAATCTAGTAAAAGCATTTTCATGTTGTCAATTTTTACGGTTTTTTAGATATTATTGGTCAAAGTTCAAAAAGTTTGACTTAGGACAAAACTAGATGTACACTATATTTCTGGACGGAGGGAGTAACAAATGTCGAAGGAAAACTACCGGTGCAACTGCTTTGCAGATTGACGTGCAGAGGAAGTCGAAGACGACCACAACACTGTAGGAATCCATCTAACCGGGACGCTTCCAGCCACAGGCCCATTTTTCCATGACGTGGTCCGGCCCACCCGACCAGCGAGGAGTCCCTATATACAGCACTCGAGTGCTAGAAGCACCTGGATACCCAATATTTGAGATTTGTGCAAATCAAAATTCAATGACTCACAGTTTTCTTCCACCTTCATCCTTCCCCGACTGACCATGCCCCTCACCGCCGCCTGCCCTCGGCGCGCCCCCACCTGCCTTTGGCCGCCGCCGTTGCCGCGCGCCGCAGCGCTGCCTGCGCCTTTGCAACGCCCCGCCGAGCCACGCCGGCGAAACAATCGGTTAAACAAATCGGCTAAACGCCTGGAATAATCGGTGCAACGGGCTGGAACATTCGGCGAAACTTTCTGGAACATTCGGCTAAACGGTCTGGAACAGTCGGCACAACGGGCTGGAACAATCGGAGCAGAAGGATGGAACATTTCGGAAAAATACTTGAAACAATTTTTTTAGCACATTTTTTTTAGCACAACTTGAAACAATTGGAAAAAGTTGGAACATGTCGACCTGGGCCACAAGTTTCCTCTAATGGGCCTAACAGCCTGTTCGGCTTGGCTGATTCCGCTGGGGGGGGGGGGGGGGGGGGGGGGGGCTGGGGGGGGGGGGGGCTGATTTCTCTCTTCGAGTACTGTAGCGTCTGGTGACCGTTACTCACACGAACACTGTAGCACCAGCCTTCAGCCCAGCCAGACACAAGCAACCGAACAGGCCGTTAAGTGGGCCGAGTGCCCCAGGTGCTACACACAGCACCTGGGTGGCTGGGTGTGTTGTCTAGGGAGCCCCGTCCAGCGAGGAGAGAGGGAAAGAGGGGTTGTTCCTCGGCTTGTCCGCACCACCGTCGCCTCGGCTCGGCCTGCGGCGTCTCTCGTCGGAGCGATGGCGGCGGCAGCGGCGAAGGCGGCGAAGGGAATGCCTCTCGCGTGAGGGGCGGCTGCGCTGGGGCCGCGGCGGCTTCCGCGGCGGCGAGGAACGGGCCGCGGCGCCTCCTCTCCAGCAGCGGCAAGGTGAGTCCTCCCCCGCGCTCCACCTTTCCATTCCTCAGCACGCGCGTACTTGTCTCGCCTATGCGATTCGGTCGGTTGGGTATGACTTGATATTTGCTTGATTTGGATGTTGGCCCAGTTTCGGGGGTTTGGGAGGGTTTTGGCAGTCCACGTTTTCAAGTCGGTTGATCGATTTCGGTCAACAGGGGACAGCAGATCAGTCGATTTGCTTGATTAATCGGCTGATCAGGTCGATCGTCCAGGTCCCCTGGGTCCGATCAGGACGACTAGTATATAATGTACATGAAAATATAGCATTTGAAGTTTTGTTCCCCTGTGATATTTGAAGTGAGAACCTGGATGGAGACCTGGACGGTACGCTATAACTGACTGTGTTCGTTTTGTTCGTTGAATGAAAAGAGGGGCGACCTTTTCTCTAAAAATTGTTAAAAAATCAGGCATTTTCCTAATTAATTTAATCCATAAATTTCTCAATAAGGTGATAAAAACGATGAACAAATTGATCAGAAAAACAAGAACGTACCCAGCGGAAGATCCTGCGCCGGAGGCGCTGGAAGATCCATTCCCAAGAACCATTGTTCTTGAGTTGTTCGATGTAGATGATCTAAGTTGATGCAGGACGTTATACGCAGTGCAGAACGCCCACGGTCAGGGAGTCGATCGAGCAGTCGCGATGTCGCTCCCCAAAAACCTGATCGCCCGCACACCCGGCAGATGTCGCTTGCGGAACGGGGTTTCGGAGGCCTGCTCTCCCAGATTCTGTGCGCGCAGAAATCCGGGACGGAGATGTCTTCAACGTTGGCAACAGCGAGCAGAAGATCGATGCGTGCGCGAGTGGTGAGCGGAACGAATGATCGAGTATTGATCGTTCCCGGGAAGGCTTCTATATATAGGAACGGAACAGACGCGACTCCTTCGCGAAAGGACGCCCGTCTACGAACAGGTGCGACGCATTCACACCGTACGAACAGACGCGACGCCTTCACACCGTACGAACGGGCGCGACCCATTCGAACGTAAAGGCGCCGGTGCATCTGAACGCGCCGTTCCAATATACCAAAAAGTCCAAGACGGACGGACGGACGCGACGCGCCACGCCTCGCCCGCCAGCCAGCCAGCCACGCCACGCCACGCCTCGCCACGGCACGGCTCGGCTCGGCGGCGGCGGCGGCGGCGCGCGCGCGCGCGTGTGGTTCACCACTAGCCTCTCTCAACTTCTCTAGGGGATCAACCGGAAATCCATCTAATAAGTCGAGTCTAATTATGGTAGGAATCCCATGTGGGACTAAACCATTAATGCACTAATTATGGGCCTAGACTAATTGATTATTATTATGGGCTAAAAGCCCATAATCTCAACAATCCCCACCAAGTCTAGAGCTCATAATGACTGCACACAAATATCTTCCTTTCGTTTGATATACCGGTGTTTCGATGGAGACTGTTAAGTTGAACTTCCATCTAGAACAAAAGTTACGCCTTATTCACAACTGAGCAATGGACTAAGCCTTGAATTGTCAGTTTTGTGCGAAAGAGGTTTCACCTAAGTCCTTTACCGATACTAGGTTGCCACAAGCATCCCCTCTGTTTTGAAGCATATAAGTCATACTTCTGGCCCATTCATGAGTATCTAGAGATCCCCACCATCTCATAGACTGTGACTAGCAGTCGAACTCATATAGGTGTATTCCTTAAAGATATCCTGTAGGACGATATCTTTGCTTCTCATAAGCCACTCGGAACACATTAAGTTTAATAAACCAGCCTTCCATACAGTTTTCTAGGAAAGAAGTACATCTGAGATAGACCAGTCAAGGGTCTTTCCTCTCAAGTTGTCACTAGCTTGTTGCACCATTCTACTTCACGGGATCTCCGATCGCATAGAACAGGTTACCACTATGACAGCTTATCAAGTGGGTCTCAAGCCCATCTCACTCGATGCACTATGTATCACATTACGGATAGTCCCTTGGTAAATTGATCTGCCAGATTCTTGGACGTATGTACATAGTCCAACGAAATAACTCCGGAGTTTCTCAGTTTTCTGACAGATTTTATTCGCCGTTTCACATGCCTTGTGGCCTTCATGTTATCCTTTGAACTGTTCACTTTGACTATCACAGTTTGATTGTCACAGTTCATGGAGATAGACGGTATTGGTTTGTCACCCACCGGTAAATCCATAAGGAAATCACGAAACCACTCGGCCTCTAAGCCGGCTGTATCCAATGCTGTTAGTTCTGCTTCCATAGTTGACCTCGTTAAGATGGTCTGCTTGCAAGACTTCCAGGAAACAGCGCCACCTCCAAGTAGGAACACATATCCACTTGTGGCGTACATCTCATCAACATCAGATATCCAATTTGCATCACAATATCCCTCAAGTACTTTAGGGTACCCAGAATAGTGAATGCCATAGCTCATTGTACCTTTAAGATAGCGCATTACTCTCTCAAGAGCTCGCCAGTGATCATCTCCCGGTTTCGACACAAACCGGCTCAACTTGCTCACAGCAAATGAGATATCAGGCCTCGTAGCACTAGCAAGGTACATAAGCGAACCAATGATTTGGGAATATCTCAACTGATCCCTTGCTATTCTTTGGTTCTTCCGTAATAGCACGCTAGGATCATAAGGCGTGGGAGCAGATTGACAATCGCTATACCCAAAGCGACTCAAGATCTTCTCCACGTAGTGAGATTGCAAGAGAGTAATCCCACCATTGCCTTCTCTTTGTAGCTTGATGTTAAGAATAACATCTGCTACTCCCAAATCCTTCATCTCAAAGTTGTTGGACAGAAAGTCCTTGACCTCCTTAATCACATTAAGATTGGTCCCAAAGATCAGTATGTCATCGACATATAGACACAGGATGACTCCTTCACCCCCACCATACCGATAATATACACATTTGTCGGCTTCGTTCACAACAAAGCCAGCCGATATCAGAGTCCTTTCGAACTTCTCGTGCCATTGCCTAGGAGCTTGTTTGAGGCCATACAGGGATTTCAACAATTTACACACTAAGCTCTTTTGACCTTCTATCACAAACCCATCAGGCTGATCCATATAGATCTCCTCGTCTAACTCTCCATAAAGGAAAGCTGTCTTAACGTCCATCTGATGGACGAGAAGACCATGTGAGGCTGCCAGGGAAAGTAATACTCGAATCGTGGTCAAACGAGCAACAGGTGAGTAGGTGTCGAAATAATCTTCACCCTCCTTTTGTGAATATCCCTTTACCACAAGCCTTGCCTTGTACCTCTCAATCGTACCATCAGGCCTAAGCTTTTTCTTGAACACCCATTTGCATCCTATGGGTTTGCACCCGTAAGGACGCTCGACCAACTCCCAAGTACCATTAGACATGATTGAATCCATTTCACTCCTTATTGCTTCCTTCCAAAGGTCAGCATCGGGAGATGAAAGTGCCTCTTCAATGGTTCTGGGAGTGTCATCCACGAGGTATACAATAAAGTCATTTCCAAAAGACTTTGCAGTCCTCTGTCTCTTACCCTTACGGGTGATTAGATTGTTATCCTCCTCAGGAATTTGCACAGGGGGTTCCTCATTTTGTGTTATCGGAATGAAATGCTCATGGGGTAATGTAAACTCATGATTAGATGTGCTAGGTGTATTTTTGAAAGGAAATTCACTCTCAAAGAATGTAGCATCTCTGGACTCCAAAATTGTACCGACCACCATGTCAGGTACTCCAGATTTTACTACTAAAAATCTATAGCCCACGCTGTTCATAGCATAACCCAGGAAGATACAATCAACAGTTTTAGGTCCAAGTTTGCGTTTCTTATTTATTGGCACATTCACCATGGCCAAACAACCCCAAGTACGCAAATATGAGAGATTTAATCTTTTCTTATGCCATTCCTCGAATGGTGTAATTTCTTTATCCTTTGTGGGAACTCTATTCAGGACATGACATGCTGTCAAGATCGCCTCACCCCACCATTCCTTAGAAAGGCCCGCTGTCTCTAACATGGCGTTAACCAAATCAGTTAGAGTTCGGTTCTTTCTCTCAGCAATCCCATTGGATTGAGGTGAGTAAGGCGGTGTCCTCTCATGAATAATACCATGTTCCACGCAGAATTCAGAAAAATCATTAGAAAAGTATTCTCCACCACGGTCAGACCTTAAACGTTTAATCTTCCTCTCTAGTTGGTTTTCTACTTCAGCTTTATAGATTTTAAAGTAACGCAAAGCTTCATCTTTGGATTTCAGCAGATACACATAGCAATATCTAGTACAATCATCTATGAGAGTCATGAAGTATCTTTTATCACCTCTAGTCAATTCGCCATTCATCTCGCATAGATCGGAATGAACAAGTTCTAATGCCTCTAAGTTCCTCGCCTCCGCAGCCTTGTGAGGCTTGCGAGGTTGCTTAGATTGCACGCAAGCATGGCACTTAGAACTTTTGACCATGTCAAATTTCGGGATTAAATTCAGTTTTACTAGCCGCGTCATACAACCAAAATTAATGTGACAAAGTCGTGAATGCCAAACATTCGACTCATTCGAAGTAAGAATATTATTCACAACCTTATTACAACCAATGTCAAGTAAAGAAAAGCGGAACAAGCCTCCGCAATCATAGCCTTTTCCAACAAATGTTCCATACTTAGAAAGTATACATTTATTAGACTCAAGAACTATTTTATAACCATCTCGACACAATTGAGAGCCACTAACAAGATTTCTTTTGATTGAGGGGACATGCTGCACGTGCTTCAATAGTACCGTCTTTCCCGAAGTAAACTTCAGAATGACCGTACCAACACCAAGAACACGAGCATGTGACCCATTTCCCATCAACAAGTCTCCTGTCACTCCGGCCTGATAAGAAGAAAACAAAGAGATATCAGCACACACATGTACATTAGCCCCAGTGTCAATCCACCACTCAGGTGTTTGACAGACAGAAAGGACAATGGGTGTTGGATTACCGTACCCAGGAGTCCCTCCAGTCTCGCTAATGACCACGTTTGCAGATTTCTTCTCCTGCTTAACTTTGCGGTCTGGGCACGCACTTGCCCAATGCTCAGTGCTCCCGCAAACAAAGCAGCCACTGTCTTTCTTTTTCTTCTTAAAAGTGGTTGTTTGCTTAGGCTTCTCAGCCCCCTTCTTCTTCTTCTTTGATGAGGTAACCTTTCGCACCATATTGGCACTAGAAGGTTCTCCTACGCTCTTTCCACGTGTGTCTTTTGCTTTCGCCCTTTCCTCAACATCAAGAGTCCCAATGAGTTCAGACACGCTAAACTCCTGTCTCTTATGTTTCAGTTGGGTAGCAAAATCCCTCCAAGTAGGTGGCAACTTAGCGATAATACCGCCAGCCACAAACTTGTCAGGCAACACACATGGAAACGGTTCGAGTTCTTTTGCCAGAGCCTGAATCTTATGAGCTTGTTCAACTACAGAACGGTTCTCAACCATCTTGTAGTCAAAAAGCTGCTCCATGATATACAGTTCACTACCGGCATCAGAAACACCGAACTTAGCGTCCAGAGCATCCCATAATTCTTTCGCAGAGGTGCATGTGATATATGAATCCTTATACTTATCAGCAAGAGCGCTGATCACGGCGCCTCTGAACAGATTATCAGCCATATTGAACCGTTCCTCCTCCTCTGGAGTGAACTGTTCTGGCCTACCGTTCGCGGCGTGATGGCAGTTCATTGCTGTAAGCCACAGGACCATCTGCGCACGCCACCTCTTATAGAAAGACCCATCAAACGCGTTCGGTTTCAGTGCAGCAGCAAAACCGCTAACAGAAAATTGCCTAACATCAGGTTTTTGGATTGTTAAGAAATCAGGCATTTTCCTAATTAATTTAATCCAAAAATTTCTCAATAAGGTGATAAAAACGATGAACAAATTGATCAGAAAAACAAGAACGTACCCAGCGGAAGATCCTGCGCCGGAGGCGCTGGAAGATCCATTCCCAAGAACCATTGTTCTTGAGTTGTTCGATGTAGACGATCTAAGTTGATGCAGGACGTTGTACGCAGTGCAGAACGCCCACGGTCAGGGAGTCGATCGAGCAGTCGCGATGTCGCTCCCCAAAAACCTGATCGCCCGCACACCCGGCAGATGTCGCTTGCGGAACGGGGTTTCGGAGGCCTGCTCTCCCAGATTCTGTGCGCGCAGAAATCCGGGACGGAGATGTCTTCAACGTTGGCAACAGCGAGCAGAAGATCGATGCGTGCGCGAGTGGTGAGCGGAACGAATGATCGAGTATTGATCGTTCCCGGGAAGGCTTCTATATATAGGAACGGAACAGACGCGACTCCTTCGCGAAAGGACGCCCGTCTACGAACAGGTGCGACGCATTCACACCGTACGAACAGACGCGACGCCTTCACACCGTACGAACGGGCGCGACCCATTCGAACGTAAAGGCGCCGGTGCATCTGAACGCGCCGTTCCAATATACCAAAAAGTCCAAGACGGACGGACGGACGCGACGCGCCCGCCCGCCACGCCACGCCTCGCCACGGCACGGCTCGGCGGCGGCGGCGGCGGCGCGCGCGCGCGCGTGTGGTTCACCACTAGCCTCTCTCAACTTCTCTAGGGGATCAACCGGAAATCCATCTAATAAGTCGAGTCTAATTATGGTAGGAATCCCATGTGGGACTAAACCATTAATGCACTAATTATGGGCCTAGACTAATTGATTATTATTATGGGCTAAAAGCCTATAATCTCAACAAAAATATAGCATTTGAAGTGCAGAAAGAGAATATAATGCAGAAATCACTTACTTTTCCATATGTAACTGATTCTTAGCTTCTTCTTGACCCTTTGCATGCAGCAACACCCTGCAAACCTATAAAGGAAGTTGTAAAATACTGAAATACATCTTGAAATTACTTGTAACTTGTAAACCACAACAACCAGCATTCATATGGCAGGGAAGTAAGTAACTAAACCAGAAAAACAACTAATTAAACAAGTTCTCAAGGTAGCTGCCTATTATATCGCACAATAGATAATTAAAGAAGGTATCAAATCTCAATCTGAAATAAAAGTAGTTCATAACAGAAACATTTCCATTTCACAATTCTAAAGTAAGAGTCTTCATACACATGGAAGGCCCCTCCACTTCCACTTCCATCTCCCCCATCCTCCTCATCCTTGTCCATCGCGTCATCTTCATATTCAGATTCAGCCTCCTTAACATCTTGTTCATCGAAATCTTCATCTTCACGGTCAAGGGCTTGTTCATGGGTTGGTGCAGGTGGGACTGTCCTAGGAGGATTACTTCTTTTCCTTGATGCAGGGGTAGTCTTTCTACCACGAGCAGCAGCAGCCTTGGCAAATTACGCCCTCAAAGCCCTTGACTTGCACCAACAGCATCATCTACATGAGACCAAGTAAGATCTGCAGCTCCTTGATGGACAGCTTCACAAGCAGCATCGACCCACTTATTCTCCCATTGGAACTCTTCAAGGATCAGGACATTGTTTTTCTTTCCCTTAGAACCGAACTCTTGCAGATGAATTGGTTTAACATTTTTCTGTTGTAGCGCAAACACTAACTTATTTAGCCTCTTGTGCTCCAATCTGTTTCTCCGTTTGGTGTGTATCTACAAAGAGAAAAAGCATGCAGGCTGTCAAATGCAATGTGCAAATAGATTTAATGTACAGCTGCACAATTTACTTGCTTGCTGCTATTTACATGAGCAAATGCGCTCCAAGTGTTGTCGTCAGGAGTTAATTGCTTCTTGCCAGCTCTGTAAATCAATTGGTTTTGGAATTAATCGAACTGCGACTGCATATCTATATTTTTTTTATCAGTAGCATATTTTCCCATGTCATTGCACGTACCTCGGCTCGGGTTTCTCCTGATTTTTGTCTGTCTCACAGAGCACTTGCTCGGACTCCCATGGGAAGACAATGCATGAGGATGAGCGTGTTGAGGTTTGTTCGTACATTTGGATGAGTTTGTTCTTAGCTTTTGGTTGAGTAGCACAATTACCTCAATTGTTTCCTTTTGTTCTGCAGAAACTTGAAAAGGCCTTATCTGATCATAAAGAGGATGTAAGGGTTCTATTACATGAGGTAAACACCATGTTCGATGCTCCCGGTAGTGTTTATCCTCTCTGGCTTCGCCACCTTTTTTTTGTTTACTGAGTGCTATTCACATTGCAGCAAAACATGAAGATAATCAACCTACAGGGTGAGTGCAACCTCACTAAGACACAACTGCAGGGTGAGTGCAACCTCACTAAGGCAAAACTGGAAACAATGAGGCATACAGTAAGGTAAATTTTTTCACCTTTTGCGGTATTTTGGCTCTCCAGATGTGTTTATACTTGGGACCAGATTCATCACTAGTTATATGATCATATGTCAACTTGACAGTATACTCCTTCTTGTTGCCCAAGGACCACAATGGTTGGTCTTTCTGATTGTTCAAACGCACAGCATTTAATTTGGCAACTAAGTCTCACCATTGATCATGCAAAAAGAAATTTTTTTGAGGGCATCATGCAAAAAAATTGGCATGTTATATCTGAACGGTGCAACCTAGTCACTCTGGGCACCTTCAGCAACAGATATCAGGGTTTGCTCAGAATTTGAACAGGGCAGGGTATAGAATGCATGTTGGTTTGTAAGACAGCCAATAATCTTGCCAGAACCTAGTACTTGTGCCATCCCCAACTCTCATTTTTTGCCCAGATATGTGCATATTTCTAATTTTCAGAAAATCTGTCCATATTGGCGAGTCAGTTAGTTTATGCTTAACAGCACAGCTCCTGCAAGTTTTCCATGTAGGTGTTAAACTCTCACAGGTTTTCTTTGATTTGCAAATTTTAGCCCATATTAGAAGATGATAATTTTAGTCCATTTTAGCAGCAGATGTTTCTTCTTAATGCTTCCACCCTGCCAAAAGAACTTCCTCCTTGAATCCTGCCATGTTATCTGAACCTTTCCTACACTTACTATTTTAGCCGTCCTAAGTTATATAGTACATGACTAACTGGAGATAGACTCGGAGTCTGCCACTTGCGCCTGACCTAGTGCTATGGCCTATGAGGCGTTGATGACCCATAACAACTACACCCCTCCTGGACATGCAGCTCGTTCTCAACCTGCTGGTTGGTGCCTTGGCTTTAAGCTTAACACGATGACAACGACGGATGGCATGCCATGCACAAGCATATGCAAACACAAGCTTAACACCAGGGCTTGTTGCCACTCTTATAACACAAGCTCATGTTGTTGTTTTTTTTTTTTTCCTTTTTTCAGGCTTGAGGTGATAAAGGGACAAACCGACCTGATTCATGGAGCTCTGTTTGTCGCCGGAGCCGGACTACTACTATCTTTCCTGTTCTTTTGAGCCTGTATTCTGGAGGCCCTTATGATCTGTAAACCAGATACTTCTGTTGGAACTTATCGTTGGAACATGGATTGTAATGGATGACGTGTGGGACCTGAAGAATAGAGTGGCTCAGTAACATAGTACTGCATTATGGTGGGTAGGCTTGTTTTGACCGATCCTGCATTAGAAAACATAATACTGCTAATGCATCATGTTTCAGCTATGACTGTTTAGCCTGTCCTAAACAAGCAGTTGTAATGTCCATGCCTGCCTTGCTCTGCTGCTTCTCGCCGCCGGAGGTGGGTTGCCCTCACTGGCATGTAATGGAGGTGTGTGCTTTACGGCCTGGTTTAGCTGCGCACAGCATCGTATGTCATGCCTCATTCCTACGCCGTTTTACACACCGTTCCATGTGCTGCAGATCCATTGATACAGGACAAAGCCCACAGTAAGAAGGGTTTATCCATGATGACGGTTTTCTACATGATAAGCTACCCACTCTAGAAAAGCCTGTACAAATCCATACACAGGCGTGTGCTTTCCTAGTTCGAAACTTGGGAGAAAAATAATAATACATATGCGCCTGATGAGGAAAGGACGGAAACATAACTTGAGTTTTCAATTCAACTAGCAACAAGTACAAGTGCAGCACCACCTCTACAATTAGGCAACAATAGGAGTTTTAAAAAGCGTTCTCTTCACAAACCACGCCTAACTCGCAGCTCCTACTTCCGTCAGCTCCTATTTCCGTTGCGCATTTGGATTTTGATCCACCGCGTCGGCAGCGGCAGCAGCAGCAGCCTGAGCAACCATGTCTGCGTCGGTATTTGGAGCCGACATAACCAATGGCAAGAATAGCACAAATGAACAATATATTCGGTAAATCTATGTCATCAGCATACCTGCAGATCAGGGGAAAAAATAAAGATAGATGAAGAAACCTACAATTCAGTTTGCATATTTTGTGACTACATAAATTCCCCAATAGGTGAAAATTTTGGTCTCGGATTAAGAGCACTACACAATGGTTTCTCTTCTCCATAACTGCAAATCAAGAGAGAGAAAACAAACAATGTGTCTAGCATGATTTCAAAAGAGTTTAGTGAATAATCTTCCTAATTCAGTTTGCATACATCGGTACTAACCGTCATATGCTTTAACTAAATTGCCCAGTTCAGATGACAGAATAACGGCAAATTCATTGCCAAAATGCATAGCAGAAAAACGATAGTGTCTAGTAATATGCACGAGGTTTTATTTATAAGAAACCAACATAAAACACTAGCATGGTAACTTCCAAGAATATATATGTGCAATTGACATTACTGTTGCACAAGATAAACCGTTTCACTCTTTTGTATGATGCCAAAACGGATCAAGCTAGTATTCACCACTAAAGCTTGATTCCATTTCAATCAGAAAAAATACCAACGACCAATGTATAGCTGTTATCTCTACAGGATTTCCTTTTGAATTTTTGTTAAAGAGAGAATTTTCCTTTCACCAAATCAAAATTCTAACAAACAAAGTAAAACTAAAGTGAGCAAATTTGATGAGAGAATAAACTTCAGTGAATTAAGTAAAGAGAACACAAGCAGAAGGAAGAAACATGCACACACAAAATCTTATTCATCCAACACTTGCAAAAGATAAAAAAATAAAAATAAATTGGATAGTACTTACTTTACCCAAGGTTCACAGCTGGCTCTCCAAGCAGCCATCTTAGCTTTCCAGTGATGTTCATTCATGTCGAATGAACTGAATGAAAAGTTGCGCTTCATTCCTCCAACAGAAGCCGCAAACCCTGGTTTCATGCGATCGGTGATAACTGACGGCACTTGGGTTGCTGATCTGCTTGTTTTAGCAGCAGCACGGGAGCATAGGAATGTACTGAAGTATCTTGCAGCCTGCTTTAGGCAGAATTTACATGTCATCACACATATCTGTGAAATGTGATGCAGATTTCACGAAAACTAAAGAGTAACACAGGACACTATCACATATTCTTGCCATACTGCATCTCTAGATTAGCTCTAAAAATGCATATGTATATGGGATCAAGAGCTATAATCAATGGGCCTTCAGACAAAGGATGAAAAATACGGTGATGAACATTGCAACCCAAAAGATTGCACCCCTTGTGCTGTCAACCTTAGGATACAACAGTAAAGAAATTTGGCAGCTACCTAGATAGCCGTGAATTCCATGGCAATTGTGAATAGCAGCTCTATGGAACAAAAAGAGATCTTTGGTTGATTCATAAAGAATTTCGAAGGAATAAAAAAAGAGGAACTTCAGCGATGGTGAACACGAGTTTATTTGTTCCCACAATTCTAGAGCAACAGGAGTTGGTACGTACCTGAGCGCCGGCACCGGCGAAAGCAGGCGCGTGCACATGAGCACCGAGGAGGAGGCTCCGTGATGAGAGTTTCTGGAATAAGAGACGGCCGGCCATGTACCGCCCTCGATTCTTGGACCTAACAATCAATGCGAAATAAAACTCCCTGCTTCGATCCCCCGATCAATTCTAGATGAACACAGCACCGTTGGGTTAGATTGATCGTGATTTACGTGCGCGCGGGGGACCAATATATGATGGAGAAGCCAATCTGGCAACGGAGATGGATTTGTTACGCTTACGGGGTCTGATTAATGCTAGGGCGACCTGCAGTAGACGAAACGGACTCGTATAGAAGCCGAACCGTGCGGCCTCTCGCTGTGCTACCTGATCGCCCCGCGCCGCTCGCCGCCCGGCTCCCCAGCTCGATCCGTCTCCGTCTCCGACGTCCCAAATGAGGAAGATGTGTCGAATGGTGCGTGGGCCAACGGGCCTCTAGGTGGAAGATAACGAGGAACAATCAAGGCCCCCAGTTGCCAAGCCCAAAGGCTGCTCATGGTCATTGGTCTTTCTTTCTTTTTTTTTTAGATCCTCATGGTCATTTGGTCATGGCACAGATTCTATACAGCACGGGTGCTGGCTGTTACTGAGCCACCTCCACAATTAGTCAAGCTAGAACAGGAGTTTTATTAGCACAGCAAGTCAAAAGGATCTTCTTGACAACACGGCCTAACTAACTTGCAGCTCCTACTTCCGTTGCGCATTTGGATTTCGATCCACCGCAGCAGCCTGAGTAGATGTGGACATTGATTGCGCCGTTGTGGCCAGTTGTTCGACCGTCTGCAGGTGAGTGACCAAAATAACGGCAACAAGAAAAAAAGCGACACCATAGGCATAGGCAGTATATTGGAGTCAGTATACCTGCAGATCAAGGGGGAAAATATAAATGAACCTACAAATTCAGTTTGCATTCTAATATTTGACTATAAATTCCTCAGAAGACGAAAAGTTTGGTCTAGGAAATAAAGAAGACTACACGATGGTTTCTCTTTTCTGTAAGTGCAAAGCAAGAAGAAAAAACAAACCATGTAAGCATACTCTCAAAAGTGCTGAGAATAACCTACCCAACTCAGTTTGCGTATAATAACCTTTGTATGCTTTTACTAAATTGCCCAGTTCAAATGGCAGAGTAACAGAATTTCTATTGCCAAAATGCAGAGTAGAAAGACCTGCCTATTAATATGCCCCAGGCTTTATTCATGAAACAATATTTAAAAAATTAGCATGTTATTCCATGATTTTCTTATCGTATTTACTAACTTTCAGTTAATTGAATTTTTTCTTTCTTTCAATCGACATTGCAACATTTAAAAATAACTACTGCAACAAGATAATACACTTAGAGCATCTCCAGCAGCATTGCTAAAATGGATTGCTATACCTAAAAACTGCCAGAAAGCCTAAAAACAGCAAAAAATCTGCTCCAGCAGAGTTGCTATATGGATTGCTATACCTAAAACTTTTAGGCTATACCCTAAATTTCTCTCTCCTAGACTCAAATATACCAATCCAACCCATGCATTGCTAAATGTTTTAGGCTACGGCGGGAAAGGCCAACTGCCCTACATGGGACATTTCCGCGGCTCTACCGCCGTCGCACACCTCTCTTCCCTTCCAAATCCGACCGGCGGCGCCACCATGGATGGCAACGGTCACCTTCCCGCGCCTCCTCCACCTCCCGCCGGCACTCCTAGCCCGCCTTCGCACGCCTTGACGGCCCCAAGCCCGCATCGCAGCGGCGACTAGGGATGGCGCCGCCACCCTCTTCGACGCCGGCGTGACGCCAGAGCCGCGCCGCGTCGCGCCTCACGGCGCCAAGCCCGCGCCGCACCCACGCCGCGCGCGCTGGCCGAGCCCGCGTCACGCGCTCACGCCGCGTCGCGCTGGCCGAGTGCCTTGGCTGCCGCGTCGCGCGCGCTGGCCGGTCCTATGCCGCGCATCCGCCTCCGCGTGCGAGGCGCCGCCGCCGACTTCCATGAAATGGGAGAGGAGGTAGGAGATAGGAGGAAGGGGATATGTGGCTGGAGAATGGAGACGGACGGTGTGTTTGTGGATAAGGCCACGGCCATGGAATTTTGCAAACAAGTCCTCATTGAAAGCTGTAATTTTTCATAGTTTTTCTGTGTCATGATGTTTTCATGAAACACCCCCTGATCTTTAGAGTATTTACAGGAAGTTTTTTAGGTATCCAATTTTTAGGTATGCTGCTGGAGACGAAAACAAAACGGATTGCCAAATCTTATCTCTCCTACACCTAAACTCAATTTTAGCAATTCGATTTTAGCAACTCTGCTGGAGATGCTCTTACTGCAACATCCAAAAATAGCTATTGCAACATGAGAGATTGAAACATACAGGAACAATTGTTGCAATATGTAGTGCAAAATTTAAAAGAAGAAACCAGTGCAACATGGAGTGGTACCTATTGTAACATTAAAAAAAAAACTATTGCAACATGATAAAATTTCGACAGAGACACAGTAACATTTCAGGCAACTGAAAATATTCTCTCCCTTTTCTTATTACGTGCAATCGACTTTAATGTTGCACAGATGCATTGTTTCACGCTTTTGTATGATGCCAAATTTGACCAAGTTAGCATTCACCTCTCAGAAAAAATGCCAACGATCCAACTTTATGTGTACATGATTTTCTTTTGAATTTTGTTACAGAGAGGATTTTACTTTTCACCAAATCAAAATTCTAACAAACAAAGTAAAACTATAGTGGGCAACTTTAACTAAAGAGTAAGCTTAACTAAATTTAGTAAAGAAAAAAACAATCAGCACAAAGAAACATGCACACAGAGAAGCTTATTCATCCAGTACTTGCAAAAGAAAAGACCATTGGATAGTACTTACTCTGCCCATGTTTTAGCTACACGATCTGCACAGCTGGCTCTCCAAGCTGTAAGCGTAGCTTTCCAGGGATGTTCACTCATGTTAGATGCACTGGATGAAAAAGTGTGCTTCACTCCTCTAACAGAAGCTGCAAACCCTGGTTTCATGCAATTGATGATAACTGACGGCACTTCAGTTGCTGACCTGCTTGTTTTAGGATCAGCACGAGAGCATCGGAATGTGTTTATGTATCTTGCAGCCTGCGTTAGGCATATATAATTTACAAGTCAGAACACGTACTTGTGAAATTCAGGTCAGATATTCTTTCAAAGAAACTACTCTGTAGACAGCAACACAGAACACCGCCGACATATTGTTGCCACACTGACATCTTCTGAAAGATGCGTATATGGGATCGGGAGTTGAATCAAAGAACCTTCAGACAAAGGCTGAAAAAAAATGCTGGTCAACATTGTTCCCCCCAAAAGATTGTACCCCTTGTGCTGTTTAACAATAGGATACCGTAATAAGGCAAATAAATTCGGCAGCTACCTAGATAGCCATGAATCCCATGGTTAATATGAATAGCAGCTTTATGGAGCAAGAGCAGATCCTTTTTTTTATTATTAAACAAGAAGAGATTTTTGGTTCAGCAACAATGAACAGACTGAAGGGAAAACAGCAGGGCCTGTTCAGATTGGGGAAACGGGACCCATAAGAGAGTTTGAACTAGACTTATTCCCCCGAAATTCCTAGCGCAACCGGAAGTTAGTACGTACCGGAGCAATGCGGGTGGCCGGAGCGCCGGTACCGGCGAAAGCAGGCGCATGCACATGAGCACCGAGGAGGCTTCGCGAGGAGAGCTTCTGGAACAAGAAACGGCCGGCCATCTATTCTTGGACCTGCGAAACAAGGAGAAATAAATAAAACTCCTGGCTTCGATGGATTCCCCCGTGCAATCCTTGAAGAACACAGCACCATTGCGTTAGATTGGAGATTGATCGCCGTCAACCAGTGGCGTGTGCTATTAGCCTTCAAAAAAAAAGCCCAAAGGCTGCCGAGGTGCCCCACCATGGCGTTCTACTCGTATGTGCATACATGCCCGGCAACCAGTTGGCAAGCTTACTCAACTGTTCCGGCAAGCAATATTGGACGAAAAATTTCTTGCTCCTCCAATGGAATCTGCAAACCGTGGCTTCATGTGATTAGTGATAACAGACGATGACGCTCCAGTTGTTGGCCAGACTGCTTCAGCAGCAGCACGGGAGCATGAAACCTGCGTCAGGCACTGGTCAGAAAGCACACTTGACATTGATGTTTATTTCCAAAGCCCAGCAGCAGACCCAGAGGAAACAAAAAACAGTAATGGCGTGACCTTTACAGGTTCGAGTTTCAGGTTTCTGTTCAAGTTGCTCTGACATTTTTTTTTGCGAGGAAGTTGCTCTGACATATCTTAATCAGCCGTAGCAGCCTATAATTTTGGAAAATGATATACATTTCTTATGCCTGACTTATCTTCTATAGGAGTGTGATATTTATTTAATTATTTCAATGCAAAGAAAGACTAATATATCATATTATTTATTTTAACAAGTTATGCAACATTTGTGGGACAGTCAGCATGAATACATATGCTGCACTTAACCTAAACTTATGGGAATTTGAAATATGTGAGATATGTGTCTGCAGCTTTGCAGAGAAGTCAGTGTTTTTTTAAAATGATTGTGAGGCGGGTTATCCTAGCATGCTTCTCATACTTTCAATAAAAGACAATATAGCTATAGCATGACTGCACGGATACAATGATTAAATGAATCATGCATATGTTGAAATACTTAAACAATAAACATCTCAATTCTTATAATCTAAATCTCTGTAAGAATTGAAAATTTGAATACACCAAAACATAATGATCTGATTCTAGTTTTAGAACAAACATATTATAACACCAACCAAAGTATTCTCTTCTCTTTTTATACCAAAGAAGCCATCTTGTTAATTTTTGTTCTCGACATGTGCTGTACGCCTATACCAATGAAGTAGTAATCTGTTTGTTTGGTCACCCATTTGTTAGCGAATGCCTAACCAGAAATTATGTTGTAACAGGAGCATAAGTTCCTTGTTCGCAGCCTAGTAGACATGCTATAAAAAACTGATCCAATGGATGTTCAAAGTTTTGTCCAACACATGTACTGGAATCTAACTGGGTATAGGTCATTACTCATTCCAATGCTCCGCACCCACCCAGTCATATGTATTTAGATATAGGTCTTACATGTATTTAGATATAATCACAGAGTTAAAGTATGCAGTGCTTAAATAAAATTACCTGTGGCCCTCTTCAGATATTTGGATATACCACTTTGCAGGCAGGCAAAACTCCCGTAAGAGTATCTATCTGGAGCAAACTCAACTAGTTCTTGCATTTTGTTTTTCCTTGTGTCTATAGCAATCATCCAGGCATTACTGTCACCGCAGTTGATCTTGACCATTAAACAAACAGTATCACCATCATCATCCAAGCTGGGCGTGGGTCGATTTGCAAAAAGTCTCTTGAAGGGAACCAGTAGCCTTCCTTCACCGTCTTCAACCTTTGGAAAGTGATCAAAAGGCAGGCTGCTGTCACTGTAGTATATATCAGAGGACTGCATACAGCAAACCTTTTTCCAAGTATGATCCAGCATCTGAGAGAGGTAGCAGCCACTGGCCTGGTCCACATGGTGCACACCCAATCATCTTTGATGTATTCGCCACTCAAGTCGCTTAAGGGCCTGAAGTGAAGCTGCTGGTGGACAAACTTGATGCGATCTTTCACAACAACAATGTCGCGCCAAAGGCATGGATCGGCCAGGTGCTGCTCATTCAGCTCAGGAGACTGTGGAAATGGTATGTAACAAAGCGTGGGACTGACTTCGCCTTGATGCAGATTACAGAGGAGGATGCCTCGCCAGAGGTCCACAAAGCCCACAGTATTACCTTCTCCTCCTATAGAGATAACCCTTGTTATTGACATGGACAAAATATCCTCCTTTACGATATTGCTGGAGCTGTTGTTCTTCCACTGACAGTCGTTGTAGTCCAAGTATTGAGGATGGAGTTGTAGAGGTAGAGGATGAAGCTCCCACGTCCTGGCCTGTACGAGTCCTCACAGAGTGCGGCGACCATATAGAATTGATCTTCAGAGTCGTCGGGGCGTTTGGTGCTGCAGCACAGGAGCCCAACCTCGTAGGAGCTGAGGTAGTAGTCACGGGGTGGTCGCCCGAGACGTGTGAGCGACGGCCCCTCAGTGCCGGCCGGCCGGTAGATGTAGAGGTCGGCGTCGCTGATTAAGTCCTTCTCAGGGCTGACAACGGCGCGGAGGAGGACGAGGTCGCCGTCGGTGGCGATAATCTCGGGGTCGATGGGGATCATCTCCTGGTCCTCCTCGTCGATGTGGCAGCGGCAGTGGACGCAGATGTAGGAGACGCGCGGCGGGCAGGCGACGTTGAAGCTGACCTGGATCTGCTTGCTGCAGCTGGAATCGGAGTACGCGGTGGCGGTGGTGTCGTTGATGCAGTCCGCGACGTAGGCTTTCCTTTCGAGGAGCACCCAAGGGATTTCAGCATCGTCGTCATCGGGGGGGAGGGCAGGCGGATGCAGGCTGGCAGCGCTCAGTTTAAAAGGGTACCTGCCTGCCATGGATCTCCCTCTCCCTTCTTGATTCTGCTGTTATTGTTTCGATGGAATCTATACGATCCAGTGTGGAGGAGAGGAAGGAAGAAGGGTTAAAGGAAGGCGAAGCATATGGGGAGGCGATGGGAATGAAGAACTCTTTTGAGGCCGGTGGCGGCGGCGGGGACTCGAGACAGGGCAGGCCTGCCTGCCGACGTCCACGAAAGACAAACCGGCCTATCAACAGCCCACTACGCGCGAAACCTCCACAAATCGATGTAAAGCCGTGTTCAAATTCAGAAGGCGAGAAAAGTACGCATCGATCGGGAAAGAGCAGCAACATACAAGTTCTTTTCTTTTACAAAATTAAAGGACTGAACATAAGTTGAGTTTTCAAACTAGCAACAAAGTGTAGGCGTAGTAGGTTGTAACGTTTTACAACAGCAAGTCAGAGGCATTTCGTCACACAAGACGTACTATTTGAATTTCGATTCGTGACAAATTTGGTCAAGAAGATCTTGAACCACCACCTCGGCAGTAGCAGCAGCCTGAGCAATGGTAGACGCTGCTTTGGTCGTTGCAGTCACTTGTGCCACCAGTAGGCGAAGTGGGCAGCGAGCACATGCCAATGAAAAGAATCATGAAAAGCACTTTTGTCATAATCCAAGGGTCATACTCCAAAGGAACAGGATCCCTGCAGGTCAAGAAAAATTAAATGAGTTATCTACAATACGTGCTAATCTTTATGCTTTTCGATTCGATCGATCGTGACAAAATTGATCAACAAGAACTAGCATGCATGCTTTTTTCAATAATGAATAGTGACACTCATCCGATGTACTGCTATGTATAGTTGACCAAATCGATACTTTACAGCAACTTTGATTTAGAAAGCCAGAAACACAAGAAGCAGAGGGAAAAGCAAGCAAGTGGGAAGAAGTGAAGATAACTGGCTACCATTTACCTCCATCTTTTGGCTACCCAAGCAGCCACTCTGGCTGGACAAGCTGCCAGTTTAGCATTCCAAGTGGAATGTTCATTCATTCTGTAAGCAGTATTGGACGGAAAATTTCTTGCTCCTCCAACGGTATCTCCAAACCCTGGCTTGATGTGATTTGTGACAACAGACGATGACGTCGCTCTAGTTGTTGGCCAGACTGCTTCAGCAACAGCACGGGAGCATGAAACCTGCGTCAGGCACTGGTCAGAAAGCACAATTTTGACATGGATGTTTCTTTCCAAAGCCCAGCAGACCCAGCGAAAACAGAAAAACAGTAATGGCGTGATCTTTACAGGTTCGGTTTTCAGGTTCTGGGAATCGCGGTGCCATTGCGGGAAATTAATAAGGGTAACGGCCGATAAGAGCTTCATTGGATTGAGGAATAATTAAGCTGGATCGAGATTCATGTGAGAAATTTAGGTTGATATCCCCGCATGAATTTGAAAGATCGGAGTTGGTACGTACCAGAGAACGGGCGCTATGCGCATCAGGGCCGATGAGGGTTCTCGTCCTGGCCATCCGGGAGGAAAGTTTCTGGATCAGAAAGCGGCCGGCCATCTCGATCCGTGGAGGCGGATCGGTCTTGCGTGCGTGTGGAAGAAGAAGAAGAGGAAGAGGGAGATTACCTAATCGGACATTGATTTTATTAGTTGGGCACCATGCCGCAGACGAAACAAACTCGATCGAGGCGGAGCTGCCCGGGCTTGGACCGTCTGCAAGGCGCGAGACGGGCCATTCATGCCGGGCTGGCTACTTGCAACTGCAGCGTGCACCCATCGTCGTCATGCGTGCCTGCAGGCTACAGCTACTGTGCTCTTCTGCTCGCCGCCACCGGCTGCTTATGGTCGGCGTCGTGTGACTCGTGTCCGCGTACGTGCTCGAGCTTTGTTCACAAAGGAAGCCACGCCGGACGACGATTGCATTTGAGGGCTGAGGCGCTGTATGCCAAAACTGACAGCTCTCCAAAACCATCAAAACACTGCCCGCGCAAATACTACTAATACCGAATTGAATGGGCGTGTACAAGGCTACCGCACGAAAATCACAAGTTCGAACAATTGAGTCTCAATCTCCTTGTTTACTGAATCATCAAAGTCAGTTCTGGTAGACTTCTAGGAGTGTAACATGTCGAGCCTCGGCAAAACAAAGAAGCAAATCACGCCTGTCTCAAGGGCCTTGGACCTCTGAATTTCATTGCAAACTAGGATTTTGAATCACCACGCGCTGGGGACTTGCAGGAGCGAGTGGGGCAATGTCGATGTGAACCGTTCTTTTGGTTATGGCCATGTCTGCGATCATCTAATGGCTTTGGGTCAAATATACCCATCAACATAACGGCAATGCAAGTAGCCGGCACCATGATAGTGGTCGTAGTTCTATTCAAATTAGCAGCATGCCTGCAAATCAGAAGGGGAAAAAAAACTAATGCCATACATAGAAATAAATGTAACTTTGCATATTATTCAACTTAACTTTTGTTATTAGTTCAAAAATTCCCATATTGTGAAAATCTAACCAATAAAAACATTGTGGAGGTGAATAAAAGTTCTAACCAACAAAAGATTTGCATAGTTCTGTTATTAAAATCTTAATGACATAATGTGTACAAGTGCATTTAATATACAAAACAAAATAAGCAGAAATCTACATCCATACTGAAAAGCAAGCATGGTTCACTTCAAATCACAGTAATCTGTCATCCAAAGTTCGCAAAATAAAGAATAAAAAAAGGTTATCCAACAGCTATACAGGAACAAAAACGACCAGTACTTACTCTGCTATGGTAGGTGAGCGACATGCACTGGATAAATAAGCTTGTGCCAATCCGCTAACAGAATCCGTAGATGCCAGCGTCATGGGATTCAGTGTAGTTGAGGGCATTCCAGTTGTTGTCCAACTTGTTTTATCAGCGGCAGGGGAGCGTGAGAATGTGCTAGAGTACGTATCTTGCAGCCTGCGTTAGGACATGATCGGGACTACGCAATTTGGATAGATCATAGATGGTTCTTTCTCAACACTAGAGAAAACAATACTACTACTGATGTAATCTTGCTAGAATAACATCCTAAATCTTTTTGAAGGTTTAAAAATCTTCAAACACATCCTAAATCTTCAAACAGTCATGCGTAGGTGGGATAAAGAAACTGGTTTGTCCTGTTCTGGTTCAGGCATGCAGTTCTGACGTACTGGTATTGCACCATTCTGCTGTAGACACTAACATCCTAAAGCACACTTTATGCAGAGAAATAAATTTGCAACGAATCCATGGCTTTTTGGTAGCCTCCATGCATGACAGGTGGTATACATGAAAAAGGATTTCTGAGGGTTCTGATGCCACCATCGTGAGAAGCGATAACAAGACACCCTCCATTCACTGATTTACTCAAACAAAAGAACCACAAATTGCAGCAACTTTCAAGGGGGGCGAAGAGGAGAAGTTCCGTTAATGAACAATGGCGAGCAGAAACATACTCCGGTAATGAAAAGAGGAGTAGTATTAAGTAGCTTGAGATGGATCTAGATTCCAAGCAGCTACGTGGAATTTGAGGTAAAAATTCTCCTGAAGACATTGAGGGGATTTTGTGGTGCGTAGCGTACCAGTCCGGCGCTAGCAGAGGAAGGTGCATCAGCAGAGCCCAGGAGGCTTATCGATCTGGCGGCCGTCCGGGAGGAGAATTTCCGGATCACAAAGCGACCGGCCATCTCGACTCGATCGGCGGAGGCAAAACGACGTGATTTGTCCCTGGGGGAAACCAAGAACCGGTAGGGCGCAGATCGATCTCGCTCTTCTTCTTCTTCTTTTTTACGTAAAAATTCGCACAGATCGATCTTGACGGGCTGGTTGATTGGGTAAGTTGGGCACCACGCAGAAGAAAGGGGCTCGTAGAAACTGGTCCAAGCCTGTGTGCGCTGGGCCAGACTGTTTCAGCAACATCAAGGGAACATCGCTGACACCGGACGGCAAACCTCGTCGTCCGCGTCATCGCCGCATTTTTCTCCGCGTAACTGCCGTCTCCGACCTACCACCAACTCCTCCGGCAGCAGCCAGCGCGCGTCGCCGTCTTCCTGCCATGCTCTGCTCCTCGCCGCCAAAATCATCTGCTCGCGCATGGCCGGCATTGAGTCGGCGTGCTCCGCCACGGCCGCCGGCATGGAGGCCTGGCGGGGACGCGGGGCGCTGGCGCATGCTCCCCCCGCTGCACGGCCGTCGTCGAGCTCGCCGCGGCAGCAGCTGGGCAGATACAACGAACGCAGTCGCGCGCGTGCCACTTGCCCCCCCGCGCGCGCGCGCCGGGAACGCGGGAAAGAGGATGTCTTGGGAGACCGGGAAAGCAGAGTCCCCTGTCGCGTTCACAATTCACAGTAGATAGCATGTGGGCCCGGAATGTCCTGGAGTGACTCAACGCCCCCGAATCTGTCGTCGTATGTGGTGACTGACGTGTGAGTTTTTTTTTAGCGAAAGGGGAAATATATTAATATTCAAAACAAATTACATCCTCTATTACAATCAAGACTTTGCAGAACCAAGAACTTACAAACTAGGCCTTGTCACTATTCATCTTCTTCCTCAGTTCGAACCAGAAAAATCCTCCGCCACCACTCCATTAATCAACCAGAAACATCCGAATCCAATGTCGATCATCAACTCTTTCACCGAAAGTCAAGGGGACAAACTTTGAAAAAGCCGTAACATGCACCATCTTGAAACTATGTCCAAAACGGATTGAACACGAACTAAAATTCGATCTGAAAATACTCCAGCCGTCGCCTTGCTTCAACCCATGGAGGTACAGATAATCTTCACCGCATGCGACACTCACTCTAGCGAACAGGAGTAGAAGAACAAAGGAGACCAATCGAACCAACGAGGAACGAAGAACCCTGATCCTACAAAACCAGACTTGGACCCAAATACTTAACCAACCTAGGACTCCGCCTAGACCTAACCTCACTAGCCCTGCGTATCGGCCATACCTGACCTCCCCGTCATGGAGTAAGAGCCGGAGTACCTTATTCAATTTCGTCGGTGATGTCGCCTCCACTTCATCATCGCCGACTCGACACCAAATCCTCCAATCTTGAAAGAACCCTAACCCTAGCCATGGTGAGAGGGGGTTCGCCCCCATCACGAAAGGTAACTCGTCCCGAACGCGCGGGAGGCCAGCTCCCCCCACCTACCGGCGCCAGAGAGGCCGCCGGAGGGGAGAGGAGCCGCCCTCGATCCACCGCCGGCCGGGTCGCCCGCGTCGCCTGGCGATCGCCTCGCCGCCTCCTTTTACTGACGTGTGAGTTCATGGTTGATTATTGCTTTGCAGTTGATTTTTTTTTCGAATTCGACGATACATCTCAGACATTCACAATGCACGCACACTCACCGCTATAAACGTATATACGCAAACAAAGATTGAGTCGGCAAATTTTCAAAATTGACGAAGTCACCAGTGACGCTAACTGTCGACGACCACGTCGCCTATTGCTGAAAGCACATGCCGTTAAATCTTAAAAAATTCGTTCCCATGGGGGTCAAACCCAGGATCTGATATGGTCTAAGGCTCTTGTAACCACTAAACTACAGGCCTTTTCGCGCGCGACAATTGATGAATGACTGCTAAAGACAAGGCTGATTGGCGGCGCTAAACTTGAAACTTGGGAGGGCTCAAGCAAACTATATTGCTCAAATACAAAAAATATTAGCAAAATATGATTAAATTTTTTTTTTAAAAATAATGCAAATTTGAGGGGGGGGGGGGGGGTTCATGCCCCCTTAGCTTCGCGCCACTGGGACAGATGAATAGATGATTACCTGTTTCTTCCAGTTCAGAGGTCGAATGACGCTACAGTGTTTCTTTTGAAGCGAATAGTAGTATTTTTGTTATTGGCACAAATCGGTACAATAAATAATAGTTCATCATCTGATTTATTTTTCTTCTATGAGCAAATTGTGCTTTTTTTTCTAGTAAAACGTCATACAATACTGACTACCAAGTTATAATTTGCATCGTAACAACAAACGGTATCGACAGGAGAGAATGTTTTGTTCACCGCTCAAAAAAGTGTGTTTTGTTCCTGTTATTTCACTGAAGAGAAATTTCAAATTGCGTTTGGAGGGCCTCCTAAAACTGCTATTCCGAGCAACGCATCGACAGAAGCCATGTGGACTCGAGCAAATGGCCACTGGGATATGGTCAAGCGCCTTCTCTGCAACGCTGGAGTACTTTCCCTTACGTTTCTTCCAAGACCGTAGCGTCCAGCAGCAGAAGAAGTCAACATGAGTTTAATTATGAAATTTGCTACGAGGAGACACACTGCACACCAACTTGTGGGAGACATGGGGCTTGTGTCCATCCAATAGAACGGATGCGTCGTGAAACAACGCTTAATAATGAGTATCTTAAATATATATATCACAGAAAATAGGATAACCACATGTTTTATTCAATTACGATAATATACCTATCAATAAAGGATCACTTAGAAGTTGTATGAGAAAAAAATGACATGCATTGTCGAGCTATTAGTTGGTCGGAGCATTCAAAGCATTTCATTTTTGACGCAATTTGAAAGTACATTTTTTACTAGTTTTTTCTCATTTTATATATAATTTACAACTGTTGTTGTGGTGTGAAAGAACTTTAAATTGTTGATCTATTTTTATAAGTAACTTCAATATTAATAAAGCGAGTATTCATCTTTGCTCTCATATCTTTTTTCATCAATGAGCATACGATACATGGAAGATATGTTTTGAAAGGCTTTCTTATCATATCTCAATGGGATGAAAATATGTTTCCCAAAAAAAAAGGGTGAAAATATATTACTTTCACTTGCATCACTGTAATGGGATGCAATAATTTAGTCAACCAAATCTCATGCGTCCAAATGTAGGGTTTGTTCGGCTGGCATTCGTAACGTGTCATGCCACGGACGTGTCCGCCACAGACGTTGATATTATCCGCCACTCTTTTTGACAAAAAAACCAGCAACGATTGTGCGGCGGACACTGCTTTCAGTTGGCAGCCAAACAACAGCCTGTTGTTTGCTGTGGTCGCCACAACGGTGGCGTGGCGTGATGTGGCCGGCAAGCAAACACGCTCGTAAATGACACGTACATGGATGAAAGGATAAGGATAAAAAAAAATCACAAGCTCCCTAACATACCTTATATACGGATCAGGTTTATCATTAATAGTGGCATATAATTTCTATTAGTAAATATTCTAGCCTCTCTGAATCTAAACACTGAGCCGTTCTGAATGCTCTCATTCCGCGTACCCCAAGCCCAGTCCCAGAATTCCGTTCCTTGCTCTAAAAAAAAAAAAAGAAGAATTCCGTTCCCGTCGCATCATCGCCGCCGCACATCAGCGCTGGCACGGACTTCAAAGCGCGCGCTGGTGCGGGCAGGGCGCAGGCGGCTCGAGGGTTTAAGAGGCGAAGCGACCGCTCCGTACGGCAACACCCATTCAACCCCCGGGCTCCGTTCGTCGTCGTCTCCACCGAGTCGCAAAAGAAAAAGCGGAAAAAAAGGGCAAAGCAGGGGAGGAAAGGAAAGCTTCGTGGGGAGAGTTTCGCAGCCGCGGATAAGGTCGAGGTGGTTGGCGTCTCCGAGGAGCGGGCGGGGAGGAGGCTTGTCGCGGCGCGAGGCCGAGGAGGGCGGAGGGCAGAGGAGGTGGGGTGGCGGTGCTGCTGCTGCTCGGTCCCCTAGGGTTTCGAGCTGCCGGCCGGCAGGCTCGGAGGCGGCAAGGTCGCGGCTTTCTCTCTCTGGTCTCCACCCCTTTATCTCTGCTGTTGACTGATGCTGTGGCGTGGTCATAGATGGATAGCTTGCTTGCTTGTCGTTGCTGGATTTTTCGGGCGAATGTTTGGGGTTTTGGACTGTGTTTGGGTGTGGCTGAAGTCGGTTTGGCTCCAGAGGAATGCGTGCTGTTGTGCGATTCTGGCGGTGGTGAGGTGTTCCCTTTCAATGGAATCGCTGAAATGTGTTCCGGCTGTTCACGAGGTTGCGGGGGATTCCTGAGTTCGGCCAGTCCTCGAGTGTTTCACCTGGTTTCTAAGGGGAACTGTCCCGTGGGCTTGTTTGATTTCTGTATAAAAAAAGGCATTTCTTTGAAAATTTGTCCAGTGGCTAGCTCTGGTTCGATGTTGGGTGGAAAAATTGTATTTTTCCCCCTTGTCTCGATGTTGTGGCGAATGCTGAGGGTGGCGTGGATTGGTGTAAGTCGGGTTGTGCACAATTTCGCTGGTCTTTGCTTTATTGCACTGCAAAGGTCAGGTTTTTCGGCATATTATCGCAGCCCTGATGGTGCAGTTGTGATCGGGCGCTGATGTTAGCGTTTATTAAATGTGTAAGGAAATGCCTGGCTTGCTTTGTTCACTTTTGGCTCTGTCACTTATGTATGCTAAATTCGGTTCCACTGCTATAATTCCATCTTTGAACTGTTCCGTGGCCCCTGCTCGTATCACCTGCCTAAGTAGCATGTTTTGTTACCCTTCTTATATGTTCCAATAGAATTGGAGAATGAATTTAGTTGATGATTATCTTGTTACTCCGCTGAACATTTAGGTGGTTTAAGAACTTCTTTTGAGGGTGTATTGAAGGTGTGTCACTTACAGATATAGTCATGGACGATCACTAAAATTACCGTTTTCTTTCTCTGCAGTGTAATGGCTACTGAGAGTGCTGTTCGCTTAATTGGTGGAACAGGGGCCAGTGACTGGAGTAAGGGCTTCGGTGCATTTGACTCCTCAGTGGGTAACATTTCAGGAGAAGATCTAGGATTTGTGGATAGTGGCACTGGGGTTTATGGGGGCTGGAGGGAGTCTGGCCCAAATCGCAGTGGAAGTGCACCACCTAGCATGGAAGGATCTCTTTCTGCTCTTGGTCATCTCATTGGTCAGCAGAGTGGGAGCTTTGAAACTAGTTTGACAAACTTGGATAATGTGACTGACAATTCCAAGTTGGAGGAGCAACTACGTGCTGATCCAGCATATTTCAAATATTATGGCTCTAAGGTGAATTTGAACCCAAGGCTTCCTCCACCACTTATCTCGAGGGAGAGCCGCCATCTGATAAACCGGGTTGGCAAGGCTAAAGAATGGAGGGTAGTATCCCAAGATAACAGCAGCAAAGGCTCCTTATTTGTTCCTCGATCTACTTTATCAACTCACAGAGAAGAACCTGAGGATGATAGGTCTGCAGGGTTGGATTCAAGTTCTGTAGAGGATGCCCAGACTGTCTCCAGTCCAAATGCAGCCAATTTTGAGAGCCAGGATTTCGTTTTGGTGAATGCTCGTCATGGATCAAATACTTCTAGAGACTATAGTTTTATGTGCCTTTTTTTAAGGATTTTCCGTAACTGATGATTATCATTTAAAAATGTTTGATCCCTCTATACTGTGGAATAAAGATAGAGTGATTACCATTCATGTTGTGGTATTTCTGCTGTGTGTAAAAAGAGGATTTCATCAGTTAATCTATTGAAAAATAATGCATGCTTGGATGTGGCACCCATAGCATAGTACTGCATTGCCAATGCACCCTAAATAGCTTGGTTGTAACTGTTTGCTAGTTTTGAAAGGATATCTGAAATGGCATGACATCAGTGCTTAGACGCTTAGTGCAGACAATGCTTCAACATTACTGTATTTAGTAATTCCTTCTCATGACAAGCCACTTTTCTCATTATCTTTTCGCACTTGCAGTTGAAGTTTGAATTATCATTTTGATATTTTCTCTACCATATCACAGTTGTTCTGATCTTCATTTGTTTTATGTTGCTTTTAGGAGAGCTCTGCTTCTTTGTCTGAGAATTCTGCTTCTGATCCATCAAATATCAACACTGGGGATGCTAGAGCTGTCCATTCTGACATAAAATTTTCAAGGAATTTGTCACTTCATGTTGTCAAGTCGTCCGATTTGAACACTTGGACACCTAAACCTATCACCAGCCCACTGAAAAGTACTATTAGCAATGATGCTTCGGCTTCACCGCTTTCCAGTTCACCGTGTTCTGGGAGCAAAACTAGTGTGCCAACATCTCAGCAAGAAAAGCTGGGTATAGACACCAAAGCTGGAAATGGTTTGCCTATCAGCGGTGCAGTTGTTACTGACCTTGGTACTGTGGAGTCCAATATGAAAAATTTGAAGTTAAATTTGGCTGGCCATACATCCTCATATGTTAAGCCGAAGTGGCAGGACACTGCCTTGCAGCAGTACAGTTCCTCGCTTCCAGCCCAAGGTGATCCAGTTCAAATGTCCCCTCAAGGAACACACCTTTCACATGTTCCTCATGTCAATAACGTTTCTCATGCTCAACTTAAGTTACCTGGTGGTGACATGCAGCAGTTTTTGCAGCAGCCTGGTATGACAACACCTTTTTATACACCAAATTCTTTTGGAAGCCCTTTCTACCCAAATCTGCACCCTGCTAATGTTTTCCCAACTTCATTTGGAAATGGTGGATATGCTTTAAGTGGTTCAGTTTTGCCACCCATTATGGCTAGTTATGCTCCTCAAGGTTCTCTTGCTACTCCTCTGGACAGTCCTATGACTCCAAGCTTTAGTGGCAGGCCATCTGGTTTTTCTTCAGCTGGGAGTCTTGCTGGGGTAACAGATTTTATGCAGCCATATAAAATGTACGGGCAACTTGGGGTTTCTATGCAGCCATCCATTCCCGATCCAAACATCATGCCTTTCTTTCAGCATCCCTCTCTACTTCAGTATTCTGGTGGAAATCAGTACAGTACATTGAGTCCAAGGGTCACTCTTGTTGGAAATCCTGCTGATAGCTTTGATCCACTAAAGACAATGCCACAAGCCCCGTATCCTTCTGATCCAAGGCTTCAACTTCCAAGAACTGGATTTTCTAATTCTCCTTCAGCCAGAAGTGGAGGGGTTGTTCCAAACTATCAAGGCATCTCACCCTATGTTGGAGCGCCTATGAATTATCCTACAAGTCCAGTGTTTCAGACACAAACATTGCCTACTGTATTTTCTCCTGGCAGGAGAAACGACTCTCCGAGATTCCAATCGCCCTCAAGAAATATGACTGCTAATTCTGGGATTCACGGGCAACGAGAAAAATTTGATGAACCAAAGGCCTGCTCTTTCCTAGAAGAGTTAAAGACCAACAGAGCTCGCCGTGTCGAGCTATCTGACATCACAGGTCGTATAGTAGAATACAGGTTAGTTGTGTTGCTTGTTGATTAATTGATATCCTATGTAGACATGCTCAAAAGCATTTGTTTTGTATGATAATTCGGTATCTATTCTTGATCCCAGTGCTGATCAGCATGGGAGCCGATTCATCCAGCAGAAGTTGGAAAACTGCACTGCTGAAGAGAAGGCATCTGTGTTTGCAGAAGTTCTTCCTCATGCTTCATCCTTGATGACCGATGTTTTTGGAAATTACGTGATCCAAAAGGTATGCTGTTCTTAGACTGTATATAAGAGTGAACCTGTGAATACATACTACATGTAGCAATTCTTTTGTGTATCATGTGCTGCATTTCGTTCATGTCATCACACATGGTCAATTGGTCATGCCTTGTAAGTTGTCACAGGTAAAACATGAGTTGTATGAGAAAAAATGACATGCATTTTTTTTTCAGTTCTTTGAATATGGGACTCGTGAGCAAAGGAGGGATCTTGCCACCAAGCTTGTTGGTCATGTTTTACCACTGAGTCTCCAGATGTATGGCTGCCGAGTAATTCAAAAGGTACTCTTTAACCTGATTATTATTTCGAATAAATGTGGTTTTGTTATAAGAATTATAACGGTGGATATCTAAAACCTTATTTTCTCTGTCACTTTATTCTATGTCTTTATCATATTTTTATCTATTTGCATCTTTAAATATGTAAACACTTCAATTTTTTTGTGGATTTAATATTATCGTTTGAGTTTTAGTATTTTTAGATATTCTGGACTCCCTGTGGTTACAATTGCCTGCCTTTCATGTTTTTTAAACTGCATGCCCCTGTTGCCATACTTATGATCCTGAAGGGACCGTTAATTACTGAACAGAAGCTACCGTTCAATATTTCAGTTCGTTTTTGAAAATTTAACTCATGTTATTATGTACCTTTGGGATCTATCTTTTTTTTTTGTTCTTCTATCGTGTGTCCTTATAAATTTCTATGCACATTAGTTTTCTTCTTCCTGTGTTGTTTTCCATTTCTATCTTTTTGTTGTAGAAGGCTCCAAGGAGTCTGCCAATGTAACTCTATGGGCATGTCGCTATTCATTAGCGTGATAGTCTGACTTTACATCTTGACACAAGCAACTAACATATTAGTTTCTCATGCCATTATGTGAGCTATCATTAACTGATTCTTGCTTCCTTTAACTTCTCAAAAACATGTAGGCTCTTGAAGTTATGGAACTTGACCAGAAAATAGATCTAGTTCGTGAGCTTGATGGACATGTTATGCGATGTGTTCGTGATCAGAATGGAAATCATGTTATCCAGAAGTGCATTGAATGTGTGCCCACAGAACACATTGGTTTCGTGGTATCTGCTTTTAAGGGACAAGTTGCTGGCCTTTCAATGCACCCATATGGTTGCCGTGTAATTCAGGTGAATTCGCAGTAATGTTCCATGTAAATTGGTGCCAGATTCTGGTGTTCTCTTTAAACTTTATCCTTCTCCGCAGAGAGTTTTGGAGCATTGTGGCAGTGATTCACTGGGCCAGTGCATAATAGATGAGATATTGCAGTCAGCGTGCATCCTCGCACAAGATCAGTATGGCAACTATGTTACACAGGTAAATATGCTTGTATTTTGATACTTCCTTGTTCCCAATCGCCTATATTTTTTTTAAAAAAAAATCTGCCCCATCATTCGGTTAAAACATCATTTGATATACTATCTTCTTGTAATGTTTGTAACACAATAGATACAAATGGTGCTTTGCTTTATAAGCTGTTGAACTGTTTGCAAGAAATGCATAACTTGCCAATTATTAACCCTTGTTGGTTCATATGTTGGCCCGGGATTCTGCATGGATTGATGCTATAAAAGTGGGTGATGCGATGAGTGAAGCGCTAAAGCTCAACAGTTTTGAAATTTGAATCCTTCGATGCGATGCTTTCCATCCTATCCTTTTTTCCCCTCCTTTTTGTCTTCTTACTTTCCAGCTTATTGCTTCCATTCCTTTTTACAGCATGTTTTGGAAAGAGGAAAAGCTCATGAAAGGAGTCAAATTATCAGTAAATTGGCTGGACAGGTTGTTACCATGAGCCAAAATAAATTTGCATCAAATGTGATAGAGAAGTGTTTTCAGCATGGGGATATTGCGGAGCGGGATCTCCTGATCAGGCAGATTGTGGAGCAGACAGAGGGCAATGACAATTTGCTGGTATGCATGGTAGCTGTAGTTCAATGTTTTTTTTCTTCTCATTGTTCTCTCCCTTTTCTATGCCCAAAGTGGTCATGAAAGTAATGGTTTAATGCACGGGGTGCTAGTTTGGATTAGAAGGTGCATAGTATTGTTTGTCGTATCTTTTGCGTCTTCACTTTCAATTCTGTCAGTTCTGTTTTAAAGCTGTTTCGATTCACAGATGAATAGCAGTAGTCTCTTTTCTTGCATGAATCATTTCCCTTTGTCGTGACAGGAAGTTATATTTGCTAACCCCTTCTTATGTTCACTTAGTCGATGATGAAAGACCAGTATGCAAATTATGTGGTTCAGAAGATACTGGAAACATGCACTGAAAGTCAGCGGGAGCTGCTGCTCAGCCGTGTAAAGGATCATTTGCAAGCATTGAGGAAATACACCTATGGCAAGCACATTGTCAGCCGAGTTGAGCAGCTCTGTGGTGACGGTAAGTTTCATCGTCCCCTGGTATTTACACAAGTTTTCTCGGAAATTATCTCAGCTACAGCGCCATTGAGTGATGTTTTCAATTTTGCAACACCTTCAGGAGCTGCCGAGTCAGATTCTTGAATCAAACCAGCAAATTTCTGCACAGGAGGGGCGTCTTGATGTTTGCTTTCGGACGAAGCAGCAAAACAAGTCAAACTTCAGTTCTTCAGAAGGGCTAACAAAACTTCCTTCTAGTTCGTATAGGTGTGACTTTCTTCAGGGTAGGCTTGAAGTTCTAGACACAAGTAGTGGTGTGAATCAGTGTATCTATGTTAGGGTGTGCTTAATTATAGAATAATAAATAGTGGTTGGTAGTTGTGTGAAAAAGAAGTTTAGCGTTACAGTTTGTATGCAATATATATCGACTGTCTGGTAATGTAATTTGCAGTTGTGTGGTAAAATCCGGCTCATTCCGTGAGTATCTGATCAGCGAAACTAACAAAAACTGTGCTCCCTCCGGCAATGCGTGCAGGCATGCTGTTGAACTCATAACTCTCGAACTGCAATGTTTTGTTTTGCTGTGCGAAAACTATACAGGAGATTAACCAAAACTGTGCAGTTTGGTTGGTTTCAAGTATTGGAGATTCTAAGATGAGACATTTGACTACTTTCCAAAAAGATTTGGGGCAATTCCTTACATAGCAATTTTTGTATTTTGATAGCTATGGGAGTACAGTATATTACAACATTAGAATCATAATTTGAAAACCACAAAAACTGTTCAAATGAAATTCTTAGAGTAGCAGTAGATACATATGACCACGTAGTTACTCGATTAGCCGTCAAACCCCTCCAGATTGATGCTGCCCCTCGACTCCCTACGGCTCCTGTTACGGCTCCTCGTCCGGCCGACGCTGCCGGCAACGCCGTCGCCCATTTCGTCGAACACCCGTCCAACCATCCCCTCGATGACGTCCACCGCCAGGAGCTCCCTCCGGCCGCCGGCGAGGGCCCTCTCGTTGGCCTTCATGAACCCGGCGTACGCGCCGCGCACAGCCTTGGCCGCCGCCGCCTTGATCTGCCCCCGGAGATCGCCGTCGGGTATCTTGTACTCGGCCCCGTGCCTCCTCACCCTCTCCTCGAGCATTTCGGCGAACGCCGCCGCCTTGTCGCGCGCCTCGTCCGGCGGCCAGGCCCTCGGCGCGCCGGAGCTGCTGCCGGAGACGAGGCGGACGAGCGGGTTCCACGCCGCGTCCTGGTACTCCCACGCCGCCTCCTCCGCCGCCGCCTTGTACCGCCGCCGCATGGTGTCCTCGCCGACTAGCCGCGCCAGCTCCGAGCCCCGGGCGCGCATGTAGATGTACCAGTACGCGTTCATGGCCATGACGCGCGACGCCACGGCGTCGGCGCACACGCGGCGCGCCGCCTCGACGTGCCGGTGCAGCGCCTCCAGCACGTTCGCCGCCGCCTCGGCGAGCGGCGGCGGAGGCGCGCCTCCCTCGTCGCCGCCGCCTTCTTCGTCTCCGTCGTCGTCGTCGCGCTCGCGGTCCCGCTCCGCGCGCAGCGCGGCGTCCATGAGCGCGCGGTAGTCGTCGGACGCGAGGCACTTGAGGTAGTTCACGGCGTACCGCACGACCTTAGGCACGTCGGCGCCTGCGGCGGCGCCGGTGACGTAGTGCGTCTCGATGCGGAGGCCGAACTCGAAGAAGACGCCGGCGGCGGCGCGCGCCAGGGCGCGCTCCACCTCGCGCGTGCGCTCGAGGATGGCGAGCAGCGTGGCGGACTCGCCGGAGAAGAGGGCGTCGAGGCGGCCCTGCTCCCGGGCCACGGCGTCGAGCATGTCGAGCAGCTTGAACAGCCGCTGCGGCTCGCGTGCGGCCGCGGCCACGCCGTCCGCGAAGCGGAAGAAGGCCGCGGCGATGCGGGCGGCGATCTTGGCGAAGCACTCGGGCCAGACCGCCGGCGGCAGGTGCTCGAGCACGCGCGCGCAGAGCCGGCGCTCCGCCGGCAGCACGGAGGCGACCGCCACGTGGAAGTGCGGGCTCCATAGCGCCATGGCGGACTCGAGCGCCTCCCACTCCATATCGTCGATGGCCTCCGGCGTGTACGACTTGAGGTACGCCGGGTTGAGCTTCATCATCGCCTTCGCAGCCCTCCTGTACCTCGCCTGAGTGACGTCACGGACAGACAGTTATTTCAGTTGCACGCATTAGAACCAAGAAAGAACAAGGCGGTCTAGTCGAGACGAGAGAGAATGGCCAGCCGTCCTCACATTGACGTAGATGTCGACGCAGATGTCCAAGCAATCGTTGCCGGCGAGCGTCTTGGCCATCCTGGCGGCGGCCTCCACCTCCTCCTCGGTGCCGAGCTCGTACCGCGCCGTGTCTCCCTCGGCGCCGGCGGCGACGTCGCCGTCGTCCTCGGGCGCCGGGTGCTTGAGCCTGAGGAGCAGCGCCTCGAAGAGGTCCTGGAGGCCGAGGAGCGCCTCGTCGAGCGGGCCCTCGAACCGCATCTCCTCCGCCTCCGCCTCGTACACCGCGCGCAGCGCCGCCGCGGCCTCGGTCAGCCGCCGCACGCGTCCGCGGCCGGCGGCCTTGGTCCGGCCAAGGAACCCGACCGCCTCCTCCACCCGCCGCACGGCCTCGTCCCCGCGTGCCACCACCTCCTCGATGGCGTCCCGCAGCTGGTCCACGCGGTCGACGAACGCCGCCGCGCTCCCGGCGTCGCCCGGGTTCGCCGGCGGCTCGGCCCCCTCGGCGAGCGCGGACACGCGGCGGAAGGCGGCTAGGAGGGGCTCGGCCGGCGCGACGGCGCGGTCGATGCGCGCGCGCAGCGCCCGTGCCGCCACGGCCTGGGACTGGAGGTGGGACGTCGACGGCGAGGCGCCGGACAGGAGCTCAACCAGGCGGTCGTCGACCGCGTCGATGTCGACCTCGGCCTCGGCCGCGGCGGAAAGGACCGAAACGATGGCAGCTCGTGAGGCATGGAGCTTTGCGAGAAGAGTAGCGTCCGTGTCGGCGTCGGCATCGCCGGTCGCCGGCGTCGACGCGTTGGGACACATAGCCGGCCGCCGGCCGGTGCTTGAGCTAATCGCGTGTTTGTCCGTCTGATGACTGATGGATGTCGCTCACAGTTGGCGTCTTCGTTGTAAGTGATCAGGGAAGAAGATTGGCGCCTTCGTTGTAAGTGATCAGGGAAGAAGATTTGGCGCCTTCGTTGTAAGCGTTGATCAGCGAAGACCACCTTGTGATTTGCAGTGCGATTTGGTATGGACGGTTGGCATTGCCATACTGAAGAGGACGAAGTTTTGGCAAGAACAAAGCCCCCTATGCCGCTCGGGACAAATGGCCATCTTTGGAGATTGCACCTATTTTTTGGCCTTATATGAGATAGACATCATTCATTTTGCAACTGTCAACGTACGCGCTAGGATTTTCCAAAAGTATTTGCCTCTAGCTGATTCAGCCGACAGGTAAGTCTCCTTTATCAGTATTGATAAAAAAAACAGTGAGTGAGATTTCAAATACTATTGGTGGCACCAATTATGTTGATATCATTCTTGCACAAGGAAGTTAAAAATTCTTGTGCTGAGGCAGCTGTTTGGTTGCACAAATTCACTAACAACATCCAATCTGGATCAGAGGTAGTATAGTATGGCATTGACGCATTCAACACGGGATAAAAAGAAGCATGAAACATTTCTCACAGTGCCATCTCAGATGTACGATAACTTTTTTTTAAAAAAACTTGTGACAGTTTCACACCGATGCTTGAGGGCTGGGGGCCTAGGGCCAATGCAGTATGCAGACCCAGCCCAGAATCTGTCTGTTAACAGGTGCTAGTACTCAAGATTAGCTGAGGCCAATTTGAAATCGGCAAAACCGAACAAAATGATCCTTTTTACCTAAATGATTGGCATGTGAGGGGTTTGAAAAAAGATTGAAAACCCCTCATGGCAGACTAATTTATTCTGTAGCACTACAAGTGCCCGAATTAGTCAGCAATCTCGGGCCTGCTCTAGCTAGGTTTTGAGTTGTGGAGCCAAAAGGAGATCCTTCCACGCTTCATAAAACATCCAGGTAATTCCAGATGTTGGCATGACCTTCAGTGAGCTCGCTGCCCACCCCCGGTAAAGCCCCTTGAAGCCCTCCTCTTGGAACACCTCAGCTAACGCCGCAATCATGTGGGGCGGGCATTTTCCTTGTAGGGTTCCCACCATCAGCCGCTTTCTTGCCACTTCCAGAGGGAAGCTGATTGTACTTGCAGTTAGACCTAGGATATTCAATAGCAAATGCGAAATCAGAATTATACTCAAATGCCAATTTCTAAGCCAATCTGAAACATCACATTTAAAAAAGTGGGGAATGGAATGATTGGCGATCTAATGGTAAAACAACAGACGACATAATCAGACTTTAGGTGGCACTGAATCCTGACCTGAAATGGCCCCAATTACTAGTAGCTCAGGGCGGTTCAAAGATTTCTTTTTATTTGCACGGCAGTAAGAAGTCTTGATCGTCTCGTACATGAAATAGTAGCAGGTGCTATAAGGTAGCATGCCAACTAATGTTGGGAAGAGGCCAGCATATAGACCACCAATGCCATCAGTCCGGTAGATCTTGTTGATGGCAATAGCGATACTAGGATAAGCCTCGCGATTGACAGTCAAACGATCCTGTGAAAAAGTTGGCAAAAAATTTATCAGCAAAGGAATCATTATATTAGATTAGAGGCTACACAAAACTATATGGAGAAGTGGTGATTGTGTTTCATTTGGATAGTACGAAATAAAATTTCATGATTAAAATCAGCAATAGCTCAACATGCAGATTTAGCTCTGAAGTACCTTAAGAACCTCAAGAGGATGGCATGCTAAAGTGCTAACTATTCCGGCAGCTGCACCTCCGATTGCAATTGGAGACAATAAGTGAAGTGGCAGCTCAATTTTCAAATCACCAATTTGTATCTTTGGGCACCCATCCTCTTTCCACTTCTCTTGGGCTGATGTCATACTCCTTTTGACACACTCAAATGTGCCAAGCTCAATCGCTTGAGTTGGAATAATACGAAGCATATTTATTGCATTACCTGCCCAAAGTCCTTGCCAGCCATTCTGTTCAATGATCTCCACAAAACTACCAAAAATCTGTTTTGATCCAACCCCAACAACCATTCTTGTCCTGAAAATGGATCAGATAATGTCATATTGTTGTACGCTACTTTGTTTAAAGCTAGAAAGAACTAAAAATATTTCACCAAGTCAATGACAACAGGAATTAGGTGATGTTTCAGTATATCAAGGGTGGCCAGGGTAGTTTATAGTTAACAAACATGTTGAGTCAGGGTAGCATAGTACGCATAGTGCAGTACATTGAACATCATTTTTGTACATTTAAAAAAAATTGCAACAGTCAGGGTAGCATAGTACGCATAGTGCAGTACATTGAACATCATAGGCAGAATGCACGCAATCTAACACATTACTAACAGTTTCATATGAAAAAGTGCAGCAATTTACTTGGTTTCTTCAGATAATGCATTCCACCTCAGGTGACGATGCAAAACTCAAATTAATGAACTAAGCTCGAGCCACGGTTGAGGCGGGGGGGGGGGGGGGGGGGGGGGGGGGGGGGGGGGGGGGGGGGGGGGTTGATGACTAAACGCGGACATTACTTCTATTTCTACATCCAGGTGTAACTGGGGGAAAAAAAAGAGCAAGAATAGGTCACCCAATATCCCGCTATTACCCAAGAGCATGCTTTACAGGAATGAATGGCACGGCATTGTAAATTGCTTTCAAATTAATAACAAGTGATACAATATCACCCACAAAAAATAGTATCATGTGCATATCGCTAATTCTAAAAGCATGAGGTCATCTGAACGCGTCAATCAGACAAAGAGAAGCAAGCATGAAAGAGGCACCAAGCCAAGAGTGGCAAGAGCCAACTTAATTCAACCCACCAAACAAATGTGTTAAGAGCTTGCCATAACTAACAAGAGCCGAATATAGTGAATAAATGAATGAAGAGAGAAAAGTTTTTTAAGTACCTGATAGTTTCTAGAGGAGCAAGAACAGCTTTAGCCATAGCACCAGCCATTGCTCCACTCACGAATTCTGCGACTTCTCTATTCCTCAGAAAATTCTGCATGATATACAATTCTCGGATCAATAACTCATTACCGCATTAGCATTTAGAAAGATTCAAAAAATTCACAAGCAATTTCAAACATATCACTAAGAAACCACACTCTTTTAGGAAGTTCCTATTCTGACAGAATCATATAAATATCTCAATTCTCAAGCGATTAACGTGTTAGAAATTGAACGGAAATTCTAGCAGATTTCTCATATAAGGCTATGAGTGGCAGTAGCTAAACTAATACTGGACGACTTAAAGTATTTACTACAGCATCAGCTTTTGCATTTGTTGATACAATAGCCACGAATCTGTGTAAAAAGAGGCAGATCTAGAGAACATAGGCACCTCAGTTTATGTATAGCTACTATTAGCATGTTACTTAATTCATTTATCAATATCAAATCAAGATTGCAGCATTTTTTTATTCACCAGGAAACATCTTCGGTCTGGAACTCTCACAAAAGCTGTTAAAATTTTCTGCAATGCATCTCAAAGGGTTGTTTTGCCTAGTTGTTTGGCATGAAAAGTCCTAACGTCATAAAAAGAACCTCAAGGCTGTAGTTGTTTAACAATAACTGGATCAACTTAGAAGTGTGAAGTTGACAGGTAACAGAAGTAGCATAAAGACAAGGAAAAATCTTGGGTTCCAGAGGACAAGATTAGTGACAATTTTTAGAGAAACACAACTTACAAACAAGCAAAAGACAATATTCTATGAGCAATCAAATTTATTCACCAATGGATATAACTACTTGCTCTGTAACATTAAGATTAGCTAATGATATAAATCACAGCACCTGAAGACGCGTATCTATGTTTCAACAAATATTCGTTTCTAATGAAAAATATAAAAAAGTGATGAATTCCAAAAGGAAGTTAAAAATTGTACTCAGTGAGAATGGTTATCAAAACTGGCTGTATGTACATATATAACTTTCGTTTTCAGCTGATCAGATTCAGGTCTTCTTCTGAAGAAATATCTACTTTAGATAGGTACAAAAAAAACATTCAGCAGGTACGGGCCGTGGGGCACATGGGAATGGGACCTAATGCACAGACCAAACTAATCCTACAACTAAAAGACAAATGTTAACAGTGACGTATAATTCACCAGCTCCCTTTCCATGGTAAAATGGGTAGGTGCTTCAGGTGAAGCAGATCCTACACAAATAGAATTACACTACCAATCCAAGTTAACAATTACAAAAGCAACCGGCAACAATTCAGCCACCTACGTATATTGTACAACTGAATATGGGATTGTATATTTATTATCAGAAGATACCAGGAGCAGATTCAAAGTTAGCTATAGCTGCCAACAGAACAACAAGCTCACAGTATTTAAACAAATCAGACAAGTAGCTTTGAATCTTCTACATCAAGCAGTTAAAAGCACCGCAAAACGGAGGGGACAAAAGCTGAGCACAGCTTGAAGCTTCAAGCAGAAACTGAAGTAAAATAATGATGACGAGTAGAAAAAAGTCATAACGGAGCTGTTTCGCTGCTGAATCAGTTGCCGAATATACATCATCAGAAAAAGAACCATGAATCGTAAAAAGCTGTCGCCTCTACCCCCCAAATTTTCAATTTTTACTAGCAATTCCTATTCTGAGGTGAATAAACAAGCATTTCGGACAAGAAGCAAGCTCGCGCTTTTGATACCCAAACCAATCCCCGAGCGGGCTCCAATCTCACCACCAACCATACGCTCAGATTAAGCTACAATCTCACGCCAAAAGAGCCTGCATATTCAGAGCACAACAAGAAGCTAACTGAGGCGTTGGGATCTGCAGCTGCTCACCCTGAAGGCGGCGCCGACGTCCGGCAGCCTGACGTCCAGGCCGCCGCCGCGGGGCACGGGCAGCCCCACCACGAGCAGGTCCTCGCCGGCGGTAACCGCGCCGCCCACGCGGACGTCGGCGAAGCCGATGCTCGCCAGCGCGAGCTTTGTGCCGCCGCGGCCGCCGCCGCGCACCACGTCCTCCACGCCCATGGCTCCTCCTCGCTGGTAGGAACGCGAATGCGCTTAATGGGAGGGGCCCGGGAGCAAAAAGAGGGCCTCGTCTCCGCCGCTTCTCGCGGCCTTTGTAGGGAGGGAGAAGAAAGACGAGGGGAACAACAAAGGGTGGTGGCACTGAAGAGGAATCTGCTCGATGCGCGAGACGTCTGCGGTTTCAACCACTTTCAGGGGTGTACATGTTAGAGGGACGTGGAATGGCGTATTTATTCGGAATTTTCTTCGTTTCTCGTCCTTATCTTAAGGTTTCTTCTTCGATCGTCTACACACAGAAGAATCCGAATTTTACCTCCGCGTTGTGCTCGTCATTTTCGGCATGCTTTCTGTATGCTTATTCTTGTGAGAATAGTCAGGATGTGTGATATTTTGCTGAATTTTGGGAGCTTCTTTCTGTGATTTACACGTTTGCCAAATCACATTGTCCTGTTTTTGCACTACGTGTCTTTGCGGCCTTTTTCTTGAGAGAGACTGGAGCGGTGGACGAAATAGGCAGGAAGGTGAGGGCTACTGTACAAAATCTGGGTCCTTTTCCCTAGGCGATGACCTTTCGGGCCCACCAATATATCCATTCAGGATCTGTCGTTGGATGCGGTATGGCCCACGTCTGACCGTGCATAGATCCAACATTTAGGGCTAAGTCCAAATACTCAGGCCCATGGAAACGAAGTCTTTCATATACCCAGCCCAAAGTCTGGTCATGCTAGCCCATTACAAACAGGCAAAACTCGTTTGGGCATTTACACAAGAGCGGCCCAACACAATAGACAACACGCGGCGCGGAGAGATGCTATGCCGCGGCCGCCGCCGGTGCCTGGGGCCGTGGCGGTTGCCGGCGGCGGCGCTGCGTGGGCTGTCGCGGCTGGCGCCGCCGGCGCCAGCGGACGCCGATCCGGTGGTGGTTCGCGTGGATAGGAACAACGTGTCGCGCCTCGGGGCGCCCAAACCCGGGCCGAGGCCGCGGCAGCTGCTGTCGCTGCCGCCGTTCCCGGGCGGGGCCGACCCGCTCCCCGGGAGGAAGGTAGCGCCGCGGCGCGTGACGGCGGTCAGCTGGGTGAAGCACTACTTCGCCGACGTGCCGCAGGAGGTCGTGCAGGCGCACTTCAACAAGAGGATGGTATTTGTAGCCCATTTCGTTGCGCTGGCATTCCTACCAGTTGCAATTTCGATACAGATAGCATCTTCTTTGTTCAGTCACTATTGATCAAGAATTTCATTAGGAAAATTGTGAGAAGAGGCACGAATCTGATAGTAAACATGCGAGAACTGCTTGATTCGAGTGTGAGCTTTGTGCTCAAGAGTTAATTTTGTAATGTATTAGTGCCTGCAAAGGAGCTTCTGTCATGTTTGGGTATTCTGCCATTGCACTGTTGATAGTAGGGATCAGATGATCACACATCATTTTCCCAGTTTGATGTCATAGCAGTTTGCACTACTAGGGCACTTCATATATTGTATCTGAGAATCTTCTGTTCATTGATCAGGTTTTCTATGAGTGCTCAGATCATGAGGTTTCGGTTGAAAGCATTCAGACTCAGAAGCATCATTTGAAAAAGGTGAACAGTAAAGGTTTTGTTCTCTATTTTCTTTACCATGTTGATGTACTGTGCGGATAAGTAAATATGCTCAGCAGTTTGTTGCAGATTAAACATAATGACGTTATGAGGCCTGGCATGAGAATTCACCTTCCTGTTTCAGTGGTTGAGGGTGAGATAAAGAAACGTTATGAAACCATTCCAACTGCTACATTGCATCCCAATAAAGACGAGATTGAGTACTTGAGGAGGCTTGTCATGCACAGGGTAATTTCTTGTTGTAGGCTGCATTAGCATTTTGTTGATCCATGGTCAGTAACCTGTGGAATTCTGCAATGATGAATGTTTTTTCTGTTGATTATTCATTTAGCCATCTGGCATACTCCACAGATACCATGAAGTGCATGTATCAATTTGTCCACATATTATTACTTCCAACATGTCTCCACAATTTGTTATGCTTTGCTCAACATCAATTCAGTATATCACAGTTTACTGTGTTTAATTACAATGATTGAGATTCACGTTATTAACCATGAAGCTACTGCTTCGATATTGTAGGACTCTGCTATACTGGTGCTTAACAAGCCCCCCAAAGTGCCCATGAAGGGACATTTGCCTGTTCATAACAGCATGGATGTGCTTGCAGCAGCAGCACTGTCGTATGGAAATGAAGAGGGTCCTAAGTTGGTGAGCCTGAGATTTGTTTCTGTTTCATTTTTGGCTACAATGTATAATCTTATCTCTCTTAGGATATTCATTTTTCAATGTCTTGTGAGCTTAGGTACATCGACTGGACAGAGAAAGTAGCGGTTTAATCTTGATGGGCAGAACAAGAGAAAGTGTTACTCGACTGCATTGGCTTTTCACCAGCCTAAATTTAGCAAAAACAACTTCTCAGGTAGTTATTAAATTATTAATCAGTGAGTCTTGCACCTAGCACACTCTGTTTCCTCTAATGGTCATGAACACCTTCTTTTGGATACCTGCATGGAAATGCCTTACATTATGTGTTCTTGCAGATATGGAATAAGGCCTGCGAAGCATACATGCAGAGGTACTGGGCACTTGTCATTGGGACTCCCAAAGAAAGGGAAGGAGTTATATCTGCTCCTATTTCAAAGGTTTTTTTTTTCTGATTCAGTTGTTACTCTTAGTTTCAGTAATGAACCATGCAAGTGTGTAACAAAGAAACAATAAAAGTTTCCTCTGTAGTTTAGCTCCTTAGGTTTCAATATTTTAGCATAAATTATTGCCTCGTATAGTCATCTTGAGCAAATCATGAGTTATCGCACTTAATGTATCATCCTACCAAAGATTGAGACAAGTCAGTTCATAAGTTATGTCATAGCTGTAGTGCATGCATATCCTGGATCTTAGATTTTGTGACTAGATCCTTATTTTTCTCTTTTGGGGCATGTTCAGGTACTTCTTGATGATGGCAAAGCTGAGAGGGTCATTCTGGCACATCCCTCTGGAATAGATGGCGCACAAGAGGCTGTAACAGAGTATCGGGTCCTTGGACCAACCATCAATGGGTGTTCATGGCTTGAACTAAGGCCATTGACAGGCCGAAAGCACCAGGTACTGACATAAAATTCGGACATTTTCATGACTAGATGCTGAACAAAGCTGCTCATTTTAAATTCAGGGTACATGGATATCTACATTATTTCATTAACATGGGCAATAAACTCACATGTCTTGATTGCTTATTCTGCAGCTTCGAGTGCATTGTGCTGAAGCCTTGGGTACTCCCATTGTGGGAGATTACAAGTACGGGTGGTTTGTGCACCAACGGTGGAAGCAGAATCCCCAACCAGACTTCGAGCCATTCACAGGAGAGCCATACAAGCTGAGGCGTCCAGAAGGCTTGGAGGTTCAGAAGGGCAGTGTTCTCTCAAAAGTCCCTTTGCTCCATCTGCATTGTCGGGAGATGGTCATTCCTAACGTCGCAAAGTTCCTGAGTAACGGTGAGTGGCATGATGATGGCGCCCCGTGGTCCAAGGACAAGCCCAGCCTCCTAAGATTCATCGCACCATTGCCTCCACACATGAAAATTAGTTGGAATGTCATGTCTTCATTTCTGGTCTAATCGTGTACTATTGCTTTAATGTTTTCCTCGTGTCAATACAAGTTATGCCTAGTGTCACTTAGGTTTCTTTAGGATTGTGGAATTGTAGTATGAAGCTAGCTACTGATATGCATGAATATAAATCCTTTTTGAATTATAACCTGTTCTTGGAACGATCCTACCACACTGAACTCCTATATAATTGTGAAATTGTAGTCACCATTTCAGAGTCAATGTGCAAAAACTATTGAACTGAAATTATTGAATCTAGGTCGATCTTTTTTGACAGAATATAAATCAGTCATAGTACGATCCTCCCAAATTTTACTTGGATGTGATTACAAGCACATTTTCATCACTGTACAACGTGCATTCTAGCAATCCAGCACTAGACTACTGCTACTGTAAATACGCACTACTGAACCGGTTAGCATCAGTATCAGTAATTCCAGAAGACTTGGTTTCTCCTGTGTTGTTTCCTGAGGTACACGCCCAGCAGCTTGTAGTACGTCCACCGCCGCTTCCCGCCGGCCGCCTCCAGCAACGCCTCGGAGCTAGCGTGGAAGCCGCCCTTGCCGAACGCCTCGAAGATGATGCCGTCCGTGGCGACGACCGGCTCGGCGTTGCCGTCCAGCCGGTCGAACGCGAACGTCAGGTTCCGGGCGAGCCGGCGCTCCAGGTACGCGTCGACGAAGCAGCCGTGCGTGACGAGGTCCGGCGCGATGCCGTCGCGGCGCATGTGGTCGGCGCTGAGGTGGAGGTCCCAGAACATGCACATCTTGGAGAACGCCGCGGCGCGGATGTTGAAGGTGGTGAGGTCCGGCCGGAACCCGGCGGCCACCATCTCCAGGAACGCGCGCTGCAGGGACTTCATCTTGAAGTTGGCCGCGAAGGAGAGGAGGTACAGGTTCCAGAGCAGGTTGCCGGCGTCGCGCCGGCCGAGCCCGGCGTCGCGCGCGAACGCGCCGAGCTTGTAGTACTTCTGCCTGGAGATGTAGGCGGACGCCACGGCGCGGATGGCGTCCCGGGAGACGAGGAGGCCGGTGCGCTTGTGCCGGCGGTAGGCGGCCTCCATCTGCGGGACGGTGCCGGCGGCGGCGTACGCGCGGACGAAGGCGTCGCCGGTGGCGGAGTCGACGCGGAGGCCGTGGCGGCCCATTTCCAGCACGGCGTCCTCCATGCGCGCGAGCTCGCCCGCGGCGCCGAAGCAGGAGACGGCGAGCGGGTAGAGGACGCGCGCCGCGGCCGGGTCGCGCGCGGAGAGCTCGCGCACGGCGAGGAGGATCTCGTCGAAGCGGCCCAGGCGCGCGTACGCCGGGAGGAGGCGCGGCGCCGCGGCGGGGAGGCACGGCGCGGCGGAGCTGTGCAGGAGTTGCGCCCAGAGGGACCGCGCCTCCTCGAAGTCCCCGGCCTCGGCGCGCGCGACCATCAGGGCCGCCGCGTCGCCGGCATCAGGAGCGGTGGCTCTCAGACGCGGCGCTGCAGTGGCGCCCCGGCGCGGCGTCTGCGCGTGCGCGGGGACAGGGCTGAGGTCAGTCCAAGAAACGGAGGCCGATACCAGAGCAGGGGAGGAAGCGAGGAAGCTGCGGTGAACGGTGCGGGCTGGAGCCTTGGAAGACCGCGGAGAGTGGAGGGGAAGGGAAGAGAGGCGGCCGGAGGCAGCAGCCGCCATGGTCGAAGCGGGAGCTAAACGCACCGTGGCCAGGCTTGGCGATGACCGGTGGAGAAGCTCTCGTATCTCGCTGTCCACCCGTGGCGAGCTTGAATTCCAGGATCAGCTCAAGTGTTCGTCTCCTCCCTTATTTTTTTTACGCAAATTGGCAGGTGCGCTGCCCTTATAGGAGAAAAGGGGACACAGAAAAATACAAAAGTTCCATACATGCAGTCCCAAGCTGGCTCGCTAGGCCTAGTGCCAATTAAAAGGAAGAGAAAAAATAATACAGGAGGCCAACAAGCTGGCCATAAAAAAGAAAAAATAGAATGGAATCAGACAAACACCCAATCACCCGCTAAGATTTTCAACCTCAGTTGTATTTGCGCCTGTGTTGTGTGCCTGCAAACCATGCGCCAACCTGTGAAGGACGATTTCCTCCTTTGGCATCAGGGCCACCTGGATATGGTGTCTCTGCTGGTTATCGAAAATGCGGCGATTGCGTTCTTTCCAAATGTTCCACCACGCATACAGGATGACTCCTGCAGCTTTTCTACTTCGAGACTTGTTTATGGAGCTCGTGTTTTCAATCAACCATGGCGCAACTCCCTGCTCGTGGGCATCTCGTAGCTGTGTGCCTGCAATTCCTGTCCAGCTCCAAACTTGCTGCAGTACATGCCGTGCAAAATTACAACTCGTCAACAGATGCTCTGCATTTTCCATTCCCGTTTGGCATAGGGGACATGTTGGGTTATTTTGCCAGCCTCTCTTCTCTAGGTTGTCCGCAGTGAGGATTTTTTCATGCATCGCTGTCCAAGCGAAAAAGATCACCTTTGGCTCCGCTTTCGCTTTCCAAAGTGTCAAAGTAGGAAATGGAGCATGTGTTCCTAGAAATTGTGCTTTGTAAGCCGAGGCAGAGGTATATTTCCCGTCAGCATTCCACTTCCAGATAATGCTGTCTTGCACATTTGGCTGTAGTACCACGTTTTGGATTAATGATCTCAGCTTGACAAATTGTAAAGCTTGTTCCTGCGTAGACAGTCCCCTCACCGAAACAATCCAGTTATTTTCTTCTAATTCTTTGGCCACCGTTCTGTTTTTGAAATGGGCGATCTTGAAGAGATCCGGTGCAATTTCTCTTGGTGATTGGCCCATAAGCCATTTGTCCTTCCAAAAGAGGCATTTTTCACCATTTCCCACCGTAATAACGGTGGACGCCTGAAACAGGGCTCTGTCCACTTCATCACAAGGCAGCGTCATTCCTTGCCATGGCTTTGAATCATCTGTCCATTGCAGCCAAAGCCACCGTTGTCTCAGCGCCCGTCCAAATTTTTCTAGGTCCATGATCCCGAGACCTCCCAGCTCCTTCGGCCGACGCACTGTCTGCCAATTCACGAGGTGGGCACCACTTGAATGAGTTTCGCCATCGTCCCCTCTCCATAGGAAGCTTCTCATGATTTTTTCCAGTTTCTTAATTGCCCATTTTGGAATGTTGAAAACCGTGGCATGGTAGTTTATAATTGGGGAGAGCACCGATCTCACCAATTGTGCTCTTCCTGCCCTATTCATCAGTTTGCCTTTCCACCCCGGCAACTTCCCTCCCAGTTTGTCAATGAGTGGCATAAAGTCCACTTTTCTCAGCTTCCTTGTGTGTAATGGCAGGCCAAGATATCTGCAAGGAAAACTTTTTATTTCTGCAGGGAAATTTTCCGTGATATCCTCAATGTCCAGGTCTTGGCACCGGATTGGATAAATCTCCGATTTTTGTAAGTTGGTGCGCAGCCCTGTGGCTTCACCAAAGGTCGACAGAATTTCCTTTAACACCAGCAGATCATTTTTGGAGGGGTGCAAAAAAATGGCCGCATCATCTGCGTATAATGAGACTTTGGCTCCCTGTGATCTTGTCGTCAGAGCGCTAAGTAGACCTCTTTCATATGCAAGTTGGAGTATTTTCTGCAGCGGGTCTATCGCCAAAATAAACAGCATGGGCGACAAGGGGTCTCCTTGCCGAAGTCCTCGCTGATGCTTAATCGGCTTGCCCGGTTGTCCGTTGAGTAAGGCCCTTGAAGACGAGGTTGCTAAAATGCTGCTGATCCACTCTCTCCATCTCGGACCAAAACCGAGCCTCTGCATGATTTCCATGAGATATCCTCAGGAGACGGAGTCGAAAGCTTTGGCAATGTCCAATTTTAGAAAAAGGGCCGGCCTCTTACCACTATGTAGTTGCTTCAGCAAGTTTTGTACAAAGACGAAGTTGTCGTGTATGCATCGTTTCTTCACAAAAGCACTTTGAGTAACCGAGACCATCTCAGCCAGTGGGGGAGCCAACCTGTTTGCCAGCAGCTTGGAGAAAATCTTAGCAATGCTATGAATTAGGCTAATCGGCCTATAATCCCCGATTTTTAGTGCGTTTTCCTTTTTTGGGATCAGCACTATGTTCGCAGAGTTTAGCAAGTTTACCACATCATGCTTGACAATATCCCAGCATTTCGCATAAAAAGCTCCGATGAAGCCGTCGGGTCCTGGGGCGTTCTCTTTTGGCATATCCATGACGGCTTGTCTCACTTCCGATTCCTCAATGTCTGCATCGAGCTCTGTTAGATTATAAGATGGGTAGTTGAGCTCGTCCCAATTCAAACTTCGGTCTCCCCTGTGTCGTGCACCCAGCAGGCCCTCAAAGTGTCTCAAGATTTCTTGCTCTTTGTCTTCGTGCGTGATGGCTAGCCCATTCTCAGTCTCCAGCATCTGTATATGTTTTTTCCTTCTTCTCCCATTAGCTCTGAGGTAGAAAAGCTTGGTGTTAGCGTCTCCATGTTTGATGTTGCTGAGTCTTGCCCTTTGTCGAGCCCTTGTTTTTTCAATAGCCACCAAGCCCAGGTAGGAGCTTTTTAGTCTAGTTCTGAAATCCTTCTCGCTCTGTGTGAGGGGCCTCCTCTCTTGAGCTTGGTTCAGCTGCCACATCGTCTCTTTGGCAATAGCCATTTGTACCTTTTTGTTTCCGATGTTGTTCTTTTCCCACTTCTTTAGCGCCTTGGCCGTCCGAGAGAGTTTGATGTGGAGTCGCCGTATGGCGTCCGTGGCTCTGATCGGTTTTGACCATGCCTGCTGCACCACCTCATGTAAACCGGGCATGTTTAGCCAATAAGCCTCGAACCTGAACCCTTTGAATTTTGGTTGGCTCGTATCGCCTTGTAGGATTAGAGGGCAATGGTCTGACAGGGTGGAGGCCCATGCATGTAAATGTGCCATCGGAAACATTTCCTCCCATGCGGCAGTCGCGAACATCCTGTCAATTCTGGTCATCGTCGGCGTGTCTTGCTCATTCGTCCATGTGAACTTTCTTCCATGGAGATGCAGTTCTCTTAGTTCCAGATCGTCCAGCACTGATTTGAATTTCCCCATGAGTCTTCTGTTCAACCTTGAGTTATTTTTGTCCTCAGCTTTGTATATCAAATTAAAGTCTCCAATTATTAGCCATTCATCCATCACATTGCTTCTCAAAGCTTTAATTTCCTCGAGGAAATTTTCCTTGTCCTGGTCAGATTGAGGCCCATATACTCCTGTTAGGGTCCATTCCACCCCATCATTCAGCATCTGCACTCTAACAGAAATAGTATTGACAGTGCACCTTGTGGATATGAATCTGAAATGGTTGTCTGATGCAGCCACAATGATGCCTCCACTGGCTCCCACCGATGGAAGATAAGAGTAATTCTGTATAAATTGTGATCCCAGCAGCTCCATAATAATTCCATCATCCACAGCTTCTAATTTTGTTTCCTGTAGACACACCATTGTAGCTTTGACTGATGCCACCATATCTCTCACCGCACTACGTCGTACCGGGGCATTCAGGCCCCTGACGTTCCAGTTCAAGATCATGACATTTCTTTGGGCCATGGAGTAACACATAAAACCACCATCCGAATAATTCGCTGCTTATTAAACCAGTACACGGCCGCAGTGGCGGCGAAAGCACAAAAAAAGATACAGACGAAAGACGAAGCTAGGCAGACAGACATGGGCGAAAAACAAAGACAACAGAGCAGCTGACTCCTAGTGGCAATGGTCATCTTCTTCATGCCGGCATTGGCATAACCTTCTTCTTGCTGTTCTTGTTCTTCAGCTTCTTTCCCTCAAGTTTCATCGCCTTGAGGAGATCATCAATGGCAGCAATGTCTTCCTCGGACAGGGGGCTGCCAAATAGCTTGGTCAGCCTGGCTCTGGCCTCCTCCTTTTTGTCCTCCCCGGCAGCTTCCGGTCCTAGTTTATGGATCATCAGTTCCTGCGCCAGCTCCTCCGTGGACTTCACTCCCTTCTTCCTCATCTTCTCTGCAATTCTACCACTCCTAAAAGTCTCGCCATGCACTGCTACAGGAATGCTCTCCTCCCTTATCGAATACAAATGTCCAGCCGAACTGTACAAAGCCTCACGACAACTAGGATCATCTCGATTTTTTTTTTTTTTGGAGATGCAGTCATTCATACTCTTATTCATAAATTGGTGAAACATGTTCATCGTTCCTTCAAATCACACTGGTTACGAAAATTACAAACACGTGACAAAGTTTAGATAATAATTGTGTTGTGATTCAAATTTTAACCGTGTTTTGTGTTTGGAACTCCAAAATTCAGGGGAAAAATATTGAGTAATCAGACAGAATGAGGACCGTTGGCAAATTGGCAAACTAATTACAAATTCTAGCAGAACCAAATAAATTCTATCATGTTGCTTCCACACCAACAATGCCCGCCAATTAAGCAAAGAGGAAAGCAAGCGTAAACTGCGAACTACAAGTGATATACTGATGGATATCAAGATGCTCAATAGCAGGGTCCGTGTTATCCATCAGTATCTTGTTGCCATGCAAAAAAGTCTGCAAAAAGGCAAACACATTACAGATACCATTAACAGAATAAAGTTCTTCATCTTGCTTGCATGTCTAGAGGCAGGTCCAAGGCTCCTCTTCCCGGCGTTCCCGGCCGATAATAGCCTTCACTGCAAGTAATCAAGCACTCCCGGGCTCAACTTCTTGACACTAGACGAGGCAGTGTACTCCAGCTCCGTCGTCAGGTGGAACTTCTATACAAGGATATCATAAATTACGGATTACTTAATGGTCAAAGAATGTGCAACTCGTCTCCCCAATCACGTGAATCAACTATCATAAGACGCCAGGAATCGCGTACCGGTCAAGTGCAAGCGTCGTGCAATCTCAAGCTTCTTTTTGGCATAATATAAATATAATTTTCGTCCTTCAACGTGATACTGTTTAGAGTTCAAATAATTAGTCACAGTATAAAAACAAAGCATGCATAGCACTAAAAAGGAACAAAGGAAATGTCATTAACAAACCTTATTGTCAACCATAAAAGCAAAGCTGTCTTTAACGTCGTCCTCTGAAGTCTGAAGTCAAAAAGAAAATACATCAACAGAAAGAGCATAAAAAGCATCAAATGCATGCCTAGTACTTACATTTTCTGGGATCTGCTTCCTGAAGATTTCAATCTAAAAAGAGAAACATGACAAGTCATAAGTAATACAAACAAGAACAAAGCAAAATTGGTCACACAAAGGTCAGTGGAACAGAACCTACATCCTGTTGAAATGCAAGGTCCACACTCCTACCGCGTTTGCCTGGAAGAAGGATGTTCTTTAAGATTAATTGGTTGAAAGCCTCTTTGAAACTCATCTGCTCATTATTGAGAGGAAAAAAACCACTCAGCTTAGGCAATAACAACACATAAAAAATAATCATCAATTGTGATATATATCTGGATACACGGTAACAACCTTCTGCCCACAGACTCGCTTCCAAATCTCAAAATATGCGTTACCGTCCATCGGCCATATTGATATCAACCTCATGTACAAAAAGTACTCCTAAATCAAGAGATGGGAGTTGTGAAAGGAACCAGCAATCTAACTTTGTTTAACAAAACAGATTGATCTTACCTCAAAGCCACGAATTGCTAAAGACAACGGCAAGTGTGAAAAGTCTGCTGCAATCTTGGTGGCTTGCCTCCCTACCTCACGTCCAACTTCTCTTAGCTGAAGAACAAAGGAGTTATCATGGCGCTTAACTATGCATGTAGTTTCATTACATTGTTTTCAAATGTTGTTCATGCTCACCTCACTGTCTTTAAGATGCAAATATTCTTTAATCCACTGCATTAAAGGATTGTCAGTAGGAGGGGGAAAACTAGCAAAGCACATTACCTTGAGATTTCTGAACAGCATGTCAACGTGATGCATACCTTGATTTTCTCTGTCATTTCACCCCAGTACTTGATATATTCCTCATCGATTTCGTAGCTGCTGAAAGTATTGCAGTACACTCCAAAGTTCAAGTACTCCTCACGAAACTGCCACCAAAAAGAGAAGCATTACATGACTGAAGAAACAAAACTTAAATCATTAGCACCTGCTTGAAAGTAATACAAGAATTGAAACATTCAGCTTTTTGATCAACTCAGTTCTGAACTCACACCTACACACTAAGTCATACTGATCCTAAGTGCGATCTGGCATTCAGATTGGCAGCACTACATAAAGAGCAGGAGGCAGGGTTGGCACCCCTTCTTTTCTTCAGCCCACGCTAAGCAGCCGCCAGCAGTTGCACCACCACCGCCCAGCTCCCGCGCAAGCCGCAAGCTTCCAGCACCAGCACAGGCCACTGTCGCCCAGGCGTCGTGGCCGTCCAGCTGTGTGCGTGTCCCGGCGGTCCAGCCGCGCGCGCTCATCCAGCAGCCTACGTCGCGACCTACCTCAGCTCGGCTGCAGCCTGCAGGTACTGCTCCCTCCTTCATGCTTCCCCAATTTCGCTCTGTTGCGACGGATTTGTTGCAATTTGTTAGCTAGTTACCTCTGCTCTGCTTTGCTGTGCTGTGGCTGGTTTGCTCAGTTCTGTTAGCTCTAATCAGCTGTTCAATTTTAGCTCCAATTCAGACAAGAATTTAGCTCTGCCCTGCTGTCTGTTGTGCTTTGTGCTTCAGACCTTCAGTCTAGCCAAGTGCTGCTATGCGCTGACTTGTTATTATTATTTATTATCAGAACCTTGTTACTTATTTTGTGAACTATGCGTGTGATTCACTCTTGGAAGAAATGTGCTGTGACTTTATCAACATGTGATGTTTGCCCTGTTTGTGATCTATTTCTCTATCTAATTGTGTTGATGAAAGCACTGATGTTGAGCAGTTTGATACTTTGATTCCTGCTGCTAGTTATTACAACTTACAAATATCTATGGCTTTGTCTAATAATTACTGAGGCAAAGAAGTGATAAAAGTTATGGTGTGAAGTTCACTAATTCATACATGTAAACCTGCTGGTCTGTGCTACAGTAACCTAACTGTTTAATCTGTCTTGCCACCGTCTAAATGTCATCTAGACAGGCTAAAAGCAGGGTCACCGCCTTTGTAGCGGTTAGCGCATACAAAACATGGTAAAAAGACAGAACTGTTCACAGCAAAGAGGCATCCCAACAAAGTGATCTTAGAGCTTTTGCTAAATGGCTTGCATTTCTTTCAGCTAGCCATTTCATTCCCCAAGAGAAACATTACTGGTATGGGTCTATGTGATGCTGTTGTCTATGGAAATCTACCGATAAAGAGTTTATCCTTTCAGAAAGGAAAGTTAAAATAACTTCCTGGTTAAGAGCAGGCACCAGAAGTCTTTCCCAAAAAAAAAAAAAAGAGCAGGCACCACAAGAATGGCCAGCTAACGTGTGAGCATGGAAACTATTGCGAGTGACGAACGGTCGCGCACGCAATGATGCAGTTATGCAGTTGCAACAACGATATTGAATGGATGCATTGACATAATGAAATGGTAAACAGGGCAGAGGCACGAACTTCTCTTTTAGGAACTATGTGCTGGTAGATACTCAAGTCACGGTTTGCAAGGTGCCCTCTGAAGATGGTCCAATCGAAGGTTTGAGATGGGACACGATCAACCTCTCCAGTGGCAGGTGCTGTACCCTCATCACTCAGCTTCGAAATCTGTAGGAAAATGGGGGTGGACACAAAAGTAAATGGAATTGTGAGTTAGTAACAAATTAACAGATTAAGCTGCAAAAGATAGACAATGGCGGTCGATCGAGACAGGAAGCCATATTACCTTGCTGCGATATTCCATTAAGCGTAGCTCATTGATGCGGTCAAACATCTTACAGGCCTCTTCATCGCTTATTCCCCCGAAGGAATGTCTTTCGCGCGATTGGAGCTTCTTCCCCAAGCTAATTTCCTCCTCGAGACTGATATTGTCTAGTGCCGAGAAAACGGATCCGGTGTCTTCCTCAAGATTGTGTTCGACTCCCAACATGTCACCTCGCATCTCCTGGAGTTGGATGTCCATCGCTTCAGAAGCATCCTCCGAGAGAGGAGATGACCGGATGGTCTTGCGCTTCTTCTCTCCCGTCCACGCCGTCGCGCTTCCGTCTTCATCGTGCGGAACAGACCGGGTGGCGGGCAGGATCCCCATCCTGATCTCTTTACGACTAGAAGCTGAGAAATCGTTGGGGTGTATGAGGGTGGATGGGGCCGTTCCGTCCAACTTTTCACTGAGGTTGATGAAGTTATCCATGAGAGAATGTTTCGGTCTGGATGAAGTTAGGTTAAGCCCCGTCCAGGTCCAGGCGGCGGCTGCCGGTGGCCTCCTCCGTCGAGGTCGCAGCGGCCCACGGTAACCTCCTACAAAGGCGGTGGATGGTAGCCTCCTCAGCCCCGGCCGGCGGCGACGTCCCGCGCCTATGCAAACCAGGATGCGAGAGACGGAAGAGATCGGGAGATTGAAGAAGGATTGAAAAAAAAAAGTGGACCAACCCTCCGTGCAAATCACCCCTTCCACCTTCCTTCAGCTTGTAAATCACCCCTCCCACCTCTTCTCAGCTTAGCCACTTTGCAAATCATCCTTTCCACCTTTCCTCAGCTTGTAAATCATCCCTCTCACATCCCCTGAGCGCTCATTTTGGATCAATATCGTGTGACTCAGATTGAATTTTTCATAGTTTGTACGGAGACATTGTTCCCACCTGATACGTTCCTTTGAAAAAAAGAAAATGAAAGAGGCTGGCGCGTGGGTCTTGGCTTCCGAAAAAAATCTGCAACTTTGAAATTTGTAGAAAAATTTTGTACACTTACAAAAAATCTGAAACAGATTGTGGTAGCTTTGTATAATCATACTCTACATGGAAAAACTACGTGTACTCATAAAATGGCAAATGGTTCAATTTTCATATTTGATTGACCGATGATAATTCATTAACTCCTAGTTAACTATTTCCATGTCCAACAAATTGCTCACCAAAAATAAGATGATCATATCCATATTTATAACACCATCAAACCAACTGAAACTTGATCATCATATCTGGATAGTCCCATCCAGTCAATCATACAGGCTAAAAAAATAAACCAGAAACAAGGGATGATCTCATCACCCCATCCAACCTTGTCCTCTAATCAAACACACTTTCAGTGAACTAGATGCGAATTTGAGATCAATATGTGGATTTGGCTGCCACAAGCATCGGGAGAGAATTACATCAATAACATTAATAAATCGCAAATTCACATTGAATACATCTCTTGCTCTGTTAAATTTGACTACTCAACGAAATTAGACAAGAAAAATGGTCAATGGTACAGTACCAAGGACATAACACAATTCCGCGGCAAACAGAGACCAAGAAAAAAAACTCTCACGCACATAGTACAAGAACCACAGAATAAAAAAAAAAGAGCGAGAGGAAAGGCCAGGCTTGCATCAAACAAGCTGTGAACACTACAAATGCCTTCCCCTCTTGAACGAACCCTAGTTGTAGTACATAAGCTGCTGGGCTGATGACTGGTTCGGATAGCCATCATAGAGGGCTTGTGAGCCGGCGGCAAGAAGCCCCGCAGATACCTGACCTGCGAGACCGTGTTGGCCTGCAATCTGCCCAGCTGCAGCCTGGCTTAAGGCAAGCTGCCTCTGATATGCCAGAAGTTCAGCTGCTGTGAAGCCTTGAGGGACACCTGGCATTGCTACAGCAGGTTGGTATGGAGCAGCAACGGGAGGGGGCAATGGTTTTGAAGCAGTCCCAGGAGGAGTTGGTTTATTACCCCATGAGCACTACAAGAGAACAAAGCAGATAAACCAATACAATTACATAAAGGTCAAGTAAATAGAAGCAAGGCATTTGTATAGATTGGAACTTACCTTAATCGGTTTCCCACGGACTACCAATCCATTGCCCATCTGAATGGCCAATGCGGCTTCACCATGGGTGCTATATCTCACAAATCCAAACCCTTTATCCTGTTGAACACGAATTTCCTCGATTGCCCCAACTCCTAAGTTAAAGAAGTGGCGGTGAAGCTCATCTCGGTTAACCTGGCCAGTTAAATGCAAGATGAATCATAGGTTACCCAACCTTCATACAGAGCAAGTAAAAAGGAATGATAAATAAATTCAGCTCCATTTTCATTTCGCATTAGTAACCCGGAAAGTCTGGTAAGCACAAATTTGAAAAGAAAAAAAAAAGCTTAGCACCCATTTGTTTCTACCTCATGTCCAAGGTTGCCAACATATACTGTTGTACAGTCAGGGTTGTTCTCTGGGTTCTCTTTACTTCCTCCATCCTGACTACCGTCCGTTGCTGCAGAATATAGTTGATAAATTGGTAAAATCAACACTGAAAAATATATATCATATTGACTAAATTACTTATTGCCAATTATGACCCACAAAAGTTCTTAATTTCATGGCACTCATTCATCTAAGTATGGTATCAATGAAAACACTAGAGGGAAAACACTGATGTTTACGACTGAAAGCATTCAATAAGCTAACCTGCATTACTGGAGCTACCATTTGTTAGTACAACTGCATTATGATTTTCAGTTTCTTGCTTCTCTTCTGAATTGTTCTTTGTTGCCCAGTTGCACCTTATCTGTCTGCTTCCAAGCCATTTTCCTATTGTAATATATTAATTGCAAAAGTCAGAAGTTGCAGCAACAGAACGTCACCAGACTACAGGCGAGAAAAGGAGAAATAGTAGGCTCTGATGGCATGCTCACCAGTCATTTCAGTTATAGCATTTTCAGCTTCCTGCACCAATAAAATAGCATTCGTGAGCTGGGGTCGAACAGATGGAAATGGCAATTCATTCTCAAACTTCAGTTGGAGACCAACTTTATTTCGTGGTATAACAAAATAAATAAATAAAAATGAAATTAACTTTCCATAAGTTCGAATTTCATCCATAGATCACACAGGGAGCCAAGTAAAGCTACGTAATTAGGCGTACAACCAGAAAAGTTCCGTGCCTCGCAGTAAATAGCATTATGAAACTACACAGAAAAATGGAATATAAATACATCAACAAAAAAAATCAATACTAAGGGCAAAGCACAACATTACATGTCTTAGCTTAGCAGTATTCTGCAAATAGTTCACTAGTTTGCACAATAGCACTCTAACAGAACCGGGCCAAGACAAATCCACCAGTACCAAACAATTCAAGCACCAAAAAATAGGTTAAACAATGAATCGTTGGCATTAGATCCACACAATGAAAATGAAAAAGTGCTTCAAAATGCAAAAAGCAAGTCTGAGTTTTGCATGCCTGTTGATTACGGAAGGAGACAAAGCCATAACCTCTGGAACGTCCAGTTTTGTTGTCCCACATGACTCGAGCATCACTGATCATAAATGAGAAAAATGAGAAATTCAAAGGCTAGAGACTAAGAAAAATGATTGAAGCTAGGAGAGGACAAAATTATCTCATTTTGAATTCTAATATAATAAGAAAAACGATTGATTCGATGTAGAGAATAGCAAAAACTTAAATATCAAACCAGCATTGCAAAAAACAGGTTGTAGGTACAGACTCATCATACATGATATATGTTGCAAAGAACTAAGGACTTACGAACAAGAAGGATATGCTGAGAAACAGGCATAAAGAGTTGCATCATTCACTTCAGAACTTAAATCACCAACAAAAATATGGAAATGCCCTGGAAATAATTCAATGGGCACGGTTAACCAAACAAGGCTCATAATATGAAAACAAAGAGACAGTAATACTTTAGAAAAAGTATCTCACCAGATGTATCCTCTCTCTGCGTACTTGCATACGCCCAGTTCACCTTGATTGCTTGCCCATATCTGTGTAAAAGGTTCCACGATGAAGAACATTACAGGTTAAGCTTCTGGAACTTGTGTTGTTCAATGCTAGTGTAGCAGTCAAACTTACATGTGACGGCCGTGAAGGGTCATGATTGCTAGAGCTGCAGATCTCCGATCATAGTAGTCAACAAATCCAAAGGAAGACTGCAAGAAACGAGTGAGTTCTCATCAGATAAAAGGGGGAAAAGACTGAAAAAAGTAGTTAAAGAATAATAAATCATATTGATATATTACAGGTAACAAAACCACTTAAATCATATTAATAAGCCAATAGTATCGAAGATACCAAAAGAACGAAAGCATCAAGTTCCAGATAAAATGTTTGTGACTGCTGGTAGTCAAGGCAGTTACAAGCTAAATCACATGAAACAAGAAACGTTGGAATACTATGACAAAATAGCATTGCCTTCCAAAAAAAAAAGGGGGGGGGGGGGGGGGGGGGGGAGAAGCAAATCATGGGCTAAGCCTAAGTACAGAAGATCCTTAAGTACAATCCAAATGTTAAATTGAAACACATTCATTTCTGATGTACTTAGCAATATGGTTTCTATTTTGATATTATAAGGTATGCTGCAGAAGGCCATTAAGTACAATCACCTTCTCTTTCCGGATGAGCTTGCATCTCTCCACAAGGCCAGCACTCTGGAAAACTTCAATCAGAAGACTCTCGGTGACATTAGGATTCACATTACCCACATACCTAGTCAGTAAAGCATCACAAGTCACAATCAGATTTTGGAAAAAAAAAAACAGTATAAAATACATATCAAACAACCATACTCATATGCTGCAATTACTACACATGTACAAATTTTGGCAGCAGCCTAATTGTGAAATTGTGCGTTACCTAAATTTGATGTTTGTATCTCGTGAAACTGCATATTGGTTTTCTTATTTTAAGGAACCACAGTTGCACAGATAAAAATAGACAAGCAAAATAAACTGTAAATCATATAAAAGTGGAAAGAAAAAAACAACACCAAAAGCACTCACACACTGCGACATGTGGATGGATCAAACCCAGGTGGAAGGTTGCCATTTGAAATAGGCTCCATCTGCAAAATATAAAATGTACAGAAAAATAAAAAAGAAGAACTGATTGCAAAACAAACTAAGAAAATGCAAAGCAAACTAAATAGAAATGTGTTGCTAATCGTAAAATTGGCCTAGAACGTAAAGCCCATGACTACAGGTAATGATTTATCCCAATGGCCACTAGCGATGAACACAAGCTGTTATGGCACGCAATTACAGCCATATGTCTTCTCTCTGCTGAAACAATGCCGTTCACTTCTTTGCATATGCGGCATTCTTACTCATATGGTTAACAGACTTCTGAACAACAGTGTATCAAGAATAATATAAAGCAATTAACAAGCGTTATGCACCAGAAGAAAATAATAATACAATCCCTAATGTCTAGACACAAACATCATAACAAAGGGCAAGGGGCAACCAAAATAGAATACTCAACCTCAAAGCAAATAACATTCTTCTGGGTTCATTACCAGATGACGTGATACGGCCATTGCCATTACCCAATGAACTTAGCCAGATAGAATAATAGATGGGGGAACAGAATGTAAAGGTATTGATAAAAAAAAACAAGAAACAGTACAAGTTAAAAGAAATCCCTTCAGCCAAAAACGTAGAGGGAGTGAGAAAACTATCATTCCTATGAAGTTAATCTTTTATGCAATCACATCCAAACACCTTCCTCTGAAAGTAAAAATTCATTGTAGCCGAAACAACAATGGAGACAACAGTATCCACATCTTGAGCCTAACAAAACACATATTGAGAGCAATAGAGTGCAATCAGCAACATTAATGCAACCACACTGGCTCCAATTCCACCGAGCACAAAGCTTGAAGAAACTCTACCTATCAAGCAACAGCTTCATCTACCGATATGGAGTTGTCTCACCAAGAAGGGACGCAAGAATGTACAGTTACCAACGGACAACCAAGAGAAATGCGCAAAGCTAGAAACAATCTTTCGAGCACACAAGCAGATCAGCGTGCATTACTGCCACTCAATGCACACGCAAAGCAACAGATCAAGAAGTAAGGATCCGGGAGGAAGACCTGGGTCATGGCCGCCGCTGCAGCCGCGGCGAGGACGCCGGACTGGTACTGCTGCTGCTGCTGCAGTGCCTGCTGCATCAGGAGCGCTTGCTGCTGCTGCTGTTGCCGGAGCCTCTGCTGCTGTTGCTGGTGGCTCGCCCCGGCGCCGTTCATCTCCTCCTCCTCCTCTGACGAGGCGAAGACCAGATCGAAACCCCGGCAAACCGAGGCCCCGTACGGATCGACCGACGGATCGGTGGGTTGGACCCGACAGATCGAAAGATTCGGGGGCGAATTCCTCGTGGGGATCGAGCAGGCGAACGGAAGAAGAGGAGGTGATATTTTCTTGGTTTTTTCCCTTTTTTTCCCTCGGCTGTTTTTCTCCTCGTCTTCGTTTCTCCCTATCGAGATTAGAGGGTGGAGCGGTAGGTTGGAGATTTGCGCCTCGGAAGAAGGTGACGTGGAACTTTCTGTGTGGCTCCTTCTCTCAATGGCAGGTGGGACCGGCGTGCTCTTGCTAGTAACTGCTTGCTCAGGTTCTCAGCAGCTTCAAATTTATAAGGATTTTGCTAAGCGTGTGCCTGTTCTGCCCAAATATCACGCACGTTGCGCACATTTAATCATACATTTAGGTTGGATTCTTAAGTTTCGTGCTTTTGCTCTCACTAGTAATTTCCAATGCGATAACCTCAAGATTTATTCGATGCGGGACAATGCGAATGTAGTGCATAATTTCATACTTCCTCCGGTTTTAAATTGTTGACGTTTGATTATTTTTGAGTTATGTTTGACCATTCGTCTTATTCAAAATATTTAAAAATCTATCATAGATTTTGTCATGATTAGTTTCATCATTAAAGGAAATTGAAATATAACTTGTAATTTTGCATTTTTAAGCTAATATTTTGAATAAGACGAACGGTCAAATGAAACTCAAAAATAGTCAAACGTCAACAATTTAAAACCGAAGGGAGTATAACACATTTGTGGCTACGCGCCTGAATTTTATCTTCCGTTCAGTCGACAACTTGCCCATCCGAATCAAACTACAGGGTTTTTTTTATGGCCTATTTGTTTAGACAACTGACAAAGGAATTGGGACAAAATCTAGCCCTCAGAGCTTCATCGACTGATTTTTTTTTCTTATTTTCAGGCGACTGACAAATAGCAACTCCCTAATTATAATTTGTAAATTGATTTTGTTATCAATAATTTGACACTTATAATTTGTAAAGATTTTACTCAGTCGGATTGGTTGATTCTTCTTTTTTTTTTTTGAGATTACACAGTACAACTCAGACACTCACAACGCACGCACACTCACCCCTACGAACACACGTACGCAAACCCTACCCCTATGAGTATCTTCGAAGACTGAGCCGGCAAATCCAGAGATACGAAGTCACCACTGGCGCCTCGCTGTCGACGGGAGCGTCGCCTACCACTGAAAGCACAAATGCCGTTAAATCCTTGAAAATTCGCTCCCACAGGGAGTCGAACCCAGGACCTAAGAGGTTTTACTTGGAAGCCTTAACCACTAGGCTAAGACTCCTTTCACATTGGTTGATTCTTCTAGGTCCGTTTGGTTTCCATACGTTTTATTGTAAACTAATAAAATGCGAGCCATGCTCACATCAGTCTGCATGCAAAATCACGTTGCTCGGTTGTCTGTTTTGTCAGTTGAAAAGCGATGTGTTTGTTTACTCATTGATTACATATTGCATCGAATAAGATCGACAAACAGCTAAACAAACATTATATAGTTTCTTTTGTCTAACATTCTCGAACAATACTTAATTTGTATTATCATAAGCCTCAATAGTTTTTTATTAAATTTAATGAATATATTCTAATACACACAAACATGATCATTATTCGATCACAGAAATAAATTGCAATCTTCCCATTATCTAAAGAAAAGCTTGCATGTAATGAGCCAGGACACGAAGAAACTCAAAAAAGTTGTATCCGCTCAATCTGGCTCGGATCAACCATTTGCATTCTGACAGCGAGGACCAAGCCCCAAACAACATCACGTTTTTCTTTTATCAACTTCTATGTTTCCCCTTAAGACTTTGCTAATTCCTAAAAGGGATACCACGAGGCTCAAAAACTGAAGCTTATGTTCGTTAGCACGCAGGAAATTCCATATTATGCGAAAAGGTTCACACTTACTCTTCCCTCCGGTAATAGTTCAGTTTACATTGGTCACACTCACTCCCTCCGTCCAGAAATATAAAAACTTATTGATTTTCGTTTTATTCAAAATATTTGTGAAAAATATAGGAACAAATAATTCATAAAATATAGCTAGTGTTAAAACAAGTTATAACAAAATAAATAATATTTTTATAATTTTGAATAAATTAAATGATTAAACATTATGTCTGAAAGTCAACAAATCCTTATATTTCTAGACAGAGGTAGTATTGCTATTGCACATCAACGCCCTCTATGTGTAATTGCTATGTCATAATTTGTAGCTACACTTCACCTAATTCTAGAGAGAGTGGTACTGGCCACATTTCCCTCAGATTCTGAGTATTCACTTCATCAACTTTCGGTTCTTCGATAGAACTCCTTTAAGCCTTTCACGCCATTGGCACCTGATATAACCCCCACTATGGCACCACCGGAGAAAGAGGTTCACGTTCCAGTGATTACCGTGATAGAGCCATAGAGGTAGAACCGGAAGGTGGCATTTTTTACAGGCCTCCGTATATGGTCCTCTCCCGCCATTGTTTGATGTCTTCTGCAACCTTTACCAGAGGGCACATGTCCAGTTCACTAGTTGGACGTGTGGTGAACCGCCAAACAATAAAAATCTTTCTGAAGAATAGTTTAACAGGTTGTGAAAGTTGCAAATCTTCGAGTTCCATGTTAATGGACAAAGTTAGCATCTTGGCATCATTGCAGTACAAACGAACATGATTCTTAATCTGATGGAGCTTGCAGCGCGAACAACCTCTACATCAATTACCCAAACCTCCTTTTCACGTAGAGATGAAAATTTGTCTGCCACTTCTGCGTTCTATCTAGACTTTCACACCGGAGGAGCGAAGAGACCTCGTCCCACATGTTATCCTCTCAGTCTTTTACCAGGCTGAAGAGCGTAAACTATGACACTTCTTGAGAGACATCGTCCACCCATGGACTCACCTCGGTTAACTTCTCACCTGTTGATGTGAGTTCATGGCTTTGTTGCTTCGTGTACGTCTTTGAAAACATGACAGATAAACAATGGAAATGTTGTCTATCCAATTGCATGTGCTATAAAACAATAAATAAGGGATAAATTCCTACGTAAATATAGTAAATACGAAGACCTTGAGCAAATAGCGGAGCCAAACTTACATGTTGCAATGGAGATTTTTTGACAGCCAGTGCTTGGGTTAAACAGAATACATTGCTGCAGTTACCGACCAGTAGGCAGCAAAATCGTTTGCAGTCCGTACACATTCTGAATAAATTGGTGTACAAGGGGAACACAGTTCATAAATTGCAGGACCAATCTTTTTTTTTTTTGAAAAAAGGTCAGAATAATCTAAAAGTGGGTTTAGACATTCAGATTCTACTGATGGCTTGATGAGATTCTTAATATCAAAGTTTTGCTAAAACTGAAAATCTTAATCTCACAGTTTCATTAAAACTGAAATTGACAGGAAAAACCTTCATGATCGCATATACCTGTAACACGAGAAGATATTAGACCACTCTGAGCTTATATTTGTATAATATAATCTGATCAGTGCTGTATTTAGGACTGCCCTGAGACCTTGATATGTGTAACATCATCCTTTCGTTCAAAACTTATTGCATCTCAGCAATATTCGGTCATCTTGTATCTGCGTGATCTGGGCTGCATACATTGCAAGGAATATGGACAGCAAGTGATTTGTACCGATATCTCAACAGTCAGTAGTTGCTATCTGTCTAGGTAAATAATGCATAGCAACAAGCATCTCAGTTTGTCATTTAGGAAAAGTAGAGGTATATAAAATAAGATATCCAATGGCAGTGTTTAGCCATCTCAAGCCCCCAACATTCAACAGTAAGTATATGGAGGCTAACTGAAACAACACCACATAATGTTTCGGACGTCAAATTTTCCTAATATGTTCCAAAAAGTTCCCAGCTAATTTCCTCAATTCTGTCAGAAAGGATCCTGCATTGCCAGTGAGGGTAGTTTCCATTGGCGAGACTGTGGTGATAAGAACAAAGTTTTCTCCATTGCCAACATCTATTTCATACAATTCTGCAAAAACTTGGCGAAGAACATCAATCAGACTCTTGTAGAAGGATCCATCTGAAGGAGGCGGGATTACATTCAGTATCAAAACCCCATGATGGTGTAGGATTGTGCGCACAGCATGAAGTATGCTTCCATGGGTCATCTCCAGCGGTGGCGCGCTGACTCCACACATAGCATCAGAGGAATCAAGGTCCACCATAACTGCACTGAATTTGACATCAGGCTCCCCTTGACGAGCAAGATCCTGGATCATCTGAATTGCGTCACCAACATGGACAGTAAGTAACTCATCCTCCACCAGTCCAAAATAATTCCTAGAAACATCCAGGACAGCATTATCAGCCTCTATGCCGAGTACATTGAACTGCAGTCCCACTCTGATCGACATGGGGAGTGATCCGCCCCCAACTCCAGCACAAAGGCACCTGGGCCTAGATCCGGACTGAAAACTCTCCTCAATGAAAGGCGCAATCACTGCGAGGCCGGCAACCATGGCCTGGAGGTAAGGCTGTACTAACGATCCACCTGTCTGGGGCTGTAACAATCCACCTGATCCCTCTTCCAGTGCCTCCAACAACGAAGGAGCAGCAGCAGCAGCAGGCGACTGACAGGCAAGGCGCACCTGAGTCTGCACAAGGCAGGGCATGCGCTTGAACCGCAGTCTGCGGCGCAACTCGGCCGGGCCAGGAGCACAGTCGACAGACACATCCTCGACGACCATCTCGCCAACAACCGGGCCGTCGACAACCTTGATAGGAGCGAGCTCAAGGAGGTCGTCCTGGAAGGAGAGCAACGGGACGTCAGGAATGGCATTGTGCCGGAACGCGGCGATGGGGCAGAGAGCAAGGAGGAGGGGGAGGAGACAGGCATGAGCAGGGTCGGGGTCCGGGCGAGCGACGCAGGAAATGACCCGAGGAGAAGGCGCGGAGAGCTCGGGGCCGACGAGTATGAGACGGGAGAAGTGGGAGGAGAGGAGGAGGTGGAGGTGGCCGGCGCGGGTGGAGAAGATCCAGTCGCCGTGCCGCCCGGCCGGGACGAGCATCGCCGCCGTGCGCGGGACGGGCGGAGCCGGGAGCGGGGAATCTAGAACGGCCACCCGGAGGAACTCCACCGCGCCGCCGCCGCCATCCCCGTCCCCGTAAGGATTGGAGGCGTCGCGGAGGAGAGGGTTCGGGAAGGAGAAGGAGACGAAGCGGGAGGGCGCGATACAACGCAGGCCCTCCAGCTCCGGTCTCACCGCCATCGCCGCTGGACACCAGGTGGTGGCGGCGCTGCGCGGCCAAGAGCGATCCCTTCAGGAGGGTCTCGTCTCCGATTTAAGTGGTTTCTAATGGCGGAGAGGGTGACCTGATGAAAGAGAGCGTGAAGCCCAAGGCGCCGGTCCGTCCGGTCGCCAGCGTCGCCTTCGGCGCTGAGTTGCTGGCCCTCCCGGCGGCGCGCCCAGGGGGGAGATGGCGGCCAAACTGCTCTCTCCGATGCCTTCGTTAGTTCGTTGTCGCTGTATTATGGGGCCCATCAGTCCGTGTAGTTCTTCAGAACAGTGAGTAATTTTCTCTCAAAAAGATCAACTGATATCTGTGTAAACAAATCCACTTCAAATTCCCTTTTAATTTAACGAGTTAAAAAAAGTTCAACTGAGTCAGGAAAATGTTACTCAATGGATTAATAAAGGGGAAGGTATGCAGCCGAGTTCATGAACAATGAAACCAGTGTAAACTGATCTTATTTCTGTAGTAACTTGTAAATGGTGATCCCAGACAACCTCTAGGTTACAGCTTACAACAAAGCATATACAAGGAATCTATATATAGGTGGGTGACTGTAGTATACAGATTGTATGGCTGTCAAAACATAGCAGAATAACTAAATCTACAATGCTACAACGGAGACAGACCATAAGTACATTTGCTAGAGGAACTTCTCCACCGCATTGCAAGTTTTCAGTCGTTGTTTTTCTAATGTTCAACGTTGGCATGAACTTCAGAGCGTATACATTTACTCTACAATCATTAAACCAGAGCCTAAAATATTGGCAATATCCTCCGTGTTATCGTCAGACTGACATACTCCCCCCTAATGAAAATTACTGTCGTTAGGACAGCCCGACGCAGTTCAAAAATGAACTGGCCCTGTTGTCTGAAACGAGTATAAAATACGTCCGGAGGGAGTATATGAATGCCAATCTTGTGACACCAGCAGATATATGGGTCATTGAGTTGATGATGGCGAGTTTCCACGCTCCTAGTCACCAGTGATCCTCCAGGGGTGACCCCCATCTGAACTGCTGCATGCTTGGTTGGGTAGAAAGCTGTCTCCAAAATCACCAACCAATCTCATTTGCATTTCTTCTTGGGGAGAAAGAATCCTGATGCACCGTACGCAGTTCACAAAGTCCCTGCAAATGCAAAGCAACCAATCTTTATTAGTTATATAAAGGTGAGACAAAGTGACGAGAAATTGAACATGGCAAGAAGTTTGTAGTTACATAGTTAAAACAGTTGGTTTAAGAATTTCTCCTTTTTTATAGCAATATTCAGTTGAACTAAGAAATATAATTCTACTCAAAGCAACAAATAAATTTCATAAGAAGCATCGATCAAAATGCCAAAATTGTTCAAGGTTCAGCACTGCTCACTGTCCCCATTGATTGTTTCATTTAGCAGCCTCTCCGTTGCAGAAAGCAGTGTGCCATTTAGGATTGTTCCTAACATGCTAGCTAGTTTTGTATAGGCAAATGGGAAAACAAGCTTATATGACTTACTCCCATGGGTCATCACCAACTAATAGAACATCCTTCTCGTGATCTTCATATACTAGCTTCCAGCCAAATCTATTCTGGTCACTGAGTTGCCCCTCAATACCAAACATTCGGGCAATGTCATGTTTTAGTTCATCATATCCAGAATATCTGTTGATGTCGATAGATCTTCCTACAGCTCCACGCTTGTGCACCTGTGCATAAATCCCTTTGTCAGATAGCGCTTATGCGAGAGTGAGTCTGGCCCTCAGCATTATTCCATGAATGCTAGGATAAAATAAGACAATTAAAATTTCTACCCTAAGTCTACCTTCATCAACTGATTTAATTACAAAGAAAAAAAAAAGGGGGCAGCCCGGTGCACGTAGCTCCCGCTTGCGCAGGGTCTGGGGAAGGGTCCGACCACTTTGGGTCTTTTATACGCAGCTTTTCCCTGCATTTCTACAAGAGGCTGTTTCCAAGACTTGAACCCATGACCTCAGGATTTAATTATAAAGAAAAATCAAACAGATTTTTGGGTCATCATTCGGCGTGAGTTACCTTTAGCAACAGGTTCAAAGGTGAGAAAAGGTAATTTACTTTAAATCCATACTGAAATATATTTAAGTGGCAGTTTCCATATTTTTAAATAGTTTACTTTAAATCAATAAAGTGTTATTGTGGGGAGCTATAAAGTCCAAAGTAAATGAAGCAATTTGATATGTATTCCCTATTGTTGTAAAATGAAAAACTGGAGCTAAACATATAACAGACCTTGGTGTAGGTTCGCATTCGTTGATGTGATGGGGCTGAAGCTCGAGGATTTGTATTCAAGAACGGGGTATCATTCATTGAAGATTCTATAGAATTGAATGGCATATCAGCAACACCAAATGGATGTGAGATCACTGAAGATGATAACTCTTGTTGAGAATCCCTTGACGAAATGTAGTTAGAGATGCCATTTCCTGGCATCTGACCCATGTATTTCTCGTTTTCAATGTTATTAGCGAGTAAAGCATCTGCATTAAGGGACTCCAGTTGGCTATCAATGTTGGCTCCAAATAGAAGGTTATTTCCTGGATCTGCAACCTCAAATTCACTATCTGGGACCGTGTCTCTTAACAACTGATGTTGATTGAAGGATGAAGGTGGAAAGTTTTGTTGCAATGATCCATCAGCTTGAGAAAGACAAACTGAAGTAGCTGATGAGGAAGAGTCCAAATAATCCACTTGAGGGGTGTTATTCATGTAGTCTTGCCCAGTAGCTGGCCTTTGCTCAGTCATCTTGGGAATTGCCACTGTTTGCTTTGTGCTATGATGTGGCTTCATTTCCTGTTCAATCCTAGGGCCCAAAGCAATAGATGACTGAGGTGTCTTTGCTACAGTAAGTAAACTTTGGTTCTTGGAGGTACTTGGGATTGATTGCAAATAAATAGGATTACTGTTCCTGGATGGTGATGTTGAAGAAGGGGGAACATCATCTGTCTTCAATGGCTGCACTCCACCAGGCATATGCAAAGAGCGAGCACCCATGGAGGTAACAATTTCGGATTTTGCGACAGAAACATCATTCCCACGAAAACCTTGAATCAGAGGCTGTTGCTGCGTTGGGTACTGAATAGTGCTACTGTTTTGCATACCAACCACTTGTGAGTGCTGAGCATTTGACTGGGAATGTACCATTTGTTGCTGCAATTCCAGGATCATTTTCTGTTGATCCGTGATCAGAGGCTGCTGCGGTTGAAGAGCCTTGAATAGTTGCATTTTCACCTGATGATCAGACAGCTGTGGGATCATGTTTGCATCACTGGGTACCTGGGCAGGCTGTATCTTTATTTGTTGTTGTTCCTGCATTGGCTGCTGAACTTGCTGCTGCTGAACCTGCTGCTGCTGCTGCAGATGTGGTTGCTGTTGCTGCAGAAGATGGATTTGTTGAATGCCTCCATTTACAATGGTGTGATTTTGGGCGAGGGGTTGCTGTTGCTGGAGCTGAGCCTGGACAATGACCTGAGGCTGCTGATGCTGGGCCTGGAGAATGATTTGAGGTTGATGGAGTTGAGGCTGTGCAATATTTATACTCGGTTGGCCGCCTTGCACTGGTTGTGTAGTAGGGTGCTGCTTTTGTTCAGAATTGCACTCTTGAACTACTTTCTGTTGTACTATAACACTTCCCAATTGGTTTGGTGTGGCTATCACTTTTGCTAACTGTTCGATCTGCTGGTTTTGTGGAGGTAGCAATGAAGTGTTGAACTGGATATTATTTTGTTGCAGGAACTGGGGCTGGAAGCTGATTTGCCTTGATATATCAGCTGCAGCCAGAGTTTGTACAGGTTTGCCAGCTAATGAGTCTAGAAAATCTGGTTGCATGACTGTGCTAGCGAGTGAGGGATTCTGTTGCATGTTCATCCACTGAACTAAACTTAATCCCGGAACTAGACTGTTCTGATTAGTAAAATCTTTCTTGTCAATCACATCACCAAGCCATGGCATGGTCCGCTTAAAAGGATTATCCATTTCAAAGGCATCATCATCTAGAAATATAATTAAACTATTAGAAGAAATATGGCAAGAAAAGCAGAGATAACCATTGGAAAGGATATACAATTAATAATTCGGTGCATGTAGTGATAGTATTCATTGCCAGAGTGGGATGTTATTGGGCCAAGAACTGTAGCTCTCACCTAATATCCCATGTTGTCTTGGACGTTTTGCAGTGAACAATGGTGAGGGATAGATGAAGAATGGAGCGATGACAGGTTCAATCTCCCAGAGGGAAACCCTGGTACGCCTCTCACTTGGTGCTGCTTCATCCCATGCAACCTGCATATGCATATATTTCTCACATAAAAAACAAAAACATGCAAAATTTTGCATATTTAGTTTGATTTATCAGACCAAACCTGAATATTGCGCCATTGGGAGTTTTTCCACCTTACAGGATCCAGATCACTTATACCAGTTATTGTGCCCATGTACCTGCAGAATATTGTCAGAAGTTCTGATTGTTAGAAAGAATTGTAGCAGCTGGGTAGAGAAAACTGCTTTCAGCTCAGAATATGATACACCAACAAGCAAACTTTGTAAAGCTGAGTAGAAAACTGCATGCAGCTCAGAATATGATACACCAAGTATTCCAGATGCAGCAAAATGGTGAATTCTAGGTAGCCAGCGTGGCAAGATAAATCCATGGATCTTTCCAGTGATTTTGATGTAATAATAACACCCATGCATTCCACATATTAGCTAAAGCTAGAAATGTATACCTTCTTGTTCCAGATTCTTCAGTTTCAAACATCATTCTAAACCGCATGCCAAGAGATAATTGATTGCTATAGACAGCCTTCTGGTACTTGGCAAAAGGAATCACAAATTCTGAAGGACTAGTCCTGAAGGGGAGAAATTGAAACTTTTAATGCATCACTTATTTATATATTATAAGCCCTGCAGAGGATGATATATTTACCTTGGGTTATAGAATACTGTAAATTGGCTGTTGTTAGCTGCTGCATGGGCTGCAGCAGCAAGTATTCCAATATGCATACTATCACTAGATAAAACAGATGACGAGAGATTAACAGGTTGCCTATTTGCTCGCCGTATCCCCAAGAGGAGTTGATGTTTCGCATCCCTACAGTTACAAAGGCAGGACATTCGGTGGCATTAGTTATCCTCTCTGAATTGCTACATTGACTCTAACGGAATCAAAACAGGAAAAATAAGGCCTTCACCCTCAACATTTACCTGATAAATAAGACCGAGTCACCAGCAAGAAGTCTCTTTCCACTGATAAACAGGCTCCAGCCAGTAGTCAGCAAATGCCTTTTAGGCTGGCCTGATGGAAAGGAAGAGAACCATTCAAAAAATTTGAAAAGGTTTGCTTAAACTACGAAGTTATACTGAAATTGCAAAAAACAACGACGGTAACTATATTTGAATATGGCCTAAACTAACTTTTACTAACTTTGCCAAGAAGCAAACTTTGACCTTTCTTATCCTGACTTACCTCGATATATATGGCGGAATGTCCAAGTTGAATCATGCAAATCCCTGGCCTGCAGTTCCTGAGCAGGAGGTTGCATTGAGAAGTCCTATGCACAGTGAAGTGTGGACAATTAGGACAAACTAAGAAATCAACACTTGATCTGTTTCCAGCATAAGATGTTGAGAGTTCTTACAAGAGGGGGGAAAATGCGCTCGGCGGAACGCCGTGGCACAGAAAAACCTCCATGAGTGCTTGTATCACTTGCAGTCAGTGTTTTACAGAAGAATTCTGTTTGTGGCCTGGATTGTTTCAGTGCAAGCTCTGATGCCAGCAACGTCTCCTTGTCACACTGTGCCACCTAACAGTCCCAATTCCAAAATCAAGGTGTTACAGGTACGTCCTATAATGCTGGTGATATAATTGAAGATAGAGAAGTATGACCTACATTGCTAACCGGCTGGAGAGTCATTCGAGCATAAACTTCATCCGTGTCAGGATCAGCCTGCCAAATTGTGTTGAGAGACGCAATCACATAAAACCGTCAACTTAAGAAAGCACTAATTTAGTCACCATTCTTTACCAATATGTGTTGAAAGAAACATTGCTTACATGCATAGTTACACTATGGAGGATGCATATAAGCTTCGATGGAAGATTTGGATAGCTCGGAATTTTGGCATCTGCATCCTTTCGCATAGATGCTGCTACCTGAAAGCGGGAATCAAGATTGTTCACCATGAAACTCCAGCCAACTTGCATATTATTGCAAGTATTCAAGTGATTTTACTAAAGGCTTCTCTTTGTATAACATCAACATAAAAACTGGTAAACATGACACTAATATTCATATGAGACTCCATCTTAGTTGCGCAAATTAGGATGATAAAAGGTTCGCTACTTAATAATATCCTTGTGAGTTGACATTAGCATCAAGTAGACAGCATCAATCAACTGCTGAAAAACTAAGGAAATTTGTTCCTTCCCACTAGAATGTTAAACAAATTAAGGCGACACTTGATGTATATGTTACATATTTACCACTAGAATGTTAAACAAATTAAGGCGACACTTGATGTATCTGCAAGGAGGACCAAGAGTAGAGCATCATGTAAAGGGGCATCAAAAAAGCATTTTACTTTGTGCACTGATACATCTCCAAAAAGCAGAGATTACAACAGAAAGAAAACGAAGTTAGAGGAACTAAACATCGACATTTTATAGTCATTACAACAAGCCTTAATTATGAGTAGATGGCAAAATTCCAACTCCCAAATTTTTCCGCCATACTGCACAAAAGGCCACTTGGGAGAAAATCACTTCTTTTTTGTGTGTGTGTGTATCGAAATCAAAAGCATTTTCCGGCGAAGCTCTAAGAACCAATTGCCGGCGGACACCAAACCAACCATGAAACGACACACCACTTCTACGAGCTCTTTCTTACTGGCGAACGCGACGAGGAGGCGACAAGAAAGAGACAAGCCGAAGAACGCCAAAAAAAACGCGAGAACAGAACAAAGGGGAGCAATTTTGCTCATCCGAAGATTGGGGAAAACTGCAGCTTTGATCAAGAATCGTCGCCGCACCTGCTCGCTGTGGCCCTGGGGGAAGTAGACGACGAGGCTCCCCGCCGGCGGCAGCGCCACGAGCGGCCCCGCGCACGCGTACCACAGCTCCTCGTTCACCTTCTTCCCCTTCCCCTCCACCGAACCCCCCTCGCCTACCGCCTCGCCGGAGCTCGTCCCCGCCGCCGCCATCCCCGCCTTCCCAGCTGCCAATCACAGAGCCTCGACCTGCCCCCGCCGCCCCCACCGCCGCCGCTGCGCGGGAAGCATCGCCGGGTGGCCGGCAGCGAGGAGGAAGGGCGGATTTGCGGAGCAGCTCCCAAGAAAAGGCAAAGACCCGGCCGCAGCGAAGAACAGAGCAATATAATAGTGCTAGCGCAGCGTCGCTATGCTCATGCTGCGGCCGAGCCTACTGGCTGCCGTACCGCTAACCCGCTTGTTAATCGCAGCTTACTTGCTGGCCTCGCTGATCAGCTCATTGATTAATCGCCGCATCTGGACGCAGCACGGGCGCGCGAGAATTTTTATTATTCGCCTCTGCTGCGCGTGACCTTTCTGCTGTGCCTCGCTTTTGATTTTTCTTCGCCTATACTACTAGTACTGTTTTCATTTGATCTGCCGCTTCTTTTTTTTTCTCTCCGTTGATATTGATTTGCCACCTTTTTCCTGTTTCAAGGCTTTGATAAAAGGTAGGCGAGAGGCAGTTTCGGGTAAAGTTTTGCTAGTGGATTTCCTGGTTATGGATCACTGTTGCAAGTACAGAGAAGAGTTCCATTAAGCACGACGCTTCATGATTTGCACGTGTCCATCAAGCAAGCTTGGGTCAAAGAGGTCCTAGTTTATGTACGCGGGTTTTATTTTTTGCTAGCTTAACAACTGTTAGGCAGGACCGATTGACCAAAGACTGCAAAGCAAGCCCTTAACTGCTACCAGCATGCTATATTATTATCTCTGTTCTCTATCGTATTTGCCATCTTTTTCAACCTTGACTATTTATATTTATAAATATAAATTATTTTAAATATAAAAAGTTGCATATTATGATGGTTGATTTAATGTTGAATCTAACAACATTATTTATACTTTGTCAAACATTGTGATTTTCTAGTATTATTAGTTGAAAAAATTAACTTTGATCAAACTCAAAAATACTTAAAGAGTAAGTAAAATTTAAGGGCAACTACGCAAGCATATATGATATCGTACCTGTAACTCTATTTCTAGAACACTAAAGTGATGAAGGGACAGTAATATCCAGAGAATGTGACTATGGTACACATACACTATGCTTATGTAAATTTTCTTCTCCTGTTTTTTTACAACTTCTCTAGTTCTGTCCAAAATAGGGGTATAATGAGAAATATAGCATAGTCGGGAATTTTTTTAAAAAATAATATTTTTATTAACCAGAATTACAAAAATAATACTAACATCAGATAAATTACAAAATAATACACCTTCGCACGTTTGTTGCACGAAAATTCAATTTTCATATGTTGGTCGCACGAAAATAGGGCTTTCGTACGTTGGATGCACGAAAACAAGTTTTTTATTCGAAAATAGGAGTAGTGGTATGTTGAACGCATGAAAACTAATTTTTTATTTAACAATAAGAGTAGTGGTATGTTGGGCGTACTACTATAGTAGTACGTTCAATGCACGAAAATTATGAATTATTATTTTTTGGCTCATGCAATTTTTGTTTCTCATTTGTTTAGGATGGATTTTCATTTATATGTCGTTTCTTATATTTTCTGTACGTAAGTGAAAATAAAATAAGTTGAATTTACTCACCGGTAGAGCAAGTGTGTCTTTTCTAAAAACATATGACTGGAAAAAGTTGATGGAATTTTTTCATACAATACTCTATCTTGTTAAATAACAAAATTTGGATTTCGGGCCTTGTTTCAAGACTCAGAAGTTTGCTTTGTATATAGTTCAAAATTACATTTACACATAATGAATTATAACTATACGGATAGTATTTTTTTTATTGACTGAGTAGCCCCCTCTAAGTTTGTTTGTTGTTATATAACCTTTTTAGCTCTATTGTATAACTTCTCTTGTACAGTCTTACTTTGTGGAATTTTCATATCACGTTTGACACTCTACCGGTGCGTAAATTCTACTTATTTTATTTTCACGTACGTACAAAAAATATAAGAAACGACATATAAATGAAAATCCATCCTAAACAAATGAGAAACAAAAATTGCATAAGCCAAAAAATAATAATTCACAATTTTCGTGCGTTGAACGTAGTACTACTAGTAGTAGTACACCCAATGAACCACTACTCTTATTTTTGAATAAAAAATTAGTTTCCGTGCGTTCAACGTACTACTACTCATATTTTCGAATAAAAAACTTGTTTTCGTGCATCCAACACTCGAAAACTCTATTTTCGTGCGACCAACATACGAAAACTGAATTTTTGTGGAACCAACGTGCGACAGTGTATTATTATTGTAATTTCTCTGATTCTAGTATTATTTTTGTAATTCTGGTTAATAAAAATATTATTTAAATTTTTTTTCTCATATTCGGTTTCTAAAACTGATAGTCCCTCCGTCTATAAATATAATGTCCATCTTGTTTTTGTCCCAATAATAATATATATAGTCGGCAACACAACACAACAATGTCCTACGGCTGCAACTTGCAACCAACGATGGATTAATTCCCAAAACGCTGAGCAAAGTTTTCGCCGGCTGCGCCATGCTCAACTGTCTGCGGCGCGTGACGCCGCACCTAGAGAGGCCATGGATGGATGGTAGTGTTGTTGGACAGGGCGGCCAGCCCACCTCAATTATTTGACCTAGCTAATGGACAGACACTGCTTCTCCTCCTACTGCTCACTCACCAATGAATCAGTGATGAATAATTTCGGTTGGCTGTTTCCGTGTTCCGAGACTTCTCTGTTTTTCTTTCTTTCTTTGTGTGCCACTAACTTCATGTAAACAAGTTTACAAATGCAAGTGTATCTTTCTTTGTGAGCCACTACATCATGTGAATAAGCACATAAATGCTAATATACTCTGCATTGCTTTCTGCACATTCTGTGACACGACGGATCCAAGCTATCCACTGATTGAATTGGCGAGGCGAGCATGCTACTCCGAGCATAGTATGCATTTCTGTTCATCAGGAGACGGAGCCTTGCGTCGACGTGTCAGATCTTCAGCCGAGGCCCGAGAGAAGTGCCGAATATATGTATGCATGCAACTCTGCAAGGTTTGCTATGAACAGTCAGCCGAGTGTACAGATAGTCTAATGAATCCTTCGCAAAGAAAAAGGTCGAAAGAAGGATAATGCTCCTGTAGATGTTATGCTTTTGCTTGGCACATGCATGCGTGCAGAACTCATATACTGTCATAATTATGACCAAGACAAAGATCCTGCATACGAGTGCAGAGATAGGTCGGTGAGCGGTGATCGAGTTCCAAATCCCTGAAAATGTTTGCTCGCGTTTCATCTACAAACCTTGAACACACGAACTGAAAATAAAGGGGCTCTATACCCTACCAAATCTTAGGATGACGCATACATATATGCTCTAAAATATTTTTTCCATATGCTCCAAAATATCACGATACTCCCTCCGGAAGGCATGCATGCAACGCCATGTTCACCATCACTCGTTCTGCTGGCAGCAAGACATGCAGCTTGTGTGAACAGTGGACTTGCAGTTGCAGATAAGCGGCAATGCAGACCCTCGTTGGATGCATGCTTGCTTCAATTCGATGACTGCTGTTGTGCTCCAGATGCGCAGTGCTCGATCAGAACGCGATTCTGCCCTTAGTGCACGCGCGCTCTTGACAGGTGAGGAGCGTCCATTACGTTCGAGTGTATGGGGGTATATATTCTCAAGCTGCTGCTAGCTTAGTATTCCCTCTGTCTCTAAATATAAAGGGTTGTTGACTTTCAGACATCACGTTTGACCATTCGTCTTATTCAAAATATTTATAAAATATAAAAATAATTATGATAATTATGTTATATTTAAAGTATATCTACTGATGAAACAAATCATAAGAAAATAAATATTATTTTTATAAATTTTTCGAATAAGACGAATGGTCAAAGGTGATATCTGAAAGTCAACAAACCCTTATATTTAGGGACGAAGGGAGTAGCAGCATTGCAGATTCGTGCAATTTTTCGTTTTTCAGTCCGCCGATCGAATATGACTTGCATTTTGCATGACGCCCTGAGGAATACAGCAGTACATTTGAAGACTGAAAAGTCGCTATTCCCATGCGCGTGGAATAAAGTTTTGATCCCCCAAACGATGGAGCCTAAACCAACAAAAGAGCATCCTAGTTTGATTCGCTGACGTACCTATGCGCGCGAGCCGTGCATCCAGGAGCTTCGGCAGCAGCATTTCTTTTCCCCTAACGAACCGGCACGACACGATCGAGATTGATTAATTGTGCCATTTCACTTACAGAGAGGGGAAAAAAAAGATTACAACACCCAACACCAGAAGTTATAGGCTGCGCTGTAAATTTAGTTACGTGCAAAGGTCGTGCAATAGATTCAGCTGCTCTACTATTACTCGATCCGTCAGTGACTCTCGTACGAGGTAGAGTTGATGGAAACTTCAGCCTACGTAGTTTAATTTTTCTCCCTGAAAAAAGGAACAGTCTTTGAATCGACGCAAAGAGATCGAGCGGCTCCATCGTCGTCCGTCCGAGGCGGCACGGCGGGACGCGCGACGTTGGCCGCCGGCCAACTGCCGCGCACGCGCAACCAAACTAGGCTTATTAGCACGCGGACCAGTTGGAGAAGATGATCGATAGGGTTTGAACCAAATTAATCGAGACGTACGTACGCCACATGTACACAACCGAAACGTGAGAAGGAGCCAAGAGCGAGAGAGCATGCAAGGACGACGACGCCGCTTCAGGTCCCTCTGTGAGAAATGCATGCATGTATCCGTCGCTGACAGCTGAAGCAATGGTGGGGCTCCATCGATCGGCTACTGGATGGATCGAGGAGCACGGGGACCTCAGGCATGGTGGTGGCGTGCCGATGGATGGGGACGACACATCACGCATGGACCCATATTGCATGGCTCGACTCGCTAGCTAGGGTCCAGGACTCCAGGGCCCAGGCAGGCCCGGTCGATGGCTGTGCATCAGTGTCCCATGCCATGCGTGGACAACAATCCTGCTGCTACCGATTAAATCCACGCATGTGTCTGAACACTAAGGAAGATCGATGAATCTCGTCTGCAAACTTGTTGCCGCGCGTGGTAAGTAAATACTCAGGTCGGCAATTTGGCTGTGCCTTAATTCCTCTACAGAAAAGGGAAAGAGATGAATCTAACTACACAGGCAAGAATATGAGACAACCTTGACGAGCATGTTTATCCTTGCCTCACGGTCCTATCTGTTCGTATATATCTTCACAAAGATAAACGAGGATCGAGTCGATGTGCTCGATGGTGGTAGAGATGTCGTCCACTTCGTCTCACTCTCCATCATCAGCTAATACGCCAGGCTGAAATGCGTCAAAAGCGGCCATCTCGAGCCGTGCTGACCCTGTTGGAAAGGCGATCTATATATCGATCTTCTTTGCTGGATTCTCGATCGCATAACCAGACCTGATGGGATGCAAAGCGAGAGCACCTTTGTCGATCGCCACGGCTTCGTGCAATCGTGCGACGGGACACCACTCCGAGCAAGTGCCGGCCAACGGCCGTTGGATGCTGCTCCGTTCAGTCAGGGTCTCACTCATCATGATAGCTTAGCCCAGCTAGAAATACCACTGGGCCCAGATTCTCGCCGGCTCTGTCGGGCGCTGACTGGCCGTTGTTGCCTCCTGCGCGAGCGAGCACGGCGGCCCTGCAAGGCCCAAGCGAAGCTGGTGCGCGCATCAACATTTCACGGACCTTAGCACAAACGCTTCGTATGGCCCAAGAAAGGCCCAATCTTCATACACACAAGGATGCCGCCTCTTCAAAAACATGACCCAAAACACGGACTCGACAACGTTTGCTGCAGTAAATAGCGATTTACACGAGTTTCATCTACGAGCCAGGGATGATTGCATCACTGTTATAAAGCCGAATAAGATATTCACTAAATGTGTGCAGTCACTTCAAAGAAAAACATACATTGTTCCCAAAAAATAAAAGAAAACGCATACATCGTTTTGCAAATGTCAAATGGGAAGAGTAGCAGTTATGACGAGTAGAAAGGGTGATATAGACAATACGAATAAGATGATCTTTGTCACATAATACTGCACGTAATTGTAAAAGTTGTGCATTTAGAAATACAACCTCATATTCATGTATAAAAAGTGATACGATCCATATTTTTTAGACGTTGTGAAGAGGTGTGGCGACTGACCTCCTCACAACGCCTAGGCGTTACTGTGGCGTGGTGAGGCAACAAAGCAAGAGCATGAGATGGAAAGAAAAAGGAAAAGAATAAAGAAAAAAAAGGAGGAAACAAAGAAGAAAAAGAGAGAGACAGACCCAGCCCACCAGCCAGCCTATACCCCTTCACCTACTATATTGATAAATAAACCTAGCAATCACGTTGCACCTCACATTCCAAACCTCTAGCGCTGCCGCGCACTCTCTCTCTCTCTCTCTCTCTCTCTCTCTCTCTCTCGCTCTCTCTCTGTGTGTGTGTCCCTATATAAAGCGTTCACTTCATTTTTTTTGTAAGATTTTAATGCGACATGAACAGTACCGTATTGAAGACATCACTATCAAACTTGTGCTAAAATTATCGAAGCTTATTTGTAGCATACATATGATCACTGTCAATATCAGAAATGCAACCATCTGGAAATCTTTCAAGACTCTTGATTTTGCTTTCCGTAACCTGTAAAGAGCAATGGCTGCATACGTTTGTTAGGAATGTAATAGTGGGAGAATGAGTATTAGGAAGTACGTAAAATCCCAACTCCATAGTGTAAATGAGCCAAGTGTCCCAAGCACTTGGAATGATGTGTGTGGGTTACTGAGGTGAGGGCTAACAAATTAGCTACATCTAAGCACAAATATCAGAATACTAAAATTATGCATTGCATATATTCAAGGGGTGCCACTGATTAACCCATGAATGTATGTAAATAAGAAGATTAAGAGTACATAATAGTGAGAAAAGTTGAAGTTGTTTCTTTTCCCTGGTATACCGTTCCCTCCGCCGGCCGGCCTGGAACGAGGATGCGTTTGTGAAGAGAAGAGCCGGCGTCGCGAGAGGGTTGAGGCAGAGCGCGCGCCTCGTCGTCTCCATATCTGCGGCCAACTCCCGGATCCGGAGCGTCGCCATGTGGTACGTAGTGGAGTTTGCATGAGCTAGCTAGACTGATGCCACAATCCAGCTGACGCATGTGATCTGGACACTCTCATTTGCAGCGCACAGCAGGCTCCGTGGCCTAGCGCAGGATACCGTCATTATTCCTGTGGTATTTGGGTTGGTTAGTCGATCACTGCTGTTGTGCGCCATGGCACTTGCTTGCTCTTTGGAGCTCGGATTGGAGGCATGCATGTCTCTGCACCGCTTCGCTTCGTCGTCAAAGCGAAGAACGCCCTGCCATGCATGATTTCAAATGGCACGACCGCGTTTGTGTCACGATTGAGGACACCTGCCTAGCTGGCTTAACGTTCAACTCGCGGCCCAAAGTGCTGGAGTACGTCTCTTCCGGAGCGTTGATCGAGTTTCAAGTCCCCGAAAATGATTGCTTGCGTTTCATCTACATAAACCTTGAACATACGAACTGAAAATAAAGGGGCTCCTACCCTACCAAATCTTAGGATGACGCATACATATATGCATTAAAATTTTTTTCCATATGCTCCAAAATATCATGATACTCCCTCCGGAAGGCATGCATGCAACGCCATGATCACCATCACTCGTTCTGCTGGCAGCAAGACATGCAGCTTGTGTGAACAGTGGACTTGCAGCTGCAGATAAGCTGCAAATGCAGATCCTCGTTGGATGCATGCTTGCTTCAGTTCGATAACTTCTGTTGTGCTCCAGATGCGCGGTGTTCGATCAGAATGCGATTCTGCCCTCTAGTGCACGCGCGCTCTAGACACAGGTGAGGAGCGTCCATTACATTCGAGTGTATGGGGGTATAGGTATATATTCTCAAGCTGCCGCTAGTTTTTTTTTTTTTTTTTTTTGATCTCGAAGCTGATGCTAGCTTAGTAGCATTGCAGATTCGTGCAAATATTTTGTTTCTCTGTACGCCGATCGAATATGACTTGCATGACGCCCTGAGGAATACAGCAGTACATTTGAAGACTGAAAAGTCGCTATTCCCATGCGCGTGGAAGAAACTTTTGATCCCCCAAACGATGGAACCTAATAAACCAACAAAAGAGCATCCTAGTTTGATTCGCCGACGTACGTATATGCGCGTGAGCCGTGTGCATCCAGCAGCTTTGGGGCAGCAATTTTTTCCCCTAACGAACCGGCACGATACGATCGAGATTGATTGTGCCATTCACTGACAGAGGAAAAAAAAAGATTACAATAGCTAGCCAGAAGTTAGCAGGCTGCGCTGTAAATTTAGCTACGTACGGGCAAAAAAAGTCATGCAAAATGCAGCTGCTCTACTATTACTCGGTCAGTGACTCATACGAGGTAGGTTGATGGAAACTTCCAGCTTGTTCGCAGTTATAGTGGTTACAGTGTTCGCAGTTATTTATTCAGCAGCCGCTACAGTGTTCGCAGTTATTTTTTTAGCATCCGCTACAGTAAAACAGCTGCAAAACAGCCTGCCGAAAGAAAGCCTACGAAAAAAGGAACAGTCTTTGAATCGACGCAAAGAGATCGAGCGTGCTCCATCGTCTTCCGTCCGAGGCGGCATGACGGGACGCGCGACGTTGGCCGCCGGCCAACCGCCGCGCGCAACCAAACTAGGCTTATTAGCACGCGGACCAGTTGGAGAAGATGATCGATAGGGTTTGGACCAAATTAATCGAGACGTACGCACGCCACATGTACACAACCGAAGCGTGAGAAGGAGCCAAGTGAGAGAGAGCATGCAAGGACGACGACGGCGCTTCAGGTCCCTCTGTGAGAAATGCATGCATGTATCCGTCGCTGACAGCTGAAGCAATGGTAGGCCTCCATCGATCGGCTACTGGATGGATCGGAGCATGCACGGGGACCTCAGCAGGCATGGTGGTGGCGTGCCGATGGATGGGGACGACACATCACACATGGACCCATATTGCATTGCATGGCTCGTCTCGCCTCGCTAGGGTCCAGGACTCCAGGGCCCAGGCAGGCCCGGTCGATGGCTGTGCATCAGTGTCCCATGCCATGCCTGGACAACAACCCTGCTGCTACCGATTAAATCCACGCATGTGTCCGAACACCAAGGAAGATCCATGAATCTCGTCTGCAAGCTTGTTGCCGCGCGTGGTAAGTAAATACTCACGTCAGGTCGGCAATTGGGTGCCTTAACTCCTCTATAGAAAAGGGAAAGAGATGAATCTAGCTAGGCAAGAATACGAGACAACCTTGACGAGCATATGTTTAATTCACACGGTCTGTGTTGTTCGCATATATATATCTTCGCAAAGATGTAGAGTACCTGGCCCGATCGAGGTGATGTGAATGATGGCGGTAGAGATGTCCTCCAGTTCGTCTCACTCTCTATCATCAGCTAATAAGCCAGGCTGAAATGCGTCAAAAGCGGCCATCTCGAGCCGTGCTGACCATGGAAAAGGCGATCTATATATAGATCTTCTTTGCTGGATTCTCGCATAACCAGACCTGATGGGATGCCAAAGCGATCGAGCACCTTTGTCGATCGCCATGGCTTCGTGCAATCGTGCGACGGGACACCACTCCGAGCAAGTGCGGGGCTTGCTCGGATGATGATGATAGCTTAGCCCAGCTCGAAATACTACCGGGCGCAGATTCCCTGCAAGGCCCAAGCGAAGCTGGTGCGCGCATCTTTCACGGACCTTAGCACAAACGCTTCGTATGGCCCAAGAAAGGCCCAATCTTCATACACACAAGTATGCCGCCTCTTCAAAAACATGACCCAAAACACGGATTCGACAACGTTTGCTGCAGTAAATAGCGTTTTACACTATTTACTGCAGCAAACAGTGTAAATAGCGTTTTACACCTGTGCTAAAAAAAAATAGCGTTTTACACAAGTTTCCTCTAGCTCGTCACTGAACCAAAATTAAACCAAAATTCCAACATAAGGCCCAAAGTCACTGCACCTCTAGCTCGTGTTCATGTAGAAAGACTCTATATAACGGGCCTATTACTCAACACAAAACAACCGTTAGACACTACAGTCCCGTCAGCCATTTCCATTCCTTGCATTTGTGTGTGTGCGTGTGTGTGTCATGCACAAAGTTACTTGCCACTTGCAAACCAATTCTATACATGCACATTTTTATATATGAGTGCTGCGAAAATTCATCTACAAGACAGGGATGATTGCAGCACTGTTATAAAAGATATTCACTAAATGTGTGCAGTGACTTCAAAGAAAAACATACATTGTTCCAAAACAAAAAAAACCGCATACATCCACTATCACAAAAGAGGTCTGTAGCGACGGCATCCAAAATCACCTAGCGGCGGACCCGAAAGAAAACCGCCTCTACAAACCCGTCAAAGCCAAAAAAGAAATGAGCCGCCGCTACTGCACATCTGTAGGGGCGGCCCGTAATGTAAGCTGCCCCTACAGCTCCTCTGTAGCGACGCACAACATCTCCAACCGTCGCTACAAAGCCAGTAGGCTGTAGCGGCGGTCAATGTTGTCGCCCGCCGCAAAAGAAGCCCAAAACACGCGGCCCACAAAATCTGTCATATATAACTAAGCCGGCCGCCCCCCCAAACCCTACTCCTCTCCCTCGCTTCTCCCAGCCGCGGCCGCCTCTCCCTCTGCCCTCCTCTCCCCTTCAGATCCGCCCTCCGTGGCAGCCCTCTTCCTCCACGCGAGATGCTTCATTAGGGCGTGGCAGGCGGCGTGAGATCCCGGTGACCATCTCCGACCTCCTCGGCCGGCCACGACGGCACGGCGCCGTCCTCGACGAGCCACTCGGCGTAGCGCCCTCTCGACGAGCCACAAGCACAGCACTAGATCCGACTCCCTCATGCGGCATGGCATCCCGCTCCTCCCGCGGCACGGCGACCTCCTGCTCCCGCGGCACGGCGACCTCCTCCTCCACGGCGACCTCCTCCCGCGGCACGGCGACCTCATCCTCCACAGCGACCTCCTCCCTCGGCACGGCGACCTGCTCCTTCGCCTTGCCGTCGGCCTCTCCATGCCAGGTACGCCTGACTTCTTCTTCCCCTTGCTCGGTTTTTGAGGTTGCGTCCGATTGGATTGTGAGTGTGGTGACGTGATCGATTTTGATCTCAGGTGCGGCGGAGAGGTGCTGCCGATCGTGGAGGACCTGAAGCGCAGCGACGTGCGTGTCATCGAGAAGGCCAAGGGACACACAGGTGAGATCTGCACACTTGCCTGTCTCGCTGCCCTCTGCTCGATTGCTCCGCTCTTTTTCTCCCCTGTTTTCATAAGACAAGTGCGTGACAAGTGCGTGTAGTACTACTTTTTCTATCCTATTAGAGTCCTGAGGTCTGAACTGTGACGAGAATTATTCCTGATTGCAGGACAAAAGCTTGAAGAACCAGATTTGGATATGATGCCTCCCATTAGTAGCTGATGCGCTCTGTTTTGCTTAGTTCTTCTTGTTGCTGCAAATGTTGTACTATATTCAAAGATCCTGAAACCTAACCAATAAAGTATACATGTATGTCTGTTTGAAATCTGTGAGTTTGAAATCTGTGAATGTTGTCTGTTTTGCAAGTTCTAAGCTGCAGAACCGCTTTGGGGTGCAGAGCCGCTTTGGGCATTTTTTTTTTATTTCTGCAAATTAGTAGTAGCGGCGGGTGATGTTGTGACCCGCCGCTAGAAAATGCGGTTTGTGGCGACGGGCAATAGCATGGCCCGCCTCAACAGATTGTCTGTAGGGGCGGGTTTTGACAACCGCCGCTACAGATCATTTTCTGTAGCGACGGTTGCACAGCGGCGGCCCGCCTAAACCGCCCTTACAGGTGATTTTGGGCCGCCCCTACAGGCCTTTTTTGTTATTGTGATCGTTCTGCAAATATCAAATGAGAAGAGTAGCAGTTATGATGAGTGAAAAGGGTATAGACAATACGAATAAATGATCTTTGTCACATAATACTGAATGATGTATGAGTTAGAAATTGTGAGATAAGAAATCATCTGGACATAATTGTAAAAGTTGTGCATTTAGAAATATAATATTATATCCATGTATAAAAAGTGGTACGATCCATATTTTATAGGTGTTGTGACGAGGTGTGGCGACTGACCCCCTCACAACGCCTAGGCGTTAACGTGGCGTGGTGAGGCGACAAAGCAAGAGCACGAGGAGGAAAGAAAAAAGGAAAATAAAAAAGAAAAAAAAGGAGAAAACAAAGAAGAAAAAGAGAGAGACAAGCCCAGCCGACAAGCCAGCCCATACTCCTTCACCTGCTCCAGTGATAAATAAACCTAACAGTCACGTTGCACCTCACATTCCCAACCTCTAGCGCTGCCATGTGCTCTCTCTCCCTCTCTCTCTCTCTCTCTCTCTCTGTGTCCATATAAAGCGTTCACTTCATGTTTTTTGTAAGACTTTAATGCGACATGAACAATTACTACCTTATTGAAGACATCACTTTGAAACTTGTGCTAAAATTAACGAAGCTTATTTGTAGCATACATATGATCACTGTCAAAATCAGAAATGCAACCATCTGGAAATCTTTCAAGACTGGATTTTGCTTTCCATAACTTGTAAAGAGCAATGGTTGCATACTTTTGTCAGGAATGTAATAGTGGGAGAATGAGTATTAGGAAGTAAGTAAAATCCCAAGTCCATAGTGTAAATGAGCCAAGTGTCCCAAGCACTTGGAATGATGTGTGGGTTACTGAGGTGAGGGCTAACAAATTAGCTACATCTAAGAACAAATATCAGAATTCTTAAATTATGCAAGGGGTGCCACTGATTAACCCATGAATGTATGTAAATAAGAAGATTAAGAGTACATAATAGTGAGAAAAATTGAAGTTGTTTCTTTTCTCTGGTATACCGTTCCCTCCGCCGGCCGGCCAGGAACGAGGATGCGTCTGTGAAGAGAAGAGCCGGCGCCGCGAGAGGGTCGAGACAGAGCGCGCGCCTCGTCGTCTTCATATCTGCAGCCAACTCATGGATCCAGAGTGTCGCCATGTAATACGTAGTGGAGTTTGCATGAGCTAGCTGGACTGATGCCACAATCCAACTGATGCATGTGATCTGGACAATCTCATTTGCAGCGCACAGCGCGCTCCGTGGCCTAGTGCTGGATACCACCATTATTCCTGTGGTGTTTTGGGTTGGGGCGTCAATCACTGTTGTTGTGCGCCGCGACGCTTGCTTGCTCTTTGGAGCTCGGATTGGAGGCATGCATGTCTCTGCACCGCTTTGCTTCGTCGTCAAAGCTACGCACGCCTTGCCATGCATGATTTCAAATGGCACGGCCGCATTTGTGTTCACGATCGAGTACACCTGCCCAGCTGGCTTAACATTCAACTCGCGGCCCGAAGTGCTGGAGTACGTCTCTTCCGGAGCGTTGCATTGTTCCTATGTGTTTGAAGTGAATTTTGCATGTCCCTACGACGAGACTTCAAGTGTGTGTGTGCGCGCGCGTGTGCGTGTGCATGTGTGTCACGCACAAAGTTACTTGCCACTTGCAACACATTCTATACCTGCTTATATATGAGTGCTGCAAAAATTCATCTACGAGACAGGTACGATTGCATCATTGTTATAAAGCCGAAGAAGATATTCACTAAATGTGTGCAGTGACTTCAAAGAAAAAACACACATTGTTCCCAAAAAATAAAAGAAAAAGCAAACATCGCTCTGCAAATGGGAAGAGTAGCAGTTATGACGAGTAGAAAGGGTGATATAGACAATACGAATAAGATGATCTTTGTCACATAATACTTCATGATGTATGAGTTAGACATTGTGGGATAAGAAATAATCTGCACATAATTGTAAAAGTTGTGCATTTAGAAATACAACATTATATCCATGTATAAGAAGTGGTACAATCCATATTTTTTAGGCGTTGTGACGAGGTGTGGCGAATGACCCCCTCACAACGCCTAGGCGTTAATGTGGCGTGGTGAGGCGACGCCATACCCAACTCCCAAACAACAAAGCAAGAGCTTGAGGAGGAAAGAAAAAGGAAAGGAAAAAGAAAAAAGGAAGGAAACAAAGAAGAAAAAGAGAGAGACAGGCCCAGCCCACCAGCCAGCCCATACCCCTTCACCTACTCCAGTGATAAATAAACCTAGCAATCATGTTGCACCTTCCCAACCTCTAGCGCTGCCTCTCTCTCTGTGTGTGTGTGTGTGTGTGTCCCCATATAAGGCGTTCACTTCATGTTGTTTGTAAGACTTTAATGCGACATGAGCAGTTTACTACCTTATTGAAGACATGACCTTGAAACTTGTGCTAAAATTAACGAAGCTTATTTGTAGCATACATATGATCACTGTCAAAATCAGAAATGCAACCATCTGAAAATCTTTCAAGACTCTGGATTTTGCTTTCCATAACCTGTAAAGAGCAATGGTTGCATACTTTTGTTAGGAATGTAATAGTGGGAGAATGAATATTAGGAAGTAAGTAAAATCCCAAGTCCATAGTGTTAATGAGCCAAGTGTCCCAAGCACTTGGAATAATGATGTGTGGGTTACCGAGGTGAGGGCTTACAAATTAGATACATCTAAGCACAAATATCAGAATACTTAAATTATGCATTGCGTATATTCAAGGGGTGCCACTGATTAACCCATGAATGTACGTAAATAAGAAGACTAAGAGTACATAATAGTGAGAAAAGTTGAAGTTGTTTATTTTCTCTGGTATACTGTTCCCTCCGCCGGCCGGCCTGGAATGAGGATGTGTCTGTGAAGAGAAGAGCCGGCGCCGCGAGAGGGTCGAGGCAGAGCGCACGCCTCGTCGTCTCCATATCTGCGGCCAACTCCTGGATCCGGAGCATCGCCATGTGGTACGTAGTGGAGTTTGCATGAGCTAGCTGGACTGATGCCACAATCCAGCTGATGCATGTGATCTGGACACTCTCATCTGCAGCACACAGCATGCTCCGTGGCCTAGCGCAGGATACCGTCATTATTCCTGTGGTGTTTTGGGTTGGGGCGATGATCACGGCCGTTGTGTGCTGCGGCGCTTGCTTGCTCTTTGGAGCTCAGATTGGAGGCATGCATGTCTCTGCACCGCTTTGCTTCGTCGTCAAAGCTAAGCACGCCTTGCCATGCATGATTTCAAATGGCACGGCCGCGTTTGTGTTCACGATCGAGTACACCTTCCCAGCTGGCTTAACGTTCAACTCGCAGCCCGAAGTGCTGGAGTACGTCTCTTCCGGAGCGTTGCAGAGTGTGCCCTCGATGCGCTGGCCACACGTTCATTGTTCCTATGTGTTTGACGTGAACTTTGCATGTCCCTACGACGAGAGTTCAAGTGTGCGCGTGCGCGCGTACGTGTGTGTGTTTTGCGAAGTGAATGTTGACAGCACATTTATGCAAACCTATAGTTTTCAAGAAAAGTAGCTTGCCACTTGCACGGCCATGAACATGCATGAAACGTGCGTGTTCCATGTCTTAGCTGTTTGCGATCAATGCTCTCGGGTCACATGTCCCTTTCGTACATTTCTTCGAGAAATTCTATATATGTAACAGACCAACAAAGCACATGTTAACCGAAATACATGTTGCTTGGGTTGGGTGGCTACTACTACTCGAGTTATCCTCTCATCGCCTCATCCGTACCACTCCACCTAGCAGCAGATCATAGTATCATACACCACACGCATGGCAGCCCTGAGTACGTCGGCCGCGTTGAAGTTCACGGTGCGCAGGCAGCCGGCAGTGCTGCTGGCACCGGCGGCGCCGACACCACGCGAGCTGAAGCGACTCTCTGACATCGACGACCAGGACGGGCTGCGGTTCCAGGTGCCGGCCATCCTGTTCTACAGGCGGAACACGTCTATGGATGGCCGGGACCCCGCGCAGGTCATCCGAGACGCCACCGCCAAGGCGCTCGTGCACTACTATCCGTTCGCCGGGCGGCTCCGGGAGCTCGAGAGGCGCAAGCTCGCCGTCGACTGTACAGGGGAGGGCCTGCTGTTCATCGAGGCCGACGCTGATGTCTGCCTCGAGCAATTCGGTGGCGCCTTGCACCCGCCCGTCCCGTGCTTCGAGGAGCTTCTATTTGATGTCCCTGGCTCGTCCGCCATACTCAATTCCCCTCTGCTCCTTATCCAGGTATGGACATCTAGATTTTTCGGAAAAGCTATGTCTCACCAGTGTGAAATACGACCAACAATCACTCGAATTTTCTCTTCATCTCCCTCTTTAATTACCTCCCACTCGCAAATCCGGTTTCTTTTCCATCTCCGGCGAGATCCGGCCCCGTTTCCGTTTGTGATTTTTTTACCTGGCACGTGCAGGTTACACGGCTGACATGTGGGGGCTTCGTCCTGGCTGTGAGGCTAAACCACACGACCGCGGACGGACAGGGGTTGTTTCAGTTCTTTGAAGCCGTGGCGGAGCTGGCGCGTGGCGCGGCGGCGCCAACGGTGCAGCCGGTGTGGGGGCGCGAGCTTCTAGAAGCACGCAACCCGCCGCGGCCAAGCTTCGCGCATCGCGAGTACGACGAGGGCGCCGTCGCTGCTCCGATCCCGCTCGACGACGATGTGGAGCTAGTGCAGCGCTCCTTCTTCTTCGGGCAACGGGAGATCACCGCGATCCGCGCCCAACTCCCGCCGCACCTCCGGAAGCGCTCCACTACCTTCGAGATCATCGCGGCGAGCCTGTGGAAGTGCCGCACCATGGCGCTAGCCCCCGAAGCCGACGAGGAGATGCGGATCCTCCTCGCCGCCAGCGCCCGGGGCGGCAAGGCCGGGCTCCGCCTCCCCGAGGGTTACTACGGCAACACGGTCGTCGGCCCCGTCGCCATCTCCACGGCCGGCGAGCTCTGCGCGAGGCCCCTGGGCTACGCCGTGGAGCTGGTGAGGAAGGCCAAGGAGCAGGTGAACGCGGAGTACGCGCGGTCGGTGGCGGACCTCATGGTTCTGCGCGGGCGGCCGCCGTTTTCGCTGGGACGGCACGGGTTCATCCTCTCGGACGTAACCAAGCTCGGGTTCGTCGGCCTCGACTACGGCTGGGGCCGGCCGGTGTACGCTCCGGTGGCGAAGGAGGTCGACGTGCTTAGCTTCCTAGGACCGTTGACCAACGCAAAGGGCGAGGACGGCATCGTCGTGCCGATGCGCCTGCCCGGTCCTGCCATGGACAGCTTCGTCGAGGAGATGGGTAAGCTGCTAGGTGCTGCGCCTGCCCGTTGATGGGTAACCAAAATGTCTAGTGGCGTACGTATAGTATGTGCATGTTGTGATCCGGCAGACAAAACCATATGGCTCGTTGGCGGAACTGCGCGTGTGATCTCTACACACTGCTGTAGGCTGCTGTAGCTATAGGAATGTAAACGCAAATTAAGACGCATGCTGGCTTCTAGAAAGTACGGATACTAATGAATAAGATTAAGAAATCCACAAATAGGTTGGCCGGACACATCATGGTGATATAGAAGAATCTTGAACCACCACACAATTACGTGCAGATGATTTCTTTTCACAATGCATGTCTAACCCATATATCATGCATGATTATGTCACAAAGATCATCTTATTCATATTGTCTATATCACCCTTTCTAGCTACTCATCACAACTGCTACTCTTCCCATTCGCTGTTTGCACAACGATGTATTAATTCTTCTCTTCTTTTTTTTTTGAACGATGTATGTTTTTCTTCAAAGTCACTGCACACATTTACTGACTCTGATATCTTCTTCGGGTTTATGCAACAGTGCTGCAATCATCCATGTCTCGTATAGATGAATTTTCGCTGCACTCATCTAAATATCTATTTATGGTAAACTAACAAGCATGAGTTTATGCGACCAATCAATCCACCCAAAATTTATGTACCCACCTCTCTAATCCACCCTTGATCTAATTAGGCCCGCAACTGATCTAAACCATTTAGATTGTTAATCCTCCGAACCTCTTAGCGTTACGTCACACCAGCCTTGCGTGTGGCGACCTCATACATTGCTTACGCTCGCGTTACGTCACAACACCTTGCGCGTGGCGGCCTCATACATTGTTTACGCTCGCGTTACATCTCACGACTTTTGTCACCTGTCTTTCCTTCTCCGCGCCCGCCCACTTTACTATAGCCGCTGCCTGCCAACGATCCTGCACGCCGCTCAGTGGCGGAGCTAGAGTTCAAGAGAGGGGGGACGGGCCCGCATCGCTCCTTCTTCTTCCGTCCGCAGGAGGTCCCGGCGATCCGCGCCCAACTCCCGCCGCGCCTCCGGAAATGCTCGACCACCTTCGATCTCATCGCGGCGAGCCTATGGAAGTGCCGTACCATGGCGCTAGCCCCGGCCGATTTTGAAGAGGAGACACGGTTCATCTTTCCTGCCAGCGCCCGGGGCGGCAAGACGGGGCGGCTCCGTGTCCCCGACGGCTACTACGGCAACACGATTGTCAACCCCGTCGCCATCTCCACGGCCGGCGAACTCCGCGCGAGCCCCGTGGGCCACGCCGTAGAGCTGGTGAGGAAGGCCAAGGAACAGGTGAACGACGCGGAGTACGCGCGGTCGGTGGCGGACCTCATGGTGCGCTGCGAGGGCGGCCGGGATTCGCGCTGGGGCGGCGCGGGTTCATGGTCTCCGACTTTACTATGGTCGGGTTCGTCGACCTCGACTACGGCTCGGGCCGGCCGGTGTACGCGCCGGTGGCGAAGGGGTACGTCATGAGTAGCTTCCTAGGACCGTTCACAAATTCGAAGGGTGAGGACGGCGTCATCGTTACGATGTGCTTGCCTGGTCCTGCCATGGACAGGTTCGTCGAGGAGATGGGTAAGCTGGTGCGGCTGCCTATCGATGCCGCGGCAGCTCAGCAGCCCGGCGTGTTCCCTACCAAAATGTCCTCCGCGCTCTGAATCAGCATGTGGCATCGATATCCCCGAGCTATTCATATTTGTATCTGTATCTAGCTATCCATAGTTGCACTATAAATATATCTTTATAATATGTCTGAGCGCGATCGAGCCAGTGCTGAACGAGATGAATGAAGGCGGCGGCAACCGGCAAAGTGCACGCACGTGGTGCCCGTGGTCCTGGACGGCGGCGCGCAGCGCGAGCTGGGCCGCGAGAGCTTGATCTTCGACGCGGGCACCGGCACAAGGGACAGCGGCAGCACTTGGTTGACGTGCAGGGGGCGCGGCGCCGGCGCTGCGAGGCCATGCATGCACGCATGCTTGTCTTGGTGCGTCGTCGCGCGCCATCCCCGTCGTCGTTGGAATGCCGCCCCCTCTGCACGCCGTGGCTTGCTGGGGCAGGTACCGCTGCCTTGTGGACGCCGGCCGCTGGCTCCTCTCCGCTTCGTCCTGGCGGCCTGTGTGTGTGTGTGTGTGTGTTGACACATCAGGCTTCCACTCACGGGCATTTTGGAGTCTGTTTCTTCAGTCATGTTCAACGTGCTGCAGCACAGATCTCCAACATTTAACATCTAGCTAACCAACGTGATGTAAGAAAGTCCCTAGGCTTGATTCCAAGATATAACTGGGAACAGAAATTTATGTATTCAATTCCTCATTATTATACCCAGGAAACAACCATTCTTGTCTACTAGCATGCATAACTATCTACCTCTTGAAAAGCTTAACTAAGAAGCCCAGCCCCCATGTCCCACCAAAGACCATGCAGCAGCACGGTATTACTCGAGCCATAGAAACACAACATTAAACTAACAAAGCTAAGTCTACACCCACAGCCCTATAACATAGCAGAGTATGCCCCTGGTATTCACACAGTCGTGTGCCAATCAATCCAACATCGCAAATCATGATCGTCGTCCCCGACATTTCGTTGGGCATGGCAAGCATGAAATGTATAGTTCTATTACACAATTTCATAAGCCAAAACTAGGCAGCAAGATCCGAATTCAAGCACAAATCTTCGGCCTGTGCTAGCTAGCTACAGAAAAAAAAAAACTACTCTACAATTTCCACGCCTGGAAGCAAGAAAAACTACTATACAACATTTCGCAATCAACCAAGCCTAACACGAAATTCCACCAGCGTAGCAGGACCAGAGCATTACCCCGAGAAAAGAAAAGAAAAATCCCCCCGGCGCCGTACCGGCAAGCAAAATCACTAATGATCACAGAAGATAGACGAGGAAGAAGAGCGAGCGTATAGTACTTGCAGTAGCGGAGCTTAAAGTAGCGACCAATGTTCGACCAGATGGCATCATAGCATCATAGCGTATACCTGTAGCTTAGGTGCTACCTGGAAGGACAAACGAGTTGCACACGAACTTTTGCAGTGTGTGATGATATATAAGGTTTGGAAAGTGATCCAGACACACAGATCGATGTGTTCGTCGGCCGGCTAGCTGTATATATAGGGTGGTGAACGAGATGAAGGCCGCATGAAGCAACCTGGCGGCGAAAGCTTCGAGTTCGACGGCCGGCATGGTGTTCGCAGACCGACGGCGGCGTGCACCGCGTTCTGGCCCGCGCGAGAACTTCTTCGACTTGGGCACGTACCGGACGTGCAGGGGCGCGGCGTGGCTATGGTGCTAGCTCTTGGTGTCCGTGCGCGAGGACCAACGCTGCGTCGTCGCCGTCCACTTCGATCGTTCTGCCCCATGGGCGCTTTGCCCAGGGCTCGAACCGTTGTTGAAGGATGCGGCGACGAGGTGCTGAGGTTTCCCGCGTCCACGACAAGATCGCTCGCCGCCGAGCCAGTCTTCATTCCGCCGCGGCATCGCATCGATCACGCTCACGAGTGCGTCGGCAGTGGCGCCGACGCGCCTCCCGCGCCCGCGCCTGCTGCCTGACCAAGACGAGGAGGCTCATGTGCAATCCGCGTCCGATCCGAACCGCATGGGTCAGATCGAACGGCCGCGACCAGGTGTGGTCGCTATTTGGAATAGCGACCGCCCCCGTCTTCATTAGAACGCCGCCGGCTCTGCACGCCGTGGCTCGCCGGACGCCGCTGCCTTCCGCGCGGCACTGTCTCGTCGCTGCTTCGTCCGGGAGGCCTCCCGTCCCATCACGAAGAAGCTTGCTCGAACTGACCGTGATTAAGAGACATGCAGGAAGAACAGCTAGCTGCGGACACAGAGCTCCTTCGAACACGCTCGCCGGCACACACGGCACCACTGCGTGGACGTGCAGCGGGAAAGCTGGGGCCATGCTACTCTGCTTGTACATGTATAGATGATAATGTGAGCTCTCATCCATATTTTTGTAGGAACATTTGGAACAATTTCTTATGTGCATTTTGGAGTGAGAGCACGGGAGAACCTAAAGTTTTTTGAGAGAAAAATACCGCAAGGGATGCCTCCGAGGCACCCGGGATGAAACTCGGGCGGGGTACCCTCTCAGCCGGTGGACTTGACACCGTGTGTGTGTGGGTGCCTTCGCGGGAGCACCTAAAGAGCACGGACGCGTGTGTGGGCAGTACACTGCACACAAGACCACCCCCACCACGCACGAGCACCTGAAAGAGAGGGAGAGGAGGGACCAACCGGCTTGTCTCGCTCGCACGGAACTCTCTGACCGAGCGGTGTTTGTATTCTGATGATTTCTCACAGGGAATTCTGAAGGCATTTGCAAAATTTGGAGCCATTTATAGAAGATTTAGGTTTCCTGCCTACCGCTCAGAAGGTTCTGGAGGACCTCCGCAAAAATGAGTTTCCTTTTGATAAACATGAATATGTTATCTAATAGAATTTGTAGTGCTTCATTTTAAGTCAAGATTTTTGTACTAAAGTCGAAGAGGCATGTTGAAGATCCACAAAAATGAATTTCTCTTTATAATATAAATATTTTATCTAACAGATTTTTGAAGTGACTTGAGGGTTTTTTGTGAAAGACGTAGAAGAGACATGTTGATGGGGGAGGATGTAAAGAGGGTAATAATGAAAGCTCGACAAGGGTGCGTTCCTTGACCAAATCAAACGAACACATAAAACGAGTATGCTGAATGTAGCGTGGAAAGAGCATGGTGTAGGCCGACCAAAATTAAATAGAGTATTAGGGTCTATTTTGAATGGTGAAGCGAAAACAAAGGTTAGCTTTGGGCACTCAAAATCAACTAGAATTATTTCTGAGAAAAATATTTATTAACTAACAAATATATTGTACTGGACAGCAAGAACAGAATGAGCATTTGTAGTCCAAATCCAACCAAAGATTTGTTTCTAACCATCAGGATCTAGAAAGATCATCTTATCTGAGGTAGATCATATGCATCAATAGAATATTGTTAAGGGAAAACATTACGGTTTAGAGAATCTCGCTTCCATGCAGATATGAACGACATGCAGAAATGGTCACCGCTCTCTTCGTCGGCGAGCGGCACCATCACCCGGGCCAATCAACGTCGCCCAGCAGGATGCGCGAGACACATTACACACAGGATAAGGTTTAACCAAAGGTAGCAACAGCTCTATATGTTTCACTAAACTTGTTATATAGAGGTTTACAACCAAAGAGTAGCGTGAAAGTAGCATAGACACGCGCCCCCATCCTGGCGACCAAAACAAACCAACCAACCAACAAAACACACACGACCATTATATCTAGTTAGGGGATCAGGGTTTTGTATCACTTTTAGAAGCGTCTATAGTTTTGCATCACTCCAGTCTAAAACCGTCCAAAAAAGTCATCGTCATGCCGGGTGCAGAATTGGGGTGTTAAACAGAAGGCGGCTGCGGCTGATTGTTCAGTCGTCTCCGGCGGTACAGCTGCAGCAGTTCAGGCGGGTCTTCATTGTACGGGACCAGCTGGGTGTTGTCCCCTGCGTCCTCATGCGTCGGCGGCGCTGGCCCGGTTACGGCTTGCACTGAAGCCAGAAACAACACTACAAATCAAGTAGATAATGATTATGCACTGCAATGTAGAAGTACTCGGAAGCACAAGCACGAGCGGAACTGAGCAACAAATGCATAACCCATTTGGCTCAAATGAGAAGACAAATGTTAAAAAGCTAGCCACATCAGCAAACTGAGGTTACCAATTCAACAGACGGTTTCTAAAAGAGTTTATAGGCATATCTTAAACTCAACTCGCCATTATTCCTACAACAGAAGCAGACACAAAACTTCATGACATCGACAACAAAAAATAGCAATACGTTCCAGTTTCCCAACAGAAAAGGCAAACAGTAAAGGAAGTATGTTCAACTGAAATAAATTACCTTCTGGAAGAGGCTTAGTCGATCCTTCATGTGCAACATCATTTAGACTTCCCCAGTTACTCTTTCTTACATTGTTCGGTCGTGCAGGTGTAGGTATCTTGAATGAAAACTGAGATAACTTTACGCCTTGAGCTTCATATTCTGGATTCCCTTAAGGTAACTATCAAAGGGCCATTTGAAGAATAGGGAAAAAAAAACTTAGGCAGATTGAACCACAAAGATGAACAATTCACAATACTTCCATGCAAAATGTTTGCATGGTTTATGCCAACATAGTGTGTTATTCACATACATAATGAAAAAAAAGGGGAAAATTCCCGAATGCACGACAAAAAATGCAGCCTAAAGGCTGCTTGGGGGCTACTGTTGAGCTAGTTAAAAACAACAATGTCACTAAGGCAACAATTTTGGAGTAATTATAACTTAGAGATACCCCTGACTCGTAACTGCCCCACAAGTAAGATACGTCTAAAACTGGACAAGAGATTAATACATTCGAGTGAAGAGTTTGACATACCTCGCAACTTCGTTAGTTGATCTCAGTTTCCTTCCAGTAGGAGAGGTATAGTACCTGAAAGCGCGTATAAAATGTTAGCACACACAACATAGTATACAAAATGTCACAATATGGGTAGCAGATCACAGGAAGGCAGACATATTTGATAGTATAACTTTGATAGTAAAACAGGAGCCATTATAGGCATACCAGGATGGATAAAAGAAACAGTCTTCATCCTGTGGTCGGTTGCTAATAATCACTTCTCCTAAAAAATGGTTGTGCCACTGGCGAGAGACACATATGCTCATCATGCACACACGCACGCGCACGCGTGCATGTGTTATAGTGGGAGAAGCAAACTATGTACAAAAGAAAAGCTAGAACATCACAGACATGACATTAACATAAAGCTTGGTGTGGATCCGCTACAAATATCATGGGCTGAAGGTAATAACAATTTGAAGGAGATTAGAACTCTTGTATATATTAACTATTTTATATTCTTGAAGCACTAGGAACTTAGATCATTGTTGGACTTTGCAAGGGGAAACACAGCTGACTACACAATTTCATAAGATCCTGGGGCGTGCTAAAAATTACAATGTCATTTAACCAGAAATTACAAGATAGAAAAGGGAAGCAAATAAACACACGAGGAGAACATTATTACTCACACATCAGCAAATTTGCTGCATCCTTCGCTTCGTATCACGATCAATCTCTCCCACCCTGGAGGGGCCTGTGGGATGTTATGTTGATCCATTGCCCAAAGCTTGCTGCCATCCTGAGATACTTCTGATGGATCATGGCATGCCACATCAGGCTTCCACTCACGGGCTTTTTCACATGTAAAAGGGTCCTCTTTAATACGCTCACGAATTTCTTCGTACTTCTTTTTGGTTGGAACAAGTCTCCATTTGTTGCATGTAGCACACTGAGCAGTATAGGCCTCAATAGGTAATGACCTCTGTCTTCGTTGCTTAGATGGAACAGAGGCGACAAGTTCTTTTCCCTGTTCTTCTTCTGCACCAGCACCCTTGTCATGCTTATAGAGAGCAGTTTGAGATGCAGATTCAGAGGAATGCCTATCGCTATCACATTCCTCACCATCTTTATCAGATGAAACTTTCTGTCTCTTCTCTGGTGGCGGGCATATGGACTCCTCAGTAGAACCGAGCAGAGAGTTTTCTTGGCTGGATTCCATAGATTTTAAGGATCTGTTCACTTGCTGGCCCTCGGTTTCGATACTTGCTGCTGACTTCTTCCTTTCGCTCATTCCCTCATCTGTAACTCCTTGATACACACAGTCAACAAAGAGATATTCGTCGTCTTGCTCTGACTCAGGGTCAATAGCACCGCCTTCACTATAACTGTCACCAGCTGCCTTTTGTCCTGGATCATCAACCGGAGTTTTCTTCTGCAACTGCTGCTTGTTCACCAGCAGCATGCTCAACTGGTTGATCTCTCATTGCCCTGAAATTGCAAGAGAAAACAGAATGCTTCTCACCAACCTTCTTCTCAACAATGTAAACAGGGACAAGTTCATGGACCTCCTCAATGCATTTTACTAAAATTGTAATTACTATATATGCAAACAAGATGGGTGTGAATCATGATCTGAAGATAAAATAAGGTAGTCAATGAAGTTTCTGCAATGGCATTGAACCTTTTAATTTATTCATTTACCGGTATGAGTAAATGATCTTCGATTAGGCATAACCACCTATTTTGCATATAACTGGGTGATCAGTCGATGCATGCGGCACCCAACATTAAGGAATAAGCAAAAGATGAAATACTACTAGTACATGCTAGCTGATGAATGTTCAGCACATTTCGTGCTCTAATCCCCACATAATTTTCAAGCGGCCGTGCGTACTACATATACGATGGGATGGAGGGTTCCAGAAACCTGCCTACATGCTATCTTGCAAATTCCTTCCCGAGTCCCAAATATCGGATACAATGGGGATCGGACGTTATTGTAGGACGAATCCATGGGTAAGAATATACACCGCAGAAAGAAAGCTACAGCTCACGCTCAATCCACGTCAATCCACCGCAAAAAAGGTAGAACACCGTTGCAAATGGAAGGGGACTAGTGCTGTTGCTTCAGTGAGGGCGGCCCTACCCAGTCATGGCGTGCAGATCTCCTGTCGTGGCGGCGGCGGGGTTGGCTGGGAGATGAGCCGGGCAGAGGGAGCTAGGGCGGCGGAGCTTCCGGCCGGGATCGAAGGAGCCGTGGGTTCCTGGCGGCGGCGCTGGGATCGCAGGGAAGGCGATCGGGGTTTGGGTTGATGGTGGTGGGCTGGTGGGACTGTGGGAGTGGGCGAGTGCGTGTGGAGCAGGCTGCGTGTGAAATCGGAAGGAGCGCGTGGGAAGTTGGATCGGAAGAGGAGAAATCTCGGGAGCCACGTCATAGAATTGGCCCAAAGGTCCATGTAAAGGTATTTAGTCTTATTTTATTTATCAATATAATAAAAGTCGTGAAATCATCTGTAGGATGGATGGGCCATCTCAAAAAAAAAAAATGTAGGATGGATGAGCGAAGTTGTGCATTGTTGGAAATTCTTCATTGTCGCAATAAAGAATCCCGACACGGACGATCAAATGACACTCAGGGAACAACGGAGCAGCATCTCATTACAGGGGTGTACCCTCTCCTGTTCCGTCCCGTCCCACGGAGCCCGGGGGCGGGTATTTATAGGGGAGACCAAGGGTTATTTCGGCATGACCAAATTACCCTTGGCCACCCACTATATTCGTGGAATATTCTGTACAACATTGTCATAAGGGTACAAATGACATTTCCGTTAGATGACGGAAACCCTAACTAGGTGACGTCATTCGCCGGCCTGACTCCCGGACGCCATCATGCCGGGATTCACCTCCTTCAAGGGTTGCCGTCATTCTTGGTCGCCGCCATTTCGACGCCAGCTCCGACAATGTCGGCAACCCGACGTTGCAGCCTCTCTGTCTGCCGCCGATTCTAGGCCGGAGCTCGCAATGTCGGCAGCGAGGTCACCTGCAGCCAAAAAACTAAAGGCAAAAGAGGGGGTGTCGTTATTGTCGTAAATACATCCCCAACAGTAGCCCCTCGCGGTCGAGGGCCAACTTTGATGGGCAGAAACCGCGACACAGGATGAGGAATTTGCGAACGTCACCCAACGTCACCCCCCTCGAAGTTTCCCGAGGAAATTTTTTTTTTTGCGAGAATCGAGGCGACCTCGAAAACGCGGCAGCGAGGCCTATATATACGGAGGTAGGGGGGGCCGGAAAGCCTCGTGCGTTCGTTGTTCGAGTGGAATTGCTGCCGCGTTTCCTGCTGAAAACTTTGCGTCGCAATTGTTGCCTTCCGGATTTTTTGTTGATCTGCAGCGAGTTTTTTGTTGTCGCTGATTCGGCTCGTCGCACTTTCTCTGCTGAAAGGTGAGTTCGTCTATGCGCCTTCAGCTATGAATTTGTGTTCGTGATTGATTGTAACATCATAGTTTGCATTCTAGATGGCTCGCGTTAAGGAAACCGCTCATCTTGTTGAATCTGACGAGGAGTTCCTTGCCGACTCGCCTGCCGCTAATGTTGAGGGAGACGCCGACCTTGGCGGGGCGAGCAAACCGGTTGAGGTTGACTCTGACGCTGCCGCGACTCCCAAGGGCTCCCAGGAGGAGGCCAACCCCGCCGCAGATCTGGAGGTTTTGGCGGCAGCTGCCTCCAAAGCAGCTGGAACTTCGGGCGCCAGCGGAGGTACTAAATCTGCCGCTTTTTTAGGTAAGGGTTTGGGGGAGTCGTGTTATTTTCTTGCATATCGTGAATATACTCTTGCTGGGTGTGCAGCCAAAAGAGTGAGAGGCGCAGTAGATATTGGCTCTAGCGAAAAGGAAACCTTTGCTAACACCGACGACGAAGGGGAAGATCTTTCTGGAGTGCCGGCCTCTCCTAGTGAGCTGGTAGGGGAAGACTCTTGGGAGAAAAGCGGCATTGAGCCAACTTTTCGGTTTGGGCCGTCTAAAATCACTCCCGCAGAAATCGAGAGGTTTGTTGCCTTGGGGTATTTTGAATCCGGAAAGGCTCGTGCTCCTGGCGGAGAGCAGATTCCTCGGCCCGAGAACAATGAGGCTATAGTTTATCGTGACTTCTATGAAGCTGGCCTTAGGCTGCCGTGTTTTGGCTTTCTAGTCCGTGTACTGGAAAGATATGGACTGGATCTGCACCACTTGACTCCCAACGCCGTCGCGACAGTGTCGAAGTTTATATGGGCTGTCCGCAGTTATGGCTCGGCTCTACACTCTGATGCCTTCTGCCGCTATTACGATCTAAGGCATGATGTGAAACCCGTGAGTTTCGATGGGGTGCAGTATTATCCCCAGTATGGCTGTTGCAGCTTTCAGCCCCGCACTTTCGTGAAGAAATCCAAGTATGAAAATGTTGAGCTTGTTGGTGGTCGCCGGAATAAATGGCCTGGAGATTGGCGGAACCATTGGTTTTATGCCGAAGTTCCCGAGGGGAAAAAAGACGACGGTAGCTCGTATTTTCCTCTGTTTAGTCGCTCTTGTGCCCTACGGCCGGTGCTATCTTCGGAATTCGTGGAATCGGAAGGTTTTAAGAAGTGCTGCGACGCATTTGAGACCGCGGTCAAGATGAGCAGCGCTAGAGATTTGGTGGAGGAGTTCGTAGCCTGCCGCATTTGGCCTATTCGGAAAGGTTGGAGTCCGCTGAGGATGAAGAATAAGCGGATTTCCAAACTAAACCTTAACTACCAGGTGCCGTCTTTTGGAGTGAAGAAACCTGAAGAGTTGTCAGATAAGGACTTTGTTCGCTACGTTGAGCTGACTGCCGCAGTTATTTGCGGACCTTATACCGTGCTGGAAAAGCAAGAGTGCGAGACCATGCTGATTTTCCCCCAGCGAGTGAATCGTATTTTTGACGAGATGCAAGTGAAATACGGTCGTCGAGCTGTGATGTCCGTCAAGAAAGGGCGGCGAAAGAAAGGCGAGCTTGTTTTTGGTGCGACATTCGTTGAGAAACGCGGCTGGGAAGCAGCTTCCGCCCATTATTATATACCTGATGCGCCAGCCCCAACAGCTGCGGTCGTCCCTTCAGCCGCGGCTACTGCCAAGAGATCTGCGGCGGCACCAGAGAAGGTGGCTGGTTCCTCGTCCAAGGGTGCCGCCAAAAAATCTGCGGCGTCCGGCAAGGCTGCCGGGACAATGAAGACACCAGCTGGGACTTCGAAGGCTGCGGAGAAAGCTAAACGCCAGAGCTTGCGGAAGATGCCTGCTTCTCGAGCTGCTGTTGCGCAGCAAGCCGGTGCCGCTGTAAAACGGCGGCGAGAAGACATAGAACAAGGCCGAGCTGCTGAGCAGATGGAAACTGGTTCCAGCGCGGCGGGTGCCGCTGATTTTGCTGAAGAGGTATCAGTGCGGGAAGAGTGCAAACGGCGCCGGAAATTACTAGCTTCAGCCGTTGGCGATTCTGATGATGAATTTCTCGAAGACGAACCTGTAGAGCGTGACTCGGGGAACACACAAGAGCGGCATTCGCTATTTCTAGAAGCTGAAGTTGATAGCACTGCGGCTCCCTCTGGCGGATTTGATTTGCCACAGGACGCTACTGCGACTGTTACGCCAATGAAGCGGAAACCACTCCTGCCGGCTTTATCGGATGATGAAGAACTTGAGTTGCTGGACGACCCCGTGGATTCGCGTGCCGAGCTTGGTCATGAGCTAGATGCCGCATTTGCGGGAATGAGTGGTTCTGAAGAAGGTGCTGAACTTTTCCTGTACAAGAAAGGAACTGCGGCAACTTTTTCTCCTTTGGCTGGGATTGATGATAATATTTCTAGTTCATCAGTTGACGGGAGTACGTCTAGCGGTTCTTCTGAGTCTAGCTCCTCTGACGCATGTGGCAAATCTCCTGGTGCGGGGTTGCCAGAAAGCGAGGCCGGCGAACCGTCATTGGCCGCTTTTGTCGAGATGACGAGGGCGGTGGATCCTCAAGGTTTTTGACTTCGTCGCTATTTTTCGTTTGTTGAATTTTTGACAATCGATCTGACTTCCGTTTAATTTGCAGAGCTTTACGACTTTTTGTCCAGGGCCGATAATGCTTCGGTCGCCGAAGTTCTGGACAAAAATGCGACGATGGTAAATTTCGCTTTTGTGTTTGTGTCGCGTTTTGTTTTAATTTTGAAAGGGATTGACGCTAACGCGTGATTTTTCTGCTGTTGTGCAGACTCTTGCGGCGGCTCACGCTCTGAGCCGGCGCTTTAACGGGTCCGAAGCCGCCTCTTCGTCCAGTGACGTATTAGAACTGCGGCGCTCGCTGAAGGAGGAACGCGCGTCTTTCGATGCTGTTAAGGCTGATCTTAATGATCAGATAAAAAAGAAAGACGAAGCGCTGGGAGTGCTCCAGGAAGTTATTCAGAGCAACGATGATGAGATAGCCTGCTTGAAGCGAGAACTGAAAAATGCGGGAGAAAAGCTTACGGCGGCGGAAGCGAGTGCCAAGAGTGCCAAGGAAACCGCCCGCAAGTTTGCCCGCAACTTTTCCAGCGGCGCTGGTAGTGCACACGCTTCTTTCGGGGCAGCCCTAGCTACAATTGGCGGTGAGCCTAATCCCCTTCCGGCCACCGAAGGTTCTCTTACACCGGAAGTGTTCTTCAATTTCCTGAAAGGGGAGTTTGGCGACCTTCCTGAGGCCTTTGAGAGGTTTGGTCAATTTGCGGCTCGCACGGCGTGCTCTGCGCTTCTGGACCTGCTTGAGAAGCTGGAGTGCAAGCACTTCAGTGCTTTGGCGCGCACTACCTACCCTGATTCTAATTTTGATGAAGCCAACGCGGCGAGCGAAAGCAAAAGCGTTCGTTTGGTTGTGAAGCGCTTCGCGAAAAGGTACTGGGGGGCGCACGGAATGGAGGCTTGCCGCCGATATGCGAAGAGCAAGCTCGAGGAGGTAAAGCATACTTTTGTTTCATCGGGGACTTTTGTGAGAAATAATTTACTAAAATTTTGTTTGCTTTAGATGAAGGCGGCGACTGGCGCTGAAACTGCGGCGGAGAGCTCAAAGAAGCGAGCGGCAACTCCTGCCAGTGAGACGCCGCCGGCGAAGGTTGCCCGCGTCGAAGATGTTGCGGGAACTAAGAAGACTGCCGCTAAAACTGATGTGCCTGCCGCGGTTGAAACTCCTGCACCCACCGCGGCTACCGGGACTGCTTCGTCTTCTGCAGCGGCCGAACCGGAAAATACGACGGGCACCGCCGCCCCTGGTGCTGCTTCTGCCGCTGCTGCTGCGCTGCCAATTGAAGAGGTTTAGACTCTTAGGCGTGAGGAAGAGCGTTTCAAACTTGGTTTGTAATAATATACGTTCTGGTACGCTTTGTGCGCAGGATTGTTTTCGCGGCGCCGCGTTGAATATTGCACCTTTGAAGTATGAACGTGACGGCTTACGCGTTTCTGGCGAAGCGCACTTGTGTTATGTTTCGCGATATCCGCGTGATGATTTCGGGCGTTTCTGGAGGGAAATGATGGCTCAGTACTTTCAAGGGCGGGAGTGTTTAATTCGATGTTTTCACCGCCGACCTTCTTCTTCCGTAGCGGCCGTGAAGGCCGAAAGCGTTGAAGATCTTAGTTTTGATCCTTATTTGGATCGTTTTAGGTGTGTGTACAATAGAGCGGGCCCTGAATACGGTCCCGGATTTGTAGTAGAAGTTGACTTTGATTTGTAGCTGGGGTGTCGACTTTATGACGAAGTACGCCCGGATAAGACGGCGTGCTTTTTGCTTCGCGAAAGATGTTTCGGCGATAACTCTTGTCAATTTTTACAAGTTAAATCCTTCATTTTTTCGTTTGATGGAAAGCGCTTGCCGTTACTCGGTCGTCGGAATTAAACGAACGTCACCCCCCCTGGCGATCGAGGGACGGAGGGCGCGCCGAAGCTGCGACGCACGGTTTATACGACGTGTATTTGTGTAAGTTGCGGAAGGCCACAGATCGTATCGCGTTCTTTTATGAAAAATTGCGGAGCGTGCACCAGGTGCCGCTATTGTTGGTTGGCTCTTGTGCCTGTCAGATGTTTCGTGGTTGCCGCTAATTTGGCTTAAAAGACGTCGTTTGACGATATGGGTCCTTGGTTGCCGTTAGAAGCATTTTTCGCTTTTTGTTTATTTTACGGCGCTCGTCGTGACTCGATTGTTTGAGCGAAACGAACGTCACCCCCCTCCCCCTAGCAATCGAGGGATGAGGAGCGCGTTGAAATTGCGAGGCGCGGCTCGCGCGCCATTATTTTTGGAGAGAATTGCGAATGGAGCCTGAGGTTGCCGCAATTATTAGGTTCTCTCCGAAATTTGTCGGATATTGAACATTTGTCGCTATTCTTGCAGAAAGAGCGGCACTTGAGAATATGTTGCCTTTTGGCCTCTCGCTTTTGCTTTTGCAATATTATGCTACCTCCATGGTCTTGAGTCCCGTCCTTGGATGGGAGTTTGTATTGAGTCCCTTAAGACTTCGATCTTATTGATCTATTTTTGATGTGTCGGATTTTGTCCGAAGCCCCTTGGGGGTTGAAGTCTATTTCCTTTAAGAAATGGATGACTGAGCCCTTGGGCCGTTAGCGTTCCGCACTTTCTCAATTTTATGAGAAAGATTGAAGAGATGGCCCCTTGAGGCGCTTTTTTCTCAAACGCCGCCGTTTCTCAATTTAATGAGAAGGATTCGAGAGATGGCCCCTTGGGGCGCTTTTTTCTCAAAGTGCTTAAAGGAGAATGAAGCCTGGGAGAGAGGAGCAGAATTTTTTCTTCCTTTCGAGTGGCTTTGGCTCAGGAGTCAATTCCTCCTGCGTCGATGTGGCGATATTTTTGCAAATATAGCATCGACTACTTAAGAGATGAAGAGTTTAGTTTTTCTGGGGAATATAGCATTATATTGAACTGCAAAGGTTACAAAGGTCCCACCTCATTAAAAACCTCACCCCCGATGTGGGGTTCCCCTGTGAGGAAAAGAGTATGGGCCTCGAAGGCTAAGAAAGAAAAATTACAACTTAGGTGCCGACTAAAGGCTCCGCTTATAACTGCGCGTCGCCATTAGCCCTTACATTTTAGGTGAAGTACCTCTTGAGGTTGTCCACATTCCAGGCATGTGGGAGCTCGTTGCCTTCGTTGTCTGTCAAGTGATAAGATCCCGAACGATTGCTCCTGACGACAATGAAAGGGCCCTGCCACTTGGAATTAAGTTTTCCAGTGTTTTCTGTTTTTGGGCTTCGCAGGAGGACAAGGTCGCCGGCTTTAAATGCTCTTGGCACTACTCTGGCGTCTCGCCATTTTCTTGTTTCTTCCTGGTACTTCTCCAAGTTAAAGATGGCTTGGTCTTTGTCTAATTCCGACATGTCCTTTGAAACGGCGTCGAACTCGTGGCAATTTCGCCCGAGAGTTGCCCTCATGCTGCGGTATTTTATCTCTTCGGGAGACATTGCTTCTTCGCCGTACAAGAGCCTGAAAGGCGTGTACTTGGTGGTTCTTGAAACTGTGGTGTTATGCGACCAGATCACTTTATGCAACTCATCCATCCATTTTCTTTTTTCTGGCCTTCTAGGCATTTCTTGATGCCTTCGAAGATTTGCTTGTTCGCATTCTCGACGGCGCCATTTGACTCTGGATGATAAACAGATGCAAAATTCACTTTGGTGCCTAAGGAGTGACAGAATTTGCGGAACTCTTGGTTGTCAAACTGTTTTCCATTGTCCACCGTAATTTCGGCTGGTACTCCGAATCTGCATACTATGTTCTGCCAGAAAAATTTCTTGATTGCTGGGCCAGTGATATTGATCAATGGCTTAGCCTCTATCCATTTGGTGAAATAATCGAGAGCGACAACGGCATGTGTATAATTTCCGGCAGCCGTAGGTAGGGGTCCGACTATGTCAATTCCCCACCGCTGAAGTGGCCACACTGGCTGGATGAGCTGTGTGAGCTGAGCTGGGTTGTTGATTTTCCTTGAGAATTTCTGACATGCTTCGCATGTTTTGACAAGGTGTTGGGCGTCCTGAAGTGCGGAGGGCCAATAAAAACCTTGCCGAAAGGCTTTGCCGACTAAAGCTCTGCTGGATATATGAGAGCCGCAGAATCCCTCGTGGATGTCGCTGAGGAGCTTCTTCCCTTCTTCTTGATCAATGCATCTCAAGAATGGAGTGGATGTGCCGAATTTGTAAAGGAACTCATCGACAAACGCGTAGTTTCTTGCTCTTTGTTTCATGCGCTTGACTTCTAATTCCGACTCTGGCTCATAAAAATCTCGGAGATACGCCATGATGGGGGCGCGCCAATCTTCGCTTGAGATGGCATGTATCATCTTGGGTTCTTTCTCTGCCGCTTTATGGAGGGCGAACTCAGTGTTTCAAAAAAGACGTCAGGTGGCAGAGGATCTTTTCTGGCTGCCGCTTTTGCTAGCTGATCTGCTTCACTATTCAGGTTTCTGTCAATATATTGACAAGTGAAACCCTTGAAGTATTTTTCCACTCCCCGTACATGTTCCAGATATCTGGCCAATAGTTCATCTCTGGCTTTATAGGTTTTATCAACATGCCCGGCAATGACCTGAGAGTCTGTCTTGATGACGAAGTTTTTCACACCTAATGCTCTTAGCTTTCTTATGGCTAGCAAAAGGCCCTCATACTCTGCAACATTGTTTGTGCACTTGTCAGTGTCATGATTGAACTGCAATCTGATTGCGTACCGCAATTTGATACCAGATGGTGAGGTTAAAATTGCGGCAGCTCCAGCACCGAGATGGCACCACGCGCCATCGCAATGGATCTCCCATGGGACTTCGAAGACTGGACCCTCGGTGTACGATGAAGGCTCAGTCCAATCTGCGATAAAATCCGCCAGCACCTGAGAATTTGCGGCACTTCTTGACTCGAAGTCAACAACGTGTTCTGATAATTCCGAAGCCCATTTGGTGATTCTTCCAGATGCTTCTCTATTTCTGAACATGTCATTCAGTGGTTGATTTGTCAGCACTCGGATGGTGTGAGCTTCAAAGTAATGCCTTAATTTTCTTGATGCCATCAAGACTGCATAAGCTATCTTTTCTAGCTCGGAATAGAATCTTTTTGATCCTGAGAGAGCTTCAGATACATAATATACCGGCACTTGAACTTTCATCACTTTGCCCTTCTTCTCAATTTGCTGTTCTTGCACAAGTGCGGCACAAACTGCTGAGTGCGATGCTGATACATACATTAGCAGAGTTTCATTTTGTTTGGGACTCGCAAATGCGGTCATTTCCTTGAGATAGTCTTTCAATTCTGCGAATGCTTTTTTCTGCTCTTGGCCCCATTGAAAGTTATTTGCATTTCTGAGGACTTTGAAGAAAGGAAGGCTTCTTTCGGCTGATCTGGAAATAAACCTATTGAGTGCCGCAATTCTACCGGTGAGCTTCTGCACATCTTTGAGGCATTGGGGCTCTCGCATATTGATAAGTGCACTTATCTTGTCAGGATTGGCTTCGATGCCTTTGATTGACACAAGGCATCCCAAAACCTTTCCCTTGCGAATTCCAAAGACACATTTTTCAGGGTTGAGCTTAAGATTTGCCTTCCTGAAGTTTGCAAATGTTTCGGCCAAGTCAGAAGTATGATCTTCTTTCTTGCCGCTTTTTACCACTATGTCGTCGACATAGGCTGACAGATTCTTGCCTAACTGATTCTCAAAGGCGATAGATGTCATTCTGCAGAAAGTCGGTCCCGCATTTTTTAGACCTTCCGGCATTCTGACAAAACAATAAGTTCCGAAAGGAGTGATGAAACTTGTTTTCTCTTCATCATCTTTGTACATGAAGATTTGGTGATACCCGGAGAAACAATCCAGCAGTGATAGGAGTTCTGAGCACGCCGCTGCGTCGACAATTTTGTCAATTCTGGGCAATGGGAAATCGTCTTTGGGGCAGGCCTTGTTGAGATCAGTGAAATCAATGCACATCCGCCACTTTCCGTTCTTTTTCTTTACAGGTACAGTGTTAGCCAACCAGGTTGGATATTTCACCTCCCTGATAACATTTGCGTCAAGCAACCTCTGCACCTCAGCCTTGACTGCTTCGACCCGGTTGTCGGACATTTTTCGGAGTTTCTGCTTCTTTGGTCTGATGTTTTTATCGATTCGCAACTTGTGCTCTATGATGTCTCGGCTGACGCCTTTTAGGTCACTTGCAGACCAGGCAAAAACATCCTTGTTTTTACGAAGGAACTGGACGAAAGCTTTTTCCATGTCCTTCGGCATACCTGCCGCAATTATCACTTCCTGTCCTAAGACATGCTTGTCCAATGGAACTCTCTTTGTTTCCTCGTTAGCCGCAATTGCTGGTTCTTCCTTGTCCATTTCTTTTTCCAACTGGAGGACTTCTTTCCCTGGCTTTTTTCCTGCCGGGTACAAGACGTCCACATTCGGGTGAGCATACAAGAAATGAACATTCTTCTGGCCGGGGGCTGCCGCCCTTTCAATATTTCTGGCTTCTTGCTGATCGCCAAAGACCGAGATGACCTCCTTATGTGCCGGTATTTTCATACAGAGGTAAGAGCTGTGCAAAACTGCTTCAAATACATTGAGGACTCCTCGTCCAAAGATTGCGTTGTAGGGGTAAGGCATGTCGACCACATCTAATGTGATGTGTTCAGTCCTTGCATTGTCAAGAGTACCAAAGGATACTGGTAGGCTTATTTTGCCGAGGGCACGGACTTCTCTGCCGCCAAAACCATACAGGGGATACTCAGAAGGCTGAAGTAGAGATGAATCAAGGTTGAGCTGGTCAAATGTTCTCTTGAAGAGGATGTCTGCCGAGCTTCCATTGTCAACAAGTATTTTGGTGATTGACCAACCATAGGTGTTTGCCTGGATGACCATGGCATCTGTATGAGGGTAGCAGCGGAGGTTTAGATCGGCTTCAGTGAACATGATTGGGATATGCGACCACCGTGATTTCACCACGGGTCCGTTACACACCGCATTAACGGCTCGGAAGTAATTTTTCTTTTGCTTCTTACTTTCAAACTCGGATGAAGATCCCCCAGTGATTGGTAGGATGACTCCATAGGTGGGAAGGCTCTGAGAGGAATTATTTTGGTTTGACTGTTTTGGAAATGGCGGCGGAGGAGGTAAAGGCGGCTCCTCCGAGGCGGTAATTCTAGGAATTTGCGGCTGGGGCACGTGTGAACTTGTTTGGGAGGTCGCCAAATGCTGAATCTGCGGCGAGGGTGGTGGATGTGGTTGGTATGGGCTTTGGAAGTGATGATGGGGGTTGTAAGAATTCTGGAAGTATTGGAATGGGTAGGAAGCACCGAAAGGTGAATTGTTCCAAGAATTGGCGGCAGACGTATGATTGACACTTCTCTGTGTTTCGCTTCTTTGCTCCTTGGCTTTCATTCTTTCCATGGCATCTTTTGTTTCTGGGCATTCCTTGGAGGTGTGATCCTTGTCAAGTCCGTGAAACAGACAGTATGGCTTTTTTAGCTCTTGGTTTCGCGAGTTGTGCGAATTGCCGCGGCCCCTTCCTCGAGAGCGATTGTTTCTTCCTCCTCTGTGCTGAAAATTGCCGGCAGAGCTGCTTGTGTCGGCTTTTTCTTCTTGGTTGTCGATATGATTGACAAGGTTGGAGTTCTGGCTCTGATTGTTGTTGCCACCTCTCCTAGACGAATTCCAATCCTGCTGCCTCTGGCTCGATTGGCTTTTCTTCGCCTGGCGCAGCGCGCTCTGCTGCTCTAATCTTCTTCTATGGTCATTGTCGGCTCTACAGAACTGATCGACCGTTGAGAAGAGCTCTTCGAGTGTTGAAGGGCGGTGCATGGAAAAATGAGTGGCACAAGGGCCGGCTCGCAACCCTCCAATTGCGGCATCAATGACAATTTGGTCTGAAATATCATCTGTTCGGGCTTTGAGCTTGACAAATCTCTAAAAATAGTCTTGCAGGGGTTCTTTTTCTTGCTGAACACATGCTCTCAGTTCATCTGCAGATATAGATGTTCTGTGAAAACCTTGAAAGTTTGTCGTCAATTTGTCCCTTAGGTTCTCCCATGAATATATTGATCCGGGCTTCAGCCTAGAGTACCACTCGAGGGCTTGATGCTCAATTGCGGTGACAAAGGTCTTGGCCAATACAGTATCGTCTCCTCCGGCAGACGCTACTGCGGCTTCAAATGACATCAAGAATTGCCTTGGGTCGGTTGAGCCATTGTACTTTGATAAGGAGATAGGCTTGTATTTTGCTGGCCATGGGGTCAACTGAAGGCCTTCTGACAAGGGGGAGTTCTTGTCGAATTTACTCACGAAAGGTACATACTGGCGGTATACATTCCGAGGCCTATGATGGCCTTCGCCATTGATGTTTGTTTCAAAGTCGGGAGTCACTTGGTGATGCTCTCTTTTTGCATCGCTATTTTGCCCTGTGGCGCTTGTCATCTCATCGAGCTCTTTTTGCAGTTCGGCGACTGCCGCCTTTGCTTGTTCGATTTGCAACCGGAGCCTTTCTTTCTCTCTAGCCCTTTCTTCAGAGATTATCTTCTCCTTTGTTATCTTGAGTCTTTTTCCAAGTTGTTGCAAGTTGGATAGCTGACGTATTTGCTTGTCAACTTCATCTTCCTCTGGATCACTTTCTTCAGGGTTGATTGTCGGCGGTGGTTCCGCCCATTGCTTGCCGGCTTTTACCTGCTTCGACTTCTCTGCTTCTTCACTGAGAGTGAAATCGATAGAGCTTTTGGCGGCGATGGCCTCATCAGTTGGCCGAATTCCGGCGGCCAAGCTTGCTTGCGCCGCGCCGGAAATTAGGTTGGCCTCGTCAGCCATTTGCCTTGCTTGAATGAATGCCCAACGAATTTCTTCTTTCGAGAATGCCGGGTTGGGAGGGAGAATTTCTTCCTCTAAATCCGGCAGGTGAGAGCTGATGGTGGTTTTTGGACTAGGTGCTTTTTTCTTTCTTTGTAGCATCACGGGTGGTATTTTCGAGCAACACAAACGGTGGGCGCCAATGTTGGAAATTCTTCATTGTCGCAATAAAGAATCCCGACACGGACGATCAAATGACACTCAGGGAACAACGGAGCAGCATCTCATTACAGGGGTGTACCCTCTCCTGTTCCGTCCCGTCCCACGGAGCCCGGGGGCGGGTATTTATAGGGGAGACCAAGGGTTATTTCGGCATGACCAAATTACCCTTGGCCACCCACTATATTCGTGGAATATTCTGTACAACATTGTCATAAGGGTACAAATGACATTTCCGTTAGATGACGGAAACCCTAACTAGGTGACGTCATTCGCCGGCCTGACTCCCGGACGCCATCATGCCGGGATTCACCTCCTTCAAGGGTTGCCGTCATTCTTGGTCGCCGCCATTTCGACGCCAGCTCCGACAATGTCGGCAACCCGACGTTGCAGCCTCTCTGTCTGCCGCTGATTCTAGGCCGGAGCTCGCAATGTCGGCAGCGAGGTCACCTGCAGCCAAAAAACTAAAGGCAAAAGAGGGGGTGTCGTTATTGTCGTAAATACCGATCCCCAACATGCATCTCACACTCCTCTTGGGCATCTGAATTAGAGTTTGCGTTTATGTTTTCTTTCATAAATACTCTTTCGTCTTCGCGCCAAATCCGTACGGTTTGTGATCAAACTGTATATTCATTTCTAACTTAATTAAATATATATATGCCTGGCATGCTCTCGAAACAGAGTGGAACTTTAACCAACCGCCGTTCTCAGTCAGGCGGGCTACTCTGATCTCAGAAACAGCAAAAGGAATGCTACAAACACACAGCGCAACTGACATTAGACAGCACAGGTAAGGTAATAAGTGTCCCATCCATTCCACTTCAAGAAAACTACTTCGACCGACACTTTCTCGATGTGTCGTCGTCCCAAAATTCCTACAGAGTTTTCATCTTGCTAGGAGTAGCAGCAAGCTAAGATACAAACGTTGAAGTAGCAGAAATATACACACGCCCTCGTCCTGACGACCAAAACAACCAACAATAGATAAAACAACACAGCCACAACATCTAGCTAGGGGATCGAAGCAGTGTTTTGTATAACTGGTAGAAGGATCTATAATAGTCTTCTATCACTCAAACACTGCCCAAAAGTTGGTCCTGGGCATGCCGGATGCAGAGTTCAGGGGGCTAAACGGCCGCCGGCGGCAGTGGCGGCAGGTTGCCCGGCATCATCTCCGGCGTTTCAGGTTGCAGCAGTTCAGATGGATCTTCATTGTACGGGTCCAGCTGGTGGCCGTCCCCCGACGGGCCCTCATCCGTTGGAGGCGCTGCCCAGGCTATGGGTTGCACTGGAGCAAGAAACAGAGCAACGAATCAGGTGATGTAGAATAAAGGCGCAAGTGTAAATAAACAACCGCCCAAACAAACGTCAAGAAGCTAGCCACATCAACGCATTCCCTGTTTTGCTAGGATCGTGGTACACTAGTAGCACCAAGCAACTTCATACAATGATATTTCAGGTAACTGCCATAAACATCCTAAACTGTTGCCTAGTTGGAAAGCATTAATTTCCATATGGGGTAATTATCTACAATATGTCACCATCACTCATGAGGCCCTCAATCACCTTTTAAGAAAATTCAGTTAGACTTTTAACTTCATCCAGCAAATTTATTGATCAAAAAATATCCTCATACGATCAGCAAATTCTACAAAGGTCGTAAATTTAACAAATGGTTTTTAAGAGAATTTATATAGGCACATCTTCAACCTAGCTCACCATCAGTTCTACTACTCAAACAGCTAATAACTTCATGATATCAACAACAACACATAGTAATATGTTGCGATTTTCCAAAGAGAAAAAAGGCAAACGGTAAAGGAAGTTAAACTGATGTACTACCTTCTTCCGGAAGAGGCTCAGTTGATTCTTCAAGTGCACCATCATTTCAATTCGTCTAGGTACGCTTTCTTACATTGTCTGGCCGTGCAGGTGCAGGTATCTTGAATGAAAACTGGGATAACCTTACAACTTGATCCACGTATGCGGATTTTCTTCAAGATATCTATCAAAGGCGTACCATTTGAAGAATTAGAAAACAACTTAGAAAGACTGAAACACAAAGGTGAACAAATCACAATATGCCCATCCAAAAAATTCTCATGATATATGACAACATAGTGTGCTATCCCCATGATTAATGAAAGAAAAGGGAAAGGTTCCTGAATGAGCCTAAAGGCTGCTTTGGGGCTACTGCTCAGCTAGTTTAGGATCAACAACGCCACTGAGGCAACAATTTTGGGGTAATTATAACTTAGAGATACCCATTACTTGCAACTATTCCACAAGAAAGCTACATCTAAAACTGGAAGTGAGATTAATAGTACACTTAAGTACACTTAAGTAAAGAGTTTGACATACTTCTTCACTTTGTTACTCGATCTCAGAGTCTTTCCAGCAGGACAAAAAATGTTAGCGCACACACACTGCATAGCATACAAAATGTCACATTATGGGTAGCAGATCATAGTACAGCAAACATATGTAGATAAAGAAACGAGTATTATTTTTGGCATATCAGGAGGGAATACGGAACAGTCTTCATTCTATATATGTACAGTATTACTCACACAAAATCATTCAATCAAAAATATGATCGAAAAAGGAAGCAAATTAACCAGGGGGAACCTATTACTCACACATCAGCAAATTTGGTGCCTCCTTCGCTTCGTGTCTTGATAAATCTCTCCCAACCTGGAGGGGTCTCTTCGATGTCATGTTGATCCATTGCCCAAAGCCGGCTGTCATCCTCATGTACATCCGATGGATCATTGCATGCCACATTAGGTTTCCACTCACGGGCTTTTTCACATTTAAAAGGATCCTTCGTGATATGCCCACGAATTTCTTCATACTTCTTTTTTGACTGAACAAGTCTCCATTTTCCGCATATAGAGCATTGAACAGCATAGGCTTCAATACATAAAGACTTTTGTCTCAGTCGCTTAGATGGAACATCGGAGACGTGGTTATGATCTCCCTGTTCATCTTCCCCGCCATCACCTTCGTCGATCTTACAAAGGACATTGTTGGGTTCACATTCAGAGGAATGCCTACCACTATCAGATTGCTCACCATCTTTATCAGATACAATTCTCTGTCTCTTCTCCGGTGGAAGACATATGGAGCCCTCTGTAGCACTATAGAGGAAATTCCTAGGTTGGGCTCCATACCTGATAAGGCCCTGATGTAGGTGACAGTAAATATTAGCACTATAGAGGAACAAATGGCATCCTAACCAGCAAACACACACGCGCAAGCGCGCGCACGCACGCACGCACACAACACACACAACACACACACACACACACACAGCCAAAGCTACATGAACCAGATCATAATGATCTCGAAATTATGTCCACAAAAAGATAGTTACTACATGCAAAATAGCTGTGAATCAGGATCTCAAAATAAAATAAGGTAATTAACGAATTTTCTGCAATGACATGTTTATAAATCATTCATTTGCCAATATGAATAAATGTGCAGTGGTTAGTAACCTCCTATTCGGCATATAACATGCTAACCAGTTATGCTAGTTGCGACAACAATATAGAATCAGCAAAGTGACATATAACATGCAAGTTGATGAATACTCAGCATATTTCATGTTCTAACCTTATATAATTATCAGTTGGTCTGGCATTACTAGGTCATGATAATTATAACTAAAAAAGTGACTTTCAAATGACAGAAGGATCTAAAGTAAGTTAAATAAAGCAATGTACAAAAAGGTCACTGCTAATAAGATTTCCATGATGTGTTATGGACGAATTTACAGTAACTTGAGGGTTTATGAAGCAGGCTTAATCAGTGTTTTTCATATCGTTTGCGAATGTAAACCCGTCATCAGCAGATTATCAAATACCATTGAAACACAAAATAACACCACCAAAAGGCTTCAGATGGAGCATTAGCAGCAAGTAAGTTTACTTACGGACCCGACAGTGAAGAAACCAAGGCTATATGCAAATATACATTTAGCAACTGTCAAGAAGAATTAAGAACATAGCACCTCCTTAAAGTACCCAGGGTCCTACAAATCAGGTTTGCTAAGCATCTACTTTTGGCTCCTTCCATTTCATACCAAAAGAGAATGTTTCAAATCAGGTTAGTTAAGGTACTGCATAAACCTCCCAACATTTCGTAATTAAAGGAACTTTAGGTGTCTTAACATCCAAGATCACAGGCAAGATACTTGGATCTGTTAGCCATAGAAAAAAAATGCCCCATTAGCACACATAAGACCTAACCAAAGAGGTTCACCGAGTCGTTTCTTCAATCATGTTCAATATGCTGCATCATAGACCTCCAACATTTAACATCTAGCTAGCCAACTTGAGGTAAGAAGGTCCCTAGGCTTGATTCCAAGTTATATTTGGGAACAGAAATTTATGAATACGATTCCTCATTATTGTACCCGGGAAACAACCATTCTGGTCTACTTAGATGGCATAACTATCTGACACTTGAAAAGCTTAACTAAGAAGCACCAATGCAACGTTCCAGCTCCCATGTCCCAACAAAGGCCACGCAGCAAGAGGGTAGCACAGAATCACTCGAGCCATAGAAACACAACTTTAAACTAACAAATCTAAGTCTACACCCACAGCTATAACATAACAGAGTATGCCCCTGGTGTTCACACAGTCGTTGCCAATCAATCCAACATCGCAAATAAATGATCGTCCCCGACATTTTGTTGGGCATGGAAAGCATGAAATGTACGTTTCTATTACGCAATTTCATAAGCCAAAGTTTGACACCGAGATCCATCACTCCATCAGAATTCAAGAACAGATCTTCTACCGTCCTGCTAGCTACAGAATAAACTACTATACAGTTCCCACGCCTGGAAGCAAGAAAAATTACTCCATAACATTTTTGCAATCAATCGAGACTAACACGAAATTCCACCAGCTAGCGTACCAGGACCAGAACTTTACCCCCAGAAAAGAATTTCCCCCCCGGCACCGGCAGGCAAAATCACTAATGATCACAGAAGAGAGAAGAGGAAGAGGCGCGAGCGTATATACATGTAGTGTTGGCGGAGGCGGGTTTGACTGGGAGATAAGCCGGGTCTGCCGGGAAGAAGGAGCTAGGGCGGCGGGGCTTCCGGCCGGGATCGGAGGAGTTGGGTTCCTGGCGGCGGCGCTGGGATGATCGCTGGGAAGGCGAGGGGGTTTGCTGGCTGCGGTGGTGCGGCGGTTTGGGTCGATGGTGGTGGGCTGGTGTGAGTGGGCGAGTGGCGAGTGGCTGCGTGGGAAATTGGATCTGAAGAAATTTCGGGAGACACATCACAGAATTGGGGCCCAAAAGGTCCATGTAAAGGTATTTTAGATCGATAAAAGTTGCTCAAAAAAGAAAAGATCGATAAAATCATCCTCATCAAGATCCACATTCGATCCTACCAATGTAGAGGACGAAGTTGTGGATCTCTCACATCTCTTCGGCAATTTAAAATTTGCATCTACGTTTTCATATATCTTTTCCGTCTTTGTTTTCCCGCCATCAACAGTATGGCTTGTGATCAAACTTTTTATTCCTATTTTAATAAAATATATGGCTGGCACGTTATTGGAAAAAAAACGTAGAACTTTAGCCGAGCAAAATTATAAATATTAGCTTAATTATGCAAAATTATAAGTTATATTTTAATTTTCTTTAGTGATGAAACTAATCATAACAATCTATGATAAATTTTTTAAATATTTTAAATAAGATGAATGGTCAAACGTAACTAAAAAATAGTCAAAAGTCAACAATTTAAAACCGGTGGAGTAGTTACCAGCCTTTTTAATTTTGGGCCAAACATCTAATCGAAACAAGATGTTACAAGTCATTATCGTAAGTGACATCTGACGAAAAAGAGTTGCTTAAAAACTCCAAAGTTGGTTTGTCAGAATAAGCTGAAACAGTAAGCCTTGTCAAACAAGCCTTCGGTAGATCCAAAGAACTTTTTATAGGATCATGCTAGAAGTGTCCGTTGCATGTAATAAAAACGCCAGTATAGAAACTCAAACCTTATACTCCTTATGTTTTTAATTATACTAGCCAATGACCCGTGCGTTGCTACGGTTTTAAAATTTAAATAAAAAATCTTAATTCTAGAGGAATGAAAAAAAAAGATTTTTCTCATGATGTTCAAAGAAATTCTTCGTACCATTTGGTGTGTCACTTTGTTGCTTGTTTATGGAATAATATGACACCATTGTGTATTATATATACATAAACGTAATTATTTTCAAACTTTCACATAAAATTTTAAGAACGATCTCATTCTTAATTTTGATGTAAACAAATACTTGTAGTTATTTTTTTTGAAATTAGAATTATAGTTTGTAGAGGTTGGGACCTTCAATATGCATTGACACCAGTACTTTAACATTCAATTTTCACGCTTAAGACGAAAAAAAAAAATCTCATGATTGCAACAAGTTGTATCTTGGTGTGGATAGCAAATTTGACAGTAGAGTAGGTTTTCTTTGGGATCCTATGTGCGTTATTTTCTCTGTTTTGGCTTAACCGCGCCGCTAGACACCACCAGTGGGACCCATCAAATAAAAAAACTCATCTTCTTCTACCCCAGTCACAGAAGAGCTTTGTTTCTTCCTCTCGGCCACTCCCTTCTCTCTCTTGAGCTCCCATCAAAATCCACCGCCACTAATAAAGGATCTTGCGCTTGCTGTCCATGTGAAGTTCATTCTCTGTATACTCCTCCTCATAGCTACCCTAGTTTTCCATTTGATTTAGCAACGCAGCAGTGGATCTGGAGGGAGTGTCTAGGAAGCAAACCCATGGCTAGGCCCATCGATATTCATCCGACCTTTCTTCTTACTACCAGATTCAAGTCAGAAGCTCTCCTCGCCCAGCCTCACTTCCCATGGACATCGACGGGCTCGGGCTGAGCTTGGCAGAGACCGGAGACCTCGTTGTGAAGGCTGATGTGCCGCTCAGATTGAATCGACCCTGGGATGGGACCTCTCCAGCGAGCATGCTCACCTCGGATCCTACATCCAAGCATGAGAAGGGCTGCGACATGGAGGCAGATATGCCGCTGCCATGGAGCCCGTCCCCGCCGGCGTCAGGCAGAGGAGATCGCAGCGAGGGGATCGAGAGGGAGGAGCGGTGGCCGGTGGGCGCTGGTTTTTTTTTGTTCGCGAGAGGAGTGGTGGACTGGTGGGTTGCAGTGGGGCCCAGCTATCGGCACGAGAGTGGAGCGATGGACGACCGACCAGTCACCACGAGAGTCGGCGCCAAGTACTGTAGCAAGTGGGGCCCACATGTCGGCGCCGAGTACTGTAGCGAGCACGGCGACAGACGACCACCGGCTACCACCAACTCCTTCTTTTATAAATGGTAAAGATAACATCGTTGACTTTTTCGTTAAACTTTGACTATGATATAGATTTAAATAACTACTTTTCAAGTGTGAATGAATATCGTTAGATTCTTCATCAAAAGCACTTTAAAGTTAACTCATACATTTAGTTATTTACATAAATATTTGTAGATAAAATAAATGGTCAAAGTTACGAAAAAGACAACAGTGTAGACGGAGAGAGTATAATTTTCAGACCGCTTCTCGTTCTCTTGGAAGTTTGGAACGGCCAAAATCCGAACGCATGTGGTCGTGCTCCGTGGCCACCACCCCTCTCCGCCGGCCGCCTGGTTGTGGTAGAGCCTCCCGTGGGCTCGCTCGCGTCGCGCCTCCCCGTCTCTTGGTGGCTCCGCCCGGGGCTCACCTGCCGCAGGGTGTCCACCCCGTGGCGCGGCCCGACCGTTGCAGGCGGCCATGCCACGCGCGGTGGTCATCACGTCGCTGCCGGCGCAGGTGGGTGGGGCCGCAGCAGCGGCTATTCGTTCGCGTCCGTGGCGTTCCAGGCCAGCGCGGCCGAGCGCGCCTCCCGGGGTGCTCGATCGCACCGCCGTCGGCGTCGACCTCGTGTCCGCGGTGGCTACAGGCGGCCTGGCGGGTGCAGTGCAGACCAGCGCGCCTCTCGCCTCCGCCCGCGGCGATGAGGCCTTGGCCTCTGCAGCGGCCAACGGCGTCGCGTCACCCGGAGGGCTCGGTCGGTCTGGCCGCGCCGCCTAGCTCGGCGGTTACGTACCAGCCGGGCATGGGTTCCCGGCCGGTGCAGACGACCGACCTTGCCTCGCGCGGCGCGGTGGCCAGGCCGTTCTCAGCTTTGGCGTCGCAGGCGCATGCAAGCGGTCAGGCCTCACGCGGTGGCCGTGCCGCTCTCAGGGTACGCGCCACCGCCTGGGGGCAGGTCAGGTCGTCGCGAAGGAGGCCGAGAACATCACGCTCGCTTGCCGAGTTCTTCGCATCACCGCGGCCCCGGGGCGGCGGCCGGGCGTCGAGGTTCCGCACCAGGTCGCCCGAGCCCAACAGGGATCCTATATTACATGCCGATCTCACACCGGACGGCGCCTGCTTCGCCGGCCTCGAGCTGCTCTGACTGATCTCAGGAAACGGCAAAAACAAAAGGAATGCTACGAAAATACAGCACAAACGCACAGGGTAAGGTAATAAGTGCCCCCATCCATTCCACTTCGAGTAAACTGCTTCGACCGACACTTTCTTGGTGTGTCGTCGTCCCAAAATTCCTAGTACAGAGTTTTTCATCTTGCTAGCTAGGACTAGCAGCGAGCTACAATTCAAAAAAAGTCGCGCAGAACGGCGTCGAAACAACAGAAACATACACACGCCCCGTCCCCTGGCGACCATGCAAAACAACCAACAACAGGTAACCACAAACAGCCACTGCTGTATCTATCTAGATAGCTAGGGATCAGAGCAGTAACTGGTACAACAAGTACCTATAGTCTTCTGTCAATCTAACACCGCCCAAAAGTTGGTCCTGGGCATGCCCGGCCGATGCAGAGTTCAGGAGGCTAAACGGCTGGCGGAGGCAGGTCGCCCGTTATTGTCTCCGGCGATCCAGGTTGCTGCAGCTGATCAGATGGGTCTTCATCGTACGGGAGCAGCCGGTTGTTGTCCCCCGACGGGCCCTCATCCGTTGGAGGAGCTGCCCATGCTAAGGGTTGCACTGAAGCAACAAACAAAACAACGAATCAGGTGATGTACGTAGAAACACTATACTCGGAAGCACAGGCACAAGTGTAAATGAACAACCCCAAACAAACGTCAAGAAGCTAGCCACATCAACGCATTCCCTGCTTTGCTAGGATCTTGGTACACACTAGCTATGGCACCAAGCAACTTCATACAATGATATTTCAGATTACTGCCATAAACATCCTAAACTGCTGCCCAGTCGGAAAGCATTAATTTCTATATGGGGTAATTATCAACAATGTGTCATCAGGCCCTCAATCAACTTGACCTTTAACTTCATCCAGCAAATTTATTGATCAAAAAATATCCTCATACGATCAGCAAACACAAAGGTCGTAAATTTAACAAATGGTTTTTAAGAGAGTTTACAGGCACATCTTCAACCTAGCTCACCATCAGTTCTACTACTCAAGAAGCTTCATAACCTCATGGCGTCGACAGCAGCAAATATAGTAATATGTCCCAATTTTTCAAAGACGAAAAATGCAAATGGTAAAAGAAGTTAGTACTCTACCTTCTTCGGGAAGAGGCTTAGTTGATTCTTCAAGCGCACTACCATTTTGATTCGTCTGTGTACGCTTTCGTACGTAGTCTGGCCGAGAAGGTGCAGGTATCTTGAATGAAAACTGGGATAACCTTACACCTTGATCCATGTAATGTGGATTTTCTTCGAGATATCTATCAAAGGCATACCATTTGAAGAATTAGAAAACAACTTAGAAAGATTGAAACACAAAGGTGAACAAATCACAATACGCCCATGCAAAAAGATCTCATGATATATGCCAACATAGTGTGTTATTATTCCCATGCTTAATGAAATAAAACAGGAAGATTCCTGAACAAGACTAAAGGCTACTTAGGGGCTACTGCTGAGCTAGTTTAGGAACAACAATGCCACTGAGGCAACAATTTTGGAGTAATTATAACTTGCAACTATTCCACAAGAAAGATACATCTAACACTGGACGTGAGATTAATAGTACGCTTAAGGGAAGAGTTTGGCATACTTCTTAATTTCGTTTCTTGATCTCAAAGTCTTTCCAGCGGGAGATAAGTAGTACCTGAAAGCATGGATAAAATGTTAGCACACACGCATTACATAGCATACAAAATGTCACATTATGGGCAGCGCACTAAAAACTACAATGTCATTTGATCAGAAACAATATATAAGATCGAAAAGGGAAGAAAATTAGCCAGGGGGAACACTATTACTCACACATCAGCAAATTTACTGCATCCTTCGCCTCGTATCTTGATAAATCTCTCCCACCCTGTAGGGGTCTCTGCAATGTCATGTTGATCCATTGCCCGAAGCCAGCTGTCATCGTCATGTAAATCGGACGGATCATTGCATCTCACATTAGGTTTCCACTCACGGGCTTTTTCACATTTAAAAGGATCCTTCGTGATATGCGCGCGAATTTCTTCATACTTCTTTTTTGATTGAACAAATCTCCATTTTCCGCATATAGAGCATTGAACAGCATAGGCATCAATAGATAAAGTCTTTTGTCTTGGTCGCTTAGATGGCACATCGGGGACGTGGTTATGATCTCCCTGTTCATCTTCCCCGCCATCACCTTCGTCGATCTTACAAAGGACATTGTTGGGTTCACATTCAGAGGAATGCTTACCACCATCAGATTGCTCACCACCTTTATCAGGTACAATTCTCTGTCTCTTCTCCGGTGGAAGATATATGGAGCCCCCTGTAGCAGAGAGTGGGGAAACACCTAGGTCGGGCTCCATACCTGTTAAGGCCCTGATGTAGGTGACAGTAAATATTAGCACTATAGAGGAACAAATGGCATCCTAAACAGCAAATAAGAAGGGGAAACCTATTCAAGACAGAAAAAAAAATAGCCAAAGCCACATGAACAAGACCATAGTGATCTCGAAATTATATCCACAAAAAGATAGTTACTACATGCAAAATAGCTGTCAATCAGGATCTGAAAATAGAATAAGGTAATTAATGAAGTTTCTTCAATGACACATTTAAATCATTCATTTGCCAATATGAATAAATGTGCAGTGGTTAGTAACCTCCTATTCGGCATATAACATGCTAACAAGTTTATGCTAGTTGTGACACATTATAGAATCAGCAAAGTGATATATAACATGCAAGTTGATGAATACTCAGAATTTCATGTTCTAGCCTTATATAATTATCAGTTGGTCTACTAGGTCATGACAATTCTAACATCAAATGACAGAAGGATCTAAAGTAAGTTAAATAAAGCAATGTACAAAAAGGTCACTACTAATAAGATTTCCATGATGTGTTATATATGGACGAGTTTACAGTAACTTGAGGACAGAGGATTTATGAAGAATGGCTTAATTAGTGTTTTTCATAACGTTTGCGAATGTAAAACCGTCATTAGTACATTATCAAATAACACAACCGACAGGCTTCAGATGAAGCATTGGCAGCATGTAAGTTTACCTACGGACCTGACAGTGAAGAAACCAAGGTTATATGCAAATGTACAATTAGCAACAGTCAATAAGACTTAAGAACATAACACCTCCTTAAAATACCCAGGATCCTACAAATCAGGTTTGCTCAGCATCTACTTTGGCTCTTTCCATTCCATACCGAAAGAGAAACGTTTCAAATCAGGTTAAGGTACTGCATAAACCTCCAAAGATTTGTAATTAACATCCAAGATCACAGGCAAGATACTTTGATCTGTTAGTCTTAGAAATAAATGCCCCATTAGCATAGATAAGACCGAACCAAAGAGGTTCACCGAGTCTGATTCTTCAGTCAAAGAGGTTCACCGAGTCTGATTCTTCAGTCATGTTCAATATATATGCGGCAGCACGCTTGCACAGAATCACTCGAGCCATAGAAACAGAACATTAAGCTAACAAAGCTAAGTCTACACCCACAGCTATAACATAACAGAGTATGGCCCTGGTATTCACACAGTCGTGTGCCAATCAGCTCAAGATCGCAAATCATGATTGTCCCAGACATTTCGTTGGGCATGGCAAACATGAAATGTATATTTCTATTACACAAATTCATAAACAAAATAGACACTAAGATCCATCAGAATTCAAACACAAATCTTCGGCCGTCCTGCTAGCTACAGAAAAAAACTACTCTACAATTCCCACGCCTGGAAGCAAAGAAAAACTACTACTACAGCATTTCACAATCAACCGAGTATAACACGAAATTCCACCAGCGTAGCAGGACTAGAGCTCTACCCCAGCAAGATTTTTTTCCCGGCACCGGCAAGCAAATCGATCACTAATGATCACAGAAGAGAAACGAGGAAGAGGAGCGAGCTTATACCTGTAGTAATGGCAGTAGCGGCGCTTAAAGTAGCGACCAATGTCCTCGTCGTCCTCCCGAGGAGCCTCCACCGGCGGCGGCGGCGGCGGGGGCGTCGCGAAATGCGGCGGCGACTGCGGTTCACCACGAAGACGAGCGTCCTCGCAGTAGGCGTCGAGCCGGCGGAAGAGCTCGGCCCGGCGGGGGCACCGTCGCGGCATGGTTCCTGGCTGGTGTCCGCGCGCGCGGGCGACTCGCTCTGTCGCGGAAGCGGCGGCGGCCGCCTCGGTGATCGCGTCGCGCGGTGAGATGGAGGTAGAGGAGGGGCCGGCCAGCTTGTCTCGCTCTCACTAAACTCTCTGACCGAGTGGCGGCTGTATTCTGATGGTTTCTCACAAAGAGGGAATTCTGAAAGCATTTGCAAAATTTTTTTTTTTGAAATGAAAGCTTTCATTAAGCGTTAGCAGGCATATCGCCTGAAACAAGTTGAGTTACAAAGCTTGGTGCTTGGCACCAGAACACATGCTCAGCACTCGGAAGAGCATTAACACCAAAGGCAGCTAAACAGTCTGCCACTTTGTTACATAATCTAGGACACACCGAGACTAAACAAGAATCAAAACTCGATGCCATATAATCTCGGATTCTCCTGAACAAACTACCATCCGGGCTCTGATCTAAATCAGTTGACGTTAGAGCTCGGCCCAAATTCGCTGCATCAGTTTCCAGCTCCACTCGTGCCATCCCCAAAAAAGCAGCTCTTTCTAAGCCACGCAGCGCTGCAAAGGCTTCAGCTTGCAGAGCACTTGAGACCCTTGGAAGGTTACCTGCTCCGCCATCCAAGAAGTGCCCTTCACTGTCACGCACTACGCAACCCCAGCCTCCTGAACTTGATGTCGTGAAGAAAGATGCGTCGACATTCAGTTTGTAGTCATGTTCAGTAGGTGGTTTCCATCTTGGCCGTTGACACTGTTGTCTTGCCGGCTCTTGCTTGTTTAGTTTCTGAAACTCCATCAGATAGTATTCCACTGAGCTACACACTTCATTCAGAGACCACATGCGTTCCCCGGCATTTGCTTTGTTTCTTGCTGTCCACCAACGCCATAGAAATGTTATCACTTTGTGTTTTAGCTCCAGCCCCAGGTTCCAAATTTTCTGCAAGACTTCTTTTCCGGACTGACACTGAATGAATTCTGTCCGGATGTGGCCGAGGCTCATCACTCGCCACCAAGCTCTAGCATGCTTGCACTTGAAAAACAAATGACTGCAGTCCTCGTCTAAACGATTGCACACTGGGCATATAGTTTCTGTCTTGACTCCTCGGCGCTTTAAATTTCTTCTTACGGGCAAGCTGTTGTGCGCCAGCCGCCAGAGAAACATTTTGACTTTGTTTGGGAGCTTCACTTGCCAAATCTTCTGCCACTCAAAGCTATTACCATCTGTACTAGTTGCACTGGAAGTCGAGGCATCCCTGTTCTCATTTCTATCCCGTCCTTGAACTGCTAGTTTGTAAGCTGATTTGACTGAAAATCGTCCAGCGGAGTCAAAGTGCCAAGCCGGCCAATCCTGCATGCCCTCGTTCACATGTATTTTCAGAATCACATCAGCATCCTCAGGCCAAAATGTGTCCAAGACTAGCTGTGCGTCCCAATCTCCTGTTGCCGGATCAATAAGCTCACTTACTCTTGTCAGCAATGAAGCACCTCGAGGTGTAACAGGTCTTCTAGAGGTACCTTTCGGGAGCCAGGGGTCAGACCAGATGTTTGTGTTGGTCCCATCCCCTATTCTCCAAATCAGCCCCTCCTTCAACAATTCAATCCCTGTTAAGATGCTTCTCCATGAATATGATATACCATCTCGAGCTCTGCACTGCAGCAAACTTCCATTTGGAAAATACCTTGCTTTTAGGACACGTGCACAAAGAGAATCTGGGCAAGTTAGCAGCCTCCAGGCTTGTCTTGCGAGCATTGCTTTATTGAAAAGATGCAGATCTCTAAAACCCAGCCCCCCTTTCTTCTTTGATCGTGTCAATTTCTCCCAACTTAGCCAGTGAATCTTGTTTGTTTTATCTTGTTGGCTCCACCAATACCTCCCAATCATCGAGCTCAACTCATCGCACAAACCTTTCGTAATATCAAAACATGACATAGCATATGTTGGGATAGCTTGGGCAACAGCCTTAATGAGGATTTCTTTTCCGCTTTCGATAGGAGTTTCTCTTGCCACCCCTGTACTCTCGACCAAATCTTCTGTTTTAAGTAGGAGAAAGTTCTCTTCTTTGATCTACCAACAGCAACCGGCAATCCCAAGTACCGTTCACTAGCTGCCACTTGTGTAATCGACAAAATAGCTCTCATTTGTGTCCTGATGTGTGACCCCGTATTAGGACTGTACAAAATGGATGATTTCTCCTTGTTTATCATCTGCCCTGAAACTCTTTCATACACATCAAGAATTCTCTTTAGCTCATTTGCATCTTCAGTGTGGGCCCTCATCAACACCAGGGAATCATCAGCAAAGAACAAATGGTTTATGCTTGGAGCTCCCCTGCACACTTTAATCCCCACAATCCTTTTATCATTTTCAGCTTTCTGCAGCATGGCCGACAGCCCCTCTGCACACAAGATGAAAAGATACGGAGACAAGGGGTCCCCTTGCCGTAGACCCCTCTGTGGAATGATCGTCTCCGTGTAACTCCCATTCACTTTAATCCTGTAATTGACAGAGGAAACACATTTCATGATTAGATCACACCACTGTTGATTGAACCCCAATTTTATCATCATTTTGTGCAAAAAACTCCACTCCACCCTATCATATGCTTTGCTCATGTCTAGTTTGATAGCTGCCACTCCTATGCCACTCCTCTTGTTCTTTAAAAAGTGGGTCAGCTCATAAGCCAGCAAAACATTGTCTGAGATCATGCGCCCCGGGACAAAGGCGCTCTGTGAAGGAGAGATGATGTCAGGCAGGACCACTTTCAGTCGGTTAGCAATTACCTTTGATATCAGCTTGTAAAGCACCGTGCATAAGCTAATGGGCCTGAGGTCTTTCAGCCTCTCCGGTGATTTGACCTTCGGTATTAAGACAATGATAGTGTCATTCCATCCATCCGGCATTGGGCCCCCATTAAGCACTGTTAGAACTTCTTCCTTGACTTGTTCCCCGAGCAAACGCCAAAACTTCTTATAAAAAATAGCAGGTATTCCGTCTGCCCCCGGGGCTTTAAGATCACCAATAGATTGCAGCATTCCATATCTCCTCTCCCGAGTATGGTGCAGTCAGGGCATCGTTCATATCGCTATTCACACGTCGCTGAACACAACTTGTTACTTCATCAGGATCACCATCAGCACCCGTGAGAAACAGATTTTGATATTGCCCTGCTATGTAGCTTTTAAGCCCCCTTCCTTGAATCGTGTTACCATTTTCATCCTTTAGCCGGTTTATAGTATTAACTTTCCTTCTTTCCGAAGCAAAAGCATGGAAAAATTTTGTGTTTCTATCGCCCTTTAGAAGCCACATATTATGTGCCCTCTGCTTCCAAAACACATGGAGTTGATCCTCCAGCCGTTCCAATTTGTACTTCAGCAGGTGCTCCCGATTGACATGTGCCTGTGACAAGCCTCTCCGTCTGCATCTTTCTAGTTCCCTCCTAGCATTCTTTATTCGTTTCTCCAGATTTCCTAGCACTTCGCGATCCCATTCCCACAGCTCACGCAACACTTTCCCTTGGAGCTGCATCATATTCACATCACCCCCCATCATCGCTTCACTCCAGGCCTCCTCCACCTTCGCCACACAGTCCTCCTCCTCGAGCCACCGTGCCTCAAATTTCTTGAGCACCTCCCTCGGGCCCTCCCATCTCCTCAACTCTCTTTCCCCCACATCAACAATCACCGGCCTGTGGTCTGAATGTCTCGGATTGCCGTTAATCACCCTTACTAGAGGGAATTTACAGCGCCAAGCCGTATTTGCCACCGCCCGGTCAAGACGTTCTCTCACATAACTCGCAGCATCATGGTGATTGTTTCTCCACGTGTAAACATCTCCAATGTATCCCAAATCATGTAAGTCACAGTCTTCCAGAGCTTTGCGAAAATTTTCCATCAAATACTCTGGCTTCTGTGCCCCTCCTTCCTTCTCATGTTGGAAGAGAATTTCGTTGAAATCGCCGCTGCACAGCCATGGGAGATTGTTTTGCCCCTTTAGCATGCGCAGCGTCTCCCATGTTCGCACCTTTTCCTCCGTCTTCGACTCCCCATACACACCAGAAAAACGCCACACAAAACCATCACTCTCCTTAATATTCATGTCGATATGATATTTCGACATGCTTTTTACATCAAGTTCAATTTCTTTCTTCCAAAATACAGCAAGTCCACCCCTCGCACCCTCACTATCCCACGCCACCATGTTTGTCATTCCCAATCGCCAACGTAACCAATCGAGCCATTTCCCATCATGTTTTGTTTCCGACAGGAATAGCACGTCTGGGGCCTCCTCCTTCTGGACTTCCAGAAGGCCACGAATTGCCGGGCCGTTCCCCAATCCCCGGCAATTCCATGCGATGAGTCTCATTTATCCAGGCAGGACTGGCCTTGCCGTCCTGCCGTTTCAGAGTTGATTGTCACCGACACCTCCATCACCTCCCTGTCCACTACCTCGGCCTTCTGTTTTTTAATGGTAGAGCTCTCCTCATTTGGATCAGTTTCCTCTGGATAAGCCCTCTTCTTTTCTAAATCCCCCATCCCAACATCAACATTGCTTCCTGGGCCTCTTGGTCTTCGTTTAAAAGTGCCACCTCGCTTTGTATTAGCCGGCCTAATGATGCTGCTTTGCTTTTTCCCCTTTTCAACATGTGGAGCATGCTTGTCACTTTGTTTTCCAGGTTGGACCCCCACCGCTGCAGCACCTTTCGTCCCCATCTGCAGGCTGGCCAGATTCTCATCCCCATCCACCTCCATTTCTTTTCCTTCCCCAGCTCCAAGCCAAGAACTTGCACGGGGCTGTTTATGTTCTTGTCTTCTTCCCCCACGCACTTTGTTCCAGCACCCACCACACCCTGCTCCTTCTTTGCGTTCTTTCCCTGCAGAACAAGTACCTCTGTACTCTCCACTTTCTTTGGATCAGCGTGAGCACCACCTGCACCTTCTTTATTCATATCAAAAGAGATTGCTCTTGGGGTAATTTTCCCTCCCTTCTCCTCTTTTGATACTTGCTTTATTGGGCTGGTGCCATCATCTTGGAGTTCAGGGTCAGTTCGAGATGAGCTCTTCAATGATAGAGCTGTGGACCTGTTCATCTCCCTCCCTACATTCTGCCTCCAGCTTTCCCCACTTCTTCCCTGCTTACTTCCACCCGAGCTTCCACCCCCTGACCATTTGCTTCGTGCCTCAAAAGATGAGCGCCACTTTGCTGGATTGAACCTGAGCCACACCCCGAACTGTTTTTCCCCCTCTACCACATTTACACTGTCATCACAGTCTTTCTCAACATGGCCCAGTCTACCACAGCTATAGCAGAAATCAGGCAAGAACTCATACTCAAAAGGGCACCAGATATCCTCTCCACCGTCGTCTCCCTCCAGTGTTATCCCCCTCATGAGTGGCCTGCGGATATCAACACGCACCTTCACCCTCAGACAGCCTCCAACTGCTGAACCGTCTGAATCAGCATCAACCATCAGCGCCTTACCCACTCTGTTACCAATTACCATGCCCGTTTCAGTGTTCATCATTCCCAGAGGGAGGTCAAGAACACGTAGCCACACTGGAGTAAAGAGAAACTCCAGATCTTTCAGTCTTTTGCTCCCATCAAAATCAACCACAATAACCAAATCGCCACCAATATCCCATGGGCCATCGGTTATTGCTCTCTTCTTGCCGCCTGGCTGAAGGAAAGTCAGCAAGAAGAGGTTGTTCCCCAGCTCCTTGCACTTGATCCCCTGCTGCGGGCACCACACCTTGCCCACCGTCTGCACCCAAGCCTCCGCCGACCCCGCCTTGCTCGAGAAAAGTTTCCCCACCGCCTATGGTGGCTTCTCCGTTCCCGACGCTTCCCTCCGCCAAGCTCCCCTCACCCCACTCCTCTCCTCCTCCGAGAGCTTGAGGCCACGCATGAGGCCCTCCAGCCCCGGACCGCCGCCGCCTCGAGAACTCGCCATGGGAAACCTAACTCCTACAGAGTAGAGAATGAAGGGAGACCAAAGGCTAGCAATGTGAGTGGATGGGAAATGAGCTCGGATTTGGTTGGGGACCCCTCAGGAACCTCGCCGGAACCCTAGATTTGGGTCCGGCACCCACTCCGAGTCGCCGGGAGCCAGAGCACCCGAGTCGACCAGAGACTCCCTGCATTTGCAAAATTTGGAGCCATTTTATAGAGGATTTACTTTAGGTTTCCCACCTACCGCTCAGAAGGTTCAAGATCCTAAAACATGAATTTCCTTCAAAAACATAGATAACTCCGGAATGCCTTGTAATGAACAGCAAGAGTATATGTCATATCCAACCAGATATCCATCAGGATCTAGAAAGATCAACATATCTGGGGAAAATATTGGGTGCAAACCTACCTTTCAGTGCAAACATGGAAATCCAACTGTACACCGTCGGATCTAAAATGTGCGGAACGGATTGAGTGTCGAACTTTTTGCTGGCAACCCCCCGCAGCCTGTCGGAACATTTCGCAGCAAACACCTTGTGTAAAGGAACTTTCAGACTCACATCCACCATCTCCATTACTCCATCCAGACTCCATCATCCCGCCCGACGAGCTCAAAATTTCAGAGCTAGGGTTCCGGTTGGGGACCGAGACCGACGAGCTCTACTCAGCGCCATTCGTCCCCTCCAACCACTAGATTGATTTGTTCCCTCCAATGCTTCTGGGCGAGCTCACTCAGGGGCAGCACACAATGAGTTAGGGCCGGCGGCGGTGGCGGCGACGGGGAGGGTACACAGCGGCAGCGGCGACGACGGGGAAGGCTACACGGCTGCGGCGACGGGCGGCAGCTAGACTCGTCCGATTGAGTCTTCCCGCTGCTACATTGTACCAGGTATGGCTTCGATTATACTTTTTGATTAGCTAGATCCTCCCCCAATATCAACATGGGTTCCTGATGTCTCCTGCATGCAAGTGTCGTGCCTGATATGTTGGTAGTAGTAGTGCCATGGTTCTTCTATTGGTTTTCCTTTGAGTGATGAACAAAACAATCCCCACAAAGGACTGTAGGGTAGACTGTATCCGCAATAAAGATCATATGGATGCGCAGAATGCTTTCAGCAATGTTTTGTGTTCATTCAGTTATGAATTATTTGCTATTGTGTTCGTGAAATCTGATTGAAGTTAATCTCTGTACCTTGTAGAGATTATGGAGTTGGACCTTGAAATGAGCAATGCTGCACCAGTTGATTTGCCAGAAGTGTTGTCTGATGCAGAGTCAGTAGTCCAACTAAAAGCCGCATCGGGAGAGGGATGTGCAACACCACAAAAATCTGTAAGCATTTTTACGTATTTTAAAGAGATCACTGCTTGTTGTCCAGTTCAAGAAATCATTAATAGCACCGAAGAAATCATTGTTCTTTGTAAAAATGTTGTGTGCCATTTAACAAATTTACATTTCTTACTGTGGATGGAATTTGACTCTTCTTTGAAGCCGGACTCTTTGGGAGAAAGATGGAAAACACCACAAAAATCATGTAGTGTGCCGGACACTTCAGGAGAGAGATGGACAACACCACAGAAATCATAGAGTGTGCCATTCTGTGTAAGTACATACTATCTGAACCTGAATGTGGTGGGAAAAGGAAGTATGAACGGAAAATCACTCGATGTGGATGTCAGGCAATGCTTGATATCAAACGGACAAAGGAAAGTAAGTACATAATAACTTCTTTCGTGGAAGAACATGCACATGCATTTGTCTCACCAGATAAGCATCATCTGATAAGGTCAAATAGAGAGTTGGGAAAAAGGTGAAAAATACGCTGTTCAATTTCCATAGGGCTAGCATTGGCACTTCAGATGCATATCGTTTCCTCCGTGTTGGTCTTGGTGGGTTTGAGAATGTTGGGTGCACATTAAGGGACTTGTAGAACTATCATGGGAAGTTAAGATGTTTGATAAAGTCATCAGATGCTCAAATGTTTGTTGATCAGCTTAGTAGAAAGGCCATTGCAAATCCAGCATTTTATTTTGATTATGTCATTGATGAAAAGGGCAGGTTAGTACATGCGTTCTGGGCTGATGCGACGTGCAGGAAAAATTATTCTCATTTTGGTGATCTAGTCTCCTTCGACGCTACTTATAGCACCAATGAATATGACATGGTATTCACGCCATTTACTGGAGTGAATCACCACAAGGCAAATGTATGTTTTGGGGCTGCACTGTTATCTAATGAGAAGATAGAGTCCTACATATGGCTATTTAAGACATTTCTGAATGCAATGAACGGTGTGGCACCTGTTCTAATTATAACTGATGAAGATGCTAGCATGAAGGCTGTGATAAAAAAGATATTTCCGACAGCAACTCATAGGTTGTGCATGTGGCACATACTAAGGAAAGTTCTTGATAAGGTGTCTCCTGAATTGAAGGAAGATGAAAATTTTTATGGTCGTCTGAGTTCATGTGTATGGTCATCTGAAACTCCTGAGGAATTTGAGGAACGATGGGAACGAATTATGATTCAGTGCGGCTTGACAGATCATGAGTGGTTTGTTGGAAGATTTGACATCAGAGCTTTATGGGTACCAGCTCCCTGCCGCCGTGTACCCTCCCCGCCGCCGCCGCCGCCGCCGCCGGCCCTAACTCATTGTGTGCTGCCCCTGAGTGAGCTCGCCCAGAAGCATTGGAGGGAACAAATCAATCTAGTGGTTGGAGGGGACGAATGGCGCTGAGTAGAGCTCGTCGGTCTCGGTCCCCAACCGGAACCCTAGCTCTGAAATTTTGAGCTCGTCGGGCGGGATAATGGAGTCTGGATGGAGTAATGGAGATGGTGGATGTGAGTCTGAAAGTTCCTTTACACAAGGTGTTTGCTGCGAAATGTTCCGACGGGCTGCGGGGGGTTGCCAGCAAAAAGTTCGGCACTCAATCCGTTCCGCACATTTTGGATCCGACGGTGTACAGTTAGGTTTCCATGTTTGCACTGAAAGGTGGGTTGCACCCAATATTTTCCCACATATCTGAGGTGGATCATATGCATCAATAGCATACTGCAAAAGGAAAACATTAAAGTTTGGAAAATCTCGCTTCCAGGTAGTACTAGTGGATATGAACGACTTGCAACAAAAACAGGCCAGGACCCACGAAGTCATAAATGCATGAAAATGAGACTACACACGAATACAGTAGGGAACATAGATAGATATATGAAATTGAATATATTTTTTGAACTCCAACGGTAGCTTGAGAGACCTCACGGGACCGAGCACGCGGCCCGAAGTGGAAACAATTTATGTCATTTACTCAAACGCCATGTGTGACTAGGAAAATAGCTGTACCCAAGATGTATTTTGATTTTTTATACGTAAAAATGGTTACCATTAGCCATTACATTGTGTGCTATATTCTGCTAGTAAAAACGTGTTCCGAGATGGTCCAGTGGCGTATGGATCCAAGGTTCATGCATCAAACGTTTGCTGTGGTTATCTCCAGCAACGCAATTTCGGCATGCCATAATAAAGATTTAATGTACAGCAACACAAGTAGAGGAGTTTTTTTTTTTTTTTGGAGCAACAAGTAGAGGAGACAAAACAACAGATTGCTCCAATTTGTTGTTGTATCAATTGTGCTTAACAATTTTGGATATCAATTGTGCATGGGCCGAGTGCATGCTGTTGGCACGACACGGCCCGTTGGCTGGACAGTGCATCGTGATTGGCCCCGGCGAGAGTCGCATTTCTCCAAGTATGGCGTCGATGACAACTATGGAATCTAGGAGACAAAACAACAGATTGCTCCAATTTGTTGTTGTATCAATTGTGCTTAACAATTTCGGATATCAATTGTGCATGGGCCGAGTGCATGCTGTTGGCACGACACGGCCCGTTGGCTGGACAGTGCATCGTGATTGGCCCCGGCGAGAGTCGCATTTCTCCAAGTATGGCGTCGATGACAACTATGGAATCGCCATGTACAGGATGCTAGTATGATCTCCTGTCTAACTGCTACCGTGTGATCGAACATATTGTTTTTCAAACCTTTCCCCAACCTTTCGCCCTCTCTCTCCGTGCTACAGTAAAGCTTCTCAATCCCGGCCAGATCTGGCCCCTCCCCTTCCTCTCCGGCTGGTGTGGAGTAGGGTGAGGGTCCCTCTCTTGTACAGCTGTAGTGTAGGTTTTTAGTTTTCTTTGCTTTGGTGGAGCTTCTTCTCTTGGTCTTGCTTCATCGCCATTGTTGCAGACAGTGGTGGTGATTGGTGTGCCGGTTAGGAGCTCTCTTCCCTGTTTGTTTTTCCTTTATGGCTGTAGGCGTGATGCCTTTATCCTTCACCGTCGGATTCCTCCCCGGCGTGTGCTACTCTCCCCTTTTGCTTCTTCTCGCTCTGGTGGTGCCGATTTGCTTTTCTAGTTGGTGTTCTTTTGGTCCTGGAGCCATCACGCGATGCCATGGACGCCTGGAATGGGTTGATCGCCCTGAGCTGATCCCCAAATTTTTCTGGGTGGAGATCAATTGGACAAGTCCGGTGAAGCATATTCGGTATCTACGGCTTGTTCTTCTTCAACCTCGCATGGTGTTCACGCTGTGGTGTCCGTCGGGTGGACCGCCGACGAGGCAAACGGTGAACATCGTGAGGCCCTTCCTCCATCTTTGTTGCAGTGGTTCTATGGCAACAAGCCACTTACACTGCTTGGTCTCAGCAAAGATGGTGGCGTTGGTGATTGGTCTTTTTGATCAGAAGACTCAGCTGGGAAGCATCTTCCGGCGCTGGTTTCCCCGGCGGCTGCTTGGTCTTCGTTCTTGTCGCCGGTGGTTAGAATTTTGGGAGGACCTGGATGTAATCTTTATTTTCATTTGTGTCCTCAGTTTGTTGCTTAAAGACCCATCTTCAATTACCAATCTTTGTAAGGGTCTTTTTGCAAATGTAATGAACCTTCCAGAGGAGTAATGAAGCTACCTAGCCCTTTTGGGCGTATTTCCTTCAAAAAAAAAAAAAAAAAACTGCTACCGTGTGGTCACCACGACCACATCTCACGGGGCTAGTCTGGCAAAACATCATGCAGAGTTTCTGAGATGGTACTGTGAATATGCCTGAGAGTACGGGGAAGCAACTTGAGGAACCAATTGAAATGACAGGCAAAATTTAGTGATACAAAACCACACATATACATACAAGCAGTCTAGCAGAAGATGGACCAAAGATTAGTGTTACGAAGATAGCACGAGCAAAAGATGGACGAGCGTGAACAACTAGTGATTTAGTCAAGGTAGTGGCCTGTCACACTTGAAACTGAATCGCGTTCCAGGCTTCCAGCACAGATTTTTCTGTTCTGCCGACCGGCTCATGGCTTCTGTCGTGCATGACGCGAAGGACGTTATGCGTGCTCTTGATGAAGGGCTCAATGAAGTAGCTCGTGAACTACTTGAATTTTAAGAAGATTGGTAGTACAACTCTGTTCGCACAATCGCACTTGATCATACATCAGTCTATGTTAGAGTTGCAGTGGTCGCCTCTAGGCTTCAGCAATGCGATACCTATATCCCAATCTTGTCTGCTCTACGCTCAGTAGTCAGTAGTACTGTACTTTCAGTAAGTAATCGGATTTCTTTCTGCAAATTTGTAACCGAAGGAAACTATCTGTCCTGATACAGCGAGATCGTCAGGCTCAACAGACCAGGAGCAAAACGACGGATGGACAAATTGAAATACAAGAGGCTTCGCTCAAATCTGGGAGAAACGCATCAATTCTGTAATCCGCAATCGATCTTACAACAACTATGGCAAATCGATTGCTCGAAAAAAAAAAGAAAAAACTATGGCAAAGGTCGAGGCTACAACAAGCGACTGAAACATTGGCAGAGCAAAAGCATGAAAGGCATCACCAATGGCCTTGATGCGAACGCTAAAACTAATGTACACGATGCCGCTCTGCTCTACTTCTACTGCCTAACTGCTACCGTGCGGCTCACCACGACCACATCACGGGGCTCGCCTGCCCGACCGCTTGCAGCTGCGGCGGCGCCATGCAGTGCTGCGGCCACCGGTACGCGTACCCCTCGCCGCAGCCGGCCACGGCGGCGCTGCCGAACGGCTGGCGCGTCCACTGATGGACCTGGTCCTGGTCTTCCTCCTCGACCTCCATCGCCGCCGCGCCGTCGGTGGCGCAGACGTCCACCGCTTCTCCGGCCGAGGACGGCTCTGCCTCCTCGTCCGCCGCCGCCGGCGATGGCGGCACCCACGGGACGAGGGCCAGCGCGAGGTCCGCGGCGCGCTGTTTTCGGCGCCGGCCAGCAGCTCCCGCACCGTCCCGCTGTCGGCCTCCCGGAGCATGGCGCGGAGCCAGTCGGCGCCGGCGCGCACGTGCGCACCAACCGGCCGGAGCAGCGGCGCGCTCTGCGCCGCGTCGGACGGGCCGCCGCCGCCGTACAGCACCACCGCCCTCTCCTCCTCGCCCCTGGCGCTGGGCGCCGGCGACGGCGCCGCGTCGCCCATCGGCAGGTCGACCTGCTGCTCCGCCGGCCCGCCACCCACCGCCGGCCCGTCGTGTCGGCCGTTGTCGGAACACGCCAGCCGGCGCATCTTGGTGGCGCGGCAGGAGAGAGGGAACCCGGAGCGGTCGTCGCCGCCGACATCGAACAGCTCGGGCTCGTCCGCGCCCTTCCTCTTCAGCGACAGGCCGCCGAACTCCTCCATGAGCACCACCATCTCGCTCGCCGCGCTTCGCCGCTCTCTCGTCGACGTTCCCGTGGCTTCTTGTTGCGTGCTCGAACTCTCTTCCTTCGTTGCGGCAAAAATGGCGCGAGTGTTGCGGCAAAAATGGCGCGAGGCGGCAGATATATGAGCGAGCAGAGGACGGGGAGCAGAGCAGACAAGTGGATAGGAAAATCGAACCGTGGAGAAGGTTCGGTTCCAACTCTGGAAGTGTCTCGAAGCGCCCACCATTCCATTCGCGGATAACGACCGCTCGGCGGGCTTCAGTGGGCCACGTAACTCACGAACGAGCCCATTCGAATGCTCATGGGTCTCCAAGGAACGTGGACCTAGTCAATGGGCCAGGCCGGAAGGCTGAGTGGCCGAATGGCGGATGAGTGTGCAGGGCGCGGCTGGTGCGTGGGGAGTGGAATGAGATAGTACCACATCGCTGGGGGACGGAGGGAGGAAGGGAGGCGCTGGCTACATAGCAAGGGCGTGGTGCCACGAAGGTAGGCACGCAGCTGCGTGGTGTGCACAGAGCGAACTATTCTTTCGCCTTTTACTAAAGAATACCGTGTGCATGCCACAATTAGCAGCATACGCTAATTTTTGGAGGGTGCCTTCTCTCTGAGGAGGCTCCCAACAATTAATTGAAATTAAATATTTATCTTTCTGTTTATTCTATTGTGTTAAAGATAGCAGGTTTGGTCGGTCCTGATTACCGTCAATGTGGCGTCGGCCGTTGACCTGGAGGCTCTGGCACTCGTCGGCCGTTGACCTGGAGGCTCTGGCACTGCGGAGGGACCTGGTGCACAGCAGGGGCGAGCCGATGCGGAGGTGACAACTCCCGTTGCAGATTAATAATTTTAGAAGTCGTGAAGTCTAATCAAACTCTGCTATAGTGCTATCCACAGAGCAGAGACAGACGCTGGGCTGTGTAAGGCCTGTTTGGAACGTAGGAATTTCAAAAAAAAACAGTTTAGTTCTCGCAGAAATGAAGATAGATTCCTTCGTTCCAAACAGGCCATAAGTTGATGAAATTATGCGCCCCATCACAACGAGCTGCCGGCGCGTGGCCCACGGAACGACGGGTAGTTCCCGCGAATTGAACCCGTACCCCATGACGGCCTCCAAGCCGCGAGGACGCCGTCGGCCGTGCCCAGCTGAGCTGACGACGCGTCGACGCTCCGTTTCCGCGCCGGCTTGCGGCGGGCGATATCGTCACGAGCTGCACTGGGGCGTCGAGCGTCGAGCGCCCTGGGGCGCGTAGTCGTTCGCGAGCCGGCGCTCGCCCCGTGCCTGCGCGCTGCCGCCTGCGATTCGGAGCTCATCATGTGCCTGGAGCAGGGGGGCGACGAGGGGAGGGAGCTCGCTTCGAGGGCCGCTGTAACATCCCAAGTTTTCTAAGCAAATCAAAAAGAGCAAAAATCAGTAAAAATTTAAATTTTTGTCTATCTCTTACCTTACCACGAATTTTCGAAATAAAATTCACTAATATAATTCAAACCTAGTTTGAATTTGAACTTTTGAAATATGAAATATGTGCTCAAGTGTTTTGCTTGCATGTAAAACCCACTAAAAATTTGAACTTTAGAGTTTAAACAAATTCAAGCAAAGTAGAATGTAAATTCACTCGAATTTCAAGCTTTTCGAATTTTGTTTGAGCATCAAACCCCACCATGAGCATACTTGGGTTTTTGTGATTTTATTTGGATTTTGTTTGATTTTAATCCCTTGTCAAATTTGAAATTCCTTCAAATTTGAGCTCAATTCTTTTCCCAGAAATGTTTAAACCTTTCTCTTCCTCTGGGCCGCACTCATTCTTTCTCTTTACTGGCCCAGCCCAGCGCACCCCCTTCTCCCTCTCTCCTTCTTCTTTCTCCCGATGGGCCGCGCCCCTCTTCGGCCCAACCGCCGCAGCCCATCCCGCCCGTCATCCTCCTCTCCTCTCTGGCGGAATATCTCGCCGCCGTGACGCACGCCATGACGCTGTCGCCGCCGAGCCACCTGCCTCGATGTCCGGCTGCCACCTGCCTCGACGTCCGGTGCACCCCCCCCCCCTCTTCGAGCCGCACCCCGGACGCGCCACGTGGTACCCTCGCCAGCTCGCCATCCTCGTTCAATGTATGGCGCCGCAATGTTTGACTCCACCGGATAAGGTCGCCGCCGCCGCCGTGACACCCGTCGCGCCACCCCCGCTCTCGGCTCTCTCTCGCTCTCCTTCGCTATAAAATCGACGCGCGAGCTTATCCTCTTCCTTTCCCCACTCGCCCCTCTCCTCCTTGAGCAACACCGAGCTCCAATCGAAGTTTTTCCCCATTTCCACCTCACCCTCGCCGCCGCTCGATTCGCCGCCGACGAGCTCTTTCTTCCCCTCCTCCCTTGCCGCCCTACTCCGCCGTGCTCCCCTGTCTTGTCTGCGCCTCTCCGCGCAGCTCAGCGAACACTGGAGACGCGCGAGCGCCAATCCCTAGCCACCGCCGCGCGAGCTCAGACGGCATCCCTTTCGGCCTCGTCTCGCTCGCCACGTGCGCGTGCCATCTCCGCCGCACCGCCGCGCACCTCTCCAGCCAACACAAGCTCGTGGAGCTGCTCTCCTTCACCCTCTTCGCTGAGCGCCGCCGTCGCACTTTGCGCCACCGCCGTCGCTCCCCGTCCGCCGTCTACACCACGAGTCCAGCCACCACACCTCGCCGACCCGCTCCGCCGCGCCGTCGCGCACTTCCCCGGCCGACGCGAACTCGACGCGTCGTGCTCCCTCTCTCTCTCCGTCGAGCGCCGTCGCCGAGATCCGCGCGCCGTCGCCGCCCGCTCATATCCGCGCCCGTACGACTTCGACGAGCCCCGTGGTGAGCTCCCCTCACTCCCTCTCTCTCCTGTGCCCTCTCTTTCTCCCTCTCGCGCTCTCACACCATCCGCGCACCGAGCACCGTCACGAGCCGCCGCCGTTCTTCTCTCTGGCGAGCTCGCGCCGTCGCCCCGTGGCCCGCCGTCGACGACGTGTCCCGCTCCCAGCTCCACCATCACCTGCTGAATCCCGACACGAACTCCTCGTCCAGCCCCGCTCGCCGTAGCCCTCGCCGGCGACGGTTCCGACGAGCAGCCGCCGCGCCCGGCTCTCTTCAGGCACCCCGGTCCACGGTGGACATGTGGACCGCGGCCCTCTCCCGGTCCACGGCCCCTGTGGACCTGGTCCATGGGATTTTCAGTAGGAAAATAAATCCAGAAATCCCAGAAAATCCCCAGCCTCTGTAACTTTTACAGATAAGCCCCTGAACTTTATTTAATTCTGTTTAGATCCTGTCTTTTTACAGAAACACCCTTATACTTTTCGGTATTTACCTTTTAGTTCCTATCTTTTTACACCAAGGTCCTTAAACTTTTCTGTAATTACAAATGGGTCCCTAATTTCTTTTTGTAATTACAAATAAGCCCTTGGAACCTTTCTTTTCTTACAAATAAGTCCTCAGATCTTCAAATCTCTGTAATTTCTCAGCCCTAACTCCGTTTTGAGCGTTTCTTGCGCTCACACGTTCGTAGAAACACGTAGTACCCATTGGTACTACTCTCGGAGTCCTGAAACAAATCTACAAGCCGTCAATACCCTAAGATCACATCTCGACAGATCATGCGATGTTGATATCGCATGTCTCCAATACTCGTTCACCTTTTAGCATCGAATCTAATCAATCATGCCGTATCGTTTCACCCTAAAACCTAACACCTTTCTCATCGCAACACACCCCCGTTCCCAATCTTACATCACACCTTAAACTGCTCGTTGCTAGCATTAAACCTAGCAAATCTTTTGTGTCATTCTCTACAAACCCTAGGGACCATCTTTTATCGTAATCCAATTTCAACCCTAATCTAGTTCGATCATCGCTCAACATCATCAATTTCGATGTTATCGTCCATCTTTATCAAACCATATCGATTTATCATCCTCTTCTATTTGCAGTCTTTATTGGAATTTATTGGAGTTATTGTTCATCGCTCTTTTAATTGCAATCGTGCATCCATACCATGCATTTGCTCATACATCCCTAAACAACCCATGCAAGTTCTTTAATAGAGATAATATAGAAACTTACATATTAGATATGCACGCAATCACCGTCAATAAAGCATGTGCATCTCATCATCCTCACCCTAAAGTTTCATGCAAAACCTAGCGTCCCCGTTTCTTTTAAGAGAAACTAAATAATTAATAGTTTGTCTAGGTGAATATGGCCCTTACAAGGCCATGAATATAACTTGTAATAGATAACCTTTCATAAATAAGTATGCATTGCATAAATATAGCCATATCTCTTAGAGTTTTATCGATTCTTTTTGAAGTTAATTGGATCTTGTTGGTTCTTTCCGATCTTTATTTCTTTCGGCGGTAGCTTGTTGATTCGTAGTGTTTTTATGCGCTAGACCACGCGAGCTACTACACGGAAGAGCCAGACGAATACAAGCTTCAAGGAAGACTCAGAAGATCCAAGCTTTGAGGAAAGATCTGAATACCCGGAATACGAGGACTTGAAGAAGAAGATTTTAGTAAAGGCAAGCCCTAACTCCCTTTGATCATGTTGATCCTATGATTACAAATGATCCTACTTAGAGCTTGATTTCAAATAAAGTATGCATGCCTTTTAAATGTGATTTAAATGCTTAGTATGTTCCAAGTACTTGTTGATGGCCATGCCTTGATATTGTTTATCCTGATTCCATTGTTAAACCTAGGAACCAACATCATTAATTCTTTAATGATTTGTTGGATTGATATGCTGCTTAGGACTGTCACACTGGGTACTTAATTTAATCTTGCTATACATATCTTTTTGTGTTAAATGGTGTGAGTACTTGGTGGTGTGTGTGGTGAATCTGAATTGTGGGTGGGACTAGTGACAACTTGTGAAACTCCTAGTGGGGATGTTACTTGGCGGGAGCAGGCGAGGTAGTTCTCAGTGGGGAGGGCTATCTCTGGGGATGCGAGTCCTCTAGTAGGGTGATACCTCATGAGGATAGCTATTGAAGATGCCTGCTTCGGTCGTATAAGGACCGGTTCCTGTGCCGCCTGGCCTAGCACCCTTCGTACAGCCACAAGTCTTGTATGGGAAAGATTTGGAACCACACCCTACTATAGTGTTTCCACGGTACCCACCGGGAGGCAGGAGTTGCACATGGAAGCCAGGAGAAGATTCGCCGACAGTGGGACGCGGATCCGGCATATGGTGATATTTCAGGCCTTGATTATATGATGATTGAAGCCCCTGGTCGCAGATTTTCCGTGGGTGGTACCGTGGTGACACCAAGTAGGTACGGGACCTCAGTATGTCAGTCCAAGCCGCGATATCGGGGAGGACTGGTGTACCTTGTGGGGAATCGTGTACAACCTCTGCAGAGTTAAGAATCTATCCGGATAGCCGTGTTCCACGGCAATGGACGACGCGAAAGCTTTGGCCACACAAGATTAGTATAACGGTGTGAGTTTATCCTTGGCGTGTTTTTGGAATACACCGGTGTGGAGCCGTGCGCTGGTTGTCGGCCAGCATTAAAAGTGGGAACTGGCGGGATGGATTGCATCTCCCCCAGGGCCAAACAACCCCACTAAATACCAGTAATAATAATCCTGACTGTAGATTGCGAACTGTTTTGCTTTTCAAGCAACCCTTGCATAAAGTTGGCTTTTCGCCAATATGATGAACCCTAGCCTAAACCTTGGTTATATCCCTGCATACTTTTAACCTTGTGTTAGGGCTTGTTGAGTACATTATGTACTCACGCGTTTGCGAATTGTTGATTTAGGTGGAAGAAGGCTTCGTAAAAGACGATAATATTTTGGTTTTCGGTTCTGCTCCTCAAGTCTGCTTGTGGCTCTGGGCCATAGTTTCCGCTGTCTGCTTCGCCTTAGTCGGTCGGATGGACTTGGATGGTTTTGAATCCTTGTCGAGCCGCCACTAAGGGTTTTATATCAGGTACTATACTTATTTACCTATTCGAAGTATGCTTTTGATTATCATATCTGTGTTCTTGTGCGTATCAGCTACTGATCCAGGGACTGATACAGGATGCACAGCAGATTCCAGGAATGGGGTCTGACAGAGTGGTATCAGAGCAATACTTGACCGTAGAACGAAAACTTAGGATTTGTCACGCTCGAAAATGACTACTTGCAAAACTAGTTGCAAAACCCTCCTGTAGTAATTCTCTCTCTTCTGTTAAAAACCCCATGCTTCTTTCTCTTCAACATCAAGAAGTATCTTATGTGGAAGTGACTGTGTGTAGGAGCTTTCAACCCAATGGACAATGTCAATGTCACTCAGGGCCCTAGATCTCTGAAGACATGCCTTTATTGTGACAACCACGGGCATAAGATCACCAATTGCCCCTTCTACCAAGACATTAATGAAACAAGAGCTGCAGAGACCAACACGGAAAATGATATGCTCTAAGTTCCAGCACCATCTGACGAGATTCAACCTCTAGTACCAGAAAAGCATCAAGAGCAAGGAGTTAGCAATAATATGGATGGTATATACCTGATGCCAACTCCTATCATCGTAAGTATGCTTGAAAGGATGAATAACCTGGAAGAGTCAATGAGGAAGCTCAGTGAGGAAGTCGCTGGTCTTACAAAAGCTCTGCAGAACAAGAACACTAACAAGAATCAACCAGAAAAGGAAGGACAACAGTCAAGCATCTGGTCAAGCTACCTCCGAAAAGACTAAGAAGCCAAAGTACACAGCAGAAGGACCTGCCCTTCGCCAACTGACCAATGCACATGACAACCCAAGTGGTACAAGTCTGCAACCCGAAGCTGACAAAAAGGTACCACGAGCAAATCAGAAGTGTTCCTTGTGCCGAAATCGTGGGCACTTCGCAGCAGATTGCCCCGAAGTTCTCGAAAAAGGAGACCAGGATGACATTAAGTAATGTCGAAGGTTACAATCCCTAAGACGATGAAGTATCTCTGGTATGCAGCTATTCTACTTGTGCCAGAATTCTCAAGGTATGCTCATCATGAAGAATAGTTTCGTAGCTTCGCTCAACACCCTGGAAGGATGTACCCCTTGCGAGAACAACAGTAATCAAAAGGAGTAATAGCAGTACTTATAGAACACCTTGTAAATACTGACAAAAAAAGGATTGTACTAGAGTTGTAAACCTCTCTATAAGCAATGGAAAGTGTCAGTATTTGTCCTTTTGGAGCGTGTTTTTATGTCAAAACTTGCGTTCAGATAGAAGTTGAATTGGAAAAGGAAAAGTTAAAAGCTCAATGCCCTATGGACCATGACGGTCATGGGACGCGTACTCAAATAACATCAACATCAAGGTTGTGAAGCCCTTTCAACGCAGAAGTGTGAACAATGGTTTTCCTTCAAACCGACCAAGTCATATGACCCTCTCGATTCTTTTTGGTCAACGGACTATGGGTCGAGTTCTGATGACAACGGAAAGATCGATAGTCTATCTACCCTCAAGCCTTAAACCCCGTTCGTAGTACGCCTACACATCAGACCACAACAAATAAATCATGTTGTTTGTGTGATTCGATGATTTTGTCGATCTTTACTCCTTATTTCTTTATGCTTGTATGTTTTTAGTCAAATAAAACAGTATAATAACAAAAAACAGCAGTCTAGGAGTAGCCTAATGCCAAAAGCGCTCTCCTAACCTATACCCGAACCCCTGCTAAAGAAACCTGCCGTCAAAGAGTTTTCAACTCAGAATCAAGCCAGTCAAGAGTATGACACAAAGACAGCTAAGGATCACAGCCCAACTGGAAAGTTTAGAAGAGGTAGTGCTAAAAAGATCAAGGTGTCAGTTACTTGTCAAACTACAAATCCCTAAAGAAATAGAGGAAGACAAGCAACAACGCATAAAGAAGAGCTTAATCAAGGAGACAAAGCCAATGACAATCTAGATGATGACGAGAGGCTTCAACCGTCATCACAGTCGACCCAGCTCAAAGTGCAATGGCCCTGCACCGACCGAGCAGCAGGAATTAGTTGTCAGTTATTGAACCTCCACAGTCAAGGAACCTTGCCAAAAATGAAGCTTAAGCCACTTTTCTATGATAACACCAACGAAGATCCGCTAGTTACAAAAGACTTCATCAAAAATGTCACCAAGGAACCCAAAGAGACCACCTTGCTCAAAAGTGCATAAATGGAATAGAAGTAGGGTGCCAAGGACAGAAACAGAAGGTCCAGTGAAAGCAGAAGCTTCAAAGGAAAGGAGAAAACCAACCACTAGTATCCCTCCAATGGAAGAATCATGTTACCCATGGACAGAGCAGTAATATCAACCAGAAAGGAAATTATGAGCATGTTTTGACAAAATCAAAAGTGTTACCTCCACCGGAAGTTTCGACATTTCCTAATGGTTGCCCTAAAATCGGTTTTCTCGCTAAAAAAAAAAAAAACCTTTAGCGACGAAAAGAACATATTTCAGGATATGATGGAAAGCAGTCAAGCAATGCTTGAGGAAAGAAGCAGTACACCAGGGCAATATCGCCTGTGATATCTGGAAAGTTTCTCTCGTAAACCACGAAGAGAATGAAAGTAGAATGTGAACCAAAAGGATCAAAGGCTACATACATGGCAAGCAATATGGAAGCTAAACTCTTGGAAGAAGTACCAGTAGTTTGTGGATACCCAGGTGTCTCTCAGATGAGTTTCCCGGAATACTACCTGACCAAGACAAAGAGTTGACCACTGAGCTCATTCCCAGAGCAAATCCTCGATAGCCAAGAGATCCTATCGGATTGCAGCCAATGAACCAGTATAATTAAAGGATCTGCTAGCAGAGTTACAGGAGAAACGTCTCATCAGACCAAACTCTCCTCCTCGGGATTTCCTGTTCTGTTTGTCAGAAAGAAAGATGGCAGCTTCGGAACGGGTCTCAACTACAATTCACTCGATGAGGTCACCATCAAGAGCAAGTAGTCACTGCCCAGGATCGAAGATTTGTTGACTAGTAAGGAGATCCAAGTTTGTCTCCAAAATTGACTTAAAGATCCGAGTACTACCAGCTGAAGATCCAAGATGGAGACATGCTAAAGATAACTTTTTATCACTCGTTATGGCTAGTATGAGTACACAGCGTAAGCGTGCGCTAAAGAAGTCAGAAGCTTTGCGAATCAGTACGCAGCTTACAGATGGCAACTACAGACCTTGGACAGAGTTACGTGGTATTGGAAACAAGGTACCATGAACCTGCAATGACAAGAGTCGACAAAATTCTACGAGTTAAGAGCAACAGTATGAGGAATAGTGATGGATTGTAAGATTTCATAGTCCTGATCTGGATAGATCAAGACAAAGCATTTGGAAAAGGCCACTAATGGAACGACAAGAAAAGTCTCAATCCCATAGAAAGGCCGTTGTAGTGGTAAATGCACTGGATCGCAAGAAATCATCGCAACCTTAGCAAGATGTGAAAGACGCAAATCGGAACTATTGTCAAATTCAAGCAGTTAAATCTCACTTCGCGAAGCCCGATCAGTCAAATACCTCGTGTGTTGAGCCATCTCTGGACGGTCAGATCCAGATAACTCTAAAGGAGGTATCAAGACGCCAACATCAGGTACAAGATTTAAAGGATCCCAGATATCTATTCCACATAAGCAGACCAATCCGACCCTTGGAAAAGTGTCGTGTCGGTAACAGCAATATCGGAAAAAGCCAAGGTTACAATTTTTGGTAAGTTGTTTGCTGGCTACGTCTCTGCAATAATAAAGTCTCACGAAAAGTGGGTCATGCACTCAAAAGGTTGTTTAAGTATTGCATGTTAACAAAAGTAATCCGAGGTTAAGGATCTTAAGTGGGGTAGGTGACCAACCCCCACGGTAACAAAAATGGAAAACCTTTCCTACGATGGACTAAGTATAATGCTTCGGAATGGTTACTGATTACGGAAATCTTCGGAATGTTATAAAACCGAGAAAGCGTCAGTATATCAGAAGGAAAAATAATGGTTCATGCCACTTGAGAAACCAAAGAAGCTGACCAACATACCATACCATGGATTCTGAAAGTTTCAGAACCGACGGTCCCTCCAAAAAGAAAGGTTACGAATAAGCTAACGACCTTGTCACTCGGGTCCGGAATGACTACCCAACATCAAGCAGAATACCTAAGGGAAAATTCTTTTAAGTGGGGTAGGATTTTCTGTCGGATAACTCAACAGCCTTGAAGCCAGAATCTCAGGCTTGCTTTTCCCTGCTAAAGTAATCAACACCGAAGACCTTCAAAAGCAAAAAGCTGTGCCACGTCTTTTCACAGTTTCAAGTACATCTACAATAAAGAGAATCTGCTGTCAAAGGTTACGACGTCAAGAAGTCTCCGACGAAATTTTGGATTGTACCACCATCAAGCAAGAAGATCCAAGAGAAGTTCTACATCACCCGGAAGTTCTTTCGAATCTCGAGGACGAGATTCCTTTTAAGTGGGGTAGATCTGTAACATCCCAAGTTTTCTAAGCAAATCAAAAAGAGCAAAAATCAGTAAAAATTTAAATTTTTGTCTATCTCTTACCTTACCACGAATTTTCGAAATAAAATTCACTAATATAATTCAAACCTAGTTTGAATTTGAACTTTTGAAATATGAAATATGTGCTCAAGTGTTTTGCTTGCATGTAAAACCCACTAAAAATTTGAACTTTTCAGAGTTTAAACAAATTCAAGCAAAGTAGAATGTAAATTCACTCGAATTTCAAGCTTTTCGAATTTTGTTTGAGCATCAAACCCCACCATGAGCATACTTGGGTTTTTGTGATTTTATTTGGATTTTGTTTGATTTTAATCCCTTGTCAAATTTGAAATTCCTTCAAATTTGAGCTCAATTCTTTTCCCAGAAATGTTTAAACCTTTCTCTTCCTCTGGGCCGCACTCATTCTTTCTCTTTACTGGCCCAGCCCAGCGCACCCCCTTCTCCCTCTCTCCTTCTTCTTTCTCCCGATGGGCCGCGCCCCTCTTCGGCCCAACCGCCGCAGCCCATCCCGCCCGTCATCCTCCTCTCCTCTCTGGCGGAATATCTCGCCGCCGTGACGCACGCCATGACGCTGTCGCCGCCGAGCCACCTGCCTCGATGTCCGGCTGCCACCTGCCTCGACGTCCGGTGCACCCCCCCCTCTTCGAGCCGCACCCCGGACGCGCCACGTGGTACCCTCGCCAGCTCGCCATCCTCGTTCAATGTATGGCGCCGCAATGTTTGACTCCACCGGATAAGGTCGCCGCCGCCGCCGTGACACCCGTCGCGCCACCCCCGCTCTCGGCTCTCTCTCGCTCTCCTTCGCTATAAAATCGACGCGCGAGCTTATCCTCTTCCTTTCCCCACTCGCCCCTCTCCTCCTTGAGCAACACCGAGCTCCAATCGGAGTTTTTCCCCATTTCCACCTCACCCTCGCCGCCGCTCGATTCGCCGCCGACGAGCTCTTTCTTCCCCTCCTCCCTTGCCGCCCTGCTCCGCCGTGCTCCCCTGTCTTGTCTGCGCCTCTCCGCGCAGCTCAGCGAACACTGGAGACGCGCGAGCGCCAATCCCTAGCCACCGCCGCGCACCGCCGCCGCGCGAGCTCAACGACGGCATCCCTTTCGGCCTCGTCTCGCTCGCCACGTGCGCGCGCCATCTCCGCCGCACCGCCGCGCACCTCTCCAGCCAACACAAGCTCGTGGAGCTGCTCTCCTTCACCCTCTTCGCTGAGCGCCGCCGTCGCACTTTGCGCCACCGCCGTCGCTCCCCGTCCGCCGTCTACACCACGAGTCCAGCCACCACACCTCGCCGACCCGCTCCGCCGCGCCGTCGCGCACTTCCCCGGCCGACGCGAACTCGACGCGTCGTGCTCCCTCTCTCTCTCCGTCGAGCGCCGTCGCCGAGATCCGCGCGCCGTCGCCGCCCGCTCATATCCGCGCCCGTACGACTTCGACGAGCCCCGTGGTGAGCTCCCCTCACTCCCCTCTCTCTCCTGTGCCCTCTCTTTCTCCCTCTCGCGCTCTCACACCATCCGCGCACCGAGCACCGTCACGAGCCGCCGCCGTTCTTCTCTCCGGCGAGCTCGCGCCGTCGCCCCGTGGCCCGCCGTCGACGACGTGTCCCGCTCCCAGCTCCACCATCACCTGCTGAATCCCGACACGAACTCCTCGTCCAGCCCCGCTCGCCGTAGCCCTCGCCGGCGACGGTTCCGACGAGCAGCCGCCGCGCCCGGCTCTCTTCCGGCACCCCGGTCCACGGTGGACATGTGGACCGCGGCCCTCTCCCGGTCCACGGCCCCTGTGGACCTGGTCCATGGGATTTTCAGTAGGAAAATAAATCCAGAAATCCCAGAAAATCCCCAGCCTCTCTAACTTTTACAGATAAGCCCCTGAACTTTTATTTAATTCTGTTTAGATCCTGTCTTTTTACAGAAACACCCTTATACTTTTCGGTATTTACCTTTTAGTCCCTATCTTTTTACACCAAGGTCCTTAAACTTTTCTGTAATTACAAATGGGTCCCTAATTTCTTTTTGTAATTACAAATAAGCCCTTGGAACCTTTCTTTTCTTACAAATAAGTCCTCAGATCTTCAAATCTCTGTAATTTCTCAGCCCTAACTCCGTTTTGAGCGTTTCTTGCGCTCACACGTTCGTAGAAACACGTAGTACCCATTGGTACTACTCTCGGAGTCCTGAAACAGATCTACAAGCCGTCAATACCCTAAGATCACATCTCGACAGATCATGCGATGTCGATATCGCATGTCTCCAATACTCGTTCACCTTTTAGCATCGAATCTAATCAATCATGCCGTATCGTTTCACCCTAAAACCTAACACCTTTCTCATCGCAACACACCCCCGTTCCCAATCTTACATCACACCTTAAACTGCTCGTTGCTAGCATTAAACCTAGCAAATCTTTTGTGTCATTCTCTACAAACCCTAGCGACCATCTTTTATCGTAATCCAATTTCAACCCTAATCTAGTTCGATCATCGCTCAACATCATCAATTTCGATGTTATCGTCCATCTTTATCAAACCATATCGATTTATCATCCTCTTCTATTTGCAGTCTTTATTGGAATTTATTGGAGTTATTGTTCATCGCTCTTTTAATTGCAATCGTGCATCCATACCATGCATTTGCTCATACATCCCTAAACAACCCATGCATGTTCTTTAATAGAGATAATATAGAAACTTACATATTAGATATGCACGCAATCACCGTCAATAAAGCATGTGCATCTCATCATCCTCACCCTAAAGTTTCATGCAAAACCTAGCGTCCCCGTTTCTTTTAAGAGAAACTAAATAATTAATAGTTTGTCTAGGTGAATATGGCCCTTACAAGGCCATGAATATAACTTGTAATAGATAACCTTTCATAAATAAGTATGCATTGCATAAATATAGCCATATCTCTTAGAGTTTTATCGATTCTTTTTGAAGTTAATTGGATCTTGTTGGTTCTTTCCGATCTTTATTTCTTTCGCGGTAGCTTGTTCATTCGTAGTGTTTTTATGCGCTAGACCACGCGAGCTACTACACGGAAGAGCCAGACGAATACAAGCTTCAAGAAAGACTCAGAAGATCCAAGCTTTGAGGAAAGATCTGAATACCCGGAATACGAGGACTTGAAGAAGAAGATTTTAGTAAAGGCAAGCCCTAACTCCCTTTGATCATGTTGATCCTATGATTACAAATGATCCTACTTAGAGCTTGATTTCAAATAAAGTATGCATGCCTTTTAAATGTGATTTAAATGCTTAGTATGTTCCAAGTACTTGTTGATGGCCATGCCTTGATATTGTTTATCCTGATTCCATTGTTAAACCTAGGAACCAACATCATTAATTCTTTAATGATTTGTTGGATTGATATGCTGCTTAGGACTGTCACACTGGGTACTTAATTTAATCTTGCTATACATATCTTTTTGTGTTAAATGGTGTGAGTACTTGGTGGTGTGTGTGATGAATCTGAATTGTGGGTGGGACTAGTGACAACTTGTGAAACTCCTAGTGGGGATGTTACTTGGCGGGAGCAGGCGAGGTAGTTCTCAGTGGGGAGGGCTATCTCTGGGGATGCGAGTCCTCTAGTAGGGTGATACCTCATGAGGATAGCTATTGAAGATGCCTGCTTCGGTCGTATAAGGACCGGTTCCTGTGCCGCCTGGCCTAGCACCCTTCGTACAGCCACAAGTCTTGTATGGGAAAGATTTGGAACCACACCCTACTATAGTGTTTCCACGGTACCCACCGGGAGGCAGGAGTTGCACATGGAAGCCAGGAGAAGATTCGCCGACAGTGGGACGCGGATCCGGCATATGGTGATATTTCAGGCCTTGATTATATGATGATTGAAGCCCCTGGTCGCAGATTTTCCGTGGGTGGTACCGTGGTGACACCAAGTAGGTACGGGACCTCAGTATGTCAGTCCAAGCCGCGATATCGGGGAGGACTGGTGTACCTTGTGGGGAATCGTGTACAACCTCTGCAGAGTTAAGAATCTATCCGGATAGCCGTGTTCCACGGCAATGGACGACGCGAAAGCTTTGGCCACACAAGATTAGTATAACGGTGTGAGTTTATCCTTGGCGTGTTTTGGAATACACCGGTGTGGAGCCGTGCGCTGGTTGTCGGCCAGCATTAAAAGTGGGAACTGGCGGGATGGATTGCATCTCCCCCAGGGCCAAACAACCCCACTAAATACCAGTAATAATAATCCTGACTGTAGATTGCGAACTGTTTTGCTTTTCAAGCAACCCTTGCATAAAGTTGGCTTTTCGCCAATATGATGAACCCTAGCCTAAACCTTGGTTATATCCCTGCATACTTTTAACCTTGTGTTAGGGCTTGTTGAGTACATTATGTACTCACGCGTTTGCGAATTGTTGATTTAGGTGGAAGAAGGCTTCGTAAAAGACGATAATGTTTTGGTTTTCGGTTCTGCTCCTCAAGTCTGCTTGTGGCTCTGGGCCATAGTTTCCGCTGTCTGCTTCGCCTTAGTCGGTCGGATGGACTTGGATGGTTTTGAATCCTTGTCGAGCCGCCACTAAGGGTTTTATATCAGGTACTATACTTATTTACCTATTCGAAGTATGCTTTTGATTATCATATCTGTGTTCTTGTGCGTATCAGCTACTGATCCAGGGACTGATACAGGATGCACAGCAGATTCCAGGAATGGGGTCTGACAGCCGCCACGACGACGAGCTTGTCTGCTCACAGGACAGGTCCCCCCTTCCCAATCCCGTCTCTCTCTTGCCATATCTGTGACAGGTGGACCTAGAAATATTGAATGGTTTATCGGGAAATTATTTTGGTAAATATCAATCGGCAGTGGATCATTAGGAGAAAGTTTCTCCAAACCCCGAACCCTAGAACAGCCGATCCACCCACCGCACCAAATCCCACCAATCTGCTCGAAAAACTCGCTCCAAATCGTGGGGAATAGGAGCGCTGTAGATTACAAGCCAAAAACACTGAATTTGTTGGGGTATTGAGCAATGACGGACGCAGGGTCAAGTGGTTCGTCGAGCTGGCTTCACGTGGGGTGAGTAAATCATGATTTCGCCACTGAGTTTCTGTTCTTTGTGTTCCTGAGCCTGTCCCGAAAGGTTGTGCGTTAGAGTAGAGCTGAAAAAGAAGACAATGCCTTGCCGGTTGCTCGGTACTCTGTACAAGGGACTCGAGAGAGCGTGAACAGCGTGGCGCCATGTTTTTCGCCTTTGTAAACTCACATTTTATTCCTTATTAATAGAAATATGCGCAGTTCTCCTGCGTGTTCTCGGAAAAAAAAAGTACAACCGACTCGAAAACAACAAGTTTTGCTTAAAAACCAGTTTGGTTGGTAGCAAACGTACGGAGAATTAGGCTTTTTGGATGATTGAGCAGAAACAGCTCAAACTTAAATGACAAGTGTTTTCTTAATCCTTTTTTTGTTGGTCAGCTTGTTGGAATCGTGCTATTCTCATTTGTGTTAGGATGGTGGTTAGTTATTCCCTCAGCTTGTTATTTGTTTTGCGGTTTTTCTGTTTGTATTGATTTTGCCCTTCCAGGAATATTGTGGAGTTGGAACGTGATGATCATCATTTGAGATTTAGGAGAACACTCCTTGAGACACCTTCAGGATTTGCTATTTTTGATGTTCATAAGAATTTGTTTAAAGCACGTGAGGTAATTGTCCTCCGCCTCATCCTTTTTTTTTCTTTTGGATATTTTGGCGACTCGGTAATAAAGTTCTTCTGTCTTTCTATTTTTGCAGCATATGTGGTGTCGTTTGACTGATGAAACAGAGGCACGTGAGGTACAATAATTCCATGAGCATATTCACTGTTTCTTTCCATTCTAATTTGTTCATGGGGACTTGAGGAAACATATGTAATTAATGCATTTAAGCTTCATGGTACTACAAGACATGTTCTATCATACTGCACTCTCTTTGTGACGTCCCACCTCCTCGAGTCCGGGCCCGCACGCCTGGCAGCTCTCTAGGATCTCAAACTGTCCCCACAGACCAACACACGTCTTTTCTGCGCACTTTGTCCTCACTCGTGCGCACCCGGGAAGGACTTCCCGGTCGGTCACCCATCCCGAAATTGCTCCGGGCCAAGCACGCTTAACCCCGGAGTTCTTTCGAGATGAGCTTCCGGAAAAGAAGTTGCAACTGTTGGTATGAGTATTCTTATCAATCCTATTAAGCCCTGGGCCAGGATGTTACATTCTCACCCCCTTAGGAGATCGACGTCCTCGTCGATCAACCCCAGGCCAGGAACTTCCTCTCTTGGCCACGTCCGTGCGTCCAGTGCCAGCGCATGTGCCATGCTGTGTGACCACTTGGGCCCACACCAGCCATGCACACCATGCCTGCGCAACTGCGCCCACACGCCCGTGAAACCGCGAGAGTCGGCTCTGATACCACGAGAGTCGGCTCTGATACCACTTGTGACGTCCCACCTCCTCGAGGCCGGGCCCGCACGCCTGGCAGCTCTCTAGGATCTCAAACTGTCCCCACAGACCAACACACGTCTTTTCTGCGCACTTTGTCCTCACTCGTGCGCACCCGGGAAGGACTTCCCGGTCGGTCACCCATCCCGAAATTGCTCCGGACCAAGCACGCTTAACCCCGGAGTTCTTTCGAGATGAGCTTCTGGAAAAGAAGTTGCAACTGTTGGTATGAGTATTCTTATCAATCCTATTAAGCCCTGGGCCAGGATGTTACACTCTTATTGGTTGTCATCTTTTAAAACACTTTGTACAAATAATGTTACTGCAAGCGGGGTGACCAAAACTCACTCCAGGGTAGTTAATAATGTTTGAAATTAAGTGGAATTTCACATCCATAATAGTGGGTGTATATTTATGCTCCCAAAGCCTATCATCACTCTCCTTTTCTTGGGATAGACTCATAGACATGACGGGCAATAACTGGAGTTAGAAATGGAATTTTATCTAATTACTAGTTTATTTGAGTATGAGGCTAGAAACTAAGTAAACTAGAGTTTGTCAACTTCTAGGCTTTGGCAACAAGATCTAGATCGTCTAGAACACTCCTACAGACACTATTATTTGTGTCACTTGACTACGCAATGGCAATAGTGGTTCAAATGAAAATGACCCATTCCTTATATTTTGAAGGTCTGTTAGTTCTTTCCTATAGTGATGGCTACACCTGATTTCCAAATATTTGTGTTATGTTATTTTGATATATTTTGATTATTTCATGCCTCTTGTTTGAGTTAACAGTTTTGTCGCTCATGTTGCACTTGCATTCATACGCCTTTTGGACTGTCCTACAGCAGACTGTTTTTTAATAGTGGATCATGTCAGGTTGTCTTTGCTGTTGGTTTCGTCAAGGTTGAAGAAAAATCTGTTGTCCGCAGCACTAGTGATGGCCCTGGAAAGGAGCTTAGCGTGCTTATTCGAAAACTGTGTGCCCATAGAAATGATTTGATTGTTCAGGACGATCAACTCAAAGTTGTCATTGAGGCAAACCTTGTTAGTATAGCTCCCTTAATTATTTGAATTATATCAAGTGAACTATTAGACATGCATTCTAATGTTGGTATTACTTTCAGAAGGTGAAATGTTCGGTTGATGTGGACTATCTTGGTGATTTGATCTGGGGACTTAAATATGTGCTGCATGAATTTATTCCCCAAGAGAAGGAAAACTTGACTGATGGATATTATCTCCCACTCTGCAAGGGATTGCGAAATGCTATAAAAAAGAATAATTTGGATTTCTCACAAGGACAGGAGGTAACTATTAACTCACAATACCCATTTTATCAGTAGGACAAAAACTATTATCTCCCATGTGCTCATGTCATTCAACCGTTCTTGGGTTAGGAGGAGCAAAGCATCTTTAAGAAAATGACTATATTAAATAAATTCAATATGTTTATTTTTGAGACATTTCATTACGGACATTGTGCTCAATTTATTAATAATAATTGTGGTCTTTCATCTATAGGTACAAAGCCGCTCTTTTACAAAAATAAATTAATTAACTTTGTTGATACACCATATCTTTCATTGAAGTTTCTCCTGCATGTTATATTAATACTATTTTTTTGCGAATGTCTTGTAATTAATTTTATCAACTACCAAGTTGCCTTAAATTTCTTAAATTTTCATTATGTTCTGTATTGCATTGATTTTTAGACTGCTCTACTTTTATTGAATGTAAATATAGGTCCAGCTTTGTGTACCAACTTTTGCATTCAAGTGTATTGGTGTAGGTCAGAATTTTGATGTGCATACTAATTCTATTATGTGCATATCTTAAACACATAACTTATAGCCATTTGTTGGTATATCTTGTTGTCCATATTTTATCTCTATGACTCTATCATTCTTTCATCTTTAACTTGAAATAATTGGTTTAGATACCTGTAGATAACACCCCTAATTTCTCAAGTTCGCACTTCGTATTATCTGATCAAAAAGCAAACGTGCAAGACCTTCCCATGGATTTCATGGGACAAAGTTCTAACTCTAAATCAATTCTTCCAGCTTCCAGATCTTTGCCCACACTAATATAATGTGGATGAGAATCTTAAAAAGTGAAAGAAAATGCCGCACATGCCATTAGTAACTACATAAATTGTTCCATTCCACAAACCTCTTGGCTTCCTTGAAAATATCCTTTTCGATAGAGAAACTCTTTTGTATGCACAAAAAATTACTCTCAGCATGATACTGCATGGACATTCGTCACCTCTTTCTACCTTGACACTCCATTTAAGAAATATGCATTCATAACTTTAGTGTCTGCAAAGATCCAACAATATCTATAGGTCTGGCAGGATCCTCCCATTTAACCATATTCCTTCTCTCCTGCCCCCGCCCGATAGTAGTATCTTCAGGTAGCACTGTAGCACATACATACATGCAGTGTAATTTGTTATTGATCTAAAGGCAGGACTCTACAAAATTGATTCTCTCTATGAAATTTGATTGCATTGCCATGCAGGCAACCTATTTCCCACTTATCAGCAACCAATGAAAATAGATATTTCAAGCGACCGATCTTCAATTGAAAAAAATTTTAGACTTTTTTTTGATAATTTTTACATAGAAGACTATTATGTAGTCATATGTATATTGCAAGTGAGTCAAAACATGAATGGTGTACTGATCCTTTTATAAGCCCTTCATATCTATCTTCTGTTAACATTGTAGAGGGGCATCTCTTGTGTGTAAAATTTCCAAAATTTTCTCCCCAAATTTCCGTTCAAATTGATTCCAACTCTGCCATGTTCCAGAACTTTGATCTGTGAATTTATTAGTTTCATTTTTTTCACATAACCTCCTTGAAGAAACTCCATTGAACTTTGGGGTAGTTTTTCCAACCATTTTCTAATGCTTGAATCATGCATAGTTACATGTAAGTTCGCAATTACCTCGTCTACATATATCTGTATTTATATAGCTACCTGATGATTTTTGTGCACTAATACTGTCAGGCTTAAGGTGAGATTTTTTTAGAGAAGAATTTATGCGCCACATCTACCAAGCAATATTGTGTTAAATTTTTCACTCTTTGTTGCGTTGTGTCCTGTTTGAACTTCACTATCTTATAATCTGTAGTCCGCCTCAAGGAAGCAACATTGCTCTAATTTGTCTGCATTGGGTTGTGTTAAACTTCACATGTCATGCTAATATCTTATTCCTCTAATTTCAGATGGATAGAAATTTTGTATATGCTTGGTTATGTAGAACAACTTGGGTTGAATCAGAAGCTTTTGCTAAACATGTTCCGCCGGTTCTTTGATTACTTATTTCATGAGATTGGTGAAATTATCAAAGACGATGGCATCTATCGGTGCGTGCTTAAAAATATTCTTATGAGCAATGTCGAGTTTCCAGATATCCAGGTCGGGAATAACACACCTTTTATTCACTAGTAACGGATACTGTATACATCATTTGGCTATGATAAACATTAATGTTTGCTTCCTTTGGTACAGCATAATCATGATTTGCCAGAAGAGGTATTCAAAAGAGTAAGAGGCTCTGTTAGTCCGCGTGAGCATATATGGGTTGTAAAAGTCCTTAAATATCTAGACACTTTTGATAAACAGAGAAGCTATGCTCTAGACTATCTCAATCTTAAGCTTGTGGGTTCAGAGAAGGACCCAATGATTCAAGCTAACCTGGAAACGATTCAGGCTGAGCTGCAAAGACTTGAACCTGAAGAAGGTATTCTTGATGATTGGATAGTGGCAATGATGAAAAAGGATCTTGAAACGAGATGTGGAGATGTTGGGGAAGGTGGCAAAGATGATTTACATGTGGCAGATAAGGTAGTATTACACAATTGTCTTGACGTCCTTACACAAGTTGAGTTGACAACTCTGGTAAAGGAGGATTCTGTGGATGGGATGAGAGGTGAAGATGGGCTGTTGCATGTGGAGAAAGATAAAGCCCTACCCGTTGACGAAACATCCCCTCAAGTTGACAAGACAGTCGCACAGGTTGAGGAGGAGAGAGCCGCCAAGCAGGTTGAGGAAGAGACAGCCCCACAGGTTGAGACAAACACAAAGGTTGAGGAAGAGACAGCCCCTCATGTTGTTTCAAAGGGTGACGCTCTTGATGGGGATGGAAGCACCCCAAAGGGTTCGCGTTTGTCCAGGTTGTTTTCTTTTCATTTACTAGGAATGTCCATTGGGTGTGGGATCATGATAATGGCTATGGTTGTAAGCTCTAAAGCCACCAAGTTAAAATATAAAAAAACCACATTTTGAGGCTTGTGGTGATGTGGAGACAAGAACAGGTACTCTACTTGAGTCTTCTTGTGGTACCCTTATTCTTTCCAATTCTATCTCAGCATTGTGGTCATTGTTGCCTTTTTCTACCGTATATCAGTAGTGAGCATGTCACAATTTTACCTCTTGTTTTCATCTATGATTTCATTACCGATTCACATGCTTGTGTTGGTTTTTGTGATCACAATAGATCAGCGGCGACCGCTCACACTGTCCCCGCCTCCTCGACCGATGGTGCCTCTCATGCTATATGATGGTTACTCATACCTTGTAACCTTCGAATGGAGCAATGCCTCTCATGCACGCGATCATGGCTGATCAGTAGCCCATATGTCTACCTTTTGCGAGTAATATCCAAGCAGAAGCCTGAACCTGAACGTGTTGATTTAGCAACCGGGCTCGTCGTTTTATCTGGCTACCGTTCATATGGCCGCCCGCCGCTGTCACTCGATCGGCGGCATGCGCTGCTGGATAAGTTACGTTGTTTTATTGATAGCTAGAGAACATACACAAACTTAATAATAAGAGAGAAATCCACTACAGCATCAAAATTACAGCACCGACTCAGGACGTCCAAATACTAAGGAAAGAAATAAAGCCGCGACATGCAGCAAGACATCAGTTCGTAGTCCGAAATCAAAGCAACACGAGACTTGCCGCCATTTACCAGCAGCGCCGCCCATCTATGGCTGCGTGGGCGACGGCGGAAGGTCGAATAAAGCGAGGTCCTCCAGTCTGAGGTCGTCGAAGCGCACCTCTTGCAGGAGGCGACCGTACGGGTCATCATCCATGTCGAACAGGTCCGGCAGTTGCACATCCAGAGGCTCGACGTCGGCGGCGCCGTCGACGCACAGCTCCCAGCCGTCGCCGCCCTGCCGAAGAACGGGTCTGCCGGCTCCGGCGCCGGCACCACGGCCAGCGGCTCGACGTCGGTGCCGTTGACGCACAGGTCCCAGCCGTCGCCGCCCTGGCCAAAGAACGGGTCCGCCGGCTCCGGCGCCGGCACCACGGCCAGCGGCTCGTGGTCGGCGCCGTTGACGCACAGATCCCAGCCGTTGCCGCCCAGCTGGCCGAAAAACGGGTCCTCCGGCGCCGCCGGCGCCGGCACCATGGCCAGCGGCTCGACGTAGGCGGCGCCGTCGTGGTGCGGCGAGGCCGCGTCGACGAAGCCAGCTCCGGCACCGGGGGCGCCGAAGGTATCAGCGGCGTTAGACGACGAGCCGCGTTCCGCGGCGGCGTGGACGGGGAGCTCGACGAGGCCCGGAAGGCGAAGCGGTCCGAGTCCGGGGAACTGGCTCGCCGCGCGTGGTGGCTCTTGGCTGCTGCTGCTGCTGCTCTGGCCGACGTGGCGCGTCGTGGCCTCGGTGCCGGAGACAGCTGGGCCCTTGCCCTTGACGTCGAAGGGGGCGGCGGTGGACGACGAGCGGCGTTCCACGGCGGCGTGGACGGGGAACTCGACGGGGGCCCGCAGACGGAGCACTCCGGGTTCCGGGAACGGTGCGTCGGCTCGCTGGTTCACCGCTTGCAGCGGCGCTTGGCTGCTGCTCTGGCCGATGTCGTGCACCGTTACCTGGAAGGGGATCATGGGCGATCGAGCAGGCGTTCCTGACAGTGAGATCATAAAGCAGAAAGACAAAAGGCAAAAAGGCAAAATGAACCTAAGTCTGTTTTTTCTTTTTTGAGTAAATTTCAGAAAACTAGATTCTGCGTGGACACTAGGACAAAACTAGAGATTTAAGGTGTATCACAAATGCGTGTACCGTTGTATCACAAAACTATGGATTTTAAGGATCGTATATCGTGAAACTAAATATTTTTGTGACCAACATGTACATACCTAAATGTGAAGTTTTGTATATCGGTGACTCCTTCCTCAAAATATGTAGTTTTGTGATACATTGCTCACAAAATCTTATTCAATACACTAAATATGTAGTTTTGTGATACAAGGTACACCAACTAAATCTGTAGATTTTTAATACAACTTCTTAAATGCCTAGTTTTTGAGTGAATTGCACTGGAGGCATGTTGCAAATAGCCCGCTATAGCTCCGCTATAGCTTCGCTATAGCTTTTTGAGATAGATGCCGCGACGATATTGCATATATTACCGCTAATGCCGCTAACTCCGCTTTACGGTTAAATAGCTCCGCTTTTTTGTCCGCTAACTCCGCTATAACTAAGTTATGAACTTATGTGCTTATGATTTATGATTCATAAATTGTAAGTCAAGTGATGTGATAAATTTGTTTCGTTCATAGTTCAAATAATGCTTGCTTTCTGATTCTGTGAATTGTTTCACCGCTTGAAAAGATGGCAAATACATGTTAGGACGATGGTACGCTTGGACAAATACATGCACTTTTAAATCGTGGGTTGAAATTGACAAATTTACTAATATTTTGGCCAAAAGTTTGCTTTATTTTGCAAACCGCTATTGGCAATAGCTACCGCTATAGCTGCGCTATAGCTCCTATAGCTTTTGTGAGAGCACTCCGCTAAACTCTATAGCCCGCTATTTGCAACCTTGACTGGAGGTCATCAAACTTAACTGATATGTGCAAATATGTCTCTAATGTTTGAAACTAGACCAGCAATCCAACATGTCACTAAAGTTTTCAAGTGGGACCATCCCAGTTCACTGATACCCAACACCTAGTCATCATGCTGACATGGCCACTACATGAATGCTTGTGCGTTGTACCCAGTATGCTCCTCAGGTCGGATTATGACGATTGCAGGGCTACAATGCAAAACGTTCATGAAGTGCAGCATGATTAGGTGAGGGCTAGCTCATCAGAAGAAGCCAGAAATGAACCACTGCAAAATATCGATCGGATAGAGAATGCAGCACATTCCCCACGATACTAATTGCTGAATTTAGTCAACATAGGCCGGGGATCGCCAGTTCGTTACCTGCTGAGTGAGCAGCCCACGAGTAGTACTCGCTGACGAACTGCTGCCACGCTGGTCGCCGGACCTTCTCCGCGGCGGCGGCTGCTGCGGTAGCGCCCTCTTAAGCCGCTTCTGCCGCGTGCTCCAGAAGTTCTTCACGTCGTTGTCCGTCCTGCCCTCGAGGTGGCTCGCGATGAAGGCCCATTTGTTCCCGTGCTGCTCCTGCATTTCGATCACGACGCTCTGTTCCCTCTCAGAGAACGGGCCCCTGCTTAATCAGAATCAGAAGAAACAATGTGTTAGTTATATAAGACATTCCACGACGATCTGCTTTAATAATGAACTACCCCCCATCATCATGTCTAGACGTTGGGCATCAAGTATATACACGGATCATTTTGAACAGATCGATGTCCCAGATCGACGCAGGGAAACTATATACATGGATCTCTGGGTGCCCGCGCTCTACCAAATCGATCGCTTGCACAATTTTCTCACCGAGATCGAGGGAAAAGAGATGCATGAAAGGATCCAGCGTTGCAGCAAACCGCAAGCTTATTATCTGGATCCACGGAAAACAGTAGAAGGAATCAAAGAATAAGCAAAGATGGAGCAAGACATGACGTACTTCTTGAGGTTGGGATCGAGGATGTTCACGTAGCGCAGCCGGCACGACTTGCCGGTGCGCCGGAGGAGGCCTTTGGATTGAATGGAGCTCCATTGATCGCGGCCGTGCTCCCGGACGTGCTGCAGCAGCACCTCGTCCTCCTCCGGCGTCCACGGCCCCTTCTTCACCGGCGCCCGCGGGTCGCCGCCACGACGGCGCGGCGCCATCGATCGATCCTCTCTCGCTTGCCTCTTGCCACAGGAGCAAAGCAACTGTGCCAGTCCCCTTCTTGGAGCGGGCTTTTGTTTCGCCGCGTGTCCACGACCGACCACCCACACCCCCACTCGTCCGAAAATTTCGAGCGGACAGTTCGCCCGTGCAGTCTCCGTGGTCAGCGTGGGAGAATCCAGTCCAAGGGAGCATTTTTACTACCAACGCCGTGTATTCGTGCTTGTTGTGCGTGTATATGTCTAATAATGCACAGAATGGTACTCGACATGCATGCCCAGCTGCAGTTACGTACGGTATTCCCAGTTCGATTCATCTTCGACAGTCTCTCTCTATTTTTTTATCTTTTTTTTTGTTTTTTTTAAGAAAAACACATCTTCGATAGTCTTCTCTCCGATCGAGTGGATCCGTCCTTGGCTAGTTTCCTGATCGGATTTGGTGCGCGCGCGCCTGACCGAGGGAGAGCAGAGCACTCGGCCGAGTGACAGGCAAACAAATTGGGAGTCGATTAGTCGAATCGGACTGGGTGCATGCTACCTCTCGGACACCACGAACTCGTTCCCCGGAGCATAACGACGTCAACGATCATACCACCATAGCGTGCAATGGCTTTGGCACAGCTTCAAATAAACAGTCGAGCAGGGCCATGGAGCACATGCCCCGACGACGGCAGCGGCCTGCCGGGAAGGCTCGAGCTTATGCGCGGCCACGGCTCGATCAACGGCATGTGCTACTGGATAAGTTACCGTTGTTTCATTGATAGAGAACTTAATAATTGGGACTCAAATGTCTTCAAATTTGACCCCCGTTTTATAAGTTCATTCCCGCACACCTCATATGCATTGTTCAGTATACGGAAAACGATCGCGCGCGCATGGAAACGATCGAGCTAGGCCTATCAAAGTTGAAGGGAGAGGACGCCCTTGTCAATAGTGGTGATGCCCGGGTCAGTGACCACCCCCTCCGGCTCCTCCACCGCCTTTGCGAAGTTGTCGACGCAGCGCCACGCGCGTCACCACTATCAGCCGGCGAGCGCACGGCGGTCAGCGACGGACCTGTCCAAGTTCTCCGCCGCCGCCGCCGCGTGCTACTGCTCGTCCCCCGCAGCCTCTGCCCCTGAGCGCACGCGTTCCCGAGCACGCGCCGCCCCTCCGCCACATACGCCCAGGCCTCCGCCACCAGCTCATCGTCGCGGTCCCTGCGACCGCAGGTTCGCCATCCACAGGTCCTGGTAGTGCAGGAACGCGTCCAGCGCCTGCCGCCTCGCGCGCCGCCGCTCCTCCTCCTCCGCCACCGCCGCCGTGCTCTTCTCGTCGTCGTCGACGCAGAAGTCGTGGCCGCTCCAGTTCACCCCGGCCGTGCGGCCGAGGCAGCGCCAGCAGAACATGGCGAAGCACGGCGCCGCGCACGTCACGCTGGGCGGGGTGCCGGCACCGCGGGCACGGCTTCGTGTGCAGCAGCACCCAGTCCGCGCTCGCCGCGTCCGCCTCGCGAGCCCACGCCGCCACCGCCGCGCAGCTCGCCGGCCGGTGCGGGGCGCCGCCGCACCGCCAGCAGAAGCCGCGGCCGCACCGGCACACCAGGTCCGCGTCGTCGGGGGAGGTGATCTCGATGGCGCAGCCGCAGCCGGGCGCCGGGCACGGCTTCATCCAGCCTCCACGTGGTCGCGCGCCAGGAGCCGCTCGTACGCGTCTCTCCCGTTGTTGCCCGCGGCGGCGGCGAAGCGCGCAACCATGCCGCCGAGCACGGCGAACGAGCAGGACGCGTCGGGGCACCGCAGCGCGAGGCAGCGCCGGCCGCCGTCGTCTTCCGCCGCGGCGGCGACGTAGCCGTGCCAGCACGCGTGGCAGTAGCGGTGCGCGCACCCGGCCGAGGCCGTCTCCGCGGCGGGCTTGTTGCCTTCCATACAAATCCCGCACGTCTTCATCACGGTCTCCGGCTCATCATCGTCTTCTTCTTCCTCACCCAGGCCGACGCCGTCGCGGATGCGGTCCTGCTCGGAGAACCAGTCCTCGTGCAGCCGCAGAGGTCGGGTTTCACCGGAAGTGGACGAGGAGGGCGAGCGCCCAGTCCACCGGGACGGAGAACACCTCGGCCGTGGCGGCCGCTTCTTGGTGGAGGCGTCGGCGGATCTCTTGCTCGGTTAGGACGACGTGGGGCTCCCTCTTGCCGACGACGGGGACCTTGCGGCAAAAGAGTTGATGCAGCTCGTCGTGGGCCGTCGACTCTACGTCGACGTAGCTCTCGCCATCGCTGCTATCGTCGTTGAGGTCCATGGCTTCCTTCCGTCGAGTAGATCAACACGATCACAGTCTCCTCTCGTGCCGAGTTGATTCGCCCCTTTTGTTGTTTGGTTCTGTATATATCTCATTCATCTGATTGTGGTTTAGCAGATCATGCACGATCTTTTCGTGTCATGCACGGATTGTATTCCTGGCTGGGAGAGACACTAGATGAGACATCTGTTATCTCAAGACTGGAGCGGGTGGGATTGAGGTTGGATTCCAAACTTCAAACTAATTTTTCTTCCAAATCGTAGCTCCGTTTTTTATTTTCTTTGAACCATTATGATCTTTATAATTAATGCAAACAAAACATGATTTCACATACATATATTTTGTGAATTTTTTGAATTTTAAAAATTCAAATTTTAAAATTTTTTGTTTTAGCATTTTTTACTGTTTCAACATTTTCTACAAACTGTTGAGATAGTATAGTAGTATCGGTTTTTTTTTTTTTGCGATTAATAGTAGTGTTGGTGTTTCATACCAACAACACTAAGCGTCGCGCCTCGTAGGTATTCGAGGGTCGGGGCTGAGAGTCCGCGCGCCGGAGCGCGGTAGTGGCGCGGCCCGCCCTTGACGTGCCATTGAAGCCGGGGGTCTGCCATGCATCGGGCGTACGCAATCCTCATGCGTGTCCGAGAACAAAAAAACATTGTTTTGCATCAAATGGCCTCCCCTCCAAGTTTGCCTTGCTAATTTTGATTCCAAGTTTCATTATTCACAAAATTGCCACATAATGCTGCAACATTCCAATTGCGAGATGTGGAGTGATGCCATAAGGCGTGGCCAGTGGCGGAGCTTCAACAGATTTGCAGGGGTGGCAAGCCTTTGTACGGTCTTGTTTAGATCCTCTAGCTGGCTAAAATTAGCCAAGTAATTTAGGCGGTACTTGTTTGGATCCTTGACTAATGTACTTTTATTTTTTATATGTTTTGTCAAGTTTAGGATGGTTGGGGTGATCATAGGCTAAAAGTTTAGGAGGTGGGTTGGCTAAAAGTTTAATCACTTTTAAGAGGTCAAGCTTGGATCTAAATTGACTAAAATTAAACAGCTAAAACTTTATGATGGACAGTGGCAATTATATTATAGAATCGATGGAGTTTGGATTATCGCGAGGGGGGGGGGGGGGGGGGGGGGGCAATGGCCACCCTGGGACATCACAAAGTTCCGCCCCCGAACAGGATCGGGCTGAGTAATCAGCCACCCGTGCCAGTGACGATCAATTACTCAGTCCACCCGCGCCGATGACAGACGTGATGCAAGCTGTGATAGTTGCATTGCAGCGTGGTTGCAATTATTTGTTGTGGGTGCATATATGGTCAAAATATGTCAACATTCACTAATTTTATTTTTTTTTTGGGTGCATCTTCACCCAGAGGCAATAATGTAGCTTCGCCCCTGACTTAAGCTGATGGGAAAAGGAGCGGCACAGCGGAATAGTTGCCATGCACGGTTGTGCCACCTACCCATCCTCACAGGGCCTTTCACAAGGGATGATGTTGTTGAGTTGCATGCACCAACCAACTTGGCGCAATGGAATATGCGGTTACCAAGATTTGAAGTCAAGACCTCCGATAGTAGTTGAGTTGCATGCACCAACCAACTCACCCACCAATTTAAGTTGATGTGAAAAGATGAGCAATTCACTTATGGTTCAACATGTGTCTTTTTATTATAAGAGATTTAGGGCGTTAACTAAGTCTTTGAGACTTTATTACAAAGTACTAATTCGCTGGGCAAAGTACTTAAGCAGCTCAAACGGCAAGTTTGATTCAAATTAAGCAGCTCGGCATGGAGTGGGCCAGTGGCAACTGAAAAAACATGTTGAGCTCAACGTGATAAATTTACATTACATTACGTTGTTAATACGCCCGATACATTATATTTTCGGTAAATTTACATTACATTACGCTGTCCCTGGTACATAATATACCAGACAGAGCCGGCCGTCCCGCGCGACGGCGAGCCCAGTGAGCATGATGGTAGGTGGAACCATGCATATGCATTATTTGCTTTGAGATTGGGCCGAGGGAGCCGCGCTGCAATGCCAGCATTCAGAGCTCGGCATCGCTTTTCTTGTGCTAACGCAACAAGCGGCCTAGGACTTTTGTACCCTTTGTAAGTTTGTTTCGTGAAAACGTCAGCTCTTAGATCGTCACAGGCCTGACAATGTGTCGTGGTCCAATCCTAATCCTGGCCCGATCCTTGGTTTCGGGCTACATGGCCCGATCCTCCGACGCGCCGACGCGGAAGCCGAGCAACACCGAGCTGCTGGCGCCGGACAGCCAGAACGCCGCGCTCAGCCGCCACACGCTCACCTTGGCGGATGAACCCGGCCTCGTTGGCCACGAGGCGGCGCCAGCGCCGTCACGTGGCGGCGCAGCGGACGAGGAGGAGGACCTCGTCGTTCAGGGGCAGGCCGTCGTCCTCATCGACCGGTGCACGCTTGAGGCGCTTGCTCGTTCTGATCACCGGTTCCGCCGGGGACGGGGACAGCCGTTCGACGTCCGTGCCTGGCGCCGCGGCGGCATCAACGGTGGCATGGGCTGGCGGCAGCGATATGACACGGAGATCGATCGAGATGGGGTTGAGCTGGTTCCGTTTAGGCTTCGTTTGGCATGTTGGGAAATGAACACACGTGTGACCTGCACATTCGTCAAGAGAAGGGAAAGTAACTTGCATTGCCCTATGGAAAACAATGGCAGATTCACAGATTAAGTTTCTTTGCGAATTTAAGCTTGCACTGTTGGCTATCTTGGTTATTAGCACATTTCGAACTATCTATTTCCATGTAGAAGGGTACGCAGGTCGCAGAATGCATTCTTGAGTAACTGCAGAACCATTGCAGGCTGCTCATTCTCCGGCACTCCTTCGCAAAAGGGAAGTGAAGAAATAGACGCTCCAGAGACTCTTCTGCTTGATCAGTGCAATTGCAGGCATCACTGATACTGAATCTTTTACACAATGTCAACATACACTGTGTTGATCTAAACCCAGATAATGGCTCTGAATCAAACACCTCCTGAATAAGAAGGATTGATTTATAACCGCCTTTGAATTTGACATACCGAATCAAACTGCAAACGTTGACAGTGATGGCTTTGCTTCAGTGTTATTCCTGCCGTTCCTGGTCGCACCGGACGAGGCGGCCACCTTTGCTGCACAGCCCCTGCTCGCCGCCGGCCGCCTCGACCACCTTGCCGTAGCTGTACCGCAGCGGCATTCGTCCCAGCAGCCGGTGGAACTCCGTGATGCACTCCCCTCTCTTCTCCCAGTGACCCCTCCCGCCCGTGGAGCTCAGCCCCACGTCCTTCACCGCGCCTCCCTCCTCCTCCTCTTCCTCGCCGTCGGCGCCGGCGTTCGCGTCGTTCCTCGGGTCGCCCCAGTCCCTGACGCTGCCGGCCTCCACGAGCACGGGCCCCCGGCCGGACTCCTCGGCGGCGACGAAATTCATGAGGATGTCCTCGCAGTTGCGCGCCCGGTCCACCACGGCGCGCGCGGCGGCCAGCTCCGGGGAGCACGAGTACCTGCGGAGGAGGCCGGCGCCGAGGACCATGAACTTTGTGAGCACCATGGAGTACCGGCCCGGCTCCGCCGCCGCGTACGCCCACCGCCGGCGGTCGAGGTCGAGGTGGTGCGACCGCGGGAAGAAGCCCACGAGCGCGCCCGATTGATGCCGCTGCTGCTGCCAGGCGGCGAACGCGAAGGAGAGCGCCGCGGCGTCCGGGAGCACGTCGTCGTCGGCGACCGCAACGGCGGCGGTGCGGATGGCGGGGTCCGGGAGGAAGCGGGAGTTGAGGGACGCGGAGGCTGCGCGGCGGAGCGTGACGCCCGGTGGGAACCCGCCGTCGCCGCCGCGGAGGAGGACGCGGTCCGCGGTGGCCGGGTTGCACCAGCGCACGACCACGGCGAGCACCAGCGGGTGCGCGGCGTACGCGCCCGCGATGGCGCGGAGGAGCGGGAGCCGCCGCTCCGAGTACCCGCTCAGCAGCACCGTCAGCCGGTCCGGCCGGAGCGACGCCTCGTCCTCCAGGCGGCGCGCCGCGGCGCAGGCGGCGTACTCCTCCTCCTTGCCGCCGCCGAAGCGGGCAACGGACGCTACGGGCAGCGCCACGAGGAGGAGGAACAGGAGGAGGAGGCGGTGGCGCGAGCGTGGCGGCATGGATGGCGACGCGGCGGCGAGATCTGCTCGAACTCGAAGCTTTCAGCCAGATGAGTTGACTCGGAAGTGCCACGCAACGGGAAGCAGATTCTGTGTGGGCCCGCACAGCAGGCTTCGGTTGACTCATCGACCCTGCTGACTGGACTGGTGAGTGGGCCGGTGGTAGTGATCCAAGGTGGATTCACGTGGGCCCGGGTATCAGGGAACGAGAGCCATTCCCTCGCAATTTTATCCACGCAAGAGGAGTGGTCGGGAGCGGGAGGCCAAAGCTCCTGCGGGAAGGCGGAGCCATGGCGCAATGGAGCAGCGCGGCGAGCCTGGACCGTTGTGTAGTGCAGTGGCGCTGCATCTCGCCGCCGCCGCCGTGCCGGGCGCCGGTGCCGCCGCCGCGGCCGCAACTGGCGATGAGGACGACGTGGAGGATCGGCTGCGCTTCCGTGCCCCGGGAGCTCGGCGTCGCCGCGCCGGCGGAGCAGACGGCGCGTCCGGTGGCTGACGCTGCCTCAGAGGTTAGTATACTCTCAGAATTCTCGCAGCTGTGTGCGCCGCCATTGCAGAGCTGATTCTTCTCCATGCAATTTCGTGACTTGTCCCAAGGAAGAAGGTGTAGTGTGCGAAGTGTGCAGCGGCGCGGGGTGGCTGCTCTGCGACTTCTGCAAGGGGAAGAAGAACAACGTCAAGTCCGAAACCAGCCGGGTCTTCCGTCGCTGCCCGACCTGCAAGGCCGTGCGTGCCTCTGTCTTTGTCTGCTCACCTGTTCTTTTCTTACCTTGTCCAGCGTCATTTCGAACTCTGATCAACACGTTTCCTCCATCGCAGGCGGGATTCATTCTGTGCCCGAGATGCAGGGTCTACAAGTGCATCACGTTTCCAGAGAGCAACGAATCGTGACGGTCTCTGGACAGCAGTGCTATCGGATGGAGTCTGGGCATCTGATCGTTTTGGTTTTTGTTTTCTACTACTACCTTAATTTTTCCATGCTGATGACTGCATGTCTATCTACATGGCTGATCGACCGTCTTTCGACCATGCCTAAAAACTACAGAACGGCATACTCTGTACATGTGTCCGTGCTTTCTATGTCAGGCAATGCTGCTCCTAGTTTTTGTCAGGCACCTCTGAATCTTTGTGTTTTAGCGAATTTTGCTCTTGGGCATGACAAGCTGCTCGGGTTTCTCCGAAAGACATTGAAAAATGGATCCCTACTCAAGCGCCGGAGAGCGCAAGAAGCAGCTAGCAGTACTAGACTGGACATGCGATGTGCGATCGAGAAGCAGCTAGCAGTAAATTGGACAGGCGTTACTTTGTTGTAGAGTGCGAGAAGCAGCGGGCAACAAACTGGACAGGCAGTGGTTTAGAACAAATCGCCACGGACTGTCCGTCCTACTCCCTCTCTTCTTCTGTAGTAGCTATAAGACTCGCGCGTTCCCTGTGGCTGCACCCTTACACACTGCAAAGCAACCTGAGCAAACTCACCGCCATGGCTGGGTCGCTGCTTGTCCCCTTGATTGGCAGGGTGGGCGGCAAGGCCGCCGACGCCCTCGTCGTGGAAGCCACTTGCGTCTGGCGCGTCGAAGCCGACCGCGAGACGCTGGAGCGCCGGCTTCTGTACGTGCAATCGAAGCTAGTCGACGCGGAGGCGAAGAGCGAGACCGACGACGCCGTCAGGAGGTGGACCAAGGACCTCAGGGCCGTGGCCTACGAGGCGGAGCACGTCCTCGACGTCTTCCAGTACGAGGCGCTGCGTCGTCTCCAGGTCCGCAAGGTATTCGGCTGCTGCCACATCCGTCGTAATCGTCCTCTGTTCCGATGCAAAGCGAGCAGGAAGCTCAAGAAGGTGCTGGAGAAGATCAATGTCCTTGTGGAGGAGACGAACAAATATGACCTGAAGGTGCGCACGGAGACGCAGCAGGTCGTGTATCGGGAGACGCACTCGGCGCCGGACGACCCAGCGGAGATCGTCGGGAGGGAGGAGGCCAAGGATGCGGTGGTGAATATGTTGCTACACCGACGAGATGAGGACAACGTGCAGGTATTGATGCAAGTTTCCTTTTCCCTGTCTGTTCATTTAGAGAAGTTTTACAATACTACTGGTATATACTAGTGGTATTTAATCTGGCGATTCAGACATTCTAATTTTAAATATATGACACAATTAATTTTTTTTGTTATTTTTACCATTGATCGTATCTATAAATTTGTTTAAATGGCTAAATGATCGAATAAGTACTTTTGGTATACATATAATAATATTTATTTTTGATAACTAGTTAATTAAATATATATTATTAGTTAAAGTTCAACAAAAAAAATCATTTGTGTCATATATTTAAAAGCAGAGGTACTACTATGTTTTATTTTCTTATTAATATATTATAATCTGTAAGGGTTTGCCCATCCGGTTCTTTCAAAAAGCTTTCCTTTTCCTGAACTACCGACGAGATGACAACAGTAGTCCAATCTTTTTTTTTTCTTTTATCATCTACACAACAGCTGAGTGTTTTAAAAGCTTTTTTTTTTCAAAATACACCCTACTTTTGTGAGAGCCAACGAGAGACTGGGTTGATCGTTCCTGAGATTCAGGAAGCCGTCGCTTACTACTAAAAGAATATTTAGTCATAAAAGCAATATTCAGCCACAGTTTAGAACTTGAAATCAGATGGGTTAGTGCACCGCCAAAAACCTGCAATTTGCATTTTTTAAAAGCCTTCACCGTTTGTTTTTTAAGACATCTAAATATAATATTTATAATGAAGATCACATCTGCTCAAATGCTTTATACTAACAAAAAAAAGGGTTTTAGGGCATATCTATCTTCTTCTTCTTCTTCGAGCATCAGCAATGTTACAGTAAAGCGGTCCATAGTGAACAAACAATGCTTTCAACAGGTCTAGAAACATTGTGCAACCGGTCTTTTGCAAGGAAATAGCTATAGTCGACCGTAGCGCTATAGACCGTCTATATGCAATAAAAAACAATTTCTCTCATCTTCTTTGTCCCTCTCTCACCGGTCCCGTAGTTGAATCCGGAGAAAGGCCAGTTGAAGATGAATCTTTTTTATTTCTCATGAGACCTCACCATTTTGGTCCATCTAGACTTCTACCATTGTGCGGATGTCAATAGCAAATGACCACTGACAATGGCCTCATCTTATTGACCGGTTGGCGCATGCACATTGCGTTTGCCCGAATTCTTGCTTGTCTCCCTCCGTCCCTGGCAGCAACCCCACCAACAGGTCTGCGATAGAGGCCCACCTCATGCTAACCACTCCAACTTGAGCTCCTCTGCCCAGCCCAACTGCTTTTTCCGCCACTAGCTGTCAGCGGCCTCTCCCGCCTCCTCACATGATACTAGTTCGAACACTTTTACAATAGATTATGGTAACAGTTGAGAATATGTATCACGAAGATAATATGATTCATGGAGATAATCTCCTCTACCGCCGCCTTGCTATGAGTGGCATTGCTTGTAATTATTGTGAAATGAATCACATCGTACCGTTGGGAGCAATTAGGTCATCATTCGCGGAGATTCCTATATGTCTTGAGCCTGCCGCCGCCGCCGCAGTCCTAACATAAACTCGACTTTGTCCTTCCTATCGTGAGGGACTGAGGGTCACACTCGACGAGCTCGATCTCATCGCGGCCAAGGCGTGCCGCCCTGTATTGCTCATCAGTCATCATTCAGCCTTTCACCCCAAACATAAATATGTGGTCGATGTCATCGTCATCGGCATCGTGCCAAACAAGCGGTTATACCCATATGAATAGGGATGGCAATGGGTATCCATCATCTGATACCTGATGAGCTTTTCTTCTATTAAAGTGTGGATTTGAACCTATTTTTCATTTAATGGGTTTGTTAGTGGACATTTTTGTCCCTCATTAGGTACCAAAGGTATGGGACCGTTCTCCTACAGCACATACCTATTTACTCATGAGGCCTCACGAAATCTATGACACATGGGTCAACAAACTCTTGTCTGATACGATAGCTGCAGAGAACTTTAGTTTGGGCATTATGTTCTGCCTTTAGGTGACCATTTGATTTATTTTTAGCTAAATTTTAAACCTAAAATGTTGGTGGTTAAATTTAATTACCTTTGAACAATTTAATCATTCCGAGATGTTACTATATGCAGTTGGATGCTATTTCTTTAATGCCTAATAATGAGTATGGGTAACCCGATGGTTATTCACACCCATATGAGTGTGAGTATGGGGAAATTTGAGACCCGAGGTGGGTATAGAAATAAAGATAGGGTATAAAACTCTAGATGGAGATAGAGACGTTCTAGCGCCCCCAGTGCATTGTTGCAGCTGGGGTTGCCCCGCTTTGCGTTGCGGTTAATCCACGCCTACGGCCAAGGCCGGCCCTGACAATTTGGAGGCCCGAGACAAGATCGTGTCGGTGGCCCCTTATTGTTAAAAGAATATTATCTCCAAAATTTATTATTTTGACTGTCTCGTTAATATTTCAGTAAAACACAAAATTTAACCTCGAAGCTAATAATATTTAAGAACATCATAGTTTTCTAACCCTTAGCAATAGCATGCAAGGATGAACAGAAAAATAACTGTTGACTTGAGTGGCAGCGGCAACCATAATGGGCCTTCTCTTTTTGCTTTTTTTTTTTAAAGATCAACTCCCCCGTTTATTGATTGAACATAGTGAAGGAGTTACAAATGCCTTTCAAACGGACTCATAAACCAAACATGTCTACCTACTGACTGATAGAGACAATGACGAGCCAAAGTATGAGCATCGCCATTCGACATCCGACCCTCGTGTACAATATCAACCGAAGTAAAATTTTCCATCTGTGCCTTGATCTCCTTGATGATTTGGCCATATGGTCCCATCCCTGCACCTTGGATGTTTTTCACTACGTTCAGGCAATCGCTTGCTACTCTGAATCTTCTCAGATCGAGATCAGCAGCTAGCGCTAATGCCTCCCGGCAAGTCATCGCCTCTAGCTGTTCTGGGTCCGACACGCATGAGAATACAACAGCCGACTAGCCGAGGCCCCCAGAAACGTACCCTCTTCATCCCTGGCGATCGCAGCAGCTGCGCCAGAACTCGAAACCTTGGACAGGGCTGCATCAACCTTGGACGCTCAGCTGTCCTCTCCCTCCCTTCTCCTTTGACGGCGGCTTGCCCATGTCAAGGTCATATATGAATTTTTCAACAAAAACGTGAGTAGATAGAGGGCTCTGGAATGATTGTTCATGGATTGCTTTCCTTCTTGCGTACCAGATTGCCCACAAGGTTACAACCACCCTCATCAAGTCCTCGTGTGACAAAGACTCAAAGATTGCCGCTAACCAGCCTCGTGCATCCTGTTCCTGGACTTGACAGAGATGCTCTACTAATTCCTCTTTCTCAAGAGCCCACACGCATTTGGACATGTTACAGTTCAAGAGAGAATGTCTCCACGAGTCCTCCATGCCAGAGATGGTACATGTGCTTTGAGTTGCCATATTTCTATGGTGGAGTATATCCCTCGTTGATATAGAATGTTTCGCCAATCTCCAAAGACCCTGAATTTTTTATGGCACCTTAACGTTCCAAATGGTCGTCTATTCCTTCTCTTCTCTTCTGCCTTCGTGTCTGATCTCCCCGCACTGTGTTCCAAACCAAGCTTCGTTATTTGGCCTGTAGTGCCCTCTCGCTCATCTTCTTCTTCGTTGGACAACAAAAGGCAAGCAAAAGGCAAGTGCCGCGCAGTGGAGACTGCAGACCATGGCCATGGCGGATGGACCTGGGCACCAAAGCTCTTGGGAAGTAGGGATATATAGGGGATACTCGGCGGCAGATTTTAGTTAGAGCGGCTGCTTAACCTTCTCCTCCCGGACGTTCTAACTATCTGTTGCATCTCATCCGAGGCCCTCTGACTTGATCTGTGACTAGCAGATCCTCTCAAATAGTACCAATGAACATATGCAGTTATTCCATTGAGGAATTTACTGATGACATAATATTCAACCGTGTTGGAGTATAAGTGAATTACCTACTTTTACTTATCAGCTTAAGCTGCTGTGTGAGTTGTTGGTGTATGCAACTCAATATGGTATTAGAGTCAGATGTCTTGAGTTCAAATTCTAGCTGCCGCGATTAATTAAATAAATCGCAGCCAGCCCACTTCAATATTTTATGTTTACGGCCTAAAGGAGCATGTATGTGAAGGGCTCAATAGATCGATGCTCTCTCCGTCTCTCGTCAGTCCAGGAAGCACAACAGAACTCAAGCAACCTGAAGGGCGTGTCATCGACGTTCAAATTAGATAGCCGCCACGTAAGACCAGATATAACTATTATTACAAGCTAGCTTGTCACTCTTATTTTTTCCGGTATTACCTTCAATTTGATAAAATAATGGTCATTACTAGTGGGGTTTTTTTGCATTATTACTAGTGGGTTTTCAAGACTAGATTTACACCGTTAGATCAAACTAATGGCAATTAGATAACTCCATTAGATAAACTAATGGCTATTATTTTGGATAGTAAAACTCCTCTAATTTCTCAATGGAAGACTTGTCATTTTGACCGAGCTTGAGATCAATTCCTAACATTAGCTTCCCCCTTTTTTGAACTGTATTAGAGAACCAAATAATTGACTAGCATAGTGACTTTTGTTTGGTCCATTTGCAGCCCAACGTGCAGGTGTTGCCCATCGTAGGGATGGGGGGTCTGGGGAAGACGACGCTTGCAAAGATGGTGTACAACGACGACAGGGTTCAGGTTCACTTTGAGTTGAAGATGTGGCACTGCGTATCGCAGGAAAATGTTGACACATGTTCTATTGTGAAATCCATCGTTCAGTTGGTTACGAAACAAAGATGCGACCTGCCTGACACCATTGAGCTGTTAAAAGAGCAGCTGCACCAAGAAATTGGCCGGAAGAGGTATCTGTTGATTCTTGACGATGTATGGAATGAAGAGCAGAGAAAGTGGGAAGACCTGAAGCCACTACTATGTTCTATTGGTGGATCAGGAAGCAGAATAGTTGTCACCAGTCGGAGCCAAAAGGTCGCTTCTATAATGGGCACCCTTCCACCCTATGAGCCAGCATGTCTTAGCGAGGATGATTCGTGGGAATTATTCTCGCAGAAAGCATTCAGCAACGGGGTACAAGAGCAAGAAGAGTTTATCACAGCCGGCAAACATATCGTCAACAAGTGCGGGGGATTGCCACTTGCTCTGAAAGCAATGGGTGGCTTGATGAGCTCAAAACAGAAGGTCCATGAATGGGAGGCCATTGCAGGGAGTGATTTGGGCGCTACCACTAGCAGCGTAGATGGAATCCTATCCATACTCAAGTTGAGTTACATGCACTTGCCATCTGAGATGAAGCAATGCTTTGCCTTTTGTGCAGTCTTCCCTAAGGATCATGTGATGGAGAAGGACATGTTGATCCAACTATGGATATCAAATGTTTTTGTTCGAGATGAGGGAACGACTGGTTTGGAGGAGAAAGGAGAATTCATTTTCAATTATTTGATTTGGAGATCCTTTCTTCAGGATGTCAAAATGGTGAATGCATCCCGTTATTTACACGGCTCAAAACATGAGGTAAATAGGTGTAAAATGCATGCCCTGATGCATGACCTAGCAAAAGATGTCACGAACGAGTGTGCAACTGCAGAAGAGTTAACTCGACAGAAAATTTCTATAAAAGATGCCCGTCACTTGATATTGTCTGGCACTGATGGATGGAGACAATTGAGACAAATTAGGGAATTATCCAATGGCACATTATCTTTCAGAACTTTGTTATTACCGTCAACACCATATCATGATTTGGAGTCAAAATGGGGTCATTAAGAGCATTGTGGTGTTATTGTGATGATCCTTCTATTTTCCGTAGCCGTTTCACTAATACAGCATATTTACGGTATCTCGATCTTTCTTGGTCTGGCATTGTTAGATTGCCAAGTTCAATAAGCAAGCTTTACAACTTGGAGTCATTGAGGCTAAATAATTGCTACAGGCTACAATATTTACCGGACAGTATGACAAGTATGAGGAAGCTAAGACATATTTATCTATTGTGGGATGTGGTGACTTGGATCGAATGCCTCCAAAACTAAGCCTACTGCGAAACCTTCGCACACTGACAACGTTCTTAGTCGACACAAAAGATGGTTGTGGAATCGAGGAGATCAAAGACCTGCGTCATCTCGGGAACAGGCTGGAGATATACAATTTGAGGAAAGTAAAGAGTGGCTCAGTGGTCAACCTCCATGAAAAACATCATCTAAATGAATTGTCGTTGTACTGGGAACGCAAAGAAAGTGTCATCCCTAGATATGAAAATGCCAGAAATGAGGAACAGGTACTGGAATCTCTTTCACCTCATCGCGAGCTAAAAATTCTGAAGGTAGATGGTTATGGTGGACACAAAATCCCACAATGGATGGGGGATCCTCGCATGTTCCAATGCCTAAGAGAACTCGTGATATCCAACTGCCCAGGATGTAAGGATATACCAATAGTATGGTTGTCATCCTCTCTTGAGCATCTTTCTTTATCCAACATGCTCAGTCTGACCACATTATGTAAGAACGTCGATACCGCTATGAATATTTTCCCGATGTTAAAGAGGATGGAATTATCTTTTTTACCAGAGCTGGAGAGATGGGCAGAAAATAGTGCAGGGGAGGCTAATAGCACGGTGATGTTCCCCCAGCTCGAGGAGCTCAGCATCTATGATTGTTGTAAACTTGCAACTCTTTTGGAGAGCCCGGTCCTCAAACAACTAACCTGTATCAGTTACTCTGAAGAATACTCTGTTTCTATGAACATGCCAATCGGCTATTGGCCGTCACTTGTACGCTTGAAGGTCGGGTTGCTGGCAAACATGATGATGCCACCAGAGGACCAGCCAAGCCAAAGCCGAAGACCTTTGGAGAATCTGCAAAGTTTGAAGGTAAGAGGTGACTATGGCTTCATATCAGCATTCAGTTCATCCAGGGTTTGTCACTGCTTTGCTGCTCTTGAAGAATTGGTCATCTCATATTGCTCCAACATTGTCCGCTGGCCACTGGAGGAGCTCCAGTGCTTGGCTCGCCTTCGATCCCTGAAAATCTCACATTGTGACAGCCTGGGGCGAGAGGGCTCATCATCACAGGAAATTCTTCTTTTGCCCCAACTGAAGAAGCTACTGATAGAATCCTGTGAAAACTTGGAGGTGCTTCCTGGGTTGCCTGCATCCCTCGAGGAACTAGACATTTCGCGCTGCAGAAATGTGGTGGCACTACCTTCAAACCTTGGAGATCTTGCAAAACTGAGGGAGCTCTATGTGTTTGGCTGCTATCGGCTGAAAGCGCTTCCTGACGGGATGGAAGGTCTCACTTCCCTTGAGGCACTGACAATCAAAGAGTGTCCAGGTATTGAGGAATTCCCAGAGGGTCTGCTCCAGCGGATCCCAACCCTGAGTAGCCTAACAGTACGGGACTGCCCCGAACTGCAAAGACGTTGCAGAGAAATTGAAGAGTACAGTACGTTGGTCCAGTCTCTTCTGTTCCACGTAGATCCATTCCAACAATAATTAAAACCATGAAAGCCACAGACAGTCTTCACATGCTTCATTCATTCGGGATGCACTACAGGACAGCGGCCTTTACTTAGCAACAAAAAGGTAAGAGCCCAAAAGAGGGGAGACAACAAAACTAGCTTTTCGACTTTTTTTTTTTCCTTCCTTTCAAATCTCTTTGCAATTGCTAAATTAATTCATGTTTTTTTAGTGTAACTATTAATTTTTTATTTTATTTCATTATTATTATTATTATTATTATTATTATTATTATTATTATTATTTTTGCAAACGGGATAGCTTTATAGATCACGGAACAATATTCATACAAGCATTTTCAGTGTAACATATTAATTCATGTGATCTAAGAAATTTGTAAATTCTTAGTCTTTTGTATGTATTGGATAAGAAAAGAATACCTTGAATTTGGCAGCACTGCGCGGGTGCCCGGCTGGCAGCGTCTTTGTGGTGCTCACCAAAAGAATGAAGAACCCGTGTCGCAGCCAAGGAAGGTGTAGGGTGCTAGGGTGCAGCGGCACTGGCTGTTGCGACTTCTGCATATGGAGGAAGAAACAATGTCAAAGTCCTGGAGCAGCGAGTCATCCGCTGCTGCCCCACCTGCAAGGCCGTGAGTGTTTCGGCAGGCTTGTTCATACCGTGTCCACTGTCCGGCATCTTTCTGAATTCCGATGAACACAGATGAATCGGTTACAGAAATCTACTTGTTTCATCCATCTCAGGCAGGTTGTATTCTGTGCCCAAGGTACAGGTGTACAGGCGCATCAGCCAGGCAATAATGTATCATGACGGGCTCTGAACAGTGGAATTGTTGGATGAGATCTGCACAACTGACCATTTTGAACTTGATCTGCCTTTTCCTTGCTGGTCACTGCATGGTGGATCATCTTTGGAGATTGGGCCATGTCAGCATAACAGCATATAATGTAGGAGTACATTTACATTTCTGAAATGCTATAGGCAATGATCTCATTATAGCTTTGTTCCGACGAATGTCTGATAACCACAAGCTTTACATATGCAACAGCATCAGTACAACGCTATATACTATATCGATTACCCACTGAGAAATTAGCAACCCACTACCTTCCATGATACGCCAACAAACTATATACTACAATTTCTATGATTTTTCTCCTTCAAACATCAGGGCGCAATACAAGGATGATCGAAGAGTAACTAAGCATCGGGTAGAGATTGGAGGTGAGGAAATGAGAGAACTGGTGGACGTTGAGAGCACGGTCTTGTAGGTCATCTGTGAGGAAGTCATATGGTGCTGGCTTGCCTGTATCCACCACCGGCTCCCATCGGTACCCTGGGCGCTCTGGAAGTCCGACGACTACTGGGAGGTGGCTGGTGTTGAAGCCCACGTAGATCTCGCTCTTGGTTTCATCCTTCTGTGGTGAGAGATACATGAAAAAAAACATCAATTACTTTAAAAATTCTCTCGTCGTTTTACTCTGGTAGAAGTGATTTTTGTGTTATGTCTGTACCATGGAGAAGGCAACAAATCGGCTTCCCTCAGACCAGTCAGGCTTCCCAGGCTGATGACCATGCCATTGCAACCGTTCTGCCGTTGGGAAGTCCTCAAGGCCAAGAGACTCGCATTCTCTGCAATGCACAACAAAGAACATATGATAGACAATATGAGCAGTGCAGAGGCTATAGACACTCGTTTAGCACACATAGGTGTCATCATTTGTCCACATAGAAATTATTCACAGAAAGAGTAGCAAGAGTATTACTTGCGGAATTTGGTCATGAGGCGGCAAAATCTGTACAAATCAGAGGATTGTTCCTCCTTTTTATCCCAACGGAAATAATTTACCTGCATAAAAACAAACATAATGTCATGTTAGATACCGATCATGTAAGGAAACTTCGTTACAAAACCATAAGATAACATTGAACGGACATAATGGTCATGGCAGTATGTATTGTTGTTCCCTCCTTTTGTATGGCCATATTCGTCACCCATGTAGAACATTGGAACTCCCTAATATTTGGAGAAGAAGTTAGAGGTTAAGAAATACAGCATAAAGTAAATTTAAGAATTCACCGATGTGATTTCGACAGCCGCTTTAACCTGACTCCATGATTAAGATGTGGGAAAAATACTGAAACCTTAAACTGATATGCAGAGACAACTTTAGGTAATACTTGGTCGATGGCAGGGGCTCGAGGAGTATCCTTCTTGACTGCCCTAGTGCCAGGTGATTAATTAATGTTTGTAGTCTGGTCGTCTTTTGTTGTTTGTTAAAGGCGCGAATGCTTTTTTTGTGACAGCGTGTGTGTGGTGTGTGTTGTACTGGGTTCTTGTCCCAATTTTTCTTCTTAATATAATGAAACGCAGCTCTCCTGCGTTTTCGAGAAAAAAAAACTTTAGGTAATACTAATCCTAGCGGTATATAATTACGGATTCATTTCAGATCAAAAATAGTTTCAGACCCTTATGTTGCAGTGCCTAGAATTTCAGCATGTACAATGTCCTCAAGCTAGATATTCATAGACACAATTTTCTGGTAACTAGTGACATTGCTAGTAACCTTTTTTTTGGGTTAGGTGAAGTATCACAATAACTGAGCCACTGACACAATTTCCAGTGAACTGCTGATTACACATGCAATTTTGAGTGTTACACTGATCTCTACGTCCACGCACACAAGAAATCTTAAAAGAAAATATTAAGATATTGGACAGAAATTCTTACTTGAGATACCATGAGACAAACAAAGAAGTTGCGCATCTGCCTCTTCCTCAATCTTCTGACTGACAGGCTTGCAAATTCTCCTTCCTGCATTATTCAGATGAAATTCTAAATGTGCGCTGCAGAGCTTCTGTAAATAAGTGCCGCATTTTATTGATGGAAGCGGAAAATTATGTTGTTTGACTAACATGCCCAGAAAATTTCTCAGAGCATGAGTCTAAACTCTGCAGTGAGGTAAATAGAGAATTGTTCAGCGGGTCCTAGTGAGTCTCACATGACTTATCCCTCTAGTAACAAGCCTTTACCATCATTTAGCAGTAACATACTTATAGTTCATGGTCACAAGCCTTACACAATAATTTACCAGTAACATACTTACTGTTCATGTAAATATACAAGATAAGTAACCTGCAGAATTGCAAATTTTTTCAAGCCATGGCATGTGGTAAGCGGAACCATTATAGTCTGGTGGGTTCATCATGAACAATACCATGAGCAATCATTTTTCAGCCATTTTGACCAGAATAAAACAAGTTACAACTTAGAAGAGACAAAAATATGAGACTTCCGCATTACCTCTCCACAATTCCAGCTGAGATTATGATTTTCTCCATCTCTGTTGTCCTCTCCATTTGACAAGTTGTACTTTTTATTGTATGTTACCAAATCAGCCAATGTAAACCCATCATGGGCACATACAAAGTTGACACTGTGCCAAGGTTTCCTCCCCCCTGCCTGAGCAATTATTAAAAGAATGCGATGGTGAATACCACGCCAACAACTGGTATACAGATACAATCACAGTTTCCAACGAAAAAAGAAGTTCATAGGAATTTTCAGTAATGAAGTAAATTATACAGATGAAGCTAGCTTGCACTCATGAATTTGTCCTTTCCTGTAAACTTCAGCTACCAATATACATGTCAGAAGTATTAAGTTATTCTACTTTTTCTTAAAGCCAACATTTTCAAAAGGTCCAGTTGTCCCCATTATGAATTTAATATGCCTTCTTATCATCCAGGAACAAAATTACAGCAAAAGAAAAAAAAGCCTTGGTCTGCATAGATCAACTTGACACCAAAGACAAAACCCTGGGATATACTTTTAAGCTCAGATGTGTAGTGCTGTCATATTATGTTTTCTTTATGTAATTATATTATGATATTCCTGTATACTTATAAGCCATAACACCACCAAACCCTTTTTATAATCATCTATGATTATTGGTTCTACATACCTGGTATAACTGAGGACTTCCGCATAGACATTCAGCAAAAGCACCAGCAAATCCATCTGTCCCTTTAATGAACTGACGAACAGTATCACGATACTGCGGAAAAAAACAGTCAGAATCTAAATTACATAACTAAAGAGGAAAAATGGTAACGTGTCACTGATTTCATGGAACATGGATGCACAAGCCCATATGTTTCTATACTCTATTTTAGTTTTAAAGTTTCAGTTAATAATTTGCCCTTGGTGGGAAAAAATTACACTAAGTGTTTTTCGATACCTTCAACTTTTGGTGGGAGGCATAAATAACTTGTCTATTTAAAACATGTCTCAACTATAGCTCATGTGTGGTGTTTTCAAATAAGTCAATAGTTATTATAGCAAAGTGGCAAAGAGACATATAGGTAGCTGAAATTATATGGTTTGTACCTTCCCATTCCACTCTGACCAAATGTTCCAGTGAGGAAATTGACCCACTTGATAAAGGCCTCCTGCATCCCATGCTTCAGCGATAAGCTATAATCGCAATGAGGGCAAGGAGTGAGAGGAGCTCCCAAGGGAGAGCAATCAAATCTATTAAGGTTACCACATATTATAGACTATTCCGTGCATTAATAAGCAATTAGTTCCACTGAAGAATTGTACTGATAAACAAAAACGAGAAATGGATTAAATTTATTGTATGTAGAAAGATAACTACCAGACTAAATAGATACCTTGACACCTCCAAGAATTGGGTCATTGCTGATCATGTCAATTAGTGGTGGAGAAACAAGAGGTGTCCCAGTAGTAATCATGTCACCTTCCAATGGACTTCCATACACATTAACTGGATCCCACAGACTGGTAAGAGAGAAAGATGTTTCAAGAAACGTCAGAAAAGGAAAACCTTAGTGAAAATATGATTAGCATTTTACCTGCATCCTCTGGTCATTATAGATGCAAGATCAAACCGAAAACCATCAACATGCATTTCCATTACCCAGTATCTGCAATGTGGAATTAAGAGTTTGCCTTCACAAGTTTACATATTTAACACCAACATGCAATACAATTTATTTGCTAACAGCCAAAAATAGTAAAAGAAAACTATATCGTAGTTCTACCTCAAGCAGTCTACAATAAATTCACGGACAACAGGATGATTACAGTTGAAGGTATTCCCGCAGCCAGAATAATTATAAAACTCCCCCTGCAGGAACAAATGCCCTTCAAACTGTGCCTAGGAGTAACTATGTGATAAATTTTGTAACAGAAATGTGCTGGAACTCATGAAGAGTAAATACATAATGAGCTATATAGTTCACCTTAGGTGCAAGCATGTAGTATGTACTGTTATCTATCCCCCTGAACGATAATATTGGCCCTTTCTCATTACCCTCAGCTGTATGATTGAATACAACATCCATGATGACCTAAAAATAGCATATGTTCATGTAAAAAATGATACATAGAAAAGAGCAGCTATTGGTAAGAAGTAAACTATGAACTTAATCAAGTTGGTTACCTCAATTCCACGTTTGTGAGCCTCTCGTACGAAAGTTTTGAATTCATTTATGGCATCATGCCCACAGTTGTTCATGCCACCTGACGAATATCTTGTCATAGGTGAGAAAAAGTTTACCGTTGAATAGCCCCAAAAGTTCATCCTGGTAGGATAATGAACAGTTCATGTAGACAAACTTGGTTATTTATCCCAAATGAGAATCCGCCAATCAAGACCATGCAAAAGCAAAAATGCATAGTACACAGGGAAGAATAGGAGCCCACATTAGGAAGATAGGAAAAAGCAAAATAGAGGTGGGAGGGGGGCAGCCAATGTACTCTTGCGGAATAAATTGCAACTAGCCATGAAATCTGCATTGAGTCTTATACAATTGCCGGAATATTAATATCGGTTTTGAATCCACGTACTTGGAAGAGGAGCTGAAGTACTCCAGCTCGTTGAACTCATGGCAGGGCATTAACTCTACACAGTTCACTCCAAGCTCCTGTAGAGGGAGTCTCCAAGATCAGGCTAAGAATAGATTCACTGACACAACACATAGTTGACTTCTAAATGTGCTGACCATATTATAGTGTCACAACTCTGTTACTGTAACAGAGTTGCCAAGAAAAATCAACACATACACGAATTGTACACATTTTTGCACTGAACAATAATGATCTTTGAAACTAAAATTGTATGGACGTTGTAGAATAGTGTTACTTTGCAAAGGAAAGAAAACAATGACGAAATGTAAGTGACCACCTAATAAAGAATCAACTGGACTGTTAGCAGTTATACCTTCAGATAGTCAAGCTTCGAGACAGCACCGATGTATGTTCCTGGATGTTGGGTATTGCTTGAATCATGCTTTGTGAATCCACGCAAATGCATTTCATAGACTACAAGGTCTTTCTGATGGTACTTCAGGGGTAGATCACCTTGCCAATCAAACTGTAAATGCAAAAAATTGTCTTGTGAAATGAAATAAAAGAAAGACAACAAGAAAAGGCAGCAAGTGCAATCTCATTTCGTTTTCACTTGCTAACAGAAATAAAGGCAAGGAAGTGTAATGTCATTTCGTTTTCACTTGCTAACAGAAAATAAATGACGATGGTCGAAACCTACATCAGGTAACTCAGTGCTATTCAATCCAATTTCAGATTCATCAACCAAGTAAATGCTGATGAAGTGGAGTCAGGGAAACAACTGAAAGGAAAGAGGAAGCAATGTCCAAGGATCATAACATTCAGCAGTTCAGGCATACCGTGCTATACGGAAGAGGAATCATGCCAGCCATTTGAGGCCAGCAATCGCCTCCAGGTGCCGGAACACCGTATTGGCCTCGGCTTATCACTGCCTAGAGGAATTTCCAAAACATTAAAACGAGTAAACACCCGCCAGTCATTTGCCATCCATACAAGAATACAAGATTATTTATGAGCTAATTAATGTATCACCTTAGCATAGGGATCCACCACGATATTAGATACGTCATAGTACTGACCACGCTCAGGGGCAAACAGGCCATCGAACCTATACCCGTAGAGCATGGTGTGCAGCTGCTCCCCCTCGATAAACACATGCCACACGTTTCCCGTCCGATTGCGCAGGGGATCAAGCGGAACCTCCTCGGTGACCTGATCCTGCACCATTCCAGCAGCAATACAGAGTAAGGGAAGCGAAACAACTTGCAAACAGCAGGCAATGCCAAATTCTACTCGGAAGGGGCGAGGAGCTCACCGTCTTGAGATCGTCGGGCGTAAAGAGGCACAGCACGGCTGCGGAGGCGCCGCCGGAGTAGACGGCGAAGTTGACCCCGCCGGCGAGCGCGGTGGCCCCCAGCGGCTCGGGCATTCCCGCGAGCACCTTGCACGCGCCGCCCAGCGCGTACCTCTCCACCACCTCCTCCTCTTCCTCGTCCTCGTCCTCGTCATCCACCTCCGCCTCCACCGCCGCGACCACGGGCCCCGTCGCGGCCCGGATCCCCGCGGCCACCCGCCTCCCCGCCGCATTGGGCCGCCGCGCGCCCCTGCCGCGCCACCGCCCCCGCGACGGCGGCACGGCGAGCAGCGGGCGCGCGGCGGAGACGCACGGGAGCTGCGCCATGGGTGCACGCGATTCCAATTATTTTGCCAAACCGATCAAATCGAAATGAGAGGAGTGTGAGTGACGAGGTGGAGTGATTTGTAGCGGGGCTCGCGCTCGTCTCGGTTCCCGTGCGGAGCGTGCGCCCCCATGCGAGGGTGCGCGATGGCGTGAGGGTGGGTCACGCGCTGGCTCGCTGACAGAGTGGGGTCCGAGTGCCTTCCCCGCCGGTAGTGTCGCCTTCCGGGCTCTCACCGTCCATTTGGCTCCGACGCCGCGCCTTCGCGTGTGCCGTTAGCGGGTGGCTGGGCCCGTGGAGATGGGCTTTTTATGGGGGCCGCATGCTACCAAATTCAGTTTTGTTTTCTTTTCGCTTTTCTCCAAAGGTAGAAATTATCTAATCTACTGTAATCGTCGTCTTGCTCAGCCCGCCAAGCCAAGTCCTGCTTTTGTGGACCATGGCGGACAAGAACCTTTGTTCTTGGTAGCGCGCGCACGCATCACGCTCACCAAGCACTGGAGTATATACTAGTGGTAGGCAGCGCGCTATCGCGCGCTGTACGATGATGGGGCGTTGCCAATGTTTGTGATCGTTTCGTGGACCGGGAAGAAAGTGTTGTGATGTTGGGGGTACCATGGTAAGAGCCGACAGGGAGTGTATGGGAAAAAAAAAAAGGGGAGAAAGCAGGGTAGAAGCGAAGGAAATCATGGTAGATTAAAGTTTAGTGAAATAAAGGTATAAAGAAGGTGGAGAAGGTATACACGCTATTATTTGGTGAAAAGATATAGATTGTGAAGGATGTACGCGCATTTGCAAACCGCTCGCTAAAATTTGTGCTCAAACAAAAACAGGGGATTCAAAATTATTAAGTATATAAGATACATAATGCAAAGACCATATATTAAAATTCCAGTGAAAAATTCACATACAAGGGTAACACATATAGTCTTTCATAGATATGGATCTCGTACATGGTTTGATACATCAACACAGTTACACATTAGTGAAGAAATACCAGTGCTCGACAAATTTGTAACTCAACTTTGAAAGCAACTGGGAACACGCAAGGTTCTTATGATTGGGTACCACTGTGGTTCAGACTGGAAGACCCAGTGATGTTGCATTTGAAGGGTAAAAACATGTAAAATTAGTTTGCATAGCTATGGCGACCACCATCAATAGCTCCAAAGATGGATGTGTGAAACCTCTACAGGTGGACGGGTTTAAACCAGAACAAAGGTCAAGTTATCTCAATTTGTGAATGCATAGGCAAAAGCACGGCAATATAATCATTAGTGAAAAATCTTTGTATACATAGTTTACAACCATAGAGAATATGGATAATAAAAAATATGTCATCTTTGCGATTGATGAGTGCTAACGATAATCTAGATATATATAGAAAAAGTAAATAATAGAGTCAAAATGCACACACACTGAAAGAAAGATTTTTAATCTATCCCTGGTCAACAAATCTGTAGATGAAGGTTGCATAGCTTGTCATGTATTTTTCTTACAATGAGATGATAATCAAAAGAAGAAAACCTCAAACGCAAGGGTCCCACATAGTTGGATGATGATCCGTAGATATGGTTCGCTATATGAAAATGATCAACAGATATTTTGCCTACATAAGCTATCAGTTGAAGAAAAAGTCAGCAATAATAACATGCCGGGGAAGTGTATGAATGAAGCTAAACCTAGGCATAAAAGGCGACAATATTCAAAAGCATATATGGGAAATATACCTTGCAAAAACTCAGGCACTAATTATCTGCATTTTGCAAGGGCCAATAAGTGGAACATTAAAACGGTCAATAAATAAATTTTATATATCACTTCTAATTGAAATAAAGTAAACATATTTTTAGAAGAAAAATATTGAAGTTAATAGCCATTAGCATGATAAAGCAAGTTAAGTCCATAAGAGGAAGCAGCAGTAAAGAACAAACATTTTATTGGCAAGATACATGAATAATGACAAGAGGGACCTGAAAAGCACAGGTACAACAACAGAAGCAGTAATGAAAAGGTGAATGAACCTATGAAACTATTGGCAATCCAAATCTGAAGACTGGTAACCGGCAACAGAACTTGCGCAAATGTAAAATGGAAATTAGTAATTAAGTAGAACTGTAGAAGAACAACTAATTCCATACCAATCAGCCATCCAAGCAGCTAGGTACCCTGAGCTCCCCAGACAAAAGCTGTGCATAGACAGTAGGACGGATATTTGACACCACATAATAAACACCATTGTGCATACATCTCAGAAAAAAGCTAAAAATGTGCAAGTTAAATTTCCTATGGCAAGGGCGCTACTATTGAACTGAACAAAGAAGGGTTAGATCTCACTGCTATATAAATCAAACCACACAACAATATGAAAGCAGACAGATAGAAGACCAGGGACACACTCAAGTGATTTTTCAAAATAGAGAAACATATATTTCAGATAATGATTAACGAACAAAACCTTAATACGATTTTTCATTTTTTTCCCTGATATCGAATGATTATCTTGTACACCATATTAATAGAAGATAATCAGATGTGCATGTGAGTGGCTTGCGCAAATGTAAGAGGTACCTCATATAGAAGGAAAAATGGAGAACGGAGCTTACATCCAGATCCTTCAGTCTGCCTAACACCTCAATTTCATGGCTGCTGTACCCAACCCATCCTCCAGTTGGCACATTCAGGCCGCTGCTACAGCCTCACCATCCATCCACTCTAGTCATGAATCTGCGTCAGTCCCACCTATCACACGCACTGGCTCTGTGTAGAACTCAAAGCAAAACAAAATTGATATGAATCAGGAAATCAAATGTACTGGTAGCAGTCACTCATCTTCGCCAATTGATCGAAAACAAAGGCTAGCTCATCAAAAGAGAACTTTACAATGTAAATTTAGTTCACTTTCTGCAAGTACTATTTCGTGAAAAAGTTAAAGAAACTTCATTTAGCAACATATAATTTAGGCTCTACCTTCTCCTTCGAGAATATCCAGCTATCAATAACTAAAATTATATAGTCCATTCAATATAGATAGAAGAGACAAAGGAAATGTACCGAACAATTTTTTTTCTCACATGACTTTCATTTTAAGATTTGCTATGCAAGCAAAGGAAAGATCTCAAGTAACCACCGAAGAGAGTGTATATGAAACTCCGTAATCTGTTTGATAAGTCACACCACCCATTAGCTTGAGAATTTTATCCACATTCTATGCAGCTAAACAGTTTGAATGATCAAAATTGCAGTATCAATAAAAAGATTGTAAGGCAGACTAATTTAGGAAATAGACAATTTTTCTCTACAAATCCACGTGAGCTTGCAAGTGGTTCAATAAAATTTAAGGGTAAACTTCTCAGTCAGTGTGCATCCGAACAGGTAACGAAAGGGTGACAAAAAGCTACTCTAAGAAGAGGGAAATAAAATATCGCTCACAGACCAAAGGACCCTGAGCCCAAGCTATGCAAATACTAACTTGAAACACGGCCAAAGTACATAGACATATATCGAAAGTAGAATGCAATGCCATGCTTGAGCATGGCCAAAACCTGAAACATCAGGATAGCTCGAACAATGTAGGCTGCAGTACTATAGGCAAGTGAAATATTGGATCACTTGCTATATACTTTAGTGCTGTGACATTTGGGATACACTTAAGTACTATATAAATATAAGTACTATACACTTGAGTACATTTAAACCTGATAAGCTCAATGAATACAGTAATTTAGTTGATTTTGTCTGTGTAGGAAGCAGAGATGTTATACCTTGGGGGTGAAAATACAACAAACATTGATGATCTCAAATATTTTTTTTCTTAAATTTAGAACAGAACCAAACAGAATATATGACTTCCTTTTTTCCATACAAAGAAAACGAAAGAGCCAGAATGTATTGAGACTTTTGCTATTCTATCACTTATCAATCAGAACATCATTGAAAAAAATAATGATTGCAACAACAAAAAGGTCATCTAATTTGTTGTTGCTTTCTCCATTGAGACAAAAAAAAAAAATCATCTGTTTGGTTAGGACCTTCTCCAACATATGGTAATAGTCAGTAATTCAGGAGAAACGGTACAGACGGTAATCAGCCATATAAGAGGATCAATGCTAAACATATGGTAATTATCATTGGAACTCACCTGGGCAAAGTCCATGTTATTAAAGCGACATAATTGCAATACTTCTAGCATAGATTGGCGAAATCACATTACATCAAGCACATGAAAGACCAAATGTGAGTATCTGCATACACAAAGCTAGAGTAGATGTTAAACCAAATTCTTACATGGCACTTCTGGATATTTGAAGCACAGCTACTAAACAGTCTAATTCCATCAGAGCAGAGTAACAAAAAGCATATATACATATATCCTAAATTACAGTTTAAATTGTTTGCATAGTATTACGAACTCAACCAACCTGCAGAGCCAAAGGTTAAAACATTGTTCTGAAATACAAACTGGTACACCTCCCTTCATCTTGTCTGGCCAATGTTTGGATTGTAAAAATAAGCAAACCAACATGATGACTGCTTGACCTGATGCAGCAATCAAAGCAAACGAAAAAAATGGATCACCTGCTTGTATTGTTGAGCAGAACCAGGAAGACAACAGATCTGCCTTATGATGGTTTCAGATGTCAGAAAACACACAAACTCTTGTAAGCTTCATAACAAGCATATTGTACTTATTTTTAATAGCCTAGGCCTCCAAGTAAGACAATCGTCATGGAATGACCTGAAGAAAATAAAGAGCAGCTCTACTTCTGTATTCACCAAAGCATGTTTTTTATTCATCAGAGGAAATCTATGATGAACTCCTAGGTCTATTAAAGAGAACATGAACGATCGATTTCTGAATAATTGATCACATCCACAACATTCTGACACTTTTATATTAAACTTAGGGGCATCATAGACGTTTGAAGCACACGTGTTTGTGAATACGAAAATGTTTACCTATAAGAAAACTACTGCCCAAGAAGGTTTTGTACCTCTGGAGCTTTTGTGGCAATGACAGTACCTTAGTTTACCACATAGTTTGCAACAGATACAGAGTTAATTGAGAGGTTGCTCTAGTATTCCAACTGTACCTGCACAATAATTAGTTTGTAAGGCACAAACTAATATGCATGGAAACGTTATTAGATGAAAGGTATCAAATTATTCAGCTACATTGACAATAAGGAACGTAAAATTATTTCTGTGTCTGGAAATATGTGGCACTTGCATTGCATAAATGGCACCATGCTCTATCATACAGCTGTCTATCTCATCCAAACAGTCCAATCCTTTCAAGTTCATTCTCAGCAGTGGCTATATTATATATGGTTTCAAATGTATAGTGGTGAAACAGATCAAAACATTACGATACATTACTGAGAATGAATATGGATGAAAAACATATCATAAAGAACAGAGCCTTTTGAGATGCAAAATGTACCAAGAGGCTTGCAAAATGTACTTCTAAGCACCGTCATTATTAGAGATACTTGCGGGATTCACTGAATCATGGCTTCCTATTTATGCTGAATAAATTTACTTCTCACCATCCGCAGTACATCCTTTTTTGCAGCTAACCTCCTGCTCTCCTTTTCTCCAATGGTGACCTGAAACAAAAACATGTGCATTTGTAATGAATATCTGAAACAGTTCAAGGTGGAAATACTTTCTTTTCAGAAAAGTGGCTCCGTCTGTCACAATAACAATATGATATTTTTTTTTGAGAACAGGGAGACCGCTAACCCAAGCATGGATATAAGTTTTGTAAAAAAATTAGAAACTATAGATGGGCCCTGTATGTTATCTCTATGGAAATGAATATCACTGGGAACCTAGCACCTTGCAGAATAATTCCCAGATAAAATACACATAATGTAATATGTACTAAGTTATTTGGCAGATAAAGAGACCATAAGAGCAGAACCTTTTATTATTGGACCCAAGAAGTAAATCAAATTTGAGACGCTGCTTCATAAATGTAACAATACTAAATCTTGAGCAGGTTTTAGTCTACAAATAGCCTTGTGAAATTGCATGTTTTAACTGAAATAGAAATCCCTCAACAGGACTCACCCATTAACTTCAGTCTGGGCATATTTCATAAATTTTCAGTTTGGTTTCTTTTCATCGTTGGGATAAACATTGATGGCTAAAATGTAGAATTCCAAGCAAAAATGCTGAACAATACCAAAGGCCAGATGTGGATACGGTACTTATCTGCAAGTACTATTTCTTGAAAAATTTAAAGAAACTTCATTTACCAACCTACAATTTAGGCTCTACCTTCTCCTTCAGGAATATCCATGTATCAATAATTAAAATTATATATTCCATTCAATATAAAAGAAGAGAGAAAGGAAACCTACTAAACGTTTGCTTTTTTCTCACATGCCTTTCATTTTAAGGTTTGCTATGCAACGAAAGGAAAGATCTCAAGTAACCACATCTTCTCTGAAAAGAGAAGAGAGAGCATACAAAACTGCATAATCTGTTGAATAAGTCACACCAGCCATTAACCTGAGAATTTTTATCCACATTCTATGCAGCTAAACAGTCTGAACGAAATCGAAGTATCAATAAAAAATACTGTAAGTAGATAAATTTGGGAAATAAACAATTTTTTGTCCACAAATCCACGTGAGCTTGCAAATGCTTCAATAAAGGATTTAAGTATAAACACCTCAGTTAGTGTGGATAATCAGTGTGCATCGTAACAGGTAAGAGAAGGGTGATAAAAAGTTATTGTAAGAAGAGGGAAATAAAAATTGCTCACAGACCAAAGCACCCCAAGCCCAAGCTATGCAAATACTAACCTGAAACATGACCAAAGTATATCTATCAAAAGTAGAATGCAAAGCCATGCTTGAGCACGGCCAAAACCTGAAACATCAGGATAGCTCGCACAATGTAGGCTGCAGTACTATATGCAAGTGAAATACTGGATCATATGCTACATACTTTAGAGCTATAGTGCTATGCCCTTTGGGATACACTCGAGTACTATATAAGCATTATACACTCGAGCACATTTAAACCTGGTAAGCTCAATGAATAATGTAATTTAGTTGATTTTGTCTATGTAAGGAAGCAGATATACTATACTTTGGGGCAAAAATACGACAAACATTGATGATCTCAAATATTTTTTGTTCTTATGAACAAAGCAGAATATACCACATCCTTTTTTCCAAGCAAAAAAAAATCAAAGAGCCAGAATGCATGCATTGAGACTTTTGCTACCTATCACATATCAGAACATCATTGAAAAAACATAATCATTGCAAAAAAAAAAGGAATCCAATTTGTTACTGTTTTCTCCATTGAGACAAAAAAAAGATCATATGTTTGGTTAGGACTTTCTTCAATGCACATTAACATTTAGATATTCAAGAGAAATGGTACAGACAGTAATCAGCCATATAAGAGGATCAATGCTAAATGTATGGTAATTATCATTGGAACTCACCTGGGCGAAGTCCATGCTATTAAAGTGACATGAAATGCAATACTTATAGCATAGATTGGCGAACCCATATTACATGAAGCACATGAAAGACCAAATGTGAGAATCTGCATACACAAAGTTAGCTAGAGTGAGTGTTAAACCAAATTCATTGATCGCACTTCTGGATTTTTAAAGGAAGCTACTAAACAGCCTGATTCCATCAGAGCTGAGTTTAAGGAGGGATGAAATCTAGGTGTAACAAAAAGCATATAACCAGCAGAGCCAAAGGTTAAAACATTGTTCTGAAATACAAATTGGCGCTTTCCCCTCCTCTTTCTGCCCAATGTTTGGATTGTAAAAATTTGTTACATCTTTAAACACATATACTTATTTAATTACCTCTGAGAGTCCACCACACATGGATAATAAATGCATAAGGTCTTATGCCATATCAGAATGGTGTTTTTATTGTCTAGAATTTACTGGGATGAGAATAACTGATGGGCAGGCAATATGCATGTAAGAAAAATATTCAACCTGGGAAATGTTGAGCCTTTATCATCTGATTTGTGGATGAGAAAATTGGATGTTGGGTGCTCACTCTGAAGATGGAACCTGTCAGCTGGAATCCTAAAAAAAAAAAAAAGAGGCATGCCAACTATTAGAGATATCAATTCGAGTAACCATTTAATTCTTTTACTTATAATTAATATTTAGCACCATCTGGACAATTGTTCTCAAAATACAAATAGGTTCCAGCATGAGTGGTGCAACATGTGAGGGTGTGACTATTAATTTCTATTTGAATCAAAATCCGCGACAATGATGTATTATGAAAAGAAATTAAGAAAGTACTGGCAACACACATCCACTAACCTAGGATGATCAGGATACGTTGTCCTGGACACGTGAGAAGCTCCAGCAGCTATTTTCTTTTCACCTCATGCAGCCACAACGCACGAGCAGGACCCAAAGCAGATCACAGAAGAAAAATACCTTGGCCTATAAGGGATCGGGCGCCCTCCTCTTGCTCGCAGCCTCCCTGCCTCTAGCCAGAATCCTAGCCCCATCAAAACTTAGGAACCCTAAACCCAAACGAAAAGCTACCTGAACAACAGAGAAAGAAGGAAACAACGCAAAGTAAGAAATCCATGGATCGAAAGGATCGAAAACAGATCGGTAGAGCAAAAAAGAAAACTCGGAATCAAACAAAAATCTCTCTCCTCTTTATAATATGTGACCAGGCGATTCTAAGGAAAAAAGAAGACAAAAACAAAAATCAAAAACAGGAAGAACACACCAGGGAGGGCGCGAGATCCAGGCGGATGTTACGGTGTAGGAGGGGAGGAGGAGATTTTTCTGTGACAGAGACATGGAGGAGGAAAGGAAGAGAAGGAGCCGACTGCCATCTTCCATCTACCGCGCCGTCCACGTGGCGCCGTGGAGGTCGTCGAGCGCGCTTCGCCCCGCGGCCTCGCGGAGGCGCGCTCCGCCACCCCTCGAGCGCTCCGCCCGCAGCCTCCCAGCGCCGAGCTCCGCCGCTCGTCTCCGCCCCAGCCAGCAGAGCTCACCCCGTCCCGGCGCCGGATCTTGGAGGAGGAGGAAGATCGCGTGCGTCGATCGGTGTGGAAGGAGGGGAGGGGAGGGGAGGGCGAACGGCGCTCGTAGACGCCATGAATCCTCCCGGCCGCTCCGGCTGAGAAGTGGAGGGGAGGGCGAGCGGCGTCTGGAGGCGGCGGCGCGCGAGTGGCGCTGGGAGGAGGCGGCGCTGGGGAGGGAAGGGGAGGGGGAGCGGCGCTCGCAGGCGGCGGCTGTGCGGCGTTCTTTTTTCTTTTCTTGTTTTCAATGGAGGCCTATCGTTTGAGAGAGAAGAAAGGATCAGGACAAGAGATATTTCCATTGCTAGTGTTGGTCACACGAATTTTTCACCAGAGGATGTTGATACCCGATGCGTGCACTCACCCCGGATGAAGATCGTGCGGTAGAAAAATTTTGACTGGCGTGGCCACCGGGTGCGCGATGGGCGGGGCCGCGAACTAAAGAGAGAAAAATGCACGTTGCATTGCGTGTGAACACACGGGATGCTGCTGTCCTTGCCAATGCCATAGTTTCATCCCTTCTCTACAGGAGGCCCCTTTAGAGGTAAGGATGTGCATTCTACATTCTCTCTACTCTCTATATGCTCATTTATGCCTCTTGGTTTTCTCCATAGCTGATCATCTACAAGACGCACATGTCAATGTCAACCTTGATGTGTAAATAGCATGTTAAGTACGTAACAGCCATGAAAGTCGTCATAACCGCCATTGCATTAATTGTCAACCTTGATGTGAAAACCTCAGGATTTATAACAGCCATGAAAGTCAGTTTCTCAAGCATGCATGTGAAAAATAGTGATCATTTCAAACATTGTAGTCAATACACAAAATCTAAATGAGTTCATAACGTCTTAGACCAAGGGCCCCGTGTGGTGCACTGCTCAAACCCATGCATGCGCCCTTGTGCACAGTGAACATAGGATCGATAAGGCTCACTTAAGTCAAAGTTTCAGATGTCTTTAATAAAAACTTAACACCAATTTAATGCAGCAAACCTTGCATTTATTTGATGGGACGAACAATACAAACTATATGTGAACGGACATTGCAAGTCAATTTACCATGATCCAAACTACGCAGATTGGTCAACATGAACCCGTGTATCGTGTTCACGCTACAATGGTGATCAACCAAAGAAAATTTCATAGTGGTGCACGAATTTTTGTTCTAAACGTACATAGAAGCAGGGGGCTGAGGCGGCAGAGTTAGATGTATAAACATAAGTGCAATGATGTTATGCTAGAAATGATAATTATGCGGTGGATGTGGGTGGCCACCTAACAATTGAAATAACCGTGTCATGATATTACAAAGCATAGAGTATTTATTATAGCTTACAGGTCACATATTATGGCTTACAAGTCTTCAAGAATAGTTTCAAACTATCAGCCAACTAATCTCACATGTAGTCATACAGTGATCACGAGTAGACCGCCCCCCTTTGGTCTATATTGCTCCAAATATAGTTAGGAACCATCTGATATAGGAGCGAGGTAGCACAGCTAGCTGATTCAGGTAAGACCGCCAGCTAGACGGGCTAGGGATGGCCATAAATAAAGGTGAATGTAGTGGCAATTGCAGCGAATTCTACAGGGTAAATACTGGTTTAAGAGTTCTTGGATGGGAGATGTTTCTAGATACATTACATGGAGTAGGTGAGAAGGATGGAGAAGCTAAAGTCCATTCAGTCGGACAACTCGATCATCATAAGCCGCCTTACTTGCAGCTACTAATCTTAATTATTTCGCCTCAGGTTTTGAACCATGGCCTTGGCAGTTGCAAGATCTTGCGCGAGCATATGAAGACATACTGTTCAATATATAGATCCAACAAACGCCACTGAAAGCAAACAACCCCAAAGTTGTGTTGGTTAATTTCCTCAAATATCGACCATACCTGCAGATAAGAGGGGAGAAAAGGATGAAACGGATAAACCCAAAAGTTCAATTAGCATATTGTTTTCACCCAGTTACTAGTTCAGAAAACAAAATAATGGTTTCTCATTGTGAACTCAATGCAAAAGAGGTAACATGATGGGCAAATCAGTTTGTATAGTAATATGCACCACATTTTTTTGTCATAAAAGAATGGAAAGTTGGTATGGTAGCCATTGGTAAATTGGTGATGATCACCTTGATTATGCTTCTGCACGAGCTACTATAGTAGTCATTGCTCGGTTTGAGTTTCTCTTTTGGATTCAGGGATGATGGGGGTGTAGATGTAAAAGAACGAGGCCTTTTGTCCCAAGTCAGGGTAAGACAGACATGAAAAACAACTGTAAGCTTCATGACCATTGGAATTCGGAAACCCCAAAGGTATGAATGTTTTGGTGATTGGGTGACCATATTGATGTGACTAACATTTCCATGCAGGATATTCAAATGGTCATGTCAATGGAAGCGTCGTCTCACAACTCTATCTTATTGACGACTTGGTGATTGGTTGCCTCGACAAATCAGATCGAGAACTTGATGGAGTCAAGGTTGAAGATGGATCAAGGCTAAGGACGTGATAGACCAAGCAAGTGTTGGCTTGGTGTAGATGCTAGCTTGAGTCCATAGGAAAAACCGGACTATCAAGAGGGATCGAATTGGTTCTCTTAGAGCACACTAGGTTAGAGATCAGATGGATGCATTGTGAGTCTCTTGAGGGTTAGGGTGGCTGTAGAGAAGAAGAGGAACCAAAGTATGAAGAAGTTGGAAGCAAGGATCAAGAGTGGATCAAGTTTTCAGCTTATCCGGTAGAGACCGGACAGTACGGTCCTAGGGACCGTATGGTACGGTCTTCATTGAAGATCCAGACAGAGAAGTGAAGTCTCGGGATGCTGAGAAAATAAAGACCGGACAATAGACCGTATGGTACGGTCAAGGAGACCGGACAGTACGGTCATCAGAGGATTTCCAGACAGAGAAGTTGAAGTTTCTGGAAGTGAAGAGAATGAAGGCCGGACAATCGACCGGACGGTACGGTCCTAGGGACCGGACAGTACGGTCTTCATTGGAGATGAAGAAGAAGATGGAGATGCGTCTGGAAATAGAGACCGGACAGTACGGTCTGATGGAGACCAGACAGTACGGTCCTTTGTACGGTCTCTAGTTTCGCAGGGCACTTTTGGGCAACGGCTAGTCTTGGGTTGGTAGCCTATAAATAGTTGGTTGCCCGCCCCTTGAGGGATCTCTTGGCCATTGTTGGAGTGCAGGAAACTCAGAGGAAGCCAAGAGCAAGGGAGAGAAGCACTTGTGAAGGATTTGGAGTGATCCTAGTGCTTGAGAGAGTAGCAATTGCATCCACTTGATCTCTAGGCTAGTGTGGGCTTGAGAGAGTCATCTAGGGCTGTTACTCTTGGTCTATGGCAAGGCCTAGACCGGTTAGGCGTCGGTGTTGAGCTGTCCAAGGAGATTGTGGAAGCTAACACAAGTTTGTACATGGTCTTGGAGCTTTCCGTGCGAAAGAAGCATCACTAGTGGAGCGCCCTTTGGCACGCATCAAGTGCGGAGCCTTACCTCCGGAAGAGTACCCGGGATCGAGCCCGGCGGGACGTGACCGCGACTTCACTCGGAGGGTGAAGTGTGCTCTAGGAGGGATCGCCTTCGAGCGGAGGGACGGGGTCGAGACTCCGGGGGGAGTGACCCAACGTGGAGTAGGGGAAGGCGCCATCCTTCCGAGACCACGAGAAAAATCATGAGCATTCCTATCCTTATCTCCTTTACTTACTAGCATTTACGCTTCCGCATTTATTTCATGTGCTAGTAGAATTGCTTGATAGGGTGTCTCTTTACTACTTGGTAGAATTGCTTGCTAGGGTGTAGCTTGTTGCATAGACTAGATTGTGTGCGCGCATCGCATGCTTTTGTTATCACTATATCTAGTCTTGCTAGCTTCACGCCTAAAGTACGTTTGGGAGAAATTGTTGACACACCGATTCACCCCCCCTCTCGGTGCCCTTGATCCTTTCAAGTGGTATCAGAGCCTCGTTGCTCAAATAGGGCTTAACCGCCTTGAGTAAGGATGCCGGGAGGTAGTGGACCGCCCCCGTTCGATGGGACCGACTATGCCTTTTGGAAAGCTCGCATGCAAGCTTACCTCGAGGCTCTCGATCCTATCGCATGAGAGGTGACAAGTTCCGGTGTCTCTCTAAGGACTCCATTGGTACTCTTGATGTGAATCTCGCAAAGGCAAATGCTAAAGCTAAAAATGCCTTGTTTGAAGCTATCACTAAAGAGGTCTTTGCTCAAGTCAAGTCCGCGGGTACCGCTCATGAAGTATGGACACAAATTCAACAAATTCATGAGGGTTCCACGGATGTGAAAGAGGAAAGATACTATGTGCTAAAGAATAAATATGATGACTTTGCCATGTCTTCGAATGAGCTAATCAATGACACTTACTCTCGCTTGAATGTGCTTGTAGAGGATATCAACTCTCTCGGTGTGAAGGACAAGATTGATGATGGTGACCTTGTGCGGAAGATCATGAGGATTCTCCCAATGGAGAAATATGGAGCACTCATCACATGTCTCTTCAACACCGACATGCGAGACCTCACCACCCACAAGCTACTTGGGAAGATCACCGCCTTCGAGAGCTACAACCTTGACAAGAAGCTTGATGAGAAGCCCTCCAAGAATCTTGCTTTTGCATCCGAGGGATCAAGCAAGAAGATGAAGAAGGTGGTGACTCAAGATTCAAGTGATGAAGAGCTTGAAGAAGATGTTGAAGACTTGTTGCAACTTCATCCAAATGACCTAGCACTCCTCATGAAGAGAAGCAACTTCTTCAAGAGAAGATTCATCAACAAGAAAGATGCCGAGTGCTACAATTGTGGGGAGAAAGGTCACTTTGCCAAGGAATGCACAAAGCCAATCAAGAAGAGCAAGAAGAAGACTCAAGGGTCAAGCGATGATGAAGAAGAAGATCCTAGAAGCAAATACAAGACAAGGAAGAGGTTTGTCAAGAAGGAAAGCTCTAGAGGCAAAGACAAGAGAAGATCATCTCGCAGGGGACTCTTTGTTGGAGAGTGGGTCACGGATGATGATAGTGAAGAAGAAGAAAGTGATGACTCATCCTCCAAGGGAAAGAAGATGGCCGGCATAGCTCTCACCAACATCTCCGAGACTCTACCTCCACCACCTACTTGCTTGATGGCCAAAGATGATGATAGTAGTGAAGATGAGAAGAGCGAGTCCGATGAAGAGTTTGGTGAGGAGGATAAGGCCACATATGAGGAACTCTTGGATAGCATTCTCCTAACCGGCAAGATGATCAAGAAGAGGGACAAGACCATTGCTCGGTTGGAGAAGGAACATGAAGTGGCCGCTTTCCGAGTCCGTCAACTTGAAGGTAAACTTAGGGACATATCCATCTCTCACAAGGCTCTTGATGAGGACTATGACAAGCTTGAGGAAGACCACATGAAGCTCAAGGAGAAGTCCAAGTTACTAGAGGATGAGCCCAAGCACCTTTCCACCTCTCTCATAACCTTGGATGAGAGCTACGACAAGCTCAAGGTTGATCACAAGAGGCTCAACGACAAGTTCAAGGTTCTTGAGGAGGAACATCAATCCATCCTTGAAAAGAGTAACACTTCTTTTTCTGGTTCATCTATTTCCGATTCTTCATATATTACTTGTGATGGACTAACTCCCTCTCTTGAGAGCACCTCTCTTGATGAGAACATTTTGAAGGAATATCATCAACTCAAGGAGGAGAGAGCTTCGGTGATGGACGGCTTCGAAAGGCTCACAAGGGGAAGGACCATTCATAAGGAGATACTTGGTCGCAACCTTGTGAACAACCCCGGGCACAAGGGACTCGGATCCTACCCCGCCGCCATCAACCTCATCGGCAAGGACGATGACATTCCACCTTGGGTAGTCCCCCTCATGGCGGACGACTACTATTGTGAGAAGTGTTGCCGTGACGGGCACACTAGCAAGAATTGTCCCAAGGTGAGAAGTTCCAAAGTTTTGCCTAACTAACTTGTTCCATGAGAATACACATTACAAGCTCTTTAGGGACAAGAAAGGAAGGGTGAAGGCAAAGGCTCTTGGATCACCAGACAAGAGGAGGATGATGAGGAAGATTTGGGTGCCCAAATGCATAGTTGACCTTGAGAGGCCGACCAAGTGCGAGTGGGCTCCCAAGACCAAGACCTAGACGGGTGATGGTGGTGGACCGTGTGCCATGATGATGATCCATAAACGTCAACCACAAGCAATGTGTGCTTCATCGACAAATCAACTCTTCAAGGAGGTAACTTGTATCATAGTAGTTTCTTTTCTTGCATTGCTTGCATGGTAGCTAGGTGCTCCTTTGTGAACTAGTATGTTTGCATCCATGCATATGTAAATAACTAAAAGAAAAGAACAAAAAATTAGTTCAAGGTCTAACTTTCTCAAGATAGCTATGAGCATGGGGGATGCCTGAGTTGGTGGACCGATGGACTCAAGGCAAGGTTTGGCTCATAGTGAGTAAGCTTGAGAGAGGCTCAAACTTGACCTTGAGTAGGTTTCCTTTATGCGTTGTCTTAACTTTGCTTGCATATCACATGGCATGTTTACTTTCCCTTGCATTTGTATGATATGCTTGTCTCATGCATTGCATATAGGAAATCACAAAGGAGTTGTCACACTTTGAGGAAGTGCTTCATTCGTAATATGATCTCACATCTCATAGAAGTGTGACTAAAGAAAAGATTTGCGCTTCATGCCCGTTGAGTCTTGCTAAATGATCCTCAAGGTTAAATCTACTTGCACGGATCATAGGCAAAGGGCTCATACATACCCCTCCTTTGGTTTTATCTCTTTTGGCTCTTATTGGATGCTTCTTATTTGCCGATTGAAAAATTACTATAAGCCTATGCGCAACCTATATTGGTTTATTTTCAAAGGAGTGTTTGAGAGTTCCCCTTCTAGTCCATGTTTGGCGTTATTTGGTTTTTGTGTGAGAAACTTGGACTTAGAAGGAAATTCCTTGAAAATCAGCTTTTCTGGACTGGACCGTACAATACGGTCATAGGGACCGTACAATACGGTGTGCTTTTGCACGAGATCCTTCGAAACCTGAGGTAGAAAGGAGACCGGACAATGCGGTCCTCTAGACCGTACAATACGGTATCTATAGATGAACTGTCAGGGTGGAAAAGGAGACCGTACAATACGATTCCGAGGACCGTACCATACGGTCTGGTTAACTTCATCGGGAGATCAGATTAAATCCGAACCGTTGTTTCTGTTCTTGGTCAATCTGGACCGTCAGTTCGAAATTACCCTAACCTAACGGGTCGATCGACGCGTTACTGTGCTTCTTCCCCCAAATCACCGCCGAGCTCACGCTTTCGCCGCCCTTTCCCGCGCGCCCCTCATCGCCATACGTCATCACCGCCGTAGAGCTCGCCGCCGTGCGCCTCCACCAGCAGCCGCGCGCCTCCACCTGCTCCACGCACACGTGCCCACGCTTGCCCGCGAACCCTAGCTCCACCGCGCCGCGCCTCCACGCCGAGCCGCCACCGCTCCACCTCGCCTGCGCGCGTCGCCTGCCGGAGCTGGAGACGAGGACGAGGACCTTGCTGAGCTCTGCGCCGAGGAGCACCTCCATTCCCGTGCGACATCGAGTTCTTCTTCCGTGCGGATTGCTCCCTATCCACGGCACCTCACCAGACACGAGCTCCTTCTCCGGCGATCACCATCGATCAGTTGTGCTCTGGTGAGCTCCTACCCTCGATTACACAGTAACCGATCCGATTCCGATACCTATCTAGGGTTTGAGCCGATCGTCTCCTTCATCGATTAAAATCCCTAGAAAATCAACCAAAAAAATCGATCCTTTTTGCGATTTGGCATGCATTGCTATCTATCGCCTCGCATTTAGGTCTTTTTGATTGCCATATGTCGTAGTGGTCACATTTCCACCGTTATGCCTATGACATTTTGGTAATTGTTTCGCTTTGTGTCGATATCATTTTCTTTCATATTCATCTAGCTCGACACTTAGTTCATTCCTCGATTAGTGGTACATTAAGTCTATTGCATATGATCTATGTACACTAGTCGATCGCCACTCATAATCGACAATGCCGTAGTTCCCCATTGCATATTTGCCGGCATTGTGTCCTTCACCTCCGCGCTAGGACATCATCTAGATTTACGCGCTTACCTACGTTTCTTGCTTATAGATGATAGTAGGTTATTATATACTCATATACCCTGTCTATTCCTATCGTGCAGTGGCAGTTGTCAGCAGGCAATGGGCAGTTGACAGCAGAGCAGAGACAGTGGACGGATTGAGGGCCAAGCCCTTAGTCCTATCTTTGGCAGTCAGCTTGTCAGTGGACGGGTTAGTGAGCCAAGCTCACTCGCCCTATCTTGTCTGCAGGCCAGTCAGCAGAGATGGCAGGTGGCAGAGGCAGAGGCAGAGGCAGAGGTGACAGAGATAAGGGCAAGGCCAAGGCTCCAGATCCACAGCCCAAGAAGAAGAAGCAGAGGACAGGTGATCCAGAGTGGGATCGGGCCCTCAGGGCAGCTAAGGTTGACTTACCCACCGGCAGAGACACAGGGTTCCGGATCAGGGACCCACCTGCTGGAGGACAGGGGCAGACTCCGAGGAGGTCTTCCAGGGCCAGAGCTACAATACAGCGGACTCCGTCCACCCGCGAGGTTGGTACGTCGAGGACCGCGCAGGAGCAGCAGGCTCAGCCAGAGCCAGAGGAGGAGAGCTCTTCCAGCTCCGGTGACGAGGTCACAGAGGGTGACAGGCAGAGGATGGCTGCCAAGTTCTGTGCACTCGACAGGACTGCCTCACTTAGGGATGTACTTGCTGAGGACGCTCTCAGGCTGCCAGGCCCCGTCCTCAAGAAGTTCAGGAGAGTCAGTGAGGAGGTTTGGGTACCTGCCAGGAGGGACCCACAGGCAGGAGGTCGCTTCTGGACCTTACTACAGCAGAGGATAGCAGCTGGTTTGAGGAGTAGACTGCGTACTGGTGGAGCTGATAAGCTCTTTGTCACTCACCAGCACTGCAGCATACAGGCTGCTAGCAGAGGTGCCGGGACAGACTTCACACAGCACTTGTCCTATATCCCGGGCCTCGAGGAGATCATCACCACACAGATGAGATGGGACTACGATATAGTGATGGACTTCTACGCTTCCTTGTGGATTGCTCAGGATCGCTCAGCGATATGGTTTATGCTCAGAGGACAGCCCCACAGAGTGACGAGGGAGAACCTCGTTGAGGCCCTTTAGACCATCCAGCACGAGACCAGAGTGTTTCCGCTTGCTCACCCAGGGATGGACCCTCCCCGCAGACCTCTTGGGGGACACTTACCTTCAGATGATGATATGAGCATTGCTTTTCCTCCACCTCACCCGGAGAACTTCAGCCGAGCTCACACCAGACTGACACACGAGGGCAGAGTTCTCAGGAGTATTCTGAGCAGGACCATTGTGCCTAGGAGTGGTTACAGGGATCAGTTCTCTATCCTTGCACAGTGGGTTGTTATGTTGATGCTGAGGCACAGAGGCTTTGACTTGGTAGATCTGATACTATGCCAGATTGAGGATGTTATTGCTGAGAGCATTGCTGCTAGACACATAGCCTTCGTACCACTGATATGCTATATACTGAGGAGGCTACAGTTGTTATCTCAGGAGGATTATGATGAGCTGCCCAAGGTGACCACAGCGTACACACCCCTACCTGCCTCCGACAGACGGGTTGCTGCCCGGGAGTCAGCTTCGCAGGGGAGTTCTTCACAGGACCTAGGTGACACAGCTACCGAGACAGAGCAGCACTGTAAGCTTCATGACCATTGGAGCTAGGGAAACCCCAAGGTATGAATGTTTTGGTGATAGAATGAGAACCATGAATGTGACTAACACTCTTTGTGAGATCTTATAGGTCACATATGAAGAAAGCTTCGTCCGTTGGTGGTGAACGCCAATACACCATGAACTTAATGAAAAGGATGATTGGTTGCCTTCATCTACACAAGAACGGACTTGATGGAGTCGCGGAGAAGATATGGATCAAGGCTAAGGACATGCTAGATCCAAGCGGGTGTTGCTTGGTTAGATGTTTGCTTGAGTCCATAGGAAAAACCGGACTATCAAGAGGGTTCGAGGTGGTTCTCTTAGTACACACTAGTTATAGAGATCATTGGATGCATGGTGAGTCTCTCAGGGGCTAGGGTGGCAGAAGAGAGTTGAAGGAACCAAGAAGATCTAGTGTTGAAGAAGAAGAAGATCAACAAGAAGATCGAAGCTGCGAAGGCAGAAGAGACCGGACAGTACGGTCAAGGAGACCGTACAATACGGTCTACAGAGGAAATCCAGACAGAAGAGCTTAAGTTTCTGGAAGTGGAGAAATAGAGACCGGACAGTGGACCGGACAGTACGGTCCTGAGGACCGGACAGTACGGTCTCTATTGGAGGATCCAGACAGAGAAGCTGAAGTTTCTGGAAGTTGGAGAATGAAGACCGGACAATTGACAGGATGGTACGGTCATGGAGACCGTACAATACGGTCTTACAGGAGAAGAGCAACAGAGAAGGAGAAGTTTCTATTGGCTGAAGAAGAAGTGGAGACCGGACAATACGGTCCTAGGGACCGTACAATACGGTCTGGTTTGAGATGATGAACAGCACTCCCCGGACGCTAGTCTGGTAGAGACCGGACAATACGGTCAGAATGGAGACCGGACAATACGGTCCATTGTACGGTCCTTACGCAGACTAGGTACTTTTGGACAACGGCTAGTTTGAGGTTGGATGCCTATATATAGTCGGTTGTTTACATCTTTGAGGTGCTCTTGGACCCAGGAAAGAGGAGAGGTGCTGCCAAGAAGCCAAGAGGAAGAAGTGTGAAGCACTTGAGAAGGATTTGGAGTGATCCTAGTGCTTGAGAGAGTAGCAAGTTGCATCCTTTGATCTCTAGGCTAGTGTGGGCTTGAGAGAGTCATCTAGGGCTGTTACTCTTGGTCTATGGCGAGGCCTAGACCGGTTAGGCGTCGGTGTTGAGCTGTCCAAGGAGATTGTGGAAGTCAACACAAGTTTGTACACGGTCTTGGAGCTTCCCGTGCGAAAGAAGCATCACTAGTGGAGCGCCCTTTGGCACGCATCAAGTGCGGAGCCTTACCTCCGGAAGAGTACCCGGGATCGAGCCCGGCGGGACGTGCCCGCGACTTCACTCGGAGGGTGAAGTGTGCTCTAGGAGGGATCGCCATCGAGCGGAGGGACGGGGGTCGAGACTCCGGCGGGAGTGACCCAACATGGAGTAGGGGAAGGCGCCATCCTTCCGAGACCACGGGAAAACATCATGAGCATTCTCTATCCCTTCTCCTTTACTACTCGCATTTACTTATCGCACTTCATATGATTGCTTGTAGTACTTGAGTTGTGCTCTTATCTTGCTTGTGTGTTTACCTTGGTACCTACTAGCTTCACTAGTTTGCTTGATTGCCTTGCTCGTGTGCTTACTTGTTATAGCCTATCTAATAGCTCTAAGGACTCTACTTAGTATGCCTAGTATCTTGGTTGCCTTGTCTCTAGTTATCTTGTTACCTTGCCTTGCCTAGCTTAAGTCTTCCGCTATCTATCTATCTTGTGCTAAGTTGCTAGTGTGGTGTGATTGTGTTATCTATATGCACTAGCGTCATAGGTTAAGGATACTCCTTAGTGTGCTTTACCTTGTTACTGGAACTACTCGCTAGGAGTTGCTTGGGTGTAAGTGTTTGGAAATAGATTCTAGAGTGCACCGATTCACCCCCCCTCTCGGTCACACGATCCTTACAAGTGGTATCAGAGCCAAGTGCTCATTATTAGGGCTTTACCGCCTTGAGTCGTGACCGGGATTGCGTGTGGGAAAATGGAGACCACTCATGATGACGTTTCTAACACTTCCATCGCCTCTACCTTGATTGAGCCTTATGATTGTGTGCTTAATGGCATTTCCTACTATGATGTGCGTGATGAGTATGATGAGCTTGTTTTGAATGATGATGAGGATATCACTAACTTCGCTTTTCGCTTGTATGTTCTTGCTAGGATACTCATGACAAGAGGCTACCCATCTATTATGCACAAGCATGTTGTGAAGAAGCTTATCCGCTCTCTACCACTCTCGCGGTTTGGTATTCTTGCTTTTGCTCGAGTGGATGAGTTTGTGAACATGCCCTATGATGAGGTGGTTACTATTCTCTCCTCTCTTGAGGAGGATATCAAGAAGGGCAAGGATATCTCTCATGCAAGTGAAGGTCAACACATTGAAGCTCAACCTCTACCTCAAGCTCAATCATCATCTCGTGTTGGTGAAGGTTCTTCTTCTCGGGATCAAGAGGATGGATATCTCAAGCTATGTGATGAGTTGGACCACATCTCTATGAAGCCGAATGAAGATCTTATTGAGTTTGCTCTTCGGATGGATTCTCTCATCAAGAGGATAAATGAGAACAAGCTTTGGATTGTCACCAAGGGTCAAGGTCTTAGGAGGTTTCTTGATGCTCTTCCAAAGGACAAGTATGGTTATCACATTGAGTTTGAGAGCTTTGAGCTTGAGTCATATTCTATTGAGCAAGTCGTTGAGATCGTCACAAGAAGAAGAGCTCGCTCTTTGCTCTCTAACACATTCAAGACCCCAAGTGATGATGAGGAAGAAGAAGAAGATGATAGAGTACCCGTCTTCTATTGTGATGATGACTATTCAAGTGCTAGTGATGATGAGCCGAAGCCTATCAAGGAATATCCCCCGGATGGAGATCGCTTACCTCCTTTCTATGAAGACTACTACAACATGTATGAACCGGGCCTTGCCGGTGGAGCTCACTACCTTCTCCTTGACATGTATGATGAGTTCTACCAGAAAAGAGAAGAAACTTGGCTTGAGTGTTGGAAGAGGCTCCTCATAATGTTTGCAAGAGTAAATTCATTTGAAGGGAAGGAGAAGGTTAGTGATGAGAGTGCTATACGGATAATGTTGTCTCTCCTCCCCTATCATCGGAAGATCTATGTCCTAAATGATATTGGTGATGATATTGATCGGATGCCTCTCAAGGAAGCTATCTTGATTGCCTTATCTTATGAGCATCAAATGTACAACATCCTTGAGTACGCCAATGGAAGTGATAAAGTGGGAAGATTTCAAGCCTATCCTCTAGGGAACCATGTCCTACACTTGGGATATGATCGGAGTGAGTGGAGACACAATGGAGTCACCAAGGCAATGATTGACGCCTTGGATGCATTGGATTTGGACTTTTTAAATGGAGTTCCCATGGCCTACATCAATAGCATCAAGAGCAAGCAAGAGGTAGATAACATGTCAATTGATTCTTTTGATACTTACCCTCCTCTTTGCTTGATGGCTACTTCCAAGGTGAACTACAAGATTGGTGGCAAACATTGGGTGTTGGATAGTGGTTGCACTACACATGACCGGTACTTCATCCATCTTCACCAACTTGGAAGAAAATGAAGATCATGACAAGGTCACCTTTGGCGACAACTCCAAGCACAAGGTGAGAGGTCTTGGTAAGGTGGCTATCTCAAATGACCTCTCTATCTCTAATGTATTGCTTGTTGAGTCCCTAAACTTCAATCTTCTATCCGTTGCTCAAATATGTGATCTTGGCTTTTCTTGTAACTTTGATGCTAATGGGGTAGTTCTTCATAATGATGCTTTGGGTCTCACTATCAAGGGCTTTCGTCATAATAATCTATATGTTGTTGATTTTGAGACTAACATTGTTGCCCCTAGCACTTGTCTCTTCACTAAGTCCGCTCTAGGTTGGCTATGGCATCGAAGGCTTGCTCACATTGGTATGGGTCAACTCAAGCGTGTAATGAAGAACAAGCTAGTGAGAGGAGTCAAGGATATCACCTTTGAGAAGGACAAGCTATGTAGTGCATGCCAAGCCGGAAAGCAAGTGGCTTCACCTCACCCGTCCAAGAATTTCTTGTCAACTTCAAGACCTCTCGAGCTCTTACACATTGATCTCTTCGGGCCTACAACTTATGTGAGCATTGGTGGGAATCTCTATTGCTTGGTGGTAGTGGATGACTACTCAAGATATACTTGGGTATTCTTTCTTGAGAACAAGGCACAAGCAATTGGGATATTCAAGAAGTTTGCTAGAAGAGTGCAAAATGAGTATGGGCATCGCATCAAGAAAATTCGGAGTGATAATGGGACGGAGTTCAAAAACTCTATCATTGAAGACTATTGTGATGAGATTGGCATCAAGCATGAATTCTCGGCTACATACACCCCTCAACAAAATGGTGTTGTTGAGAGGAAGAACAAGACACTTATCACTCTTGCTCGTGCTATGCTTGATGAATACAACACTCCGGAGAAGTTTTGGGCGGAAGCTATCAACACCGCATGCTACACCTCCAACCGGATCTATCCTCACAAGTTGCTAAACAAGACCCCATATGAAGTGATTGTTGGGAGAAGACCGAATGTTGCCTACTTCCGGGTGTTTGGTTGCAAAGTGCTACATCTACAAGAAGAGGGAAAGACTTGGCAAGTTCGAGAAGAGAACCGACGTGGGCATTCTTGTCGGTTACTCGGGCTCGGCAAAGGCTTATCGGGTTTACAACACCTCTACCGGTTTTGTTGAAGAAACCTATGATGTGCAATTTGATGAATCTCACGGGTCTCAAGAAGACCCTCCTTCTTCTCATATTGTAGGTGATGAACCCGTGGAGGAAGCTTTGGAGAACATGCCCATTGGTGAGGTTATCCCTCGTGAAGATGAACCTCCGACACCTCCTCCAACAACTTCATCGAGTGGACCTTCTACGAGTACATCTCAAGAGAATCCAAGCTCTCCCTCAAGTGAACAACATCAAGCACCTTCAAGTGATCCGCAACAAGCATCCTCGAGTCAAGCTCCTTCAAGTGATCCGCAACAAGCATCCTCGAGTCAAGCTCCATCAAGCGAACCGCAACATGCAACAAGTCAAGCTACTTCAAGTGAACCGCAACAAGCGCCATCAAGTCTACCTCATGCATCTACGAGTCAAGCTTCACCGAGCAATCAAGAACAAGCACAATCTACTTCAACTCAAGATGATGGCTCGGGTTCACCTCTTCGACAACAAGACACTCACATCTCAAGGGAGCAAGCCGCAAGAGATGCGCAAGACACTTCGCCGGCTCCTCCTCCTCCTCGACAAGAACCTTCAAGGAAGCACAAACCCATTGCTCGAGATCATTCACGTGATCTCATCATTGGGAGTCCTTCTCAAGGGTTAAAGACTAGGAGAAGTCAATATAAGCCAAATTATGTTGATGAAGCTAACATTGTTGAGAACTTCTCTTTTGTCTCTACCCTAGAGCCGAAGACGATCGAGGAAGCCTTAAAAGACCACAAGTGGGTGCTATCCATGCAAGAGGAGCTCAACAACTTCAAGAGGAATGATGTTTGGAAGTTGGTGAAGCGGCCCAAGCGATCCAATGTCATTGGCGCTAAGTGGGTCTTCAAGAACAAGCAAGATGAGAAGGGAGCAATCGTGAGGAACAAGGCAAGACTTGTGGCAAAGGGCTACTCTCAAGTTGAAGGCATCGACTTTGACGAGACCTTTGCCCCCGTCGCTCGTCTTGAGGCTATAAGAACACTTCTTGCTTATGCTTCTCATTTTGATTTTAAACTTCACCAAATGGATGTGAAAAGTGCATTTCTCAATGGACTAATCAATGAAGAAGTTTATGTAGAGCAACCTCCCGGCTTCGAGGACCCCGAGCATCCGGACCATGTGTACAAGCTCAAAAAGGCTCTCTACGGACTCAAACAAGCACCAAGAGCATGGTATGAACGACTTCGAGATCATCTCATCACCAAGGGCTACAAGATCGGTAGTATCGACAACACTCTCTTTACTAAGCATATTGGTGATGATCTCTTTGTTTGTCAAATCTATGTTGATGATATCATCTATGGCTCTACTAACGAAATCTATAATGATGAGTTCCGTGCTCTTATGAAGAAAGAGTTTGAGATGTCTATGATAGGTGAACTTCATGTCTTCCTCGGTTTTCAAGTCAAGCAAATGAAGGAGGGCACGTTCATCTACCAAGAGAAGTACACTCGGGATCTTCTTAAGAGGTTCGGCATGGAAGACTCCAAGTCCTACGACACACCTATGGCTACAAGTGTCCCTCTTGATGTGGATGTAAAAGGTATACCGGTGGATCCTAAACTCTATCGTTCTATGATTGGTTCACTTCTTTACCTTACCGCATCTAGACCGGATATCATGTTTAGTGTGTGCCTTTGTGCTCGTTATCAAGCTAACCCCAAGGAGTCCCATATGAGTGCCGTGAAAAGAATTCTTAGGTATGTCAAGAGCACTCCTACAATGGGCCTTTGGTATCCAAAAGGCTCGGACTTTGGACTTGTTGGCTATGCGGACTCGGACTTCGCCGGATGCAAAGTGAGTAGAAAGAGTACCTCCGGTGGATGCCAATTTCTTGGACAATCACTCATCTCATGAAGTTCCAAGAAACAAAATTGTGTGGCTATCTCTACGGCGGAGGCGGAATATTTGGCGGCCGGTGGTTGTTGTGCTCAACTCCTATACATGAAGCAAACTCTATTGGACTATGGTTTATCTTATGGGCAAGTACCTCTCTATTGTGATAGCGAAAGTGCTATCAATATGGCTCTCAACAAGGGTGATCACGGCCATGCCAAGCATATTGAAGTCAAGCATCATTTCATTCGAGCTCATGTGGCCAAGAAGGATATTGAATTGATTGGTGTTCGGACTCATGAACAATTGGCGGACATCTTCACCAAGCCACTTGACAAGAAGACCTTTTGTAAGCTCCGGGGAGAACTTAATGTTCTCGACCTTTCCGACTTCACTTGATATCCTTTGAGCTTACACTTGTATATATGTATATATACCTTGCTTGTTTTTGTTTGTGTTGTTGTTTTTGTGTGTTCTTCTTGTTTTGTAGGACCGACGACTAACCTTCTTGAGATAGCAATGAGCATGGGTTAAGCTTGGGATTGGGGGCTCTTGGCTCCCGAGGCTTTGAAGAATGGCTCGTTGTGATCAAGCTCATGGAGGGCTCAAACTTGTTGTTGGTAACTTCGCTTTTAGCTTTCTCTTGTTTTACCCTTATAGCATCATGCATTGTACACTTACCATTGCATTTGCATCTTGCATCCTTGCATAAGTGTCTCGGCGCCGAGCACCCATCTAGGGGGAGTTGCTTATTCACAATATGAGTATATGACCTCCTATGATGAATTTATAGCAATGCTATATGAGCTTCATGCCCATTGAACCATGATTTTTGAGCTCCAAGGTTAAATCCACTTGCGCGGCTCAAAGTCTAAAGGTTCATACATTTCCATCATCATCAACTAACCCCTATGTTCTTCAAGACAATATTCTTTTGAGAATGTGTGTAGGGATACTTGGTGAGGAGATGGAGAATCACGGATCAAGAGGGAGCTTCACGACAAAATCAAGTAACTCATTTTCCCACTCGTCTCATACATTTTCCACTAACTTTTTCTTCCTTGGTAGACTCTTTTTGGAGTGATAGATGCCAAAGGGGGAGAAAGCTTTGAAGCTCAATGATCGAGTATGAGAAGTGGAAGAGTTGCAAGATATCATGGAAGAGAAGGAGATATCACCTCAAGGGGGAGTGTGCGCGAATGAAGATCAAGAGATCAAGATGATCAATCTTCACACAATCTTGAGATTGGTGCACTTGTCAAGGGGGAGCGGAATTCTACAAAGTAAGTATGAAGGTAAACCCCTTGCAACCTTTGCTTGTCACGGCTCCATGTGCTTTTATTCACTTGTGATATGAGTTGTTGCTCTAACTTGTGACTTCTTTTAAGCTATGACTTGCCTCGACCTAATCAACAAGGTAACTATCCCTCTATCATATACTTGTTGTTTAGAGTCTTGATCGAGTTGTGTTTTATCTTGGCTTTTGTCATTACATCTTTATCCTCTCGATCATTTTTTATCATGGTTGTCATCCATCACCAAAAAGGGGGAGATTGTAAGCTTCATGACCATTGGAGCTAGGGAAACCCCAAGGTATGAATGTTTTGGTGATAGGATGAGAACCATGAATGTGACTAACACTCTTTGTGAGATCTTATAGGTCACATATGAAGAAAGCTTCGTCCGTTGGTGGTGAACGCCAATACACCATGAACTTAATGAAAAGGATGATTGGTTGCCTTCATCTACACAAGAACGGACTTGATGGAGTCGCGGAGAAGATATGGATCAAGGCTAAGGACATGCTAGATCCAAGCGGGTGTTGCTTGGTTAGATGTTAGCTTGAGTCCATAGGAAAAACCGGACTATCAAGAGGGTTCGAGGTGGTTCTCTTAGTACACACTAGTTATAGAGATCATTGGATGCATGGTGAGTCTCTCAGGGGCTAGGGTGGCAGAAGAGAGTTGAAGGAACCAAGAAGATCTAGTGTTGAAGAAGAAGAAGATCAACAAGAAGATCGAAGCTGCGAAGGCAGAAGAGACCGGACAGTACGGTCAAGGAGACCGTACAATACGGTCTACAGAGGAAATCCAGACAGAAGAGCTTAAGTTTCTGGAAGTGGAGAAATAGAGACCGGACAGTGGACCGGACAGTACGGTCCTGAGGACCGGACAGTACGGTCTCTATTGGAGGATCCAGACAGAGAAGCTGAAGTTTCTGGAAGTTGAAGAATGAAGACCGGACAATTGACAGGATGGTACGGTCATGGAGACCGTACAATACGGTCTTACAGGAGAAGAGCAACAGAGAAGGAGAAGTTTCTGTTGGCTGAAGAAGAAGTGGAGACCGGACAATACGGTCCTAGGGACCGTACAATACGGTCTGGTTTGAGATGATGAACAGCACTCCCCGGACGCCAGTCTGGTAGAGACCGGACAATACGGTCAGAATGGAGACCGGACAATACGGTCCATTGTACGGTCCTTACGCAGACTGGGTACTTTTGGACAACGGCTAGTTTGAGGTTGGATGCCTATATATAGTCGGTTGTTTACCTCTTTGAGGTGCTCTTGGACCCAGGAAAGAGGGGAGGTGCTGCCAAGAAGCCAAGAGGAAGAAGTGTGAAGCACTTGAGAAGGATTTGGAGTGATCCTAGTGCTTGAGAGAGTAGCAAGTTGCATCCTTTGATCTCTAGGCTAGTGTGGGCTTGAGAGAGTCATCTAGGGCTGTTACTCTTGGTCTATGGCGAGGCCTAGACCGGTTAGGCGTCGGTGTTGAGCTGTCCAAGGAGATTGTGGAAGTCAACACAAGTTTGTACACGGTCTTGGAGCTTCCCGTGCGAAAGAAGCATCACTAGTGGAGCGCCCTTTGGCACGCATCAAGTGCGGAGCCTTACCTCCGGAAGAGTACCCGGGATCGAGCCCGGCGGGACGTGCCCGCGACTTCACTCGGAGGGTGAAGTGTGCTCTAGGAGGGATCGCCATCGAGCGGAGGGACGGGGTCGAGACTCCGGCGGGAGTGACCCAACGTGGAGTAGGGGAAGGCGCCATCCTTCCGAGACCACGGGAAAACATCATGAGCATTCTCTATCCCTTCTCCTTTACTACTCGCATTTACTTATCGCACTTCATATGATTGCTTGTAGTACTTGAGTTGTGCTCTTATCTTGCTTGTGTGTTTACCTTGGTACCTACTAGCTTCACTAGTTTGCTTGATTGCCTTGCTCGTGTGCTTACTTGTTATAGCCTATCTAATAGCTCTAAGGACTCTACTTAGTATGCCTAGTATCTTGGTTGCCTTGTCTCTAGTTATCTTGTTACCTTGCCTTGCCTAGCTTAAGTCTTCCGCTATCTATCTATCTTGTGCTAAGTTGCTAGTGTGGTGTGATTGTGTTATCTATATGCACTAGCGTCATAGGTTAAGGATACTCCTTAGTGTGCTTTACCTTGTTACTAGAACTACTCGCTAGGAGTTGCTTGGGTGTAAGTGTTTGGAAATAGATTCTAGAGCGCACCGATTCACCCCCCCCCCCTCTCGGTCACACGATCCTTACAAGCACATACAGACTGGTAGCTATATGGAGTCCATTCCTGAGGACGTGACTCCGGACTCTAGAGCAGGACCTTCAGGCTCAGCTATAGCTCCAGCTCAGATAGACTCAGTACTTCGTGCAGAGCTTGCAGCTATCCGTAGAGAGCTCCAGAGTCAGCGAGAGGATAGGGAGAGAGATAGACAGATGATACTCCTTAGTGTGCTTTACCTTGTTACTAGAACTACTCGCTAGGAGTTGCTTGGGTGTAAGTGTTTGGAAATAGATTCTAGAGTGCACCGATTCACCCCCCCCCCCCCTCTCGGTCACACGATCCTTACAAGCACATACAGACTGGTAGCTATATGGAGTCCATTCCTGAGGACGTGACTCCGGACTCTAGAGCAGGACCTTCAGGCTCAGCTATAGCTCCAGCTCAGACAGACTCAGTACTTCGTGCAGAGCTTGCAGCTATCCGTAGAGAGCTCCAGAGTCAGCGAGAGGATAGGGAGAGAGATAGACAGATGCTAGACAGTGTAGTACTCACTCAGAGGGAGATGGCTTCTGGCTTGTCTTCGCTGTTCACAGGATTTGAGGCGATTGCTCAGACTCTTCGTCTTTTTGGACACGCATTGCCAGGCCTTCCGTCGTTCGCTCCTATCACTTTCCCAGGTGTGCTGCCACCAGATACAGTACAGTTTCAGCAGCTACAGCAGCAGCAGTTTGCTCAGACACAGGCAGGACAGTCATCCAGCCAGGGACAGTACTTCAGCACCTTACTCACGGCTCCCATCTCACCTGCTGGTGCACCTACGGTGGGACCGTCGACGTCCACGTTTACTGGTTTGGCAGGAGAGGCAGGACCCACACCAGTACCTTTCTTCACCTGGTCTCTCCATGACTCCGTCAGCTCTACTAGCTACCACAGCTCCGAGCTTCTCACCGCTTCAGCTGACGAGTCCCTTCTTTGTGTCACCACTGCCAGCTCGTACCCTCGACTTTGACACAGTAGCACAGACCACCTCAGTACAGACAGACTCAGTACTTACAGCTTCACAGGCGGAGGTCGTGACTACTACTGAGACAGCAGCAGTGGAGCAGACAAAGCCTCTCAGGACACCTACACCGCCTCAGGTTGTTGAGCACACAGTGGATCTCACTGACTTCGGGTACACCCGTGAGGAGATAGATAAGGCTCTTGCTACAGGACAGGATCCACTTTCCACAGCAGCCTCACCTACTGGCAGTTTCTCCTGGACCCCCAGTCGCTCACCCACTCCTTCAGTCCACTCAGCTTCAGACTCAGAGGCAGTTGAGTACGCGACACAGCTTGAGCAGACCCTACTACAGACAGACTCTCCTGGGATTGCTTACAGGCAGCTTGTGCCGTTCACTCCACTCTTCCAGCCACAGGAGTCTTTGGGGATGCCGCGGACTTGGACTTGGACACCTCCAGTGCCACCTTCTCAGCAGCAGCAGGACAGTGCTCAGCCTTCTACCAGTTCTTCAGCGCCTGCTGCCACTGCACCTCCTCCAGCCTCCGACGCGTAGGACAGCTGTTTTTCTCTTTTCCTTCTTTCTCTTTTTGGTCATTGGTGCCAAAGGGGGAGAGAGATAGAGAGATCTTGTATAGGTATAGGGGGAGTAGCAGAGTGATCTTGTGTCCAGGGGGAGTGTAAGACAGTCTTTTGTCCAGAGGGAGACCATTTGGTACTTCATTGTATGTTCTTTTGGTTCTTCGTGGTTCTTGTTGAGCTTGATTTGTTTTTGCTCTTGTTTAGCTCATCAAGAATACACTTGGTTTCTTTTCATACACTTGCTCGTTATCTATATATCTTGTATATTGCTCTGAGTATGTGTATGCTATCCTGGATGCGCTTATTTATATCTATCTTGCCAGGTTTCCTTTTTCTGTGATGATATGTGCACTCACTTGCTTTTGCATGAATATCTTATAATCTTATCATCACAGAGTTGTGGTCATAGCTCATGCTGTTATTCCATATATATCACCAATATGCTCTAACTCTATTTTGCAGGTGATACCTTTTTGAGCTATGACTACCTTGTTCTCCGTTTTACTTGTTCTTCATTCATATCCTATCTTATTGATCACTCTTACGCATTCCATTCCTTATCTCTTGATATGTGTTGTCACCAATCACCAAAAAGGGGGAGATTGTAAGCTTCATGACCATTGGAGTTCGGAAACCCCAAAGGTATGAATGTTTTGGTGATTGGGTGACCATATTGATGTGACTAACATTTCCATGTAGGATATTCAAATGGTCATGTCAATGGAAGCGTCGTCTCACAACTCTATCTTATTGACGACTTGGTGATTGGTTGCCTCGACAATTCGGATCGAGAACTTGATGGAGTCAAGGTTGAAGATGGATCAAGGCTAAGGACGTGATAGACCAAGCAAGTGTTGGCTTGGTGTAGATGCTAGCTTGAGTCCATAGGAAAAACCGAACTATCAAGAGGGATCGAATTGGTTCTCTTAGAGCACACTAGGTTAGAGATCAGATGGATGCATTGTGAGTCTCTTGAGGGCTAGGGTGGCAGAAGAGAAGAAGAGGAACCAAAGTATCAAGAAGTTGGAAGCAAGGATCAAGAGTGGATCAAGTTTTCAGCTTATCCGGTAGAGACCGGACAGTACGGTCCTAGGGACCGTATGGTACGGTCTTCATTGAAGATCCAGACAGAGAAGTGAAGTCTCGGGATGCTGAGAAAATGAAGACCGGACAATGGACCGTATGGTACGGTCAAGGAGACCGGACAGTACGGTCATCAGAGGATTTCCAGACAGAGAAGTTGAAGTTTCTGGAAGTGAAGAGAATGAAGACCGGACAATCGACCGGACGGTACGGTCCTAGGGACCGGACAGTACGGTCTTCATTGGAGATGAAGAAGAAGATAGAGATGCGCCTGGAAATAGAGACCGGACAGTACGGTCTGATGGAGACCAGACAGTACGGTCCTTTGTACGGTCTCTAGTTTCGCAGGGCACTTTTGGGCAACGGCTAGTTTTGGGTTGGTAGCCTATAAATAGTTAGTTGCCCGCCCCTTGAGGGGTCTCTTGGCCATTGTTAGAGTGCAGGAAACTCAGAGGAAGCCAAGAGCAAGGGAGAGAAGCACTTGTGAAGGATTTGGAGTGATCCTAGTGCTTGAGAGAGTAGCAATTGCATCCACTTGATCTCTAGGCTAGTGTGGGCTTGAGAGAGTCATCTAGGGCTGTTACTCTTGGTCTATGGCAAGGCCTAGACCGGTTAGGCGTCGGTGTTGAGCTGTCTAAGGAGATTGTGGAGTTTGTACACGGTTTTGGAGCTTCCCGTGCGAAAGAAGCATCACTAGTGGAGCGTCCTTTGGCACGCATCAAGTGCGGAGCCTTACCTCCGGAAGAGTACCCGGGATCGAGCCCGGCGGGACGTACCCGCGACTTCACTCGGAGGGTGAAGTGTGGTCTAGGAGGGATCGCCTTCGAGCGGAGGGACGGGGTCGAGACTCCGGCGGGAGTGACCCAACGTGGAGTAGGGGAAGGCGCCATCCTTCCGAGACCACGGGAAAAATCATGAGCATTCCTATCCTTATCTCCTTTACTTACTAGTATTTACGCTTCCGCATTTATTTCATGTGCTAGTAGAGTTGCTTGATAGGGTGTCTCTTTACTACTTGGTAGAATTGCTTGCTAGGGTGTAGCTTGTTGCATAGATTAGATTGTGTGCGCGCATCGCTTGCTTTTGTTATCACCATATCTAGTCTTGCTAGCTTCACGCCTAAAATACGTTTGGGAGAAATTGTTGACACACCGATTCACCCCCCCAACCCCCCCTCTCGGTGCCCTTGATCCTTTCAACAACTAGCCAACGAAACAAATTTAGAGGAAGCTACTTCATTAACCTAACATGCTCCACTGCAATGTCATGGGCCTAAATCAGGCCCATCAGTGTCCGATAAGAGTTGGAGTTAGTTCATTTAGGAATTACCAGATAAGAGATAGAGTAACAGTCCAATACAGTAGTAAGCCTAGCTCCTATATAATGGAGGGCATGGTAACGTGAATTAATTAAGCAAGAAATAGATCAAAAGTTCTTAGTATCTCTTCTACTCCTGCCCTAGCAGCGCGACCAACACCCATCGGCAAGGTTGCGCCGTTTGGGTTCAGGCCCATCTAGTTCTGTTTGTGACAATTGGTACTAGAGCCAGGAAAAAAACAATGAAGCAGACGAGATAGCTACACTAATACATTAAAGCGAGCATGGTTCAACCTAGGGCTATTCAAAAGCCAAGCCAAACCGTTTAACAAACCTGTAGTTCATTTTCATTCACAAATTACTGTTCATTTGGCTTGGTTACTGTTCCTCTGCAGCTATGTCCGACGCCGCCGGTTTCCTTGCCGGTTTAACCGGACCGTAGATGAACACCCCTAGTTCAACCCATTACCCAGATAGACTCGCTCATCCAACATTTATCAAGGAAGCTAGGCAATTTGCATGCATGTACGGAAGTACTTACTCTTCCATACTCATCTTCTCAATTGACGTTTCAGTGTGCTTGTTGGATGCACTGGATGAAAATGTTCGTTTCACTCTAACACAATCCACAGGGGCATCAGCGTGGGAGCATGGGACTCCATTGATGTGTCTTGCAGCCTGCAACAGGCATGATCATAACTTCATAAGTCACATGCACTCGCGGTAAATATTTTTTTTTTCCAAACGGTAGCTGGACGGAATAATACTGATGTATGCTAATCTGCTTCACAACATCCTTAAACCTCAAATATGCATAAGAAGGATGAAGAATAATTAAGCAACGAACACCGCCACAGCAAATTAATTTGTCCGGGTGGAGATGCGACCGATTGAGTAGTAAGTAAACAAAAAAAGGCTCACAACTCAGCCTCTCACGCTAGCATCCTAAAAGCTACTGCACATAATAGCAAACGAATTTTAGTACCTGCTACATGGAGCTCGTGGTTCCTGGAAACATATAAATGCCTCTATGGAAAAACCAGCTCCATAGACTACATTGTTGGTGGTTCTAACTTATACCGCTTTCCTAGGAGAACAGTAAAAAGATATGAAGCACTACCATCGACGAGCTTGTCTTATTTTCTGCACGTACCGGGGCAGTTCGGATGACTGGAGCGCTGGAGGTAGTAGAAGCAGATGCGTGAGCACCACCGAAGCTCGTCGATCTCCACCCCCCGTGAAGCACTTCTGGAATAAGAAGCGTCCGGCCATCTAGGCTCTCGATCGCCTGTGGTCGTGCGAAGCAACAAGCTAGGTGATCGATCGATCTGGTGATCTAATTAAGGATCCGGTCCGGGCTTCAAATTATCCCCGCTTGATCAACAACCTGCCCGTGCACGTTATGGATGGATATAGTAGGATTATTGGATTAGAAGGGTAGCAAGCAAATCTGAATAGGACAGGTCTCCTTGAGGAAAACGTACCCAGATTGAGAATCGAAGTCGAAGAAGAAGTCGACCCAGGGCATCAGGAATTCTTCATCCCATCCTCATTGTAGGGTTCACCGGTTCACGTCACCAAAAATCTTTGGGCAGGCCAACCACTAATTATCGTTAGTTAAGTGCTTAACCCAGCCCACAAAGTCCAGGGCCCTGCCTTATTTCGGCCCATCTTCTTTCAACCTAGTGTCTGCTGCTCAGTGGCATATCGGGCCAACACGGCCCAGTGCTGTTGCGCACCACTCAATACGCGGAAATCTACTCCCCGACCTATCGCGCGTTTGAGGTCAGGGCGGCGTGCATGTGAGATGTGAGCTTTTTTATGTTGTTTTGTCCATTCGAAAGTGAAGGTTCGGCAACTTCGCAAGACAGCGCGTGCCATGCGCCGGCGCGCTTGCATCCGAGACACATCGACACTCTTCCTATCCGTGGCAAACTGGCAATCCAGCATTCAAGCAAGACTGCAAAACATGCGCCGGGAGCTGTGACTCACTCTTACTCCAATGCCTTCAGTGTAGTATTAAACTTGGCGACGACGGCGGTGGCATTGGCGTGCAGACTGACCACTAGTTATCTTTGGTTATGTGCTAAACCCAGCCCTCAGAATCCAAAGGTTAGCTATATGTGTGGACAGTACATCTCATCGATGTTGCTCAAAGAGTGCAGTAAGCCAACAAAACAGGTCGAAAGATAGGCCTACGATAACAGAAGCTATTATTGTCCCTTACCATGCGATCGCGATCGATCGTCAATGGCAACATCGACATATCTAGTGGGGAACAGACCTGACACTCGTTCCGTAATCTGAAAAATGCGTAAGTGATAGGAGAATGTTCGGGTACGTAACAGCGATGAATGGAATGCAGTGATGTTTACACTAGCGGACTAGCTAGCTGAGGCTGACTGCATTATCCCTTTTCTTCCCTTTTCGGAGCACTTCTCTTCAGACCAGCAAATGGCTGTCCACCGCCTACTAGACTTCCCAATTTCGCACCATTTAACCAAGTTTTTGGGTTTACTTGTCCCCTTGTCTTTTCCGTGAATGGTTCATGGCTTTGCGTACTGTATATGGACTCTTAAGGCGACTGCGTTCATCATTTTCACATGTACGGGCAATACTTGCATTTACATGTCACTGTTTTTAGTAGTTTGGTTGATTTGTGTATTAACCTCCCTCTTCCTTTATGCCACTTGAGTGACTAGACGATGTGCTGTTCAATTTGTCTACTTCGCTTTGCTAGAAAACGATAGTAAGCTGACCTAAACGTGCTTACGTCATATGTTTTTGCCCGTTTCTCCAGTGGATTCTACAGCGCTAATGCGTGCCCCTCTTGGATCTTGCAAAAAAAATAAAAACCATTCCTAATTCATACTATAATACTATGAATGCTTTGATTGATACCTTGGGAGTAGCGATAGACTCGGTCTAGATTGCTGCCACCTTTATACCAAAGACAAAATTTCATGGTACCCTTTATACCAAACAAAGAATCTAAGACTTATACAGTTGTGAAGTATCTTCCTCTGTCAAAAAATCTGGGTGTCGATCAAAGTAAAAAAAAAAAAAAAGAAGTTTAGTTTCAACTGTAAATACAGAAAAAAAAATCATCAAGATTGACAACATAAATGGAATGTTATTATATTCACCGTAAAAGTAACTATTGTAACACAAATATCTTTCTATTTAACATATTTTATTTGTATAGATATACTTGGTTAAAGTTGAAAAAACTCTGACTTTAACCAAACTAAAAAAATACTTATATTTCTTGACAGAGTGAGTAATAAAACAATGTCAACACAAGTAGGTTTGCGTCTCCTCGAGTTGAATCTTGCAAGAAAAAAAATCAATATATAATTTTCATAAAAATGTGCTATTATGCAGAAAGGTTATGTCTTAGCCCAGGCCACAAATGCCCTACGGCCCCATGCACGCATTCGTATCGATATGTGTGGACGGTATGATATATACAATACTCCTACACAACACGTTAATCTAGATAAGATAAAAAAAAACGTTAATCTAGATGATTAAACTGATCGCGATCGATCATTCTGCGGTGATCAAACGACTAGCTGAAATTAGTCAGTTGACACCACTAGTAGAAAAGTACACGACGCCGACCTCGTTCAGTAGGCCTGCGCACTTTCAATGAAGATGCTTCTTTGGAAAAAAAAAAAAAAAGGAACTTGGCCGGCTGCGGGCTCGCACATACACACAAATCTCGTGCCGGATTCGTATCCGCGGTCTATCTCATGCTATGGCAAAGTTTGCCTTAATGAAATGTATGGTTTTATTTGGGGAGATTTTGCTGTGTGACACTATTCAAATTTGATGTGGGACACTGAAATGAATTTTGTTTCCTGCAGGACCCAGCCTATTTAATTTGCAGGCTTGCCGCTGGTGACAATTGAGAAGTGCCGGACTTTTGAAACAAAAATAATTGAGAATACAAGCATAATTTCAATCTACAGTTCTACACTCTGAATAGTGTTGTGAATATCTGACGGTACTAATGCGTATAGCGAAACCAGATGGAATAATTCTCTAGCTTTAATGATCAGTAATTCCATTAGTGGGCTTGTTTAAATAGGAACATGAGCGCACCAACCTCTCGGCAGAGAAGAAAAATCCAGAGGGCAATATATGCTTGTGTACCTATAAAAAATGTCCACGAAAAGTGAAAAGAAAAAGGAAAATATGACCAACTCACGCGGTAGCTAGGCTGCTTCGTCACGCTGCGTGAGAGACAGGATGGGGTTTGGTCATGCCCCTTTTGCTAGTTTTTACCACTTTTAGGTCACACGATTTTTCTAATTGGCATCGTGCCCTTTGAGCAAGTTCCCACCACGGGGAAGAGACGTACATACAATGTGCTTCACACTGGCGGTTTGGTCGCCGCCTCCAGACGCGCTAGCTCTTTCGGTCGAGCTGGTGGTCAGCTCCAGCTCGACCGACCCCTTTGTCTCTTTTTTTTTTCCTATATATATATCTCCACGCCTGAGCAGACTGTGCAACACTGCACCACCTTCTAGACCTCGCATTCAGAGAACGAGGAGAAAGAGGGAAAGATCGAGTTCGGGTGATTAGCTAGAGACAGATTTGGTGATTGACGTATTGTCGAAGTGCCGATCGATCGATAGATCAGCCATGGCGTGGAACAACAGCTACTTGGACGTGGTGCTGATCCCTTTGGCCGTCTTCTTCCCCGCCGCGTACCACCTCTGGCTCTGGCGCGCTGTCCGCCGCTGCCCGCTCCGCTCCACCGTCGGCATCAACGCCGCCACACGCCGCCTCTGGGTCATGGCCATGATGAAGGTACATTATATTCTTCCGTCCTGTGCATGTCCCGCTCCCTCACTTTCAAGTTCTTGATCACCTACCTCATGAGCTCATCGCTTCCAATTCGTCGGCAAGTTCACCGAGCACGCCGACTGATGTCACTGATCAACTCATACATACGCATGCAGGACAACGAGAAGAAGGCGGTGCTGGTGGTGCAGTCGATCCGGAACGTGCTGATGGGCTCCACGCTAGTGGCGACCACGTCCATCCTCTTCTGCACCGGCGTCGCCGCCGTGCTGAGCAGCACCTACGCCGTGAAGAAGCCGCTCAGCGACGCCGTCTTCGGCGCGCACGGCGAGTACATGATGGCGCTCAAGTACGTCGTCCTGCTCGCCACCTTCCTCCTCGCCTTCCTCTGCCACAGCCTCGCCATCTGCACGCTCAACCAGGCCACCTTCCTCGTCAACGCGCTCTCGCCGTCGTCCCCGGACGCCACCGCAGCCGCGCCGCTCCGCCTCCCGGGCGTCGCCAGGGCCTACGTGGCCGACGTCCTCGAGCGCGGGTTCCTGCTCAACCTCGCCGGCAACAGGCTCTTCTTCGCCGGCGCGCCGCTCCTGCTCTGGATCTTCGGGCCCGTCCTGCCGTGCCTCTGCTCCGCGGCCATGATCCCGATGCTGCACACCATCGACATGGTCGAGCAGCCTGCCGAGAAAGGGGGCGGCAAAGGCGAGGCCAACGCGAAAGTGGAAATGGTCAGTGAGAGTGATCCGAGCGAGCAAGTCTGATCTGATGACTGATGGTGCAAGAGACAGACACAGCAACCAGCAGCGATGCAAGAAGCATCAGCATGGAATATGCTCTATATTGGAGCCCATCCGTTGATTCATATGCAGCATGCATGATTGCTGATGCTGTTGCATAGTATGTACGTGCAACCGATGCCTCCTTTTCACTGGCAACTAACCAGTTTGTGCTCTGGCAACTGACTAGCTAGTGGGTCGGGGGTTGGTGTAATTTTTTTCTTTAATTTCTCATCTTTATCCATGTAAGGAAATTCCATGGATGTTGGCATGACGGATTAGTGCTGCTCAAAGTGCACCATTGTTCGTTTCTGTTCATTAGTGGAGCACAGTACATCACAACGTTTTCTTCTTGATCTGTCTGACTTTTTCTTCATTTTTAAAAAATCATATGATGTAGTGCTCGATCTCTTTATGAATAATTAGTAAGCAGGGACGTGGAATCCATAAACATAAACAGAAGAGAGACCAATTAAAAGCTGCAGACCTATGCATCTTTAGGCCACCTTCACTTCTGATTTTTGTCCCCCGACAAAATCATTTTGCTACATTCACAATTCAGAAAGTTGCAGAGGCTAGCTACTACAAGATCAAGAAGCAGAAGACTTGCAACCAACGAAACTAGTTGACCTGATTAGCTTTTTGTCAATCTTAAATTAGCAGATCATCGGTCAGAACTGCGAGCTGAAAAGTGAACAACGGGTCACGGAATGCGATAGCAGCAGCAGCAGTAGCCAGTGTTCTTGCGGAAGCTCTGACGAGTCACCTACTTATTATTCTCCTTGCACTCCCAGGTGCAGTGCTGGTCATGAAGGAATATCTAGTGAGCAAGATACTGCAATCATGCTTGCTACTGCTGCTTTTTAGAAAACGGAAATAGTTTCCAAACTCAGCAAAGTGCACACGATCGGATTCTTATCACAAAGTTTTCAGCCGTCCTATTGAGATTAAAGGGAACGGTTCATTATATTAATGATGGAGAAACATTTATATGTCATTCAAAGGTAGTCGTCCAGGGCAACCTCCATCAGCCCCCACTCGATCGCCTCCAGCGGCACGAGCCAGAACCAAAATTACGTGATCGTGCTCCGGTCTATACAAGATAGGCTGCGTAGCCACCACCCTGAGCAAGAACTAGGAAGATCTGTCCACGTGATGGCCCGCGAGCGGCAAGCAGGGCGGCGTCGAGCAGAGGAAAAGCGTTCCTGGCTACTCGAAGAACACCCCTTGGAGCTCCGGCCATCCTTTGTCCACATTTCCACAATCGATCGATACAAGCTGGCGCGGCCGAGGAACATACGAAAGTGAAGGCGCTCGCAGGAATCGGCTCATGGCGGCGGCGATGACGCATACGGGTGTCGACGGCCGACGGGCGCCATGCGCACCATCTTTTTTTTTTTTCTGTGCATGATGGACAAGCTGCGAGAGTCAGTAGAGCCAGCGCCCTCGAGCTCCACCGCAACGCCACCATGGTCGCAACCCGCCGGACGCTCTGCCCGCCGGCTCCTGAGACGGGACGAAACGACCGAGCACTCCATCTTTGCTGCGCTGAATCCGCGTCGCACGTTCAGTTCGGACGGCTCCAGGAACCCAAGGGTGGTCGCTAAACGAAATGACGACGACCTGAGCAGGGCCTCTCCTCTCTGCTTCGCCGGAGCGGCCCCGCGTTCCCGCTGCTACTTAGTTACTCTAATCCGAATCTTCGAGAGCTTTACATATACTCCTAGTATAGTATCCACTACGGCCTCGTTTTCACGCACATGGAGGCCATGCTCGAGGCGTCGCCCTGTGACGCCGCGCGGACGCCGTTCTGCTTGCTCGAGCCCCTGCAGAGACGTCGCGGAGTGAGGCTGTGGCTGTCGCATCGGGGCACGCGTTCGCGGTCATTGGGTTGGTTGATTGAGTCCCGGCAGTGCCATGGCCGCGTCACCACCTTAGGGCGTGATGATTGGTTCTCGTATGTGCCATGGTTCTCTACACATGCAAGCACGCTTGATTGGTTTCTTTCTTTGCATTGTTGGGGCCGGGCGCACTCGAGCTGGTGATTGGTTGCTCCAGAGTTTGGCCGGAATACATGCAGCAAGCTGGAAAAATGGCCTTGTGTGCTTGCAGCGCGTCAGCCAGGCCCCCCAAAAAACGGATTTGATTTTCGTTTCCGTGGAGCCTTGCTGCGCGAGGCCTTCTTTCTGCACCTGGTGAGCCAGGCCCAGCTGCTTGTGCTGGCCCGGCCAGGCTCCAACCACTCAACCAATCGTCGCCGGGCACCTGGGCGACCCATGCATCGCTTCTTGTAAAAACTTTGGGGATGCAAATTCAAACTGTTTGGTTACTTTCTGAAAGAACTTCAGGACAGTTGTTTTATGCTACAGATGAAAATCTGAACATTTTCCATTGTTAATGTATATGAAAGTAAGGAATGATTGCAACAAGCAGGCAACTGCAGGAAATGGGAAGCGGCGTTATTATACAAACCAGGAGTACTGAAAGTTGGGAGAACTAAAGGCGCTCCCTTGCCCATAAAAATCTGATCAGCAATATATCCCGACCAGAGAACAGAATGACAACACCGGAACAGAGGAGCATCAATTTACCACAGGAGCAAAACTCAAGTCTGAAGCAAACCACAGATACCGCTAGCATCCCAAAGAGCAGTAGAAGTCCAAACTTAATTCAGATTACACAACACACAAGAATAAAAGCAGTAGAAGTCCAATTCCAATGTGCGGGGGTAACGTTTCTTTGGCAGGATGCGCTTTCCTTTCCTTCGATAGATTGCATTTGCCACAGATACCGCTAGCATCCGAAAGAGAAATCCATCCATAAATGAAGGGTTCACTAATTGCGGCTATGCGCCTTCCTCTTCGACTTCCTTTCCTTTGAAGTATCAGAGTGCTCTCCCTTCCTTTTTCTCGAATCACGCTTCAAATCATGTCCAGCACAACATGATACAGTGCATGCCATTAACCTACACCATCATAGTTTCAGGATTCAAAAATAGGGCTAATTGAATCATAATTTCAGTATTTACTGTATAGAGTCGAACAATTCAGATGAGATACTTACTCAGGAATTATGTCAACCTTTTTTTCAATCAGCCTCAGAATCATTCTAGCAAGGAAGTCGCCTAGATACTTCGGTTGCATAAGTTCCAATCCATTAGTTGTATGGTCGAACCAATGATATTTTACCTTATCATGAAGAATATAAGTCTTTTCTGGTGCATGGGTGTTATAATTCCTTGTCAAGAAGAATGTTCCAATGGGGTCGACTTCGTAATGTCTTCCTGCCAAAATATCCTTAAATACAAGAACACTTGTAAGGCTCAAAATCCATCCGATTGGCATCTTGCAGTCATTGACATATTCAGTGAACATTTTTTGTTCATTCTCAGTCCATCCATCATATTTCCTCTTGATAAGATACACCAGACAGATCCTATTAAGAGATGGTAACAGGGACATATGCATTTCCAATGCAAACCTCATATACTCTGAGAAAGTAGCCATATGGTTAGCTGTTCCAACTGCTCCATCAGATTAGGTATATAAGCCGGATGTTGATTATTCAAAACAATCATAACTCTAATGAATCTTATCAACATCATGCAATCATTATGCAGGGCAATGTCATTCAGATATACCATGGGTTTTTGCCTAATCTTGACCCCCCCCCCCCCCCCCCCAATGACAACAAAGCTTGCCAAGTTGAAACATCCATTCCATGATCTGCCTTTAGCGAAAGACTTCGTAAAGCAGCATATCCAGGACGACAAGAATTTGCATCCTAGATCTGTTAGATCCACCGCACTTGTCCCATCAGGCAACTCAACAATCCTTAAGAAATACTTCTTATGCTTTAAGAAATACTGGAGAAGTGTCCGGTACCTACAACGCTAGTTTGTGTTAAAGCATGTGTGTGGATATTAATTTGTAAAGCGCAGAAAAGAAAAACTAACAGAAGGATGACTGACTCACCTCCTTCCACCACGAAGCCTGGGAAGTAAATGAATAGTGGAGTCCTTTGTTATGCCATATGATATCAAGGGCTCACTTCCTTCTAATATTGTTCCATGCATGAAATACTGGTCCTTTATATTCATTTGCAGCCTTTTTTGAACTTCGTGTTTCAGTAAACTGACATCTTCTTTAAGATCAATTTGAAGGGACAGTGTACCATCCAAGTGTTTGACAAAGATCTGCAAATGTAGGATTTTTGAGAGTGCATTCCATGATGACAAGAATGTTTACAATCTAGGGCAACTAATTAAAGGATTTTAAGGCCAATAAAACCTGCAGAATAAAGTCTGAAGATTTGTATTAGGACCTACTTGTGTTCTTGCCGAATCAGTTGAGCGAGAAGAATCCTCAAGAGCAGATGAATCTTCATAAATTATCTGTAAGTCATCAAATGTTGTCAAACATCAATCCAGGAATGAGCAGAAAAGAATCACAAGTCCCAATGAAAATTGGTAGGCACATCAAACACAACAGGGCGAAAAATGGGAATGTATCGGACGAGTGCCATATGGCCACAATATCTAGTCATAGTAAGAAGCAATTACCTTCTGTAGCTCTGATTTCAATTCCACAAAAGTTTCACCATTTGGAGTTCCACTGAAGCTTTCTATTACCAAATTGGTTTTACAGGCATCCTTAGGAGCCACCTTCGAAGTGGATGAGAACTTCTTAAAAGCCAATGAATTCAAGGAATAAATGTTCTTTAAAATATGCAGCAGTAGAGACACATCAGGTTCAACAAAAATTATACTTGTTTGGACAACAAGATATAACTAGGTCACTGGCAGACTTACTGACCAGTAAGAAGATGAAAAGAAAATACGTTGGAACCTTAAAGTTGCCTATTCATGCAAAAGGTAGACAGTTGTATTGTTAGTTTTCTAAAATGTATAATGCCGATTTAGCTCATATTCCAGTCAGGAGATTTCAGAAAAAAGGAATACACCATCCTTTTAACATCGGTCTACACTAGAAACACTAGACTGATGATAACCACCAGCAAGTATTAAGTGTATTTTGCATGTTTCAACACATCATAGATGTTTCACTCGTCTCAACTGTTGTATTATAAGGAAGTATGTGTAAACCACACAAGTAATTATATTAATTCAAAGAGAAAAACAAACCTCATGTGTGGTATCCATCAGTTCGTGCAATGGAATCTGAAAAGATTTCAACAGAAATGCAATTATAATGGTATATATTTGTTGAATGATGATGGCATAGTTAAACAGCAAATGAATTAAACAGATCTATTTTTTCAATCTGGAGACCTGCAAACTAAAAACTGATGTAAGCTTGCTGCCCTAGCCCAATCAATTATTTTGCCAGGCCAAATCAGGAAGGGACTATGCCAACTATGATGCTATGCACACAGCTTGGTGATAGAAATGGCCTATTTAAGATAAGGGTAGAAACTATCCAAATTAAACCCCGTGACTTTTCAATATAACTCTGGAAAACGCGAGTTAGATATGAACGGGCACCTATAATTTCATACAAGGTAACCTCACATTGCTCAATGGAGACGAAAATGTACAGAAGAGAAGAAATGATTGGAAATGAATATGTTGAGGACACAGACACGAGCAGACAGCGAGACAAATTCATTCTTAAATCAGCCTTCTACAGTACAATCATGTTCACATGAATTGCAACATATTGCTATACCAGTATGCGTAAAAAAATGTGCTTACAATATTGCCATAGAAGAAAGTTAACACGATTTTGGAACCTGAATTCAAGTATGCAAGATAGAGAAAGGGCAAGTATTCACCTGAAGATCCTTCTGGAGAGGGGACAAGGATTGCACAAGCGGTCTCACATTGGTTCCTTCATAGATAAGATGCCTCAAAGGTAATCGTACAGGTTCCTTTTCTTCCTCATTTGACAACTGACCCAGGAAACAGAAGTTAGTAAGCATAGTAAAATTAGAATTTCGAATGAGGTTAAGGGCCTGCAAATATTTGCTGCAGAATCATTAGGAATGGAAAGATAAAGATAGCAACAGCGCTTAAATACAAGTATGAGTAGTTTTTTTTTTTTTGTGGAAAGTATGAGTAGTTAGTATTGTATCAAACTGTTTACTTGTCTTGTCACTGATTTGTTAATTATATAAACTTAGTTCACAAACTGGTACATAATTATAGTACTCTTCACCGTGAACCAAGTTAGCAAAACAAAGATAAAACATATAACCCTAATCTTATACATGGCAACCTCATATTACTCAATGGAGATGAAAACACATCTACAGAAGAATAAAACAATTTCAATGCTCATCAAGAATAAGGACCTTAAGAAAAGGTATACAGAAGCAGACTGCGAGATAAATAAATAATATCTAGATTCTAGACTATATGTAACTAAGCTTGTTATAAGTCGGCCTTCTATGAGACAATCACGTTCGCATGAAATTACTAGAGAAGCAAACTGTTTCAACATATTTACTTCAAAACAATTCTATTACTAACTTGATGTTATGGCTCACATTAACCTATTCACGTTCACTTGATGTTTCGACATATTTACTTTAAATAACTTGATGTTTCGACATAACTTGATGCCATGGCCATGCATATCCTCCGCTGACGATTTCGGTGTGGAAGCAATTGACAGTAATTTCACAAACATAATAGACCAAGCTAACGATTTTGGTGTGGAAGCAACTGACAGCAAATTGACAAACAAAAATGGGAATCAATACAAATGGTGGGACTGACAGTAGCTGGTATGGTTGCTGTCTCATACAGTCATGCTTGTTTGGCAATTGAATCTAAAAATAGAACAAAACAAAACTAAAGAAGAAATGTGAGGCAAACAGTTGGTAGGTGTCACCATTCCATCTGCAAGTCCTCATGATCATCCAAATTCCAAAAGCAAGATAAGAAAATAACATATATGCATATCATCGCAGGAACAGGTACAAATCAACAAACTCCATGACAAGAGACACTTGAAGGCGTGCATATATCGACCAAAAGTTGCAAAGAATCTACTCTCGGCACAATAAGCAACCAGGTAATTAACTACTACCAATTACACTCACCAAGTAAACATAGTTCAAAAGGGTAAAAGTGAAGGCAAAGGGGATTACCAGGGACCGCTGTTGGCCAGGCCAGGAGGAGCGGTCGAAATCCAACTGCTTGTAGGCAATGCACTGCTGTTGATAAAGCTTCCCCTTGTACATCTTGAAGAACTCCTGGACTACTGGCACCACGTATGCCTGTCCCTGCTCCTCGACAACTAGAATAGGAAAAGTGTTCCACTCAACATACTTTAAAATACATTGAAAAATTAAACTGCTGACCTGACAAACTATTTGGTAGCCGTCTCAAATAACCAAATTGACGAGCTCCAGAGAGCAGCAAACGAACTTTATAGTATATTGCAATGTTAATATAGGAGACCACTAGCCACTTGATAACTGCATTAAGCATAGCTAATTCGCACAAGCGGTACATGCAAAGCCCAAACCACGCCTCCCTTGTAGTCTCAGACCCCAATCAACCCAGCATGATGAGACCCAATGCAAATCCACCACGTGGCAGATAACTTAAATTTTACTAGATTCGGTTGAGAATGAGAGAATAATGAAAAAAAATCAAGTTTCCGAGTGCTAGGCATAGCAACATGAGATGCTTTCAAAGGACTCAATAAAGATGGAAGAGATGTTTGGCAAGCAATCTCTTATTACCTTCACAGCGACAGCCAAGCAAATTTGCAGATATTTTTCTTGAGAGTTGTCCATCTGATCCAGCCTCTTCCTGAAACATGAATATTTCCTCAAGGGTCAGTATTGGCATATCTCAGAAAAACAATGCTTATAGTTATAGAACAGAAGAGCTCTTCGGCTGGTTTATTTTCTTCTTATTGAAATGAATAGAAGAGCTCTTGTCCTTCGTTTCAAAAAGAGAGAAAAATATTGACAAAGAAGAACGCCTTCATACAAGGACAAAGCCAGTGATTATCGTTGGTGCACTGCTACTATTTGATAAAGTCTTTTGATCATTAACTTGCCACAAAAAATAAGAATTAAAGCAGACTAATAGAACTAGACTAGATGTAGCATGATAATTTGTGGGGTAAATATAACAAATAAAACGGGACATAAAGCACTAGTACAGGTAGACCTAATAAGTCACACATAGAAAAAAGTATATGTTGACAACAGGTGGCAACCACTAAAAAAAGAAGCAGCAGTGAGATGATAGAAGTGTTGAATAGCAAGAAAAATCAAAACATATGTATTCTAATGCTATAGATTTATTTAAAAAAATCTGCACTTACCTGTAAGATCACAATAACTAGATATGGGGAAACGGATAAGCCATGCATGCTCTGAATGTCAGTTTCAGTGTGGACACAAGTGATGCTAATTATACAAGAAAAAATGGCAATCGACAATGATGCGACTGACAGTAGGTGGTATGATTGCTGTCTCACATGGTCACGCTTGTTTAGCAATGAGACCTAATAATCGAACAAAACAAAGCAAAATGCAAAGAAATGGTAGGTGCAACCATTCCATCCATGGGTCATCATAATCTAAGCAAGATAACTAATTTAAGAACATATATAACATTTCAGGAACAGGTACAACTCACCAATCTGCAATCTCCATGTGACAAGAAGATTTAAGGCTTAGATATGTACAAATAGAAACTGCAAAGAGAACCTATCATACCAAAAATAAGCCTCCAGGTAACAAACTACCAGCTACACCCATCAAATATATTCAAGGCCTAATATTATCAAACAAAAAACTGCAATGAGAATCTACTGTCCCCGCAAAAGTTAGCAAAAACACAATAAACTACTAATTACACCCATCAAATACACACATTTAGAAAGGGTAAAGCGAAGACAAGGGCTATACCAGAAGCGGCCATAGAATGGGCCAGGCGACACCATCGAACTGCTGCTTGATGGTGATAGGCGGCTGGGCATCGGGATTACCCTTGTATACTGCCACAGCAAGCTTCTGATATGCTGGCAGCTTGAATGGCCGCCCCTGCTCTTCCACCACTGAAATAGAGAAAAGTAGTCCACTCATGGTACTCCGAAATACATTGAAAACTAATCTATAAATTGTCCCAGTAACCAACCAGTCAAGCTCCAGACTGCATCAAAAGAACATTACCAACATAACAATGTTAAAGAAAGAGATCAATAGCCAATTAATAGGTGCTTTTGCTTAAGGAGAATAGCCTCTCACGCAGGCCGAGAAAACCTCCGAACCCCCTCTCCAGACTCAGCTGGCCGTTGTGAGCTTCGGCGCGAGTCTTAACCATGTGCTTTGACCTGGGGAGGGCGAGGGAATTTTTTTTTAACACTGTGCGCGCAGCAGTACCGATAGCAGCAACAGTGCCACGCACTGTGCGCTACAGTACCGCGCGCGCAACAGTGTTTGCGGGGGCCGGGGATCGAACCCCCGACCAGCAAGACGCCAAACGGGCGCCTTACCACCAGGCCAAGGAGGACGGCATGCATTGGCTCAGCTGGGAAAAATTAACAAAACCGAAAAAGGAAGGAGGCCTGGGCTTTAGAGATATCCATTGCTTCAACCTTGCAATGTTAGCAAAGCAAGCTTGGAGATTTCTACTGAATCCTGATACCTTGTGTGCAAGAGTAATGAAGGCTAAATATTTTCCTGATAGGGACATTCTTCGAGCAACACCAAAGAAGAACATGTCGTACACCTGGAGGAGCATTCTATCCGGTGTTAGAGTTCTGACTGAAGGACTGATATGGAGAGTGGGTAGTGGAGAAACAATCAATATTTGGACAGATTCATGGATTCCTCGGGATTGCATGAGGAAAGTCTTCACACAGAGAGGAACAAATCTGGTGACGAAGGTTGCGGAGCTTATTAACCCGATCACGGGCGAATGGGATGAAGAGATGGTGTTGGATATTTTTCAGGCGGAAGATGCAGAGCTTATACTGCGTGTGCCGGTTCATACACAGTGGGATGACTCTCCTGCTTGGCATTTCGATAGTAAGGGTTTGTTCACTGTGAGGTCCGCCTACAAAGTCAGTGTGGAGAGAGAACGCAGAGACCGAGCTCGAGCAAATGCTAGTACGGTGCACATGGATGTGGCCGACCAAAATTTCTGGAAGCGTATTTGGAACTTGCCTGTTCCGAACAAAGTGAAGCACTTCGTCTGGAGGCTAGCACATGATACTCTGCCGCTTCGATCCAATCTAGTAAGGAGGGGGATGAGAATTGATACTAAATGTGTCATGTGTAGTAGAGTGCATGAAGATGGAGCCCATCTGTTCTTCAAATGCAAGTGTGTAAGGGAAATCTGGAAACTCTTGCAAGTGGAGGAGGACCGCCAAGCTCTGATGTCAGTGCAGTCTGCACGGGCTGTAGTTGAGTATATTCTGAGTAAGAAGGAGGAGCTATGTGTTAAACTTTGGATCACTCTCTGGTCATGGTGGGATGAAGAAACAAAGTCAGAGAAGGGGAGCACAGGAAAACTCCTCTAGTGATGGCACAAAGCATAAACAGCTTCTCAGGTGAAGTTCTGAATCTACTGAGAAAGAAGAGCTCACCAAAAACTAAGGTGTTGCAGAGATGGCAGAGACCTGATGCAGGTTTCCTGAAAATCAATTGTGATGGAGCGCATGACAATGAAGCTAAGAGAGGAGGATGGGGCTTTGTCATACGTGACCATGAAGGAGATGTGGTACAAGCAGGGAGGGGAAGGATCGAGCGTTCGGTTGATGCCTTTCAGGCTGAAGCTACGGCATGCTGGCATGGAGTCAGGGTGGCGTCGGATATGGGCATGGGACATATCGTGCTTGAAACGGACTCGCTGCTTGTGAAGCAAGCTCTCTCTTCTAATGATTACAACAGATCGGTAGCAGGAGGTATCATTATCGAGATTAAGAACATGCTCAATTATGACTTTCTTAGTGCACAGGTGGTGCATCAGTCGCGAGAATGTAATAATGTGGCCCATGCTTTGGCCAAGTTAGGGAGTGAGTGTGATCCGGGTACTAATCCTATTGTGGATAGTATTCCAGCTTGTATTTTGAACATGGTTGCCTGCGATTCTGCGGCACGTTCAGGTTAATGGAATGAGCAATTCCAGTCAAAAAATAAAAAATAGGTGCTTTAAGGGCAAACACGTCGAATTGAACAAGTAGTACGGCATGCAACCCTGAATCATGCCTTCCTCATAGCTTCGCAGACCCAATCCGCCCAAACAAAAGACCAAGTGTAATCAAACCATGGGAACAAGAGAAAGGGGTGGGGATGGGGGGAGGTGGCTGTACCAATGATGTGGGATCGGGGCGCGGCGAGGTCGGCGGGGCTAGCTGGGCTCTTCCACCAGACGAGGCGCGACGCGAGGGTATCATCGCGGAGATCCGCTGCAGCGCGGCCTCGTCCTCCGCCAGCACGGTCATGACCATGAACGCGGCCTGGTCCTCCGCAGCCGCGGCTTGCGGAGGACGCGATGGCGGCTGTGTCTTACGGCCGCGCGGCGTGACGCGAGCCCTCTTCGCACAGGAGTGGCCGGGAAGCGGAGCCCTAGGCCGATTGACCCCGCCGCATGAGCTCGCCGACGCGTAGGGGTGGAGAGCGGAAATGGAGGCAGGAAGCGAAGCGCGGGCCCTCTTCTCTGCGGACGCGCGGGGAAGAGGGGTCCTACGCCGCTTGCCGCCGCCGGAGCTCATCGCCGCGTAAGGGGGCAGAGGGGGAAGGGGACGTAGGGTTTTAGGCCCTGTTTGTTTGCCCTGTTTGTTTGAAACAAACAGCAAACTTCTGACCTGGTTTTTAGAGTGCTGAAAAGCTGACTTCTGATGAAATAAACTAAAAGCTGAAAAGCTTGCTGAGAGATGTTTTTTTTTGACTTTTGACATGCTGAGAAGATTAATATATATTAAGTCAACATTAAAAATCTAACAGCCAGCTTTTCAGCTACTCAAACAGCCAGCTTTTCTAAAAGCTCAAAAGCAACAGCCCAAACAAACAAGCTTTTAGTGTAGAGAAGGCGACCCCATTAATCTGCCACAGCACTTCGTTTACGTATTTCTGATTTCTGAACACGAGTATCTCTCAGGGTGTGATTGGTTGGTGTGCTTGGTCTAGAGAGGCTTATTAGATCAACTCCAACAGTACCTAAACCTAAAACTAGTTTTTGGTATTTACTTAAACATTCTTTTAGTTTTAAAAGCTCTGTGTTTTTCTAGTCTATTTAAAACTGGCTACCTGTATTCTTTTTTGTTTTCCTCTCTTTCTCTTCGCAAGACCACGATGCTAATGCGTTTACTCAATTTTTTTTCTTCTTTTTGTTTAATCATATTTCAACGTCGACATGCACTCAACCAAACTTTCCCTTCATATCCTGTCTCCCATGAAGCACCCAATCAATCACCATCTCTTGCATCCTGTTGCTGGGCAGTGAAAGTAAACACTGTTTGGAGCCTTTTTCTAAAAAAAAGTTTAGAACATGTACCGTTTTTATTCAAACTCAGGAGAACGCGCGGGTAGCGCAGCGGCAAGGCTTGTGGTTGGCAGCCTCCAGGTGGTGAGTTCAGCTTCCTGTTCTCACAAAAAAATCAGCACGCTCCTTCGCACGCAAAGCACAGGATAAGTATGTTATAATAGAGATTTTTATTGGACATGGAAAGAAAATTCTAGGAGAATCTATCATATTCCTAGTCTAATGTGTGGGCAATTTACCAAAAGACTCTCTCTCCTGGTAGGAAAGAAGACTCCTACTCCGAGTATAAATTGCTTATTAGGCCCACCGTTTTCTTCTTCTTCTTTTGTTTTCAAAATCCAATATCTATTATAAAAATTATTCATAGAACCTTTTTGTTTCTAAGATTAATAGCATTTGTTGATTAGACTATGTGGCTTTTACTAATCGGCCCCTCCTTCCTTTGGTGTCTGGCTCCGCCACTGTGCCTCTGGTTTCCAAATTTGCAAACCCTGCCAAACCGGGAATTCCACTTCCTTCCTCTGCGAGAAGACGCATACGACGAACGCCTGCTCCAACTTCACGACGATCGCCGCCTGCTCTAGGTGACCGAGGATCTGCGCCTGCTCCAGCTCGTCAATCATCTGCGACGACCGCGCGTGCCGCCTCCTGTGACCTGTCCTTGATCAAGATGACGATCTGCGAGACGAGGACGATCTGCAGCGAGGACGCGGCGGCGGCGGCGGCGGCGCAAACCACGACCACCACGAAGTCGATCTGCGGCGACGACCCTCCCTGCCTGCTGCTGGTCTCTCTTGCGTGTTTAGCTTCAGGTTAGACATGAATAAGTGATCGCGTGATTATAAACTTTCCTTGACACGCAAATTATTAATCGCGTTTGGATTTTAGTGATGGTCACACCAGAACAATTCATCTTCATCTTCAAGAACGGAGCATACAGGAGAAGGTCGGAAATATTGAGTTTGCAGATGCGTGTTGTTCATTTGGTAATTTCTTCTTCGAACCTGCCCGTGCGTGTTGTTGTTTTGTTAATTTCTTCTTCAATTGTTATTGCAGGGGAGGCGCAGTCCGGTCACGCAATGAAGCGCGCGCCGCAGGAGACCAGTGGCGGCTCCAAGCTCGGGTGACGGCTGGGAGCAGCGCGATCTGGAATGTTGAATCTCGATTCGACAAGGAGCAAGTTACATTAGAGCTCATCGGGCAGGTAGGAGCGCAAGAACTTGATCCAACATCTCGGTCTCCTCCTGTCACACAGCGGCGGCGCATGTGCAGGTAAAACTGAGTACTAGATTTCTTATATGGAAACAACAAAATTTGTACACGTGTATTCACTATGTCTTCAGTTGTGTAGTTGCCTCTACATGTGTTTTAACTTCTAAATAGATCAAAATTTGTTATTGGAGTGGTATAAATTGAAAGATTGTACTCACAATATTATGTTTTCTTTTTTCTTTGCCAGATAATCAATTCTTTGGAAAATCATATGTAGTGGATGCACTAGGTATATGAATTTTATCACAGTGCTTCCACATGGCTTCCTTCCCTCACTGATGTAGGATTACTGGATTAGGGGAGGAGGCTGTTGGCGGTGGTATCCAATTTTGAGGTTATTCTCTTCTCAATAATTCCGAGCCTTCACTGGAGTTTTTCAAATTTGTTTGCTGCAACACAACCATGCTTGCCGATGGTGTCAGCTTGGTTGATGTACGCTTTGTTGAGCTAAGTCCTCTGCTCTATATCCAATTATCAAATACCGCATGGGATTTTCCTCTTTTTTTTTTGTACTTATGAGTAGGTCATCCCAGTGATCTATTTTTCTATGCTCTGTTGTCATCTTGATTAATTTTGGCTGAGTATCCATTTAGTAGAGTGGGAAGAAACTAACGCATATCACTATTTATGAATTGGGTCACTTGACCAACATATGTGGAAGAATCCTAATTTGGCCTTTTCCCTCTTATGTGACTACAGAATACATATCAGTTACTCCACTGTTTGTATAATGCTTGATGTTTGCACCCTTTATTTATCTTGTCCTATGTGCTGGTTGTATCCAGAAATGTACGGTGAGAAGCAGTGAAGCACAAAGCCTTACCAAATAGCTAAGTGTCGAGGTGTGGAAACCACGGCAAATGGGGGCCTAACACGGCCTCCCTTTGAGATTCGGCGGGGAGCGAACGGTTCTAAGTGTTGGAAATCGCGATCGAGGGAGAAGAAGAACACAAGCGATTTACCCAGGTTCGGGCCACCCGGAGGTGTAAAACCCTACGTCCTGCTTGTCTGGTATTGCTCAAGTGTTGTCTGTTGCTTTCATGTTACAAGGCACTCCTTTTTGTAGTGTAAGGAGAGGCCGGACCCGTTCATGGGCCGCTAAGAGGGCGCCGGTTGGCAGCCCTTCTCCGCCCGAGATGCTGGACGTCCGTTCTGTTGTCAGCGGCCTTCGCTCGCCCTGCCTTCATGATTCCAATGACTTCCGCCGTCTTGTCTTGTCGTTCGTACACCACGCGCGCGGCAGCCGACGCAGCGAGGCGTGGAGAGGAGCCGGATGCACCGGACGGCTCCTCGATCCGCGCGCCACCTGTACTGCGGCAGGCGGTGCACGTCAGCCCACACCCCCGCGCCAGGCTAAACCGAGCGCTACAGGGCTACGACCGGTCGGGTCGCGTCCATCAGTCAAATCGCACACGCATTGAAGTCCCGCGACCCGCCCGCGCGGCCGCGCGGGCCGTCGCTGGCAGGTGGGACCCCTCCGCGAGGGATCCCCGCGTCCCGGATCCGCACGCACTGTTGCCGCACGGAATCCAGGGCGCCTTGTCGAGCCGCGTTGCCTTTAAGACGTTGCGAGCGACCGCCGCCACGCGTCGGGCTCCCACGGGCTCGTGGGAACCTGCCCTTATCCGCGCTCCGCAGCGGACCGCGAGGCAGGCAGGGCGTAGCCACGTGGCTACGCCGGACGGCTCGCGAGCGCGAGCCACCCGGGAGCTCCGCACGCCGCTCCATCCTGCTGGGCCGCCTCGGCCTATTTAGCTTACGGCTGTCTTCCTCGGCCCAAGTTAAACTCGGTCCGGTCTTTTGATCGGGGGAGTGGGTACACCGACACTAAGCACTACAACCCAGATTGTTTTTGCATGTAATGAAATACAAGTGTTTGTACAGACCCCCCCCCCCCCCCCCCAAAAAAAAAAGGGAAAATTATATGGACCTGTTGATGCAATCAGTTTTTTTAAACAAATTGGTGGTACTGATTGATCATGAAATGGAGAGCCTATTTGTTCTTCGGTTTCAGTCTGTTACCAATGATGGAAAGATTTTTATAGTGCATTCCTTGTTCCAAAATACTGATTCGAATTAGCACTAATGATGTAAAGATTTATTTGAAATAGTTGTTTTATTGTCTCTTGAGTGGGACAAGCAGGCAGTGTTGTGTACTTATGTGCAGGTGTGAACTGGATGCATGATTCGTATTTTTAACGTGTCGCACTGTCATATTGTTTTAACGAATCTGGCACTGTCATATAAACTTTGTTGCCTTAATTAAGGAGCTTTTTATCGACTTAGAATGTGTTATCAGCTACATGGTAAATATCGTATTGTGTTTTTTTAGACACGTACGTGTTACGTGCATTGGTACTAGTATATATTCAAACCCAGAGTAAGTAGAGGTACAAACCCCATCTGGAGGAGTTAGCAGCCAAACGTGCCGCCCTACTGAAAAATAGACAGAACCTTTTGCAAGTCTATGAGCATTAACATTCGAGCTTCTTCGTTCATGAACGATGTCAACATTCTCAAAGCTCGCAATCCTTGTGTTATCTCTCTGATAACATGTCCATAAGGACCCATTCCCAGGCCTTGTATGTTTCTCACAACATTAGAACATTCGGTAGCAAGTCTGAAATTCTGCAGTCTGAGATCGCTAGCGAGTGCCAACCCCTCCGTGCAGGCTATTGCTTCAGCCGTCTCCGGGTTCAAGACGCCTTCCACCACGAGCACTGAAGCTCCTTGGAAAATATCAGTCTCATTTCTCGCAATTGCAGGCATTGTTGCAATATTCGAATTCTTAGAAAGGGCGGCGTCTACATTTACTTTCATTGTACCTGATGGCGGCGGGATCCACTGCGGAGCAACTGCTTGTGCGACCTTCTTCTCCTTTTCCTTCAGTTTAGCCAGTTCCATGTTAGCAAGAAAACGCTCGATAAAACTGCGAGTCGATAGCGGGCTTTGAAAAGTATTTTCACGAATCACTTTGCATCTTGCATACCAGATCGCCCTCAGCCTGACCACCAAGCGTACCAGATCCTCGCGCTTAAGCGCCTCAAATGCCTCATGAAGCCATGCACGTGCATCATCATGTTGAGCTTGTGAGATGAAATCAACCAGCTCCTCGCCTTGTAATATCCAGACACATTTGGCCATGTTGCATTCAAGCAGAGTGCCTCCACGAGTCGCCTCTACCGCAGATAGTACAATTACTATTTGGCACCATGTTTGTATGGTGACGGATATCATTGGTTGGGATTGATTGGGATTGATTGCATTGCAAGTCTCCACAAAAAGACCCGCAACTTGGATGGGACTTGAACGTTCCATATTTCTACCCAATCCTTTTAATCCGCCTTCATATCAGACGACTACTATTGGCACAGGAGAATTATGAGCGTGTCATTGTGGAAACTGACTCGAAGGCTTTCGTGAACTTTAGCACTCAAGAACAGACCACCATTCAGAGATAATGGGAATCCTAGCTGATATCCAAGAGCTTAATGCGTTTTTCTCCTCTTTTATACTAACGAAAGAGGAGCGCGCTCTTGGTCTAAAAAACTTACGTCAACAAAAGAAAAGAAAAAAGATGACTACTCGATCTGAGACCATGACGAGCACTCCCAGATCAATATGATGTGCGTTACCAGCAATACATTACTGCAGCGTGAGGGGGAGAGCAAGCAAGCAGCTACACAGAACTGGAGAAAACAGACGTATACCATTCCAGCTGGCAGCTTATCACGAACTTACGGCTTTTCGCTTGATGTCGTCAGTAACCATGGAATATATAAACTGATTTTGATGTCTTCAGTGACCATGGAATATATAAACTGGTTGCGTTGCGATGCAGTCTTCAAATGGACGGTACACTGCTCCCAAACCAAACCAGTTGTACTTCCCATCTGTGTTACTCATGTATACAATATCCCAACGCCAGTCAAAATAAGTAACATCATTCACAGATAAAATGCAATGGTGCATAAAATGAAAAGATGATCAATCTCTAAAGAGAGCAACACGAAAGTGGGTTTATCTTCATTCCAGATCATGTAATCAGGATTCTCCCCTTTAACACAGGAAATAATTGCACAAGATCCATAAATAGTTCAATTTACCAGGATTCTCCCCTTAACAGCATGTAAAACATTTGCTTTAGTGCATACATAAGATCTCTTACGAACTAAAATAATAATTTAAACTATGGTGCGGTGCCACAATCTCCCAAGTTTCGTTTTGGAGAAGCACAGTTGCAAAATGACGTGCATGGCTGGTTTGATTCATGTGATCTCTGAACCAGTAATCAAATCATGCGGTAACTCCAATCTCCTGCGTCGTCGACTTCCTGAATAAAATGAGCTTTATGTAAAATGGATGAAGAAAAGGATCAACAATGGAACATACTGTTTATTATGTTATGACTGTTCACATCTCAATAGGTGTATGATGGGGTGAAGCAATTGGGAAGAGTTTCATTAAAAAAAATAGAAATAGCATGATTATGGTGTATATTCATCAAATCAGCAAAACATATTTTGAAGCTCTTTGTAGTGTCCGTCTCCCAAGCATTCAGATCCATGTGTCTTGCTCGTTTAATTTCCGTACGCAATGGCATAGCACAAAGTATAGATCAAACTTGCAGCTAAAAAATGTACAAAGTGAACCTATGGTTTGAGTCATATGGCACAATCTCATTGCAAATTACACAGAGCTCAAATTTAGTTTGCACGAGATTATTCTAAGCACCAAATTGATAGTTCAGAATGGTTCAGGTTTTGTCAGGGTCGGCATCACGTACCAGAGGAGACGCAAGCGCGACCAACGTCGAGCGAAGAGTCAGGAGGCTGCGGCTCCGGCGGAATAAAGTTAGCTTTCACTTTCAGTTTTGTTAGCCGGCCTTGTGTACTATAAACAAGGACCGAGTGATTAGGAGTTTTCATCTTGGCATTTGTTAGGCTTTAGCCTGTACTTCTCCTGCCTCGGCGGTGCGGCGTCGTTCATCACGGCTCCGCCGCGCCGACGAGGTCCAGGCCCAAGACCTTCCACATCGTTTAAGTATAATCTTCGTCAAAGTGTTCCTACGAATTCGTGTTCGTCCCCTGCTCGTGACAATCTGGTATCAGCAGTCCTAGGTTCTCCTCCCACCATGAGCTCGCCGCCGCTGCCCGTGACAGGGGACAACGACACCATCACCATGGCCGACCTCGCCAAGCGACTGGCCGCCATGGAAGGTCTTCTGCGTCCACTCCAACCGATCGTCGACAAGTTCGCCTCTCTGGAGAGGACCGTCGCCGACCAAGCCAATCAGCAGGCCGCCCTCAACCTCGCACTGTCACGCATGGAGGCGTTCCAGCTGGGATACTTGCCGGACGCCGAGCGGGAGTCGCGCCGCGACAAGGATAAGACTCCGTCCGAGGAGTCCGGCGGCAACCACTCGCCGTCGGGCCGCGGTCCGCCTCCACCGCCGCTGCCACCGCCCCCGCCGTTCCATGAACATCGCCGCCGCCAGGAGCACGACGACGACGGGGTTCCCAGCTTCCACAAGCTCGAGTTCCCCAAATACGATGGCAAGAGCGACCCACTGCCGTGGCTGAATAGGTGTGAGCAGTTCTTCCGCGGCCGCCGTACGCCGGAGAACAAGAAAGTTTGGTACGCGTCATTCCATCTCCTGGACGACGCCCAACTCTGGTACTACAGGCTTGAGATGAACACCGGTGCTCCATCTTGGCGTCAGTTTGTCCAGCTGGTGAACACCCGTTTCGGCCCGCCCCTCACGGACAGTCCGCTCGGAGAGATTGCCATGCTGCGCCGCACCGGCTCCGTCGACGACTACTGCAATCGCTTCCTCGGCCTCTCCTGCCGCGAGCCAAGCCTAACGGAGGCGCAACAGATCCAGTTGTTCACCGTCGGCCTCGGCAACCCCCTCCGCACCGACGTCTCGCTGCAAAAACCGGCTTCACCCGACGACGCCATCATGTACGCGCGCGCGTATGAACAACGCCTCTTGTTGGCTGAGCCGGCGCCAAGCCGTCCTACGACGCGCGCGCTGACCAAACCGCCGGCGCCCACCATGTCGTCCTCAAGCACCACAGCATCATCGCCCGGCAAGAAGAAGCTGACACCGGCGGAGATCGCAGCTCGCAAGATCGACGGCACCTGCTTCCATTGCGATGAGAAATTCTCGCAGGCACACAAGAGGGAGTGCAAGCAGCTGTTCGTCATCGAGGTCGTCTGTGGTGACCATGAGGAGGCGCCATCTGCTGAGGGTGCGGAGCCCAAAATTTCACTTAGTGCTCTGACCGGGATTGAATCACGCGCAGGCAAGACCATGCAGGTGTACGTCCATGTTGGGCGCACACGATTGACGGCCCTCCTCGACTCTGGATCAACACACAACTTCATCGACACGGAGGCCGCGGAACGTGCGGGCATCAGCCTCCAGCGGCGCACGGGTCTCCAGGTGGCCGTGGCCAATGGCGACCGCATCCAAAGTTCAGGTTGCTGCGACAAGCTGACCATCTCCATCAGCGGCGAGCCGTTCGACATCAGCTGCTACGGCCTCGCCCTGGGCACGTACGACATGGTGCTGGGTGTCCAGTGGCTCGAGTCCCTCGGGCCCATCCGCTGGGACTTCAGCAAGCGCACCATGGGCTTTGTTCGCAATGGCAAGCCCGTGGCGTGGTCGGCGTCTTCTTCACCAACAGTACCGGCCTCCCTCGCCGCGTCAACGATGGACCTGATGGAGGAGCTGCTGAGTGCATTCCAGCCGCTGTTCGCGCCCCCCACCGGGTTACCGCCGGTTCGGCAGCGCAGCCACCGCATCCAGCTGCTGCCCGGGATGGCGGCCGTGGCGGTGCGACCCTACCGCTACGCCCACGCACAGAAGGATGAGCTGGAGCGACAATGCGCGGAGATGCTGCGTCAAGGAGTGATCCGTCCGAGTACGTCGGCCTTCTCATCGCCCGTCCTCCTCGTCAAGAAAGCTGACGGCACCTGGCGCTTCTGCGTCGACTACCGCACCCTCAACGACGTCACGATCAAGGACAAGTTCCCAATTCCTCTCGTCGAAGAGCTGTTGGACGAGCTACGCGGCGCCGTCTTCTTCACCAAGCTCGACTTGCGCTCCGGGTACCACTCAGGTACGGATGCACCCTGACGACGTCGAGAAGACCGCGTTCCGCACCCACGAGGGCCTGTTCGAGTTCCTCGTCATGCCGTTTGGACTCACAAACGCGCCGGCGACGTTCCAGGCGCTGATGAACGACGTCCTCAAGCCCTTCCTGCGCCGGTTCGTCCTCGTCTTTTTTGACGATATATTGATCTGCAATTCGTCATGGTCCGAGCACCTCCGCCACGTGCGTCTAGTGCTCACGGCCTTGCAGGAACACCGCCTCTTCCTCAAGAAGTCCAAGTGCTTCTTCGGCGAACGTGCTGTGGCCTACCTGGGCCATGTCATCTCGGAGCACGGTGTCACCATGGATGAGCAGAAGGTCCAGGCAGTGCTGGCCTGGCCGATGCCCACGACGGTGCGTGCGGTCCGCGCCTTCTTGGGCTTGGCCGGGTATTACCGGCGCTTCATCCGCGACTATGGCGCCATCGCGGCGCCGCTGACGAAGCTCCTGCGGAAAGAGGGTTTCCGCTGGACAGACGAGGCGTCGGCGGCGTTCCGTGCGCTCCAGGCAGCGCTCACGACGGCCCCGGTACTCCAGCTGCCGGCGTTCGACAAGGAGTTCGTCGTCGAGTGTGATGCCTCGGGCTCTGGCTTTGGCGCGGTACTTCATCAGGAGACCGGGCCAGTGGCATTCTACAGCAAACAAATCGCGCCTCACCATGCTAAGCTCGCGGCGTATGAGCGTGAACTAATCGGTCTTGTGCAGGCAGTCCGTCACTGGCGCCCATACTTGTGGGGGCGCCCATTCGTCGTGCGCACAGATCATTTCAGCCTGAACTACTTGCTCGATCAGCGCTTGTCCACCATCCCGCAACATCAGTGGACGAGCAAGCTTCTCGGCTTCGACTTCCGCGTCGAGTACAAGCCGGGCGTCACCAATGTGGTGGCCGACGCACTGTCCCGCCGCGACACGGAGCTGGTTGCGGAAGCCATGGCACTGTCCGCGCCCGCCTTCCAGCTGTTCGACGACCTGCGGCAAGAACTCTCCACCGACCCGGCCCTCGTGGCCTTGCACGACGAGATCGCCGCCGGCACGCGCACCGGCCAGTGGGGCATCACCGATGGGCTGGTCACGTTTGGGGGTCGCATACATGTGCCACCGACATCTCAACACTTGCAGGGGATCCTGGCTGGCACGCATGGCACCGGCCATGAGGGAACGTAGAAAACTCTGCACCGGCTGCGCGCGGACTTCCACGTTCCGGGAGCGCGCACGGCCGTGCGGGACTTCGTCCGAGCCTGCACAACATGCCAGCGCAACAAGGGCGAGCAGCTGCACCCAGCTGGGCTCTTGCAGCCGCTGGAGGTGCCCTCTGCCGTCTGGGCCGACGTCGCCATGGATTTCATCGAGGGGCTGCCGCGCGTCAACGGGAAGACGGTAATCCTGACGGTGATTGATCGCTTTTCCAAATACGCGCACTTCATCCCGCTCAGCCACCCCTACACCGCCACGACCGTCGCCCGCGCCTTCTTCACCGACATTGTACGCCTACACGGTATTCCGAGCTCCATCGTCAGCGACCGCGACCCCACCAGCAACTTTTGGCGCGAGCTGTTCTCTCTTGCTGGTGTCGACCTCAATCTCACATCGGCGTTCCACCCCCAGTCAGATGGACAGTCCGAGGCGGCCAACAAAATCATCACCATGTACCTGCGCTGCCTTACTGGAGATCGTCCACGACAATGGCTCCAATGGCTGCCGTGGGCCGAGTTCTGCTACAACTCAGCGTTCCAGTCCTCGCTCCGCACGACGCCGTTCCGGGTGGTATACGGCCACGATCCCCCGTCCGTGCGAGCGTACGTCCCAGGCGAAGCGCGACTACCAGCGGTACACCAGCAACTCCTTGATCGGGACGAGTTCCTGCTGGAAGTCAAAGACCGCCTGGAGCAGGCCCAACAGCACTACAAGATGTTCTACGACCGCAAGCATCATGAGGTGGAATTCGCCGTCGACCAGTGGGTTTGGGTGCGCCTGCTACACAGGCCGATTGCATTGCTGGACGTCAAGGGCCGCGGCAAGCTGGGTCCTAAGTACTATGGACCGTTCAGGGTGCTGGAACGAGTGGGCACGGTGGCGTACAAGTTGGAGCTGCCGGAAGGTGCGAAACTGCACAATGTGTTCCACGTCGGGCTGCTCAAACCATATCGTGGCGAGACACCGGCAGGAGGAGGGTCGCTACCTCCAGTGCGACATGGCCGGGCGTGCCCAGTGCCGGAGGCGGTGATTAAGTCTCGCTTGGCCCGTGGCGTGCATGAACTCTTGGTGCACTGGAAAGGACAGCCGGCGGCAGATGCTACTTGGGTGGTGCTGGACGAGTTCAAGCGGCTGTATCCAGAGTTCAAGCTCGAGGACGAGCTTGTTGTCCAGGCGGGGAGAGATTTCAGGGTCGGCATCACGTACCAGAGGAGACGCAAGCGCGACCAACGTCGAGCGAAGAGTCAGGAGGCTGCGGCTCCGGCGGAATAAAGTTAGCTTTCAGTTTCAGTTTGTTAGGAGATTTGTTAGCCGGCGTTGTGTACTATAAACAAGGACCGAGTGATTAGGAGTTTTCATCTTGGCATTTGTTAGGCTTTAGCCTGTACTTCTCCTGCCTCGGCGGTGCAGCGTCGTTCATCACGGCTCCGCCGCGCCGACGAGGTCCAGGCCCAAGACCTACCACATCGTTTAAGTATAATCTTCGTCGAAGTGTTCCTACGAATTCGTGTTCGTCCCCTGCTCGTGACAGGTTTCTAAACTGATGATGCAATATTAACTAATACGTGCCACTTGCCTAATTGAATTGGTATCCATACATATAGGCCCAACAATAGTAACACTCCTGTGAACAAGAAAACATGACGACATGATAAGAAAACATGACGACATGATAACAACAGTACTCAATGTATGTAAATCAAATGGTAGAAACTTGTATAGTCGGTCCATGCAAACCAGAAGTCACAATGACCAACATTTTGTGCAAAATCATACTCTATAGAACAGGGCCATAGAGGAGGCCGCAGGACCAGGTAATTAAAACAGGCAACTTGAATCAGTCCATGGGCGGATAGGCATATCACCTTCAGCAGAGGATCTTTTACAAGTTGTATAAATTGAGTGCATAATCTGAAGAGAGATATCATAATTGAAATGGCGACACGACTAAATTATGCCACTACCTTGTAATCAACTGTCAGCACGATCATTATCATGGCAAATTATCTACCACAGTGTCAACTCAAGGGTGTTTAAAAACCGAAAGGGCACAACAATTTATGCTGCTGGATACAGAACCACAAGAACAGGTACATTGCAAAATTAGACACATGAGATGCTATTACCTCTTTTTCATGCATGGGTCTTCATCATGCAGGTACAGATACTTTGAAATTTTACTTGGGACAAAGGAGGAATCCTGAGATAATAGTCTGGCATACTTGGTGATATTCTCAACAGACAAGGTTCTGTCCATAGAATATGAAGTGGCTGCTAATAAAGCCTTCTTCTTCAAGTTGACCTCGATCATCCATATCGTGTGAGAGGGGTTAGCGGTGTAGCAGTCTTCATTCAACAGGAAGCAGACAGAGTCAGGGTTTTCCATGTTGATCACAGGGAATTCTGGTGGGACATGTGGGAAACGTTTTTTAGAATCGAGGGCCCAGAGTTCTTTGGCATCCAATGTTGCGACTTTACTCCATTTGAAACTGATGTCCAATGACCAGAGGGTGATGCGGAAAGTGCTCCCTTCTCCAAAGCTGCAGCTGTGCTTGACATCGACAGTGACAAACTTGATGCCAGAAGAAGTGACGCCCAAACTACGGGAGGCTTTAGGGAATCCTCGGCCGAAGCTCCAGCCACCAGGAACCCCTCGAACTAGATCATCCTGTGGCATTGGAATGTATTCGAGACGAGGCTTCTCTTGATGGGTAGTAATATCCATTTCAGCAACAATCATACCTCTGCGATAATCTACCCAGATTAAGAAACTATGACCAAAAGGGAACACCGCATCAGTTGACCATCCGAGCAAGCCACAGCCACCATTGTCACGGCGGACATGGAGACCCTTGAACAGAATCCACTCTTTGGACCCCGACACAAACAGGTAGATGTCAACCTCCGACTGTGAATCTGTTCTGGTCTGAAGCTCAGCCACAATGAAGCGATCCTCCCTGTAGGACAGGACACCAGTGGCATCCCTTCCTAAAATGTGCTGCTCAGGGCGTCCACACCACTCTTTCTTGCGGTAGAAAGTAGGAAGCCGCAACAAGGATGGCTGCTGGTAGGGATAGATGTTCGCCTTGTAGACGAAGTAGTCGATGAGATCATTGGGAAACTTATCATCAGCCAAAGTCATCTCGAACAGCACGACAAGGCCGTCCGCTGCGACGACGCGCGGGTAGGAGTGGTTCGACTCCAGAGGGCCGGGCCCCTGCGGCCAGTGGAGGGTGAGGACGGAACTCTCTGGTGGTTCCACGAGCTCCAAGGAGACGGAGATCTGGTCGCCGGTGGAGGTGCAGGAGGTGGATGACGTGGTGCGGTCGCCGTGGAACCAATCTCGCCGGGCACCAGATCTAGTCAGAATCACCCATCTGGGATGGGAACGGGTGATGGCAGCGTCACGCCAGGACGATGAGGCCCCAGGCGATCGGCTTGGCGGCCGGTGACCAGACCTCTCCGTCTCCGACCACGAGATCCGCATGGCGGAAGGATGGGAGGCGGAATCCCTGTCAGGAGAACCTCCGGACGACCCCCTGAACTGCCGGCGACGGGGAACCGGGGTCTTCGTGGTCGGGATCCGCATGATGGCGGCGGCGAGGGTTTGGTGGTTCCGGCGGCGGCGGGGAAAGCGAGCGAACGGGGAGAAGAAAAAAAAAAAGAGTGAAACGAAAATGTCTCGGCCTCTTCGGGTCGAGGAAAAGTTGACCATAATTTCACGCAACTAATTGGGATTGCCGCGGGCCCAGCAGTGGGCGGCCTACATTTCAGCAATCTGACTTCACCGACCAGTTTTCTAATTAGAGGTGGGGAAAAAACCGAGACCGAAACTATTCGGTAGTACTAAACCTTAAATAGATAATCCCTAAAAAAAACCTTAGATGGATAATCTAATTTTATTTTCCAAATTCGGTAGTACCTTCGTACCAAAGTACGAAAATCTCTACTGTCTAAAAAGGCTATAAAGGATCGTTAAACAGTTTTTTCGTTTTCGTCCTGCCATTCGTTTTGTGAAAAAAAGTCCGGCAGTTGGTGTAATCGAGTTTGTTACGTGAAAAATGAAAAAAAATATATGAGTGGGTTACGTGATAAACGGGTCCTGGAACCGCTCACGATCTCTGATATCTCCTAGCCTTCTTGGAACCGCTTACGATCTCTTCGCAAGGTATGTTTTCAATTGCCATCATCAGAGCAACTCTAAGAGCTTAGCCAAATCTCCCTCTCTATATTTCTATTTAGCTATCCATTTAGCCCGTATTCCCTCTGCAGATTTTAGTGTACTCCAACAGCCTCTTCAAAAACAAACTATCTATATTCAAAAACCACTTGATCTGTAGCTTGTACCACTGAAGCAATTCATCGAACGGCTACTATGCGTCGTGCACCTCGGGCTAGCTCCAGAAGACGACGCTCGCGTTGTTGCAGCTGGAGGAGGGTAACCGGTAGGGAGTCTTTGGACTAGTCGAGCAGCAGCACAGCATGCAGGCGAGCAGCAGCGCGGCGTACGGGCGAGCGAGCAGCAGTCCGAGCGGCAGCACGGCGCACCGGCGAGGAGCAGCAGCGCGGCGCGACCCATGAGCTCGCGAGCTCCCTCGGCCCCCATGGAGCAGCGCGGCGCGTCGACGAGCGAGCAGCACAGACGAGAGGTAATGGCGTGCGAGCAAGCTGCGGCGCAGCGACGCCGCGCGGCCCATGGGACGAGGCGGCGCAAGAAATGGACACCGGCGACGCGGCTACCGACCACCTTGCACGACGTTCCCGACCACTTCTTGAAGCGCGTCATCCTATGCCTCGTCACGCACCTCTGCCTCGTTCGCGCGGCCGTCGTTTGCAAGCGGAGGCGCTGCATCGCCGTGAGCCAAGCCGTCGCCTACAACTCCTCAGATGGCAGCTAGTCCTGGCCCCGCCTCCTCAGCGCCACGCCGCCCTCTAATCTTCGTCCCCGCCTCGCCAGCCATCAACTTCCGCCCCTCCTCCCTCGACTCCCTCCTGGACGCGCTGGGTCACCGCCGATGGGAGCTCGTGGACGGCCGCAGGAGCCTGCCTCGGACCCCCATGGAGCGCGCGCTCCCTCTGCTCCACGCGCCGCGTGCGCAGCCCGCGACCAGGCCAGCAACCGTTCCGGGCTCCCTCTTCTGCCTGCCGCGCCTCTCCAAGCTGCCGCTCATCGACAACGCCGTCTCCGGCGAGATCCCGTCGGAGATCGGCAATTGCACGTCGCGCGTCCGATTCTGGGCCAGCGGCAACCACCTCGCCGGCGACGTCCCTACCAGGGCGCGGGGGAGGGCGGAGGGCCGGGGAGCGCGAGATGGTGGGGCCGGGGAGCGCGATGGTGGGATGGCTAGCGGGAGGAGCTCGGCATATTTGCCGAGCGAGGGGCGCGAGTTGCCGAGCGAGATGGCGAGGGGACACCGATGCCTAGTCTGTTGGATGCGTATTTTGCTAGTATTTTCATTTTTTTAGCTATCTGATATGGAATAGAGAGTCTCTTGGAGTTGCTCTCAGAGCATCTCTAATTTCTAAATCTCACTCTGTAAATCATTATTTAGAGAGTCATGTGCATAAAAATCGCTTTCTATATCTTTTTACTTTTCAACAGTTTTTCTATATCTTGTGCGCAGTCTAGAAAGCCATCCTCACTCTCCATTTTTGGCTAGCGAGAAATCCGGAATAGAGGATATCTATATTTGAATATCCAATTGAAGAGGTTGTTGGAGGGTGTTTCTTTATCAAAATCTCTATTCCTGTAAATTAGGATAGATATAAAGAGTCTTTTGGAGATGCTCTCATTGGTCTGCCGATAGTCTTCATTTTTTCGTTCCTCTGGCAGGCCAATCGTTTGCAGAATCCGTCAATCACCGTTCTGTCGCCGATCCTCTGTAGAGTCCACCACGATGGATCCGCGTTGTGATCGCTTCCAACACGCAGTCGTTTCCTCTCGATTTTGCAAAACCCAGCTCGTGCAAAAGCCCTGTGCTACAACTGCCTATAACTAGCAGGAACCCCGGGCGTTGCCCCGGGTTGTCAAATCACCGTAAAAAATATGATGGCATAGATGACCAATGATTTTGTAAGTTTGCATAACAAGAGATGCCGAAACAGATTTCTCTTATAAAACACATTGAAGTAGTGGAGTTAACATTGTACAAAGCTAACCGCTCTGCATTCCATCCTGGTCCGTGCTTTAAATAAGCCAATGAGTAACTCCCAGGCTGTCCTATATATCCTGGTCCCGTTTTTCTTTCGCGTATTAGGGCATGTACAACGGGCGTCTCTACCCCGTCTTCGTGATGCCGTTTTTGCAGAAACCCCCCGCGTCCGCGAAGAGACGGTGTCCGCGTCGCCTCGCGAGACGATGCTCTTGTCCCGTGCTCCGAGGCGGAGGAGACGGCCTCGGCACCGCTGTAGAGCTCGTCTTCCCCGACGACGGCGCACTCGGATCCCGCGGGGTGCGCGCGCAAGCAGGCGAGCGCGGGAGTTTCCCGCGCCAAATCTCGGTTGGAATCTCCCGTGCAAGGCCCGCCGGCGGCCGCCTCGTTCCCACGCCCCTCCTCGCCGGCGGCCTGCCGCGGCCAAGGAGGCCGCGCGGCGGCTGCCATCCCCAACGACCTTCCCCATCCATCGGTGAGCTGCTCCTCTGTTTCCCCCTCCACAACCGCATCCAAGCTCAGCCGCCCCTCCCCGCCGACGGCCTGCCGCGGCCAGGGAAGCCACGCCCCCGTCGCCATCCCCAACGACCTTCCCGTGGAGGAGAGAGCGCTAGTGCATAGCTTTAGGTGTTGAGTACCAGCAGATTGCTATCAGGCATGAAGCCATGTCACACAAGGATCTTGAGGTCTCACATTTTCGTTGGTGAGATTTGAGGGAAAATTGTGAAGGGATCACACAATCAAGGCAAAAACTGATGGATCGAGAAGCCCTTAGCAACTAGGTGAGATTGGTTAAGATTTGCCAAGCTGGGCTGGAGGATCGAAGGAGGAAAAAGGATTGAGGAAGACGATGCTACAGTAGAGTGCTACAGTAGAACGGAGGATTCTGGAGAGTTTTTGCTTCTGACGTTGGGAAAGATACCGAGCTCAAGGTTGAGCTGCCCCTTTGCCCGCCATGCCGAGGACGCAAATGGCCACACAATGGTGTACACAAATCTTTAGTGTAGACAATGTTTCTTTGATTGTGTGAGATAATAGTTAATTTTTAGTTGCATGTACAACATTAAATTGCTTGCAGACAATAAGGTAGTCTCTGAGTTATATGACCTATCTGCTCACATGTCTGTATCATTTATTAGAGACGACACCCCGTCTCTAGGTTGTACATGCCCTTAGCCTCAGACGCAAAGACCAAGGAAGAAACAGTCGCTCGTAACTCCGATGGTAACTCAGGCGCGCGTTAGCGCTTCGATTGCCACCACGCTAATTAATCTGCATGCGGATCTCACATCGTGGCCCCATGTGTTAGCCAACCACGTTCTCCTGCATGCGCGCGTATCCCGTCTCGCCCGCCTCCTGCATGCGTACATTGACTGGAGTACAGTAATTACGGCCCAGCCGAAACGATGCACACGCGACGATGCGTCCGCGGCAACGGCCAACGGTAATACGCGAGTGTTTTGGAGAGAAATCGTCCGGACGTAATACGCGAAAGAAAAACAAAAGGAGGGAGTATATTACATGGCTTGCAACAAAAGCAAAGCTCTGAATTTAATCCATATGCATATCTTATAAAAAAAAAGTTATATATCTTTTACATCATGTGTTGTGGACAGAGCGTGAAAGTAGCGAGCTACAGAAAAGAAATATCATGATTGCATTTGATCACATTTCCCTGAAAGCAGCTTATGTTGTCGACTACGCAAGAGGCACTGAATCTTCTAGCCAATTGAAGAACTATATGTAAGGAAATGACAACAACAGGTGATTTTTTTTTTTTTTGAAAACGAACAACAGGTGAAATTTCAGTGGTCCAAAATGTAATACCTCCTACGTATAATATCAGACCTGCCTTCCTCTCTTCCAAAAGCTGCAACCACCTTACGTTTCCTGCATGTTTCAGCAGAAGTAGACAACTCTGGCCATGCCAAATGTGTCGTAAAAAGAAAAGAATATCGGTTGGTCATCCCAAAAAACAGACCTAGTTTGATAAAAGTAAAGACCTTTTTTTTTGGCATAGAGCAACTTACATGATGTGTTTGAGATCTTTCGACAGACTGCCTTATCCGCTAAACACTAAATCCCTCCGACGAAACAATTGTTGCACAAAGAATTGGGCATCTGGACAGTCAATTGTTCGTGCAAAATATCGAAAAGGATAGAAGAAACACATGATAATAAGCTGTTAATGATGTTAGAAGAAAACATGTAAGGCAGTCAGGTTCAGAGTTCAACTGGGATGTTGCCTCCACGGAAAAAAAAAAATGTAATATTGTAAACGAGCTGGCTACCGGTTGCTGGTTAGTGGCGTCCTAACAAAAAACTGAAATGATCGAAGAAACTGGATCGAAACTTCGAGTATGACCGAATGCTCACCCATAATTTGGACCCGCCTCCAAATAACTTTCTATTTTAGCTAATTTTTGTTATCACCAGAGTGTTTTAGGTAAGGATGAAAACAGATTCTATCAGTGTTTTAGGGCGCGGTGAATTTATTCGGGCCGGGTCAAAAGGGATTAGGGAAAGGCCACTTGCCAGCCCGTTTACAATGCAGCCCTCAAAAAATAAAAAGCCTGTTTACAATGCAGGGGCAAAACCGTACTTTGCATGGCAAGTAGGTTACTGCTTGTGCCCTTGGCCGGCACTGCTCTCTCCGCGCTTTACCACTTGCGTGCGTCGCGGCGCGCTTCGACCCCCACCCCCCGCGCGATCAAGAACGCCGCTCCTCGCCGCGCGCCCTTGCCAGGTGTCGGTGTTTGGTAACCGGCCGACGAGTAGATTTGTGCGCGGTTCGACGGCGATCAGATGGATTGCGTTTGACAGTGGGTTATACTGGTTCAGGCAAAAGAAGCCCTACGTCCAGTTTGAGGTTTCGCTCGTGTTGCTCGTAGTAGGGGTTACAAGCCGTGGCGAGAGAGGGATTCGCTCCCAAGTCTCTGTCTCTGCGTTGCGTGTGAGTGTGTTCGCTAGTGTGAGAAATGAGCTGTTGTGTCAGCCCAAAAGAAGTCTCTCTCCCCCCTCCTGGGCCCAATTCTCCCTTTTATACAACAAGGAAGAACGGTACAGATGGAGGAAAGAAGAAAAAGAAAAGAAAAGAAAAGAAAGATAAGTGAGAGGGCGACGGAGGCGGAGTCGGGCCGTCCTCGCTGGCTCCGGTGTCTTCCGCCGCAATCTCCGCGCCCGGTGGTGCGATGATGTCATCCGGGTCTTGTCTGGGCGCTGTGGAGCGCCCATCCCCTGATCCGCGCTGTTGATCACTGTTGGTGTGCTGTTGATACCTGTGGAGTTGGGCGACGGTCATTTCGCGCGCTGTTGCTACTGTGTAGCGTACTTGGTGCATGCATTCCCCGTTCCTCGCCTGATCCGGATGCGACGCCCCCACGCGGCCGTACGTCAGGCATAGTGTACCTTCGCACCGCCCAGGAGTGGATATGGAGCGTCTTCTTATCCAAATCTGGCTGGCCGTACACTTGGGTTTGACCAACGCTTCCATGCCGCTGCCGAGCTTGCTTTCCGGCCGCGGTGGTCGGGTTCGCTTCGGGTCGTGTCCCTCCGCCGATCCCGACTACCACCGGGGTACATGGGCGGCGGACGGCGGCTGGCCGGAGTTCGGTCGGAGGCGTCGCTCGACTCCGCGGCGCCCGACTCCTACCGCGGGGAGTCGGGTTCGTTGCCACGTCCAAAGCGGGCTCCTCTAACGCTGGACCAATCGCGGTCCAGGGTGGGGGGCGGCGCTCGTGCAGCCACGTGCGCCCGGTCCCTTAACAGGCCGTGAGGAACGGAGGCTCTGTGGGCCAAAGGCCGTTGTTTGCGCCTTCCGCCCGACTGGGCTACTCCAGGGGCCCAGCTTTCCATCTCTTGGCTATATACAAGGCCTTTGGGTCTCGGGCGGCTCCCGTACCTCATTATTCCGCGTGTATACCGTATAGGGTACCTAGAAAATAGGTATCCGACAGTAGCCCCCGAGTCCTGGCGAGAGCGCCGTGCTGTCGTCGGGACTGGTACGGCTGCCTGACGTGGCCATTCAGTCCGCCGGCGGGTGCGCGCGAGCGCACCCGCCGGGTGTAGCCCCCGAGGCTGGGAGCTAGTAGGAGACTAGCTTCCAGGCTTTTCTCAGGCTTTCACTGCGCAACGCGGCAGCGAGCTGTGTCGTCTTCCCGTAGCCACGATGACCGAGCCCCCCGGGCCCCTTCTTCTGTCCGAGGGGGGAGTGCGCTTATCCTGCGGGCCAACCGGTGCCCGATGGACTTCTCCCTGCCCTTGCTCAGAGGGCGCGGCCGCCGAAGCCTGCAGCCCACGGGCCGACTGTGGTGGGATTCCATCCTTCCTTCGCTTGTCGCGGCGTGTGGGGGGATTGTCCACGTGGCGTCGATGCGGCTGGGCAGTGCTCCTCGGCTTCCGCGGCCGCCCCCCTTATGCACCCGGTCCATGCTAGACCGGGCGGTGCGCCTATAAATAGGCCCGCATCTTGAGCCGGGTTTCTTCGAACTCACCATGCCTAAGCATAAGAAATCTCACTCGCGCAAGAGAGACTCGAAGGAAAGAGAAGGAGAGGGCCTCGTGCCCCCTATACTAGCTTTGCGTCCTTTGCCTCCTCCACCTCCAAGCACTTGCCAAGATCTGATTCCGGTGGTCGAAGCGGTTCCGCTCGCGGTGGTGCCTCCAGATCCGGTAGCCGGGGGCTCGGCACCCGAGTCGGAGGAGCCTGAGGTCATCATTCTCTCCTCCGACGAGGGAGGAGACGATGACTCGAGGCAAACGACTCAAGCCGGCCGTCGACGTTCGACTGGTGCTCGCCGGCGCCATCGCAAGTTTTCGTCCTGCTTTGGCGTGGCCCACCGAACTCGGAGTCATTCCCGCGAGGATTAAACGGGCTCTCGTCAGCCCTCGGCGTCCCAGGAGTCGCTCCTGCGAGGATTACGTGGCCTTGGTTTGAGCACCGCCACCCTCGAGGGGGAGTCCCTGGCGCTGTCATGCTGGTTCCACCCACTCATAGGAGTTTTTGCTGCGGGTGGTGCCAGCGGGGCCCTTAGGCCTCTTTATCCGGCCATTTGTGGCCAATCCATGGATTCATGGGACTAATGTAACTTCTTTTCTTGTTTAACGATCTTTCGATCGACTTTGTATAAAGAAAACCATGGAATAAAGAGGCTTATTTCGCGAGACCCGTTTTAGTTTGTGTTGCGACCACGTTGTTGGTCTCTTGTGCGAATGCATGCCTTCGAGCCCCCGATCGTTTCGGGGGTCCGGCCGAAGACGGTTTCGACTTTTCCGCATCCTGTCGGGAGGATGGAGGATCGGGGCCGTCCGCGCCATTCCTCGATGGTTCGATGGGCGGTGCCATTTGAGTTGCAAACGGGCTCGTTCGAGTGACACCCCGGTTTGCCCTTAGCGGGGACCCGGTTGAGACCAGCGGGGGTCAGTGTCATATGATCCGGGAGATTGTCCCATTTAGTCTCCGAGTCCGTTCGACCGGTCTCGGCGGCTCGCTGCCAGCTCTCGATGAGCCAACCATGGGCTTATTTCGTCCTCGGACTCGGACGTATTCGACAGGGGCCCATATGCTCCGCACACTTGGGTACTGGCCGCTGGTGCCCCCCTTTGATTACCCCTCACTCTCGTTTTGACCCAGAGCGGCCGTCGAACCCAACGCTGGGCCGGCCTACGAACTCTTGGGCCGGGAATGGGCCGTCGGAGCGTGTACAGCTCCTAGCCGCTTTACCTGGGAGCCCAAACCGGCTTCCCTACCGATTGGGCCCATGAGGCGTCGGACGCGAGGCGTCGCGTCGCTTCGCCGGCGCGGATCTAGAGGCGCGGCGTCTGGACGAAAACGCGGCGACGAGGCGTGCGTTATCTCCACCTGCACACGTTAGGGCGGAGGAAAACGAAGGGACGCGAGATTTAAGGCGGGAAACGGCACAGCGCCGGTTCGGCGCATATAAATAGGCCATACCTATCCGGGGGAGTCTTCTCGCATACTCCATCGCCCGTTACTGTTCGCCTTTCTTCTCCTTTTGCGATCGCTTCGATTCCTTTCGCTCCGCGCCATTCTTCGCCCCAATCGCCACCATTCGCCGTCCGCTCCGCAACCGCCGTCAGTCGATTCGGTCCCGGCGTCGTCCGCGCTCCCTCATCCCGTTGAATCCGATGGCGGAAGAGGGGGACGAGTGGCCGGAGTCGGTGGTGACGCCGGAACTGCTACGCGGGCTGGTTGCGAAGGGTCTCCTTCGCCCGCTCTCCGATGCGGTGGAGTGGATGGTGCCGTCGGAGCGGTCGCCTTCGCCGCCGGACGACTACATCGTCTCGTTCTTCCACTTCCACTCCCGCGGGCTCGGGGTGCCGGCGCACCCCTTCTTCCGCGGACTTCTGAGCTACTACGGGATCGAGGTTCAGCACCTCAATCCCAACTCGATCGGGCACATCGCCGGCTTCATCACGCTGTGCGAGGCCTACCTCGGCATTCCCCCCAACTTCGATCTGTGGAGGTACTTCTTCAGGGCGTCGCTCCAGCCCGTCGGCGGGCGAGTCCCGCTCATGGGCTCCGCGAGCTTGCGTCTCCGCGTGGAGCGGGCGTCGGGCTACATCACGTGGGTGCATACTTCCTCCAACTCCGGGTGGCATAACCGGTGGTTCTACTTGAAGAACGAGCGCACCGGCCCGCTGCCCAAGTTCACCAACGCCCGGTTGTCCGGGCCCCCCGATTGCTGGCACTGGGGTCTCGGAGCGAGGGAGATTGCAGCGATCCAACCCCTCCTCGACGCCGTGGCGGTGCTGCGTGACCGGGGGGTGTCGATGGTCGGCATCACCGGCCACTTCCACAGCATCCGCGTGCTGCCGCTGATGCGCCGCGCGCTCCCCATGTGGGAGATGACACCGGGCGCCGACCTCCGAGGGACGGCGATGGTGATTGACGAGCCGCTGAGCCACCGCGAGATCGGGGCGCGGCTGTCGGAGGCGGCCGGCAAGTCCGCCCTGCACTTCGTCGACAACGAGTTCGAGTGGCCCGTCGCGGGCCACCCCGCCGCGCTGCCGCACGCCGACGCGATCCGCTTTGTGAGTTTCTTCCCCACGCTTTCTTGATTGATTGGCATTGTTTCAGATGAATGACTGCAGCATTCTTACATCTTGCCTTCGTGTGCAGCCGGGGTTAGCCGTTCGGCGCTCGACAGCGCCCGTACCCGAGGACGCGGACCGTCGGGCGGCGAACCGTGCCCATGGGGAGAGGACGAAGCGGCGAAAGGATCGCCGCAAGGCCCGGAAGGACGCCTACGAGGCGAGGAGGAGAGACCGGGCGCGTCGTCGCCGGGGCGGCGAAGCGGTCGACACCGAGTCTGAGTTCGACACGGACTCGGCGCTCGACCACAGCAGCGAAGAGGCCGGCGACGGTGGTCACCACGACGACGCGTGGATTGACGACGTCATCCCAGACGACGACGGCGCGCAGCCGGTTCCGGCCGGCGGTGTCGCCGGCGAGGGCCAGGGGCCCCCGTCGAGCGGTCTCGGTGAGGTGGTCACGGTCGCCGCGACGTCGACGGCGGCGGCGGGGAGCCTCGAGGTCCTTGTTGCCGTCGCCGCTCCGGCCGGGACTTCTTCCGTTGCCGGGACGGCTTCCGCGTCGCCGGCCGCCCCCGAGACCGGCGCGGGGACGACCGAATCCGGGGTCGCGCGGGAGACGATCCCGCCCGAGGGACCCGGCGTGCCTCATCCGATCCCCGATGTGGAGGCGCGGGGTGGCGAGGTGCCCACTCCTGACACAACAGTTCGTGCGGCCGCCGGACAAGGCTCGGGTCGCCGGCCGACGAAGCCCGCGCGGAAGCGCAAGCGGTCCGACATGTGAGTTTGCTTTATCGTGTCTTTCGCAGTCGCTTGATTTGTCTTTGTTCGCCCTTTTTCTGAATCGCGACGTGCATCCTTGCAGCCCCGCCCCGAAATGGGACGGGACCCAGTTGGCCCCTCACAAGGCGCTGCGCCTCGCCGCCGAGCAGAGTCAGAGTCAGGAGGGCTCCGCTCCGCGGCAGGATGACACCGCGCGGAGGCAACCGGAAGTCACTGCAGCGTCGGAGGAGACGGTGCGGGAGCGCGACACGCCGAGGGTCGACGGCGCGGCGACGCGACAAAGTTCCGCACCCGTCGCGAGTGCAGCCCCCGACTCCGAGGGTCGGGCTGGCGAGCCACGGCCTGGTACTGCCCCACCGCGTGCACAAGGTGTCGCAGGCGCAGGGGGTCGGACCGCCGAGGTCCGCCCGGCGTCAGGCCCGTCATCGTCGAGGGCCGGTGACGCCGGTAACGTTGCGGGGACTCGTCAAGGAGCCGCCTCGCAGCCGGGGACTGCGGCCGGTGATCCGCGGTGGGACGCGGCCGCCGCCGGTGTGCCGCTGATCCAACGTCTGGCGCGGTCCGGCTGGGGGCCGGATGTACTGGTGAACACGCCAGAAGGTCCGGTCCCTGTGAAGGACTCAGCGGAGGCGAATGCCTGGGCGTACATGGCCCAAGAGCTCTCCCACACCTTCAGCAGGCTGGAGACAATCAAGACGTCGGTCACGGCGGAGGTCGACGCCGCGAAGGAGCTGATGAAGAACGCGCGGGTTCCCATTGACGTGAGTGGGAGAATTTTCCACCCTTTATCTTTTTTGTTTTGGGAGTTCGTCGTACTTGCCTTTTTTGCCTTACGGTTTTTTCCTGCTTTCCGCAGACTTTGCTTGCAAACAGCAAGCTTAAGTCGAACCTCATCCGGCACCAGCTGAAGGAATACGTCGCGCGAGGCGAAGAGCTGGCGCGCGCGCTGCGTGTCTCCGAGCCCATCCGCCGCCGAGCCGAGGCCGCCGAGGCCGTGACGAAAGCGGCGGAGGATGCGAAGAAGAGGGCCGCGGACGCGGAGTCGGCGCTGCGCGGCATGGTCGAGCGCGCCGAGACGGCGGAAAAGCAAGTGCAGGCCCAGGAGCAGGAGCTGCTGAAGGAGCGTGGACTCCGGACCACCGCCGACAAGGCGCTGTTGGAGGCCACTCAGCGCGCTGAGGCCGCCGAGAAGAAGGCGGCGGCTGCCGAGACAGCGCTGAGCAGGGAGAGGGAGCTCAAGGTCGCCGCCCAGTCGTCGTTGACCAACGTGACCGGTGAGCTCCAGAAGACACAGAAGGAGCTGAAGGGTAAGTTAATTTACCTGTTCTTTGATCATCCCGCCGTGTCGGCTTTTGTTGTTTTTAGACCGAGCGAGTGACCCCGTTGTTTTGGCCAGACGCACAGGAGCTCCAGGTGCAATCGCAGGCGGCGCTGGCGGATCTTGACCTGCTGCGGCAGGCCATGGAGATTGCTTGCAACGAGATCGGTGTGCCGCGTCCGCCAGACGCCACATCTGTGATCCCGCAGGTCGCCGGGCTCCCCGCCTACTTCCGCATACAGGAGGAGGAGTGCCTTCGGACCGGAGTCCAGATCGCCTTTGCCGTGTCGAGGAGTCACTACGGTGACCACTACAAGATCGACGTGCTGGCGAGAGGTTACGAGCCTTCCTGTAGTGAGGCCGACTTAGAGCGGATCGAGGAAGAGGTGATTCCCTTTGCGCGCCTTCTTGCCGATGACAACCTGGACATGATCCCCTCGCGCCGTGGCGGGGGTGAAAATCAGTAGGTTAGGCGGTGATAGTCGGAGTCGGGCCCGTGTGGGCCTTATTTTGTAAACAACGATGTGGGCATGCGCGCCCGTTTGTTTATATGAATTTTCGTTTCGCTTTTCGCAAGATTTTCGTTCGTTTAACTCTTTTCGTGTGGCGATTTACCTCGAATACTTGTGATCTCGGAAGATTGACTCAATTCCGACCAGCCGCTCGGGCCGACCCTATCCGCTGGGGCGTCGGGTGCCCTTGATCGAACTGGCCGAGCCTTAAGCCAATTATCCGGGGCTCACGATTTTCGTTGCAATTCGTCACACTTCGAGTTTTAGGACGTCGGTTTTGCGTTCGCGGAGGCCCGCTCTTAGTCGAATTGCGTTGTTTCTCTTAAGAGCATCGCTCCTGGCGCATACAAAATCAACGCGGCACAAAGCCACACCCGCCGGGTGTAGTCTCCGAGGGGAGTGCACCCAGGCGGCTGCCCGAGAGGTGTGTAAAGAAACCACCGCGTTCGTTTGATGTTGATGCATCGGCAGAAAGACAACAAACGAATTTACAGAGCTAAGGATAGAAGCGACGTAGCTGCTCAATGTTCCAAGCGTTGGCGACGAGTTGGCCTTCCGAGTCCATGAGCTTGTACGTTCCGGGACGCAGCACCTCGGCGATGATGAACGGTCCCTCCCACGGCGGTGACAGCTTGTGTCGATCCTTGTTGCTCTGCACCAGTCGGAGAACCATGTCTCCTTCCTTGAACGCGCGGCCGCGAACTCGTCGTCCGTGGTAGCGGCGCATGGCTTGTTGGTACTTGGCGGACCTCATCAAAGCGACTTCTCGATCCTCATCGATTTGGTCGAGGGCGTCCTCGAGAAAACTCCTGTTGGCCTCCTCGTTGAAAACGCGAACCCGAGGAGCGCCGTACTCGATGTCGATCGGGAGCACCGCCTCTGCTCCGTAAAGCATGAAGAACGGCGTTTGTCCAGTCGCCCGACTCGGTGTGGTGCGCAAGCTCCATAACACCGCAGGTAACTCTTGCACCCACCGGCCAGCGTGAACTTTCAATTTGTTGAAAATTCTCGGTTTGAGCCCTTGCAGGATCATTCCGTTTGCTCTCTCGACCTGACCATTGGCCTGTGGGTGCGCGACTGATGCCCAGTCGACTCGGATGTTGTAGTCGTCGCAGAATTCGAGGAACTCGTTGCCGGTGAACTGAGTCCCATTGTCGGTGATGATGGAGTTCGGCACTCCGAAGCGATGGATGATGTCGGTGAAGAATCGAACGGCTTCTGCTGACCGGATCTTCACGAGGGGTCGTGCCTCGATCCACTTGGAGAATTTGTCGACGGCCACTAGCAAATGCGTGTAACCCCCGGGCGCCTTCTTCAGGGGCCCGACCAAATCCAATCCCCACACGGCGAAGGGCCAAGTGATGGGTATGGTTTGAAGGGCTTGCGCCGGCATGTGGGTCCTCCGAGCGTAGTATTGGCACCCTTCGCAGGTGCGTACTACCTCGGTGGCGTCGGACACGGCCGTGGGCCAGTAAAAGCCATGCCGGAACGCCTTTCCGACTAGACTTCTAGGGGCCGCGTGGTGACCGCACTCGCCAGCGTGGATGTCGGACAGTAACTCTTTTCCCCATTCGATGGGGATGCAGCGTTGAAGCACTCCCGAGTGGCTCTTTTTGTAGAGCTCGCCGCCGACTATGACGAATGACTTAGCCCGACGCGCGAGGCGTCTTGCCTCTGTCTGGTCGGCGGGGAGCTGTTCTCGGAGTAGGCAGTCGAGGAATGGGGTCCTCCAGTCGGACACCGGGTCGGGCACACCCCCCGAGCCCCCGACCGCCTCGTTGGCAGTCGGACTCGAGTCCCCGACCGCTTCGTTAGCTGTCGGGATGGCAAGAACGGCTCGACCCGAGTCTTCTCCGAGAGGAGGGCGTGTACCTTCTATTGCCGAGAAGTCGACGCCGTCTGGTTGGGTTGTTGAAGTGTCCGTCATGGGTGTGGATGGCGCCTCACGCACCGACGGCTTCTGCTGGTCGTGGGAGAAGACGCCGACAGGGACGGGGTCCCGGTTGGAGGCCATCTTCGCGAGGCCGTCCGCCTCTTCGTTGTAGCGGCGAAGTACGTGACTGACCTGGAAGCCTTCGAACTTTTCTTGAAGTCGCCGCACCTCAGCGCAGTACGCCGCCATCTTCGGGTTCGAGCAATTCGACTCGCTCGTCACCTGATCGGCGATAAGCTGGGAGTCGCCGAAGACCTCCAGCCTTTTGACACCAAGCTCGATCGCCGCCTTCATCCCGTTGACGAGTGCCTCGTATTCAGCCACGTTATGGGACGCAAGAAAGTTGAGTCGGACCGCGTAGCGCAGTCGGGACCCGAGTGGCGAGACGAGAACAAAACCGCTTCCGGCGCCCCTTTTTGTCAGCGAGCCGTCGAAAAACATGTTCCAACACTCTTGCTCGACGGGCGCAGGTGGCAGCTGGATCTCGGTCCACTCGGCAGCGAAGTCCGCAAGCACCTGCGACTTGATCGCGGTGCGAGGGGCGAATTCGAGCTCTTGTCCCATGAGCTCGAGGGCCCACTTCGCGGCCTTGTTCGTGGCCTCTTTGCTCCTCAACGCCTCGCCGAGAGGGAAGGAGGTGACCACAGTGATCGGATGCGCGTCAAAGTAGTGACGTAGCTTCCTTTTGGTTATGACGACCGCGTACAACAGCTTCTGCAGCTGAGTCCAGCGGGTCTTGGTGTCGGACAAAACCTCGCTGACAAAGTATACCGGTCGCTGGACTTTCAGAGCATGTCCGGGCTCGCTCCTCTCGACCACCAGCGCCGAGCTGACCACCTGAGTGGTTGCGGCGATGTACAAGAGGAGAGGCTCGCGCTCTGCAGGGGCTGTCAGGACGGGTGCGTTCGATAGCACCGTCTTGAGCCGATCAAGCGCGGTTTGGGCCTCGGGGCTCCAAACGAAGTGTTCCGACTTCTTGAGCAATCGGTACAGGGGCAGACCCCTCTCCCCGAGTCGGGAGATGAACCGACTGAGAGCCGCGAGACATCCCATCACACGCTGTACGCCTTTCAGGTTCTGAATGGGGCCCATCTTTGCGATGGCCTCAATCTTCTCGGGATTGGCTTCGATGCCGCGTTCCGAGACGCAAAACCCAAGTAGCATACCTTTCGGAACTCCGAAGACGCACTTCTCCGGGTTCAGCTTTATGCCGCACGCCCTCAGCTTCTGAAAAGCTCGATCGAGGTCGGCGACGAGGTCGTCGGTCTTCTTGGACTTCACCACGATGTCGTCCACGTATGCTTCGACGATCCGACCGATGAGATCGCCGAAACATTTGATCATGCACCGCTGGAATGTTGCCCCGGCGTTTTTCAACCCGAAAGGCATCGTTACGTAACAATATACGCCATACGGGGTGATGAACGCGGTCGCGAGCTGGTCGGACTCTTTCAACGGGATCTGGTGATAACCAGAGTACGCGTCGAGGAAGCAGAGGGTTTCGCACCCAGCGGTCGAGTCTACGATTTGGTCAATACGCGGCAAAGGAAACGGATCCTTTGGGCACGCCTTATTGAGATTCGTATAGTCAACACCCTGATGGGTCAACACACATCCGCCATTTCCCATTCTTCTTTTTCACAAGTACAGGATTGGATAACCACTCGGGGTGGTACACCTCTTTGATAAACCCAGCAGCTAAGAGTTTCGATAACTCCTCACCGATGGCCTTGTGTTTCTCCTTGTCGTAGCGGCGCATGTGTTGTCTCACCGGGCGAGAGCCTGGTTTGATACACAGGGAGTGCTCGGCGACGTTCCTCGGGATGCCCGGCATGTCCGAGGGCTTCCACGCGAATATGTCCTGGTTGGCTCGGAGGAAGTCGACGAGCGCGCTTTCCTATTTGTCGGAAAGCGCGGTGCCGATGCGCACGGTCTTGCTGTCGGGGTCGGCCGGGTTGAGCGGGATCTCCTTGATGTCCTCGGTCGGGTCGAACGACCCGGTCGTGCTCTTGTAGTCGGGCCCGGCCTCCTCCGCCGCCGCAGCGGCAGCCGGGAGCTCGTCCTTGTGCAGGAGTGCTTCCGCGACCTCGCAGGCCTCGCGGTCGCACTCGTAGGCGCGCTGGATGGACGTGCTCACCGTGATGACCCCCTTGGGTCCCGGCATCTTCAGCTTGAGGTAGGTGTAGTTGGGGACGGCCATGAACTTCGCGTAACATGGCCGCCCGAGAACAGCGTGGTACGCCCCAGGGAAGTCCACCACCTCGAAAGTCAGCGTCTCGGTGCGGTAGTTGGCGGCGGTGCCGAAGGTCACGGGCAGATCGATCTGCCCGAGCGGCACCACGTGCTTGCCGGGGACGATCCCGTGGAATGGCGCCCGAGTCGGTCGGACGCGATCCCGACTGATCCCCATGGCGTCGAGAGTCTCTCCGTAGAGGATGTTGAGGCCGCTGCCTCCGTCCATGAGGACCTTGGAGAGCCGCTTCTTGCCGATGATGGGGTCGACAACAAGCGGGTAACGCCCCGGCCGAGGCACATGCTCCGGGTGGTCGGAACGGTCGAACGTGACCGCGGAGTCGGACCACTTCAGAAAAGTGGGGACGGCCGGCTCCGCGGCGTAGACCTCGCGACGGACGAGCTTCTGCTGCCTTCGCGGCGCGCGGGCATCCGGTCCCCCGAAGATCATGAGGCAGCCATCAGGATGGGGGAAGGCATCGTCATCCCCACCCTTGGCATCATCGTCGCCCTTGGGCGGCGGGCGTCGCGCTCCGCCTTCTGGAGCGCGGCAAGAAACTTGCGGAGCAGCGCAGTCCTTGAGGGCGTGCTTGACGGGTACGCATGGTACAGGCTCTCGAGCTTCTTCTCGAAGTGGTTGGACGCGCCCTCCGCAGGCGCGCGCTTTTGCTTGCGCTCCGCCGCGGCGACAAGAGATGCCTCCTGTCGCGCGACGTTGCCCTTCTTCTTCTTCTTCTTCTTGGGCTGGCTGGAGGGGCCGGCCCCTCCCGTTGACTCCTCCCTCTTGGCCTTGGCCTTGAGCTTGGCCGGAGTCTTGGTGAAGATCGCCCCCACCGCGTCCTCGCCGGACGCGAAGTTGGTGGCGATGTCGAGGAGGTCCTTGGTTGTGCGTGGGCTGCTGCGCCCCAGCTCGTGCACCAGGGTCTTGTTGGACGTCCCGGCGAGGAACGCGCTGACGACGTCGGCGTCGGCGATGTTGGGCAGCGCGTTGCACTGCTTCGAGAACCGCCGGATGTAGTCGCGCAGGGTCTCGTCGGGGTTCTGGCGGCAGTTCCGGAGGTCCCACGGGTTCCCGGGACGCTCGTACGTCCCCTGGAAGTTGCCGATGAAGACGTCCTCTAAATCCTCCCAGCTCTGGATGATCCCTTCCGGGAGGTGCTCAAGCCATGCCCGCGTTGGGTCGGCGAGGTAGAGCGGGAGGTTGCGGATGATGAACTCATCGCTGTCAGCGCCGCCCGCCAGACAGGAGAGTCGGTAATCACCCAACCAAATAGCCGGGTTCGAGTCACCCGAGTACTTGGTTATGCTGGTCGGCGCGCGATACCGCTGCGGGAATGGTGCGCACCGAATGTGACGTCCAAAGGCGCGTGGCCCCGGAGGCGGAGGGCTCGGGCTCGGGTCCTCCTCCGGGTCGTAGCGTCCACCTCGTCGAGGGTGGTAGCCACGCATCTCGGCTTCGCGCCGAGCGCCACGGGCCTGGTCACGCCTGCGCGCTTCGAGGAGTATGCGCGCATCCCGCACTGGTCCCACGCGCTCCTTGATGGGAGGCATGTTGCGTCCGCCCGATCCGCGCGTCGGCTGCGCTACAGACACCTCCTTGTCGTCGCGGCGGTCGACGGAGCGCTGCAGGGCGCCCAGAGCGCGCTGCCGGGACAGCGAGCTCTCGGCCTGCTGCTCCGCCGCTACCTCGAGCAGGCGCAGCAGCTCTTTGCGCTTCCGCTCGTCCTCCGGAGTCACGGGCTGCGGAAGATCTCGCGCGAGGGCTGCTGCCGCCGCCAGGTTTTGGCTGGCTCGCGGGAGTTGAAGCGGGGTGCCCGCGATGTCATGCACGATGCGGTGCTGTACATCGCGTGCCATGGTGCGGGCGCGCCCCGCAGGGGTACGCCGCTGGGCAATTGCTTGCTCCAGGAGCTGACGCTCCCGCTCAATGCCGCACTCCATGTCGGCGAGCTCCCGCCGCCGCGCGAGCAGCTGCTCCAGTGCTGGCAGGTCTTGTGGAGGGGGTGTAGCGCCCCCTACCACGGGCACTGGGCGCGGGTCCGTGCCTCCATCGCCGGATGGCTCGTTCCCGTCATCACCTTCCCCGTTGCTGGGGTCGGCAATATCCTCGTCCCGAATTTCGGCCATGAGACACTCGCGGGACGGGTCGAACGTGAGCGCGTCGAAGCACTCAGCGAGGAGGTCCTCGACAGAGTCGCGGTCCTGGGTATCGGCGGGCTCCGCGCCCACAGATGAGGAAGCGCCAATGGCGGGACCGGGAGGTCCAGTCCGGCTTGGCGGGAAGCGGCACGCGAGCTCGTGCTCCAACGCCTCCATGGACTCCCGTAGCCGCGGCGGCAGGGAGGCTCGACGCTCCCAGGCCTCGTAGCCAGGCGGGAGTGGTGGTCCCTCAACAAGGCAGTTGTTGAGGAGTGCCAGCGCGTAAAAGATACGCCGGCATTCATCCGGCCGGGGGTTCGCACCGAGGTACGCCTCGATGCGCACGGGGAGTGCCCGGGCCCCCGGTCCACGCGAGAGGTAGACATCCGAAGTGAAAACGCGCAGCGGCTCCGCGCCGGCGCTGCTGCGCATCCGCTGCAGCTCGGCGTGGTCCGTCAAGAAGTCCACGTCACCAAAGCGGAAGACACGGTACGGAACCGTGACTGGGGTGTAGAACCGGGAAGAAGGCGCGGCGGAGCGCCTCCGGTCCCTTCCGCGGACGCTCCCACGAAGCGGGAGACGACCGCGAGATGCTGGCGGCCACGAAGCCATCAGCTGGCGATGTGGTCGTCGTCGAACGCGCTAAGGTCCCCTTCCTGGCGCGCCAACTGTCGGTGTTTGGTAACCGGCCGACGAGTAGATTTGTGCGCGGTTCGACGGCGATCAGATGGATTGCGTTTGACAGTGGGTTATACTGGTTCAGGCAAAAGAAGCCCTACGTCCAGTTTGAGGTTTCGCTCGTGTTGCTCGTAGTAGGGGTTACAAGCCGTGGCGAGAGAGGGATTCGCTCCCAAGTCTCTGTCTCTGCGTTGCGTGTGAGTGTGTTCGCTAGTGTGAGAAATGAGCTGTTGTGTCAGCCCAAAAGAAGTCTCTCTCCCCCCTCCTGGGCCCAATTCTCCCTTTTATACAACAAGGAAGAACGGTACAGATGGAGGAAAGAAGAAAAAGAAAAGAAAAGAAAAGAAAGATAAGTGAGAGGGCGACGGAGGCGGAGTCGGGCCGTCCTCGCTGGCTCCGGTGTCTTCCGCCGCAATCTCCGCGCCCGGTGGTGCGATGATGTCATCCGGGTCTTGTCTGGGCGCTGTGGAGCGCCCATCCCCTGATCCGCGCTGTTGATCACTGTTGGTGTGCTGTTGATACCTGTGGAGTTGGGCGACGGTCATTTCGCGCGCTGTTGCTACTGTGTAGCGTACTTGGTGCATGCATTCCCCGTTCCTCGCCTGATCCGGATGCGACGCCCCCACGCGGCCGTACGTCAGGCATAGTGTACCTTCGCACCGCCCAGGAGTGGATATGGAGCGTCTTCTTATCCAAATCTGGCTGGCCGTACACTTGGGTTTGACCAACGCTTCCATGCCGCTGCCGAGCTTGCTTTCCGGCCGCGGTGGTCGGGTTCGCTTCGGGTCGTGTCCCTCCGCCGATCCCGACTACCACCGGGGTACATGGGCGGCGGACGGCGGCTGGCCGGAGTTCGGTCGGAGGCGTCGCTCGACTCCGCGGCGCCCGACTCCTACCGCGGGGAGTCGGGTTCGTTGCCACGTCCAAAGCGGGCTCCTCTAACGCTGGACCAATCGCGGTCCAGGGTGGGGGGCGGCGCTCGTGCAGCCACGTGCGCCCGGTCCCTTAACAGGCCGTGAGGAACGGAGGCTCTGTGGGCCAAAGGCCGTTGTTTGCGCCTTCCGCCCGACTGGGCTACTCCAGGGGCCCAGCTTTCCATCTCTTGGCTATATACAAGGCCTTTGGGTCTCGGGCGGCTCCCGTACCTCATTATTCCGCGTGTATACCGTATAGGGTACCTAGAAAATAGGTATCCGACACCAGGCGACGACACGGTCGGCGAGTATCCATCGCCGTCGAGAACCCACCCCCTCCACCCCCACTCTCTCCACTAGCTGTCGGTTCGTGCTCGTTCTCTTGGGTTATTTCGTCAGTTGCAGGATTGCGTGCCGCGGCCTTCGCGTGTTTCGATCTGTGTCACCTGCGTTTCGCGCGCAATTGGCGCCTTGGGTCGGATGGTCTCATCGGGGGGGGGGGGGGGGGGTGAGATTCTAGGGTTTCGTGATTTTTCAGGGGTTGCGTTTGCGGTTGTGGGGTTTTTGTTTTTTTTGTTTTTTGGGTGGTCTGCATGAATCAGGCTTGCGCAAGTTATGATTATTTACATCCATCGTCTTTTTTGCTGTGGCTTATGTGAATTTGGTGGAACTGGCTTTAGTGTATAATTCGTATGCATATTGTTTCTTTCCAGGAAGGGGATTGATTGATAGATGGACAGTTCATGATGGTTTGGTTATTTCGAATCCTGTTAGCTTGTTAGAGATAGCGGAAGCTGGTTTTTAGTGGAATGTGCCTAGTATTACTTGTAAATAGGGTTCTGGAATTTATGCAAGAAGAGAACAGAAAGGATCTGCATCCCTTTGATGCCAGTAGCATTGAATGCAGGTTTATGAAGCTGTTTAATTATGCCAATGCATGCAAATTTAATGTTCTAGGAAGAGGGAAACCATACTAAATGCTAATGTGATGCCAATTTCGTAAAAGTAATGCTTACTGACAACTATTTGTGAAAGGAGATCATGATGTGTGCTTCAGTGCCATGTTTACTTAATTTTATTTGTCCAAACTCTATAATGCTAAACTGGTTTATTCCTTTCCATTTATCAGGGTAAAACATTGGTTGTGGACATCCAAAAATCATGTCGAGAAATAAGAATCCTATCGTCTTTTTGGATGTCTCCATAGGTTCTGGACCGGATGGAAGGATGATATTCGAGGTAATTATCTTCTTTTTATTTCTCTAGTTCTCTAGTCCATATATGCTTGGTTGCAATTGTGATTTTGTGTGCATACTGATTACTGAAATTAGGAGCTTTATATGTGTCATTTATTATTGAGATTGCAGATAGTCTTAGTTTACCTAATCTGTGTAACATTTGACTTTTCCTTTTCCTTTCAGCTCTTTTCAGACGTTGCGCCTATGTTGTGTGAGAACTTCTGAGCATTATGCACTGGTAATCAAATCATCTGAGTGCTGCGTGTGAAAAATCACTGTGCGAGGTGGCTTGTGTTCAGTAACATTCCATTGCTTAAAAATAGCATTTGTTCGTAAACTTGAGGCATATACAAGTAATTATGTCCGAGTATTTCCGATTCCGGAGAATCTAATGTATTCTTGCATTTTGATGCCAGCAGTACACATTTGGATGGATCTTCATTGATTCTTGTCATGCTTAGAAATGGATTTGAGTTGTTTCTTTTGAAACTTGTAAATGTCTGACTTTTAGTACCCAAGTGCAATTTGACTAAAATCATGCAATCAAATAAATCTCATATAATTTTTTTCTTGAATCATCATACTTCACCTAGAGATCTTGAGCAAGGTTATGTTTGTTACTACAAATCTTTTACACATTTCCAGTAGAACACATTGCTTCTCTTGCTAACTGATTTTTTGTACTCTAGGTGAGATGGGAGTTGGGGAAAGGACTAAAGTGCCATTATATTACCGGGGATCCGTATTCCACTATGTCAATAAAGGCTACATGCTACGAGTTAGTTCCTTTCACTGTTTCTGAAACTTTGTATTTTATATTCTTTTGATCCATAAGTTAAAATTTTGGTACTTCGAGGTTGGATTTTTTTTAGCTCTGGGTACATTTGGAATTTGGTTTTATGGCTGGGTTTGCTGAGCTTGGCTAGCCCATTACCCTAGTCGAGCAACAGCTAGCGGAAGCATGGTTAAGAGTTTGGATATATTAACTCCACAATCCACACCTCATCTGGCTTGACGGCTGCCTTTTTGGAACATTGGTTGTTTTGCTTGTTTATTCCTTCACTGAGACGGGCGGGCTGCTGTACTAGTGGAAATAGAAATATGAATGTAGTTGTAACGTGGTATGTGCATTTCAGATGGATCATGTCGTGGCAGTTGTGATATTCTCCCGTGGACAAATTGGACAAGAAGCAATTTTGGATTCACTGTTCTGTTTGCATTTCCTTGGGTGACTTTTCTCCGCTTTCTGTTCGTGTTCTGATCGACAGTTGCCAATTTCTATGTTATGCACTGCTGCCTGTTTTTCCTTGTCACTAGCTAACTTGCCATCTTTAGCAAGTCTCTTTTTTACATACCAAATGCTGGTATTTTGCTGGCCCGCTGGGAAAGACCTTGCTTAAGGTTGAAACAGACCCTTTATCTCTTTATATTCTTTTGTCTTTACTATTCCTTTGTCCTTGATTTAGTAGGCAAGTCATATGCTACCTACTTCGTTCTTTATCACACATATTTAAGGCTCTATACTCCTGTATGATATATACTTGCTATTCTCATAGCAAGTGGGAATAACCTAATTTTCATTGAATGTGTCTTGTTATTCTCATGGTTTTTTTTTTCAGGGTGGAGACTTCATGAATGGAAATGGTGAGTTTATGCAACTTGTACTTTCTTTGACAAGTTTCTTTACTTTTGTTCAAAAAAGTGACATCACAACACCCACCATTCTTTGACTATCTTGTTTCTCGTGTTGTTTTACTAAAATAAAATGACTTTTATGTCCTTGCGCTGAATTGATGTTCTCCAAGCATCATCATATATCACGATACTATTTTTCTAAGTTTATGGACTTAAATTATTGATGTCGAGCTTCGGATGAACTAATAGGAACTTGTCATCTATCTTTTTTGGTTGTCTTATTGAGTTATCATGTCCTGGTACTGGTGGAGTTCAAAGTGTTTTAGTGCTAGTTTTCTTTCCTGTGCTAGTGTTTGCTCTAATAATACAGTTGTATATTTTTCTGCATTAATATAATTGTGCAGTTTATTTCTATTGTTGCCACATAATGCATGTCGACTATGTGTTGCCTTTCATCTCTGTGAATTTCTTATATATGTCCTGCTTGTTGGATAAGATTTTGCCTTGCACACTTTCTAGAACAAACTTCATGTTTTACATTCTTGTTGGTGGAAGTGACCCTGTATTGATTGTATAATAGGGTCTGGTAGAGAAAGTATATATGGTGGAAAATTTGCAGGTACTAATCATTTAACTTGTTTTGAGCCCACTCTAGGATGCAACTCTTAACATGCAGATGATCTTGTAACTTCTGTATTGATGCAGATGATCTAATAGCGTTTTCTGTATTTTTTTTATATAATGCATTTTCTGTATTGGATAATGTTACCAGTTGCAGTTTTTAGTTAAATGCTGTTACTCTATAGGCATATGATCGTATCAATTGTAAAAATGTAATAAGTCACTGCGGTTTTGTATTTGCTTGATTTTATACTAAAATACAGTAGATCTCACTCCCTTTGCGCCAGTAAGCACTGTCCATATTAACAATTGATTTGCTTTCAGATGATCGTTCTGCTCTTCGCCACACTGTGCGTGGTCTCTTGACAACTGCAGGTCCTGGTTCAACTCAATCGTAGTATTACTTTTGAATCTTGTCCAAGCTTAGACAGGTACGAATAGTTTGAACGACAAAATATTTCAGAATTGTGTTAAAATACATATTTGGATTATATGATATATAAACTGACGATATATGATATAAACCGCCTACCTTCTTCCTTCTCATTTGTATTATTGTTTTTGGAATATTTAAATATTTTCACTGAATCTGAGCACTGAACGGTTGTCTAAAAACTGATTTTTTTTTTTCAATTACTGGAATGATCTAGTTCATCTGAATAATCTCATCCAAAAAAGCCAAAACTTAGGATCCAAACTGTGATAGTCATTTCTAGTATACAGCCTCATGCTTAATGTTCTCTGTTTTGCAAAGCATTGGAATTACAGAGTTCTTTGTTCTTTTACTTGTTCAATTGTTTGTTCCTTAGTTCTCTCCATCGCTGCCTAGCTCAGATGAAGCAGTGCTGGTTTTAGAGATGTAGGAATTTGATACGATTTATTAATGCATGCTTCATACCATTGGTTATTGATCTTTCCTTTATTTGTCATGTCATATTGAGAGGTTATGCTTTTTTTAGCATATAGTTGAGCACTGTGTATTTTTGCACTATGAAAACTCCGTTTTGTATGTGATTGGAATTTGTTGATTTGTCTAAGAAAGAACATACCACCTCTAGGCCCTCCATTCATAAATATATGATGTTTTGGACCGCTAATCTAGTTCAAATTGCACTAGATTTCTTGTCCTAAACGTCATATATTTAAGGACGGAGAGGCCTCTGCCTAAAATGTTGTATACTATGAATTCACTTGTCAATAACATAGTTTCCTGAATCTGTACGGGGTGTTTTGTTAATACTTTGATATTTTGATATCAAACAGGGGGCACACAGTTTTTGGCCAGCTGATTCTTGGTCGTGATGTACTCAATAGAATTGAGGATGTTGTTGTGCACAAGCGCAACTGTACTCCTGTTGTTCCAGTAATGATAATGGACTGTGGGGAGCTTGTTGATAGCAAACGACCTGCTGCGACAGCTGTAAAGGGTAATGCTTTTAAATTGTGTGAGAATTTTGGCTGCAGAGAAATAATTTCGACTTTTGCATTGTTACCGAGTTAGCTGTTAAAAAAATTATATGCCGTTCTTGAAACAGTATTAGATGAACTACCTGTTTTATACTGTTTGTTACTAACAAATAGAAATTCGACGTGACATTGTGTCAATTCTCAAGTCATAATAAGAAAAGCCCAGTAGTTTTTTATGATAATAATAAATTTTTGGAGGGTTTAGATATCATTTAAGTTTGTTTTGGTGTGGTTGTGGTTGCACAGGTGAAGGCCCTTATGCCACATCAGTGTTCAAACAACACAATAAAAAATCTTCAACGAAGAGAAGGAAGAAGCGGAGACATGATTATACGGAATCAGACAGCACGTCAGAGTCGGAGACTGACTCATCAGACTCCAGTGATTCTGACGCTCATAGTGGATCATCCGACCCCAACAGCTCCAGTGACAATAGGAGAAAACACAGACATGCAAGAAGAAAGCATTCTCACAGACATGGCAAGAAATCAAAGAGGAAGTCAGTGAGGTCTGTTCGCACTTTCAAATTGAACATTTTGAACCTGATATATAACTTGCATTTTCTATTAGCAGGAGAGTAGAGAGTGACTGTGAGGACAATAGGAGGAAGTCTGAGGTATCACCTGAAGTTTCTGGTAATTTGTCTTATTTTGTTTATTTCGCATTGCACCTTTGACATCTTCATGCTGGTGTTGTTTCTTATTTTAAGAGTGATTGAAGCAATGTTCATGAGCTTTTTACTTTGAGTGTGCCCTTGAGCTTGTTTATGGACCACATCAGTTCACAATTTAGTGTATCAGGAAAGTGTGCTGGCATACCTCACTATTGATGATTTTTATAGGGTTAGCATGCTTCGTGTCTGGTTGAGTACTTCTGCATTATATTTAAGAAACTGGATAGAGTTTTTTTAAAATACTGCGTATGAGGGCAGCTGTTTCTGTGCATTATACTTGTGAAGTTATTACTAAATCTATCTGGCATTGGATAGAAGAACTGTTAATTACTAATTGCCCCATCTACCCATTCCTTCTGAAAAAGCAGCAAAAGTGCTGTATTTGTGCATTATATTGGTTTCTCTCGTCTTCGTGCTTATTGGGTGTTACTTAGGTAAACTACTAATATCCCTGCACAACTTTTGTTTCCAGCTGAAAATCTGAAGGATGTTACTACTGCTGAACTGCCAAATGTGAAGCTGCTTGCTGCTGTTGATATGACCAAGAGGAACTTGGATGATGTTCAGTTGCAAACTGTGGATTTGCCTGGTGATAGTACCACTAAGATGAATTCAGATGACTTTCCATTGCAAAATACGAAGCTTACTACTGAAGGTGGTGTGGAAGAGATGAATGCGAGCGTCTTGCCTGCCCTTACAGCAAATCTAAAGAAATCCAGGTTTCTTCTTCCTCTTTGCACATCAATCATTCTTTTGTGCTTACGACTTCTGTATGATGTGTTTGATATTACTGCGATAAAGCAGGAGCCCTGGTCGTCATAGTCTGAGTAAAAGTCCTGCTCATACCTCTGAAGGACATGAAAAGCAGAGTCCAGCAAGAAGTTCTCGAGGCAATGTGTGTAGGCATTCTAGCCCTGTGGAAGGACATAGCGATAGCTTGAGAAGTGATGGACCTGGCAGGAGCAATGACAGGAGCTCATCTAGGATTACCTCCCCTGATCAATCTCCAAAGCGCGCCAGACGAGGACGGGGTTTCACTGACCAGTACTCATATGTAAGGCAGTACCGCTCACCTACTCTTGATGTCCGTTCTGGTAGTACTGGTAACCGTTTCAGGTAACTAATGTTAAACTTTGAACAATAATTTTAATTTATTTTACGGTATTTAATTATAATTGTTTCTTCTGCAGAGACATGCTTGATAAATGCTCCCATCCTAGGTCAGCACCTTGAAGATGAAGAAGCAGAGGATCACCAAGGTAGTTGATTTGATAAATGAACACCTTCATTTTCATTGGATATTTAACTTCTGGTATGATTTTCTATGCACATCATTGAATTAGCTCGAAACAGCTGATGTATATAAGAAAAATGTCATTGGGCCCTGTTATAAATAGCTTTGTTTCCATCATACTCCAATCGTAAATAAGTTATGGTTTGTAGATGGTCATGTTGAACACAATGTCTAAAGGCCTCTTTCTAATCGATACTTTTATCACATCTACCTTTCTCTATAATCCTAGAGATGTACGGACGATTGTTACTGTTACACTGTTCAAACAGCATTTTTTGGGTCTGGCTCCTTTGCTCCCCCCTGGCCAGCGGTTTCTAGACGTCTCACAGTTCTATCGGTTTCTTCCTTCTGTCTTGCGATCTCTAGACCACACACCCTGCCGCCCTGCTCCTCTCAGCAGCGGGTCTGCCAAGCGCCGTCGGCCTCCGGATTGGGTCGATCAGCTGCTTCTGTCCACGCTCGCCGCACCTCGCCCTTGCGTCTGCTGCCGTTACGCTGTGCGGCTGCCCAGCCACCATCGTCGGCTCTATCCCCCATCTACTGCTGTGCTACAGCCTTGGCATCTTATCATTCGTCTCCTTCGCTGCTTCATCGCTACCGCTGCTGGTCATGAAAAGAACCGACCAACATTGTTTAGCAATTTGTGATTTGCCTAGGTTAATCCTCTCAGGTTCGCAGGTCCATGCTGCTATGGTGCTCTGTTTTATACTTTTATGCTCGCTATATGCTAATGTATAGCTACCGCTTCTGATTGCTGGATGCTCTGTTTGTTCTTTTAATTGGATCCAGTGGAAAAAGATTAAAAATACAGGCTAGAATATTCTATCCACTTATCCAGTTTATGCTTTGATCTAGCGCTTCTTAAAGTGATTGTTAGGTAACACTGTTCTTGCCATCCTTCCTGTAGTTGATTTATAACCTGCAGAGAAAATATGTTTTTGTTCGCTTCTATAGAGAAACAGTAGATTTGATGGTATTGTGCCCCTCTCTTTCTTCTGTAGATCAGGTAATTGTAGTTTGTGACTATATTAAAGCTTCTGCTGGACCATTACCTGTTGAGTCTTCATATCCTTCTTTTCAGTGATAATCTCTTTTTCAGTTTCCCAGTGGAACCTGTTAGTTGTTTTGATTGACTATAGTGTAGCTCCAAGTCAATAATCAGGCGACCAGTGCTTCTCTGAAGTCCAAACCATCTTTTCACTAGCTGTTGGAGTTGAATTTATTGACTGCTATCGTTGCTGATTGTTTGCCCTTTCTAATTAATTTAGCAGTGAGTTATGACTCAGATAGACTAATGGGCAAGGCTCATTTTCCTACCAGCCATCATGCCTGGAACTGGAGCATACATGTTATTGGTTGGTCATATATATTCATAGAACTGTCCTTTTATTTTTGAGTGTTTTTGTTTCAGGTGTTAACAAATATCCATTTTCTTTGGCTCATAATGTCACAAATTTGTTGACAAACTTATATTCTTTAACATTGCAGGTGAAGCTACAAGCTGTCTGAGAGCAAACTTTAGCGGGCTACAAGGAATGGGATCGTAGTAATCTCTTACCAATATAATGCGACCAATGTGAAATCATGAAAGTGTTTTTGTTTTCCTTTTTTGTTCCTAAATTGGATTATCTGGTCGATCACTCAGTCTAAAGGAACCATCAATGATATAGAACAACAGATAAGGGTGTGGTTATGTGGTTTTTCTGTATTCTGAAATCTATGCATTCTGGTCGCCCAGTTTTAATACCTTGTCGCCCTTTAGTTTTTATGACTCATGTCATCTCATTATCTGTGTCTTGGATTCTGTGTATAAATTCCTACTTCAGCATTGTAATCTGAATTCAACAATGGGCGGTGTTGTTATGCCCGCGGCAACGCGCTGGATACCAGCTAGTTGTCATATTCACCTTTGTTATATCAAATTCAAATATGGCTCTTTTTTCTTTCTTCTTTTCTTATGGTTGAAATCAGGATCTAACAAAAGGCGGGTGCTGTTGCTGTTGTGCACAAATTATCATAAGAGATTTCCCTACCGTTGGGCGGATGATGGTTTACATTTCTCCTTTTGATTTTCAGAAATTTGTTAATCCTTTGTTTTTCTTTAGTGTGCACCCGTCATAACATGCGTAGTAAAGTGGTAGGCCCCAGCTGTTGGCTGAAAGTCTTGTCGTATTGGTAAGTGTTGCAGTGCCGAGATTGATAGATTAGGTGCTGCATGGGAAATATGGTTTCTATATGATTATTGTGGTGACTATTTGTAGTTGCAATATTGATGCTAGGGGAAAATTTCAGTGCAAATAAGTATTGGGTGCACTGGTGATAACCCCCAACAGACACGCTTGGGCTAGTTTGGTTGCTGCCCTGGTGTCCATGCGATGAAAAGAGGCGCCTGGCCAGGCACGATGCTGTTGCCTGATCAGGCACGACGAGCGCTCCTCTGTTTGGATGCAAACTGTGCCTGAAGGGAAAGCGTACAGCTGAAAATTACGTTTTGGCAAAGCGAAGACATGTTTGAGGCGTTTCTGTGTTGGTCATCCATCATCACCATCAACCACCTCCAGCACATGAATCGGGGGCGGGGATGTCTTTGCCAGATTGATACCTGTAACAAGCAAAATGGATTCATTAGCACGTGCAGATGTCCAAGATATGATCGATTTTGAGTAATTCGTGGCTGGTGTCGTGAATTTCGCGGATTTGCGACTTGGACAAGGAAAGTGGCGAGAGGAATTTTGAGGAAAAAACAACAGCGGCGGAGGAAAATCAAAATCCGGTGAGGAAAGTAACAAATCCACGACGAGGAGAGGCCAAGAGGCTTGCCAGCAAGCAACGACAACTTGTGCCAAAGGGATTTGATGTATCACTTGCCGGAGAGGACGAATCGCCGATGATTCATTCCGGTGATGGTGCTTGCCTGCGGAGCGGCCATGAAATCTATCGCGGCTCAAGGACGACGCCGACAGGGGCAGGTGGCTGCTGCACTCGGAGGTGGACACGCGCAACTGATGCTGCTCGGAAGGGGACGCCAGTGGAAGCTGATCTAGCTCGAGTTCATGCTTAAGCCGCGCGATGGAGAGCAGGGGGAGGAGGGAGAGCTCAGGCACGCAAGAAGCGAGACGCACGAGCTGAGGCGTCCGACTGAAGGAACGTGCCTGACTCAGGCGCCTTCTCAGGTGAGCAACGAAACACAAATCGGTCACGCTCAGGCATCGCTCAGGCTCAGGCGGATAGCTCCACAGGGCACCAACCCAACTAACCCGCAATTTCTCTAGCGAACACCCTGCCATGTTCTCTTTTTTTTTTTTCTTTGTCAGTCGCTGGGGTGGTGGCTATTTCAAACGAGTCTTTTACCTGTATGCCATTATAAAAGTTCGTCGTTACGTGTATGTCATTAAAAAAGTTGCTGGCATCTGTATGCCATCTCACAAACTTTCTTTTACCTACACGCCACTATAGACGGATTCCCTACTAACAGAGATTAACTGAGATGCAAAAAGACAATTTTACCCCTTTGTAGAAAAAAAATTCTTCAAATCACTTGTTCATACCTGCCTCTGCCATGCGGGCTGTTGCTGGCCCTCTGCCCCGAATGGCAGCCCTGGGTGCCTGCCGTGCGGGGTCAGCCGTGCAGCCCTGAGTGCCTGTCGTGCGGGGTCAGCCGTGCAGCTCCGGGTGGCCACGCGCCCCGACGAATCCTGCAGCGGCGGCGGTGCAGCCCCGGCCCGGGCGGCGGCAGCATGCCCCGGCGAATCCCGCAGCGGGTCGGGTCGGCGGCTCGGCCCCTGAGGCGGCGGGGCCGGGTCAGCATAAGGCGGCAGCGCCGGATGGGAGGAGGAGGCCGGGAGGGAGTCGTGCGCGAGAGAGAATGGAGTCTCGAGAGAATATGAGGGAGAGAAGATGAGGCTAGGATTATCCGGTCCCACATGCAAGAGATTTAAAGGTAAAATTATCCAATCCATAGCTCGGTCTCAGATGTCAGGACTCTGAACTGTTAACTCATAACGGAATCCGTCCATAGTGACATGTAGGTAAAAAAAAGTTTGTAGGATGGCATACAGGTGCCAGCAATTTTTTTAATGACATATACGTAACGACGAACTTTTATAATGACATATAATGGACATACAGGAAAAAGACTCATTTCAAATAGCATCCTCTCGGTCGCTAAATAGCCACCACCCCCGACCTGACCGGCGCGTCCGCTGCTTCGCCGGAGCGCTCCGGCGTTCCCGCCGCTACTCGTCCTCTCTTCCGAATACTTCGCGAGCTTCACATAGCATCCTCTACTCCCTTGATGTCGCGTTTTTAGAGCTGCGTTGGCAGGCAAGGCCCTCCCCCTAGGCCAGCGCGCGGACCCCGTTCTTCTATCTCGAGCCCCAGCAGAGCCTTGACCATGGCCGTCGACGTCGCGAATTGAGGCGTCACTCGTCAGCCGCCTGTGCGACGGGGCGGGTGTCGATCCGCCAGCATGATCGCCGCTGTGCGCCCGGCGCTCTCTCCAGTCCAGCAACCGCTTCAGCAACGTCTAAGCACGGGACAGTCAGACACGAGCGCGGCTCTGAGCGACGCTTGCCGGGCACCTGGACGAGAGATGCATCGCATCTTGTCAAAACTTTGGAGATGCAAATTCAGATTTTTATTTTTTTGGTTACTCCCTGAAAGAACTTCAGGACAGTTGTTTTATGCTACAGATGTAAATATGAACATTCCCATTGCTAATGCATGTGCAGTAACGAATGATTGCAACAAGTAGGCAACAGCAGTTGGGAGAACTAGAGCGGCGCTCCCTTGCTCAGTAAATCTGACCAGCAATATATCCCGACTTGAGAACAGAATGACAACACCAGCAAGCAGGAACAGAGGAGAATCAGTTTAATTACCACAAGAGCAAAACTGAAACTTAAGCTACTTTGAACACGTGATCATTCCCAAGTTGCATCGTACATAAGTTTTCACCTTTACTGCAAGTGAACTAGATCAGATTGTACTCGGCTTGCCTACCAAAATGTAAAGAAACAGAGCGTCCAAGCCATGGTCTGCACTTGTACCGACTTGATATTTCAGACCTTCTAGCCTTTTTTCAGGCCCGTATACGAAAAGGGTTTGAACTTCTAAATTCATTGAAAATAAAATAAAAAAAATCAAATTCCAAACTTGAATCAGATTACACAACACACAAGAATAAAAGTGGTAGAAGTCATAATTATTAGGACATACAAGAATAAAGCGCTACAAGTCATACAGATTGCAACATAAGTCTGAAATGAACCATTTGTGGAGTTTCCACACTCCGACAGCGCCAAAGGTGCCTCCATCATCTTGAAGGGAGGTCCTTGTTTCCATCCGCCACCCTTAGTGATGCTTGTGTGACTGAACCAAGAGCAACCGCCATGCATTTGTCTGAAAATGCTGTAGGCTCTGGATGCCGCCTTTTGTTGCTGCAAATAAACTTGCTTGTGCAATGTATAATGAGATCCAGAGAATGAGATTAGGAATTAAAGGTGCAATTCTTTACAAATCGCAAGGACGGCATGCCTTAGTTTCTCTGATCTCTTAGCAAGTCAATTTATGGCAGTTGTTGTAATGCTCTTAGGAATTTCCTTGTGCAAAAGTAAGATACAACACAATCTGATTAACTATTGCAACAATACATATCTGATAAGTATTTCAATAATACAGAATCTGGATTAGCAACTGTGACATGGGGGTAGATGACAAAAGACTTAGACTGATGACCAAAGTCAAAATTTTCAGAACATAAGAAGAGTATTTCTTAGCCTGGTAAAGGAGTTCTGCTAACACCCTTATCAGATGTACAGGTAATCAAAAGTTGACATGTTCAGAAATTCAGAGTTAAAAATATTCAGAAATGACTGGAACATGTCATCAAACTTGATGAATTAGAGTGTTGCTGCAAGAAACTGATAACCCAACTCAAAAATTTCTGATCACAAACATCTCAGAGAGTGGGTTCAAAATTGTTTTGAGATTGTACTAGGCTTTACTGCAAGTGAACTACTGCTAGATCAGATTATACTCGGCTTGCCTGCCAAATGTAAAGAAACAAGTGTCAAAGCCATGTTCTGCACTTGTACTAACTCAATATTTCAGACCCTCTAGCCTTTTTTTTTCAGTAGGAGAAAAGGGTTTTAACTTTTAAACTCCAAACTTGAATCAGATTAGACAACGCACAAGAATAAAAGTAGTAGAAGTCATAGTTATTGCAACATACCAGAATAACGCGCTACAAGTCATACAGATTGCAATGTAAGTCTGAAATAAACTCTACAGCAAGATAAAAATAAAAGATACATGGTTTCATGTCACAATGCATGAAATATACTGGCTCTACTTGGCCACACGATTCCTGGTCATCCACTCATACTTCATCTTCAACCACTGAAACCTTTCTTCAGGGGCGTCCATGGTCAAAAACATCTCCCTTTCGGCCCTCTTGGTAAAAATAGTAGTGGCAATGAAATGCTCATCTGTCCCGTAAGTTGCACCACATTCTTTAACCAACTGCATGACATCTTTGATGGAAGGGCCAGATGTTTCCCCCCTTTCAGCAGCGGACTCCTCTGACTCACTATCATCCTCGTCTTCTTCTTCCTCATCACTGCGAGAATACTCGCAAGAACTACTAGAAGCACACGACTCATCACCGGCGCCGCGTGGCCACGCACCAGGGAACGCACCGCCGCCGAAGGCCATGGCGGCCGGCGCGCGCGCGGCGCCCAGGCTCGACACGCCCGCCAAGGCCGTGCTCTGGCTCCCCACGACAGACTGATACTGCGCCGCGACGCACGCTGCATGGCCCGCCACGCGCGCAACAGCCGCGCCTTGGCCTGCGACGCACGCGCCATGGCCGACAACCTCCGGCGCAGCGACGGGGATCTGCCTCCGCGCCGCACCGTGTCCCGAGCGGACGCGCCGCTCACCTTCTCCTTCGCCGGATCCCTCCATCTGAGGAGGCCTCCCTCCGTTTCCCCCTCCCGGCGACGGTCGCCGCGGAGGATTCACGAGGTGGCGGCGCCGTTTCTCCTGTGCGAGTAGATTGGAGAGCGAGAGAGAACGAGACGAGTCGGGGAAAAAAAGAAGACGAGTCGGGAGTCGGGACTCCGAGCAAATCGTTACAGTATCTCTTTTTTTTTTTCCTCGGTGGCAGTGCGTGTAATTCGGGACCGGGGCCAAGCGTGAAATGCTAGTAGAATTTTTGGCTTGGCTCGCTAGTACAAATAGCAAAACGAATTATGGGCGAATTTCCTCATAATCTGTTTTGGTTTTGGGAAACAGACCTCAAACAATCACTAATCTGAGAAAATCAAACTAAATATTCGTGTTATAGTCTACCACCGGCAACACAGTAGACAGAGTACTAGTTCACGTTTCGCTTCGGCATGCGTACGTTTCACATCCTGATCGAGCTCTGTTGATCCATACAGCACACACGCACATGTACACGTTTCCAATCGATTCCCAGTTCAATTGGATCACTTGACGGCATCATTGGCGAAGTCCTCGTCGTTCACCGACGAGTAGAATGAGTGGTCCTCGTTGGCGTGCTCCTTGGCCTTGAGCTCTTCGATCCTGTCGATGGCGTCCTTGAGCTCCCATCGGCTGTCCACGTTGACCTCGCAGCACGCCATGCCGATCTTCATCAGCTTCACCATCTCCTCCTTGTTCTCGTCCTCGCTCCTCAGGTCCGCGTCCACTACGGCGTCCACCCACTCGCCCTCCGGCGTTGCGCTCAGGGCGCTCAAGACGTCGTTGCTGCCGCCCGCCGCCGCAGTCGGCGCCGGCTGCTCGACCGCCGGCTTGGGCGGCGCGTCGTAGGACGCCGGCCGGCCGGTGAGGATCTCGAGGATGAGGAGGCCGAGGCACCAGACGTCGCTCTTCTTGGAGGAGCGGCCGAACTGCTTGCGCTCGGGGGCCTTGAACGCCACCATGAGCTGCGCGGCGTGCGACTGGTTCATCACCGGCACCAGCGCGTAGTCGGTGAGCAGCGGCTCGAAGCGCTCGTCGAGCAGGATGTTGGAGGACTTGAGGTGGCCGTGCGGCACCGTGAGCATGCACAGCTCGTCGTACAGGTAGCTCAGCGCGCGCGCCACGCCCTTGACGATCTTGAGCCGCGCCGCCCAGTGCACCACCGCCGTCTTCAGCCCGCGGCTTTCGCCTGCATGCACGCGAATGAATAAGAGCAAATTAATGTAGGCGAATGGATCATGACGGATCGATTGCGAGATGGTTATATATAGGCGATCGATCTCTCACCGTGGAGGAGGTTGGCCAAGCTCCGGTTGGGGACGTACTCGTGGATGAGCAGCTTCTCCTCCTTTCGGTAGTAGTACGCGACGAGCGGGAGGAGGTTGGGGTGGCTGAGCCGGCCGAGGCGGCGCATGTGCTCCTCGAAGTCCTCCCTCCCCACCCGGTTCATCTCCTTGAACCGCTTCACCACGACGGAGTGCCCGCTCGTGAGCGTGGCGCGGTAGCACACGCCCAGGTTGGCGGCGCCGAGCACCTCCGCCGTCGCCTTGAGCAGGTCCTGCAGCTCGAAGAAGCGGCCGCGCCCGTCGTCGCGCACGTACGTCAGCCGACCCTGCTCCACCGCCTTCCGCGCCGTGCCGCCGCCCGCGCGGCTGCTGCTGCTGCGCTCCTCCTCGCCGCCGGCGCCGGAGCCGCTGCCGCGCGGCGCGACTTGCGGCGCCGGGCCGCTGCCGGCGTTGCTCGACGCCGGCGGCGACGGGTGCGGCTCTACCTTGGCCGCCGACGTCGACGCCGCTGGGCCGAAGTTTTTGGTGCTGTTCTCGCGCCGCCTCTGCAGCGCCACGAACGCGATGGCCACGACCGCCAGCGTGCCGAGGAACGCGCCGAGGACGCCGGGCGCCGTCTTGCGCTCGGTGGGCGCCTCGGCAGGCGTTTCCGCTATGTCGTCGGACGACTCATCGTCCGTGGCGCCGGGTGCGGGCGGCGACGGCGGTGTCGCTGCTTTGTCCGAAGTTCGCGGCGGCGCCTCCTTTGGGGGTGGCTCGCATTGGGCGTCAAGTGGTGTGCCGCAGAGCTTTTTGTTGCCTGCACCGCCGCGCAGCACAAGGCCATCGTATAAAAACCACACGAGCAACATTATGGTTGTACTCCTAGTACAAATATGAGTAACTTTCTCACCGGCAAACATGGCGCGATCGATGGATTTGAGGCTCGCCGGGATCTCCCCCTCGAGCTCATTGTTCGCGAGGTTGACTTCCTTCAACTCCTTCTGCGGCAGGTCAGGGATCTTGCCCTGGAACTTGTTGTCGTTGAGCTGGAGCTCGAGGAGCTTCGGCGCGTCGGCGAGCGACGCCGGGATGGGGCCGGAGAAGCCGTTCTTGGAGAGGACCACCTTCTTCAGCGACCCCATCCCGGCGAACGCGTCAGCGGGGATCGTGCCGGAGAACTTGTTCCCGGACAGGAAGATGGCCCGGAGCCCGCCGAGCTCCTTCACGTCGGGCATCGCGCCGTCGAACTCGTTGTCATTGAAGCTCAGTGTGCGGAGGCCGCGTACGCTCTTGAGCGGGCGCAGGTCGAGCTTGCCGGAGAGCCCCATCTTCTCGAGCTGCAGGCCGTGCACGCCGTCCTTGTTGCACAGGACGCCCGCCCAGTCGCAGGGGCTGGTGCCGGCGGCCCAGCTTCCGAGCGCGCCGCCGTCGTCCTTGATGCCGGACTTGAGCTGGAGGAGCGCGTCAGCCGTGGGCGCGAGGGAGGCCGGGAGCGGCCGCGCGGCGTCAGCGGCGAGCAGCAAGACCGCCGCCAGCTGCAGGAGGAGGAGGAGGAGGTGCGCGAGCGATGATGGTGGCACTGCGGCCATGTCTCGGGCAGCGCCGGGGAGCCAGCCCGCCGGCGCCAGAGCTTGACGACGGCGGGTGATGTGGCTGGCCGGCGGCAACCCTGCTGTTGTCGCGCGCGTGGTAGTGTGGCTGGCGCGAGGTTTTCCCGGGAGGGGAAAGCGGGAGGTCGATGCGAAGAGAGAGAGGCGGAGGAGGTGGGAGGAGCGAGAGGATTCAGGAGCCACCCGCGCGCGCACGCGAGGGTGGCGGGGGCGAGACGAGAGGGATGAGGCGTCGCGCGTGCCATGGGTGGGGGTGCGGCTGCTGCTGCTTCTTGGGATGGCCGAGAATAGTAGTGCCTGCATGGCACGCGCTGACGAGGTGGTCGTCGTTTCAACACCTCTCTGCTCTAAGCTTTACAAAACGCGGCAAAGCAAGATGGAGAGCCTGGCCTCCTGTGTCTCTTGTAAATTTTTTTAGAATATAATGTCTCGTGTAAATTCGTCCAATTTTTTTTCAGAAGTAAATTCATCCCTGGCCTCCTGTGTCTCGTGAAAATTCGTCCAATTTTTTTTCAGACGTAAATTCGTCCATTTTTTTCAGACGTAAATTCGTCCAATTCAGCAAGATTAAACTATAACTTTGTCAATTCTCATCAGTTAATCCATTTCAAAATGCAGGGCACGGTTTGACTCGACGCGATCCGTCCCAACATTCAATCTCTCTTAACATTTTTTATGTTCGTAAGATTAGCATCGTATAAAAACAATTTCAACCTAGTTAAACATTCATTTATTAATTTGACTCTAATTAAAAGTCAAAATATGGGGGCATGTGCCCCTGTATTCATAAAAATGACGCTTGATTAGGTTATCTTTTTCATGGAGCTTGCATGCCGAACTTGGCAATCTAACCATATTTGACCAAGAAAGATCAAGGCACTGTAAATTCGTTCTCCTTGTATAAATAAAATGTTAGTTAGTCTATTGCACATTTACACTATTAGTATTGGCAATATAACTATTATGCCTCCTATGTGCACAAATATAAATTTTTTTTAAAAAAATATCCTAAATCATCTTTTAAAGTTTATCAACAAATATGTGTGATTTATAAACTAAATATAGGTCTTTCATGCTACTTTCTTCTGATGGTATTGGTGAATCTATATATTCTTTATAAGTGCAACCAACTAAAAGTCATTCATTGCTATTTCTCTGCCCTCACATTGAGCCACATCACCTCAAAAATATTGTCCGTTTGATCTTTTCCTATTGCGATATCCTGTCCGTTGGCTCTACCTTGCATCCTACCATCAATATCATAATTTATATGTCAAGTTTTTATCCACTATAGGTTCCATGGTTAATTCTAATTTATAAATCCCATTTGCTCCTGTTAGTCGAGCCTTCAAAACTGCTGCAATTCCTTCACAAATGAAGCTGCCTGCTGACCCGGCTCCTTAGATGCCACATGCATGCAGAAACTGCCGCCATTACTAAAAAAATCAATACATTAATGTTTGTTCTTCCAATTCCTCTCCGATTCAATACTCTTGGGTTTGCCCTTAAAATGCGACGAGGTCACGACTAGCGCCCTTGCAGCAAAAGAATATGACCAGGGACGGCTTGCAAACAAGCAGGGATGCGGAATACAAGCTCAGTCTCATGAAGGCTCAAGGTTCATCGAATCGTCACCCATGGCGACCTTGCTGCCTGTTGGATGCCTACCTCAGGGCTCCACGGTGTCCTTCCAAGCCCCTACCTAGACTGACTTCCTTTGAATTTACTCCCTTCCAGATCAGGGAAGTATTCAACAAGTGATCCTTCCTCGATCTGTATTTGTAATATTTGATAGATCAATTCCCCACCGTTTTCTTTATCAACTTCAGTCCTTTTTTTTTTACCATTTTTGGTGCAATCTTACACACCTCTTCAATACCGATCTGTCACAGTAAGAATTCTTGGAACTGTATTGATGTTAAACAGCAGAGTTATCTTTCCATTTGGTTCTATTGATATTTGGCATTTCTTCGCATGTATTTTATTGTTGGCTATCCCAATTTTTTTGTGAGTTTTGTGTTCACTTTTATCATTCTTTGTCCACAACCAGTATAGTTTCGAAGGGGTTTTATTTTCATCTATCTTATTGAAACGGTACATATAACTCATAAGCGATAGTTCTTCCGAATAAATTTAGAGGTACATTGATCCCACTCCTTATTTGTGTGATTTGACGCTCATTAATAAGCTCACTTTTGATACTCCAATATTGTTACACCTTTATACCATTTTTTGCATCAAAGTGCAAAGGACAACACGCCTTCATATTCTATTTTTAATGTCACAATACTCCAACTTTTCTTTATCAATTCCTACCAATCTAATTATTTTTTAGTTTTCTCAATAATAATTCCCGCGGAAAGGCGCGGGGTATTCACCTAGTAATATAAAACAAGTGAGGGCATTTTGGACTACTTTTTTATAATGGCATTTGTGAGTGATTTTTAAAATATATGTAGTGCATTTTAGACCAGTTTTTAATAATGACGCTGGTAGATAATTTTCTTTTTCTTTTTTTCTCCGATTAAGGTGGTAATTTCTAGCCTCAAAGAGCAAACATGATGACTTTGTGTCTTGACCAAATATTAAGCTAATAGATATACATGAGTTCAATGATACTAAATTGAGACCCTATACTTACAAATGATTAGGCTAATTGTTGATTGACTATTAGAATGCTTATCTTGGTATGCTTTAGCGTCTTACATTTGAAGAGGAGGGAGCAGTAGTTACTACATAAGGGAGGGTGGCTCCATATACCTGCGTGCCGACTGAGTTTGCAGTTCAATCATCATAATGGTTGAAATATACTATTTGCACAAATACGTGCAATTGCAATCAGAAGAAGTACCAAACGGACAAGGGATCTGTTTTAGGAAGAAAATTATCTAAAGGTTGAACGCATTTTGGGATCGACATAACCATACACCAGGCAGAAATGAATCTACCATCTACTGTTAGTGGTAGTGGGCACCAGAACTTTAGGAACAAATTCGTTCAGGCTTAAGAGAGGACCACAACTTTGCTCAGGATCCAGAGCACTAGAGTCATCTCGAAGACGAAGATGGTGTGGAGGAGTCCCCTGTCGAGCGTGAAGCCGAACAGGGTGATCCCGCCGCCGTTGTGGCACAGGTACGTCACTGGCGAGCACAACAATTCCAAAATTAAACTTCAGTTGTTAATAGTGGCACAGCAAATGGGCAAAATCACTTGTCAGTTGCGTTGGTTAAGTACCGAGTGCTTGTCTGCTCTGGTACGAGCACTCTGCTCCATGCTCATCTTGGAGCGACGCGGCGCGGCCGTCGACGATCCGTAGACGTGGTCGCTGTCGCTCGCCGACGTGCTTGCCGGCGACGGCTTGGCATGGTACACGCACACCATGTTCATGTGCCACTGGCTGGCGATGGACACGATCCTCTGCGCCCTGTGCGTGATCCTGGCCGCGCCGAACAGGCACATGAAGAAGCCGCTCAGCTGCACCGCCGAACCAACCTGCACAACACGAGACGAGCTCGGGTCAGGGGCGGCGCGTGCGTACGTACGCACGTCGAGTCACGGGCTCGAGCAGACAGTGTACCAAGAGATCGCCGGTGTTGGAGAAGCTCTTGGCGTTCCTGGAAGAGAGCGCGACGAGGAGCGCGCCGAGCTGGCTGACGGTGATTGTGACGAGGCAGCAGATGATGAAGGCCCTGTACCGGTGGCTGGTGGCCAGCAGCTGCGTGCGGATGCGGCGGTGCTCGGCGTAGATCTCGTCCGCGGCGGCGCGCGCCTCGACGTCGAACATGTGGTAGATCCCCTCGAAGCGCAGGATCTGGAGCTCGCAGGTGAGGCGGAACAGCACGCACACCAGCAGGAACACCCCCGTGCGGTACACCCACGACGCGAGCGTCGCCACCAGCGCCACCGCGCGCCACGGCACCGTCGGCAGAGGCAGAGGCAGCGCCGGCGCCGGTGGCGGCTCGACGCGGACCGTGCAGAAGAAGAGCACGGCCTTGTGCGCGGCCTCGGCGCAGAGGGACGGGAGCAGGAGCGCGGCGAGCAGGCGGAACGCGCGGTCAAGCTCCCGCGAGTAGCCGCGGCGGACGTAGGCGGTGTCGTCGCGGAGGCCGCCGTCGAGGAACAGCAGCTGCCGGAGCCCACCGCAGCGGCGGAAGAAGGCGGCCAGCGTGAGGAACGAGATGGCGGCGAGCCCCGTGGCGGGAAGCTGCGCCACGCGGTTGAAGGTGATGGCGGACGCCGAGGCCGGGGAGAGCGAGGCGTCGGCGCGGAGGGAGAGCGAGACGGCGGCGGGGACGAGGAGCGCCAGCGCCAGGAACGCCGCGTACGAGGCGGAGCGCGACGCGCGGGTGGAGTGGTCCAGCGCGCACCACTGCAGGAACACGCGGAAGTTGCGCAGCTCGTCGTGGATCACCGACTTGCACCGCGCGTACGCCGGGTTCAGGAGCAGCGGCCGCTGCGGCGACGGCGCCGCCAGCAGCGGGGACGCTGCCGCCGCGTCCTCTTCCGACGAGAAGCTCTGCTCCTCCTCCTCTGAGTCCCCCATGGCGTTGTGCACAGCGCACGTACGTTGTGCTAGCACCTTCTATACTGTCGTGGGCTGGTCAGAGAGAAGCTCGCCGACGAGCTGGGTGCCGATTATATAGTCGAAACATGTGGTGAGCGAAGAGGGTGTGGGCGTGGGCTGTGGAGCAGTGGAGGAAGAGAAGCGCGGGAAAAAGGAGAGGCGGGAGAAGGGAAGCTCGTGACCGTTCACGAGGGCGGCGACCGGCGAGTGCGGCCCAAGGCTTGCTGCTGTGCCTGTGTATGTGTTGAAGCGGCCAAGTGTTCAGTGTTCTTGGGGTTTGCATGAGTGAAAGGAATTGATCCCGATCGGAACTAGCACGGCCCTCAAATTTTTGCCTCGATCGAAGCATGCCTTTACTTTTGTCAAAGTCTGTCAACTTGTGAAGGCCGCCGTTTCCCGTGTTTCAACCTGAATTCGTAAAGCTGAGATGCATACTGTATCTAACACAAACCTCAAATGTAATTTTTATAGCAAAAAAAAAGTATCTGGAAATGATAGAAAACATCAGATGTTTATGTTTCATCATGTCCGTGCACATTCATCCCTACTACGAGTTTTTTCCCCCCTTTTCAGATGGAGTTTTGTTCGTATTGGCACAGGCGTGCAGCCTTTCTTGTTGAGACAAATGCCGTCCCTAAAAAAAAAAAAGCAAATTTGTGCCGAACTGCCGATGGGCCGTAACGTTTTTGCCACGTCAGATGAAATGACCCACCGAAAGATGGGCCCAAGTACAATGCACCCCGTCCCCGGCCCGAACGGCGCCGCAATCCGCCCACGTCTCGTGTCGTCGCCCCGAGTCAGCGGCCCCATCCGAGAGCCAGAATCGAAAGTTCTGGAGAAAGCAAAGCGAAGGGCCGAAGGCGACGCAAAACCCTAGCGCCCCTGCCTCCGCCGGAGAAATTCCCCACCTCCGTTCACCGCGCCCGTCAACGCCGGCGCTCCGCCTCGCCGATCCAGGGCCGCCCGGGCTTCTTGCCAGTTTCCGCCACCAGACATGTCTTCTCAGGTACGGCCGCCCCCCCTCCTCCGCGCTCTGCTTTCCTCGTCTCCGCAAATCGATTGGGGGTTGAGTCGTTGTCGAGATCGAACCCTCGGGTTGCTTGGCTGAATGCCTACTCCTGTGCTGTGCTCGTCGATCCCTCTCTGGATCCCAAATGCCCGCGAATTCTCACAATTTCTCGTGTCTGGATTTGCAGGTTGACAACCGCAGCCAATCCGCCGGGAAGCGCGCGCGCACCGACGGTATGTTACTCCGGCCCCCACCGCCAATCCGTTCCCGCATCTTCTATCTAAAGCTGCATCTGAGTGGATTTGCCTTCCTGTGGGACGAACGACCGGGCCGCAGGCAGTAGGCGTGAGGACGACTGGGTCTGCCCCAGCTGCAATAACGTCAACTTTGCCTTCCGCACCACCTGCAACATGCGGAACTGTAACCAGTCCAGGCCTGCAGAACGCACGGTATGTTCTGAATGCTGCTTATTGTTGTTGGGTGCTCAGAGCGTGCCTGGCTAGTTCCACTTGTTGCTTGCATTTTGTATTAACCCAGGTGTGCTGTTGCTTGCCGTACAGAAGCCTATGCAGACGCCGCCCCACTACGCCCCATCAGGGGGATACATGGGCCCAGGGACGCCGCCGTCGATGTACCTTAGTGGGGGTGCTCCCCCGTATGGCTCCCCCCTTTTTAACGGGCCTGCAATGCATAGATACGGTATTGCCCAGTTCCCTGGGGGTTCGGCTTACCCGTATGGCTACGGTGGACGCATGCCGATGGGTAGTCCCTATGGGCCGATGCATATGACAGGGCCACCTCCGTATACTGGTGGCTCTATGATGGGAGCAGGTCAGACTATGATACGTGTATCGTATTTTTGATATGCTTGCTGTCTTTTTTAATCTAGGTATGCGATACCAGATGCAGAGTATGATGCTACCAATGCATTTGTTTATAAAATCATAGTGTATAAACAATTGGGTACTATACTAAATATAAGCACAGGGTTTTCCTTTCTGTAGATTTTCATTTACCAGAGTTGCTAGATATACAATGCCTTTGGGTACTATTATGTTCTGCAACACCTTTTCTATGACATATTGATTGGGATCAGCCACCCATGTTGTGAATCCGATGTACCTATGAGAATAGAGGCCTCTAATTTTCAAATGTCCTTGGTGTATATTTGTTTTCGTCACCTGACTTGTCTATTTGGTGTCCCATAAATAGGTGGAATGTATGGAATGCCAATGGACAGATATGGCCTGGCCATACCTGCTGGTCCCGGTGCAATGGTAAGCTATTTTGTACTAAGATTACTCTCCTGTTAATGTCTCATTTTAATTCAAGTCATTACTGTTGCCGTAAGCCTGTATGTGATGTCTACTTAGGTTGCGATTACTTTGCATTCTTGTTTCACTTGTTTTGCTTTTGTTGTGTCACATGTGACGCATCATACTGAGAACTGTTGTGATTCTCATTTATACTATTTATTGATCTTGAAAGGGCACAAGGGCTGGCTCATATTCTGAGGAAGGTTCCCAGAAGAAGCCTGCAGGTATGCTGGTGCAATTGGAGTTATATTAAATTAAATCAATTTGATTAGCCCTTGATTTATAGATGCTAATTCTATTTGAACTCTCTGTAGGAGCTGGGCGTGATAATGATTGGGAGTGTCCCAATTGCCAGAACATCAACTTTGCCTTTCGCACAGTCTGTAATATGAGAAAGTGCAACACACCAAGACCTGAAAACCAGGTTGGAGACTGTTCTGTCGTCTTGTCCTGAGTATTTAACTACTTTCATGTGTTTGAAACTAAGATGCTTCAGTCCTCTCACTATTATTGTGCATAACTACTTTCATGTATTTGACATTAAGATGATTCTGTCCTCTTACTAACGTTGATATTAGTGTTTCATTATAAATTGCGTACTTTCAGCACTATAACTTCATAATTGCGCAAGTTACTTGTAGCAAAAGTTTACTGATGTGTATAGACTGCACATGTCGTGTTGTATGCTACTGTCCTGAACAATTTAGTGGAACTATGTTTTCTTAATTGGAGTTCTTAAGTACCCATTAATGCATCTATGTTCTTGATTGCTCGTTCATTTATTGGGCAGCAGTTCATTTGAACTTGAGTTGATTTCCATTTCTATATAATAAGTCCAAATTGCCCCAAAACTGAGTGTATTACATGTCCATTGCAAAATAAGTTTTATTTATATTCTCTTGGTTCGGTGATCCAAAAGTAGCTCAACTGTTTGTCATTGTTTAGTTGCCGCTGTTAGATGTTCAATTCTGTTGGTGCAGAATGTGATGTATCCATGTCATTATAAGCCCGATTGCTACTGAATTGTTATTAAACTGATGTTGTCTATTTGATGTATTAAAGCAGCCTGCTTTTATCAAAAACAGGATCTCAATGTTTCTAGTGCACTGGCTTCTGTGCGTATTTTATAAAATGAAACTTTTGCATTTCTGTACTGATCGCTTGTGTATCGACATTTTTCCAGGGCTCCAAACCAGATGGCTCTAGAGGTTCAAGTAAGTTATAATGCCGTACATCCTTTGTGGTTCTTACCATCTTTTCTTTTTGTCTTAATTAATCTTGTATATTGAGATCATTTTGAAAGCCCTGTTATTAGCCACCCTAAGTTGCCGGCAGGCTTATGTGCTCTGATGGAGCTAGATGTTTATTGTGATGAGCATCTACATTTCAATGCTATTTGTCTTTTCGTTTGTTACTTTCATTGGTCTTGATATTATGGTCTCTCAACACTTAAAAAATGGTTTCGTTTCGTTTGAAGTTCTGCACATAACTTGTGTACTAGTTTATTTAATGTTGCTTATCATTATTCCATTAATTTCATTAAGTTTCACATTTAACCTCTCAATCACAGAACCAAAAATGCCTGAGGGTAGTTGGAAGTGCGAGCAGTGCAATAACATAAACTATCCTTTCCGGACAAAATGCAATCGTCCTCATTGTGGAGCAGAAAAATCATCGCAGACAAATAATGCAAATGATTCGGGTACAGATCAGGGCAATCAGGTCTGTGTTTCATATCTTGCAATACGTTAAGCATTTGCTATGCCTTTATTTCGAACACGAAGTTGCATGCTGTACTCTATATGATAGTTGTTTTTAACTAATTTCTTGCTTTCATGTTTTGCTTGCGCATAGCTTGATATATCACGTCCTTAATGTTACAGTGAGTTCTAGAACAGTTATGAGGTCAAGAAGGTCCAGCGTCATCGTCAAGGTTCAGTCTGAATGTGTGGGGTCCATCTGTGTCAGTAGTCGCTGCTGTCGTTCAAGTTTCTTCCCTTGAGACCTTAGTTGAGTCGGCGTCCTAATGGTAAACTTTTTGAAGTTGGCAATGGAGTCTTGGCTTTCCCAGTCACTTCAGATTTTGGTCAAGAACATCCATTTGTTAATTTGTCATATCCTGTTGAACTTGTTTACTTGTCGTTGTTGGCACTAAGGGGAAATTGTCATCTGTTATGTGAATATCTCGCTGGATGTCTGTCATAGATTGCCATTCGTCTGCTATGAAGTAGAACTGCTGTTTTTCCTGTGGTCTTGGTTTTGTCAAGGCTGTGTTCTGGTCTCTGTTTTCTTTTTTGAGATTGATTTGGTATTTTTAAAGGCGTTACCTGGATTCTTCTCTTATTTCTAATCCCAAAAACCCCTGTCCCTGTCAACTAGAAAGTGGTTGCTGATGAGGGTGCCTAACTCTTTTTAAAGGGGGTTCATATTTTTCTTTTCTTTTAAAAAGAAAGGGTTGTTAGCAACTTAAGTCCTGCTGGGTCTTTTTACCCCATTTTTTTCCTATACATTTTTTTATCTGCAGCGTTATGTACCAAAATATGTTCGGGGAGAGCATCCTTCCTTTGTAGGCTCCTCAATTGTCATTAGGTTTATTGCTGTATTAGTGTTTTCATTATCCTTAGTCTGTCCTAAACTTAACTTGAACATGGTTGTGCCCATAAATTACCTCACCATGGATGGAAACAAAGTTACATGTTGGTAAAATTTTCTGGTGCTGGTAATTAGGACTCTGCACAGCTGCCTGACCAATCGTTTGATTCATATATATAAAGCTAGGCTGCTATCCGCATAGGAACGTTCATTTCAAGTGCTTTTTCTAAGCTCTTGATATGCCATATGTTGGATGTTTTTTCCTCATAAAAGTTTAAGAGTTCTCTTTAGTTATTGTGTGCCTTTGGGTGATTTGTAAATAACATGTTGGGTTTTATGAAATTTTGATATGTGCTCTTCACTGGACCTTGGTGTGTTCAAGTTTCGTCATTATTATGTGTTTGGTTCAACGAGAGGCTCCATGGTGAAAGTCCATGTGCATCACATTGTGAAGTGGTAGACTCGTCACCCTGCATGCTTGGTTTGCTTGTGACTGCTTTACTGACTGGATGCCATTGAAATTAGTTTTTGTCATGTAATATTACGAAGCTATTATCCGAGCTGCAACTTCCGCATGAATTTCAAGTCAACGATGAGCAGACACAGATGGATCTTTCTGGTGATGCTGCTGGAGTACCAACAAGTTCTCACTCATTGCGAATGGCAGCACTCAGTGAGTTACAGAACAATCTTATAAACTGATGTGCTACTATTCATCTGGAAAAGGAAGAGAGTTTTATTTGTGTAGCGAGCAGCTGACAGCATTGGCAGGAAATTGGGAATGACAAAACTTGTGATTGTCAGGGGTTTGCCCCTGTATTGTAAGAGTGTAAAGCAGTTTGTCATTGGGAGTGTTGTGTTTCCTTTGCTTTTTATGAGTTGTGCCTTACAGTCGGGTTGTTTCTTTTCCTTGCTCTATTCTTCCATATTATTGTCACATACATTCGTTTCTCGCTTCTAAATTGGAAGCTTGTTAAGGCGTGTGTCCTAGGCTGCCAAGAGAAGTGGGTTGTTGTGCATATTATTTGTGGCATCGTTTTTTCCTTCGCTAGTTGAATGAACGCTGTGTGATCATTTAGTCGTGCGGGAAAAGTTCATGTGTTACCACCTCTAGGTGTTACCGCGTTACCTATTGAAATAGCATCTTCTATAATGCTTAAAATTCCAACTAAAGTATGGATGTTGGGATCATGTTATTTACCATCATGTCAAAATGGATATGCAATGGAAACGTGTACAAGATGCAGAAATGAGTCCACGAATAGTGCCGGTTGTAACTATTCATCGTGAAACCCGCACTATGTTACTATTCACAAGGTTGATTTTTTTTGTTTCTTACACATTTCAGTTGTATTTCAAATTTTGCTGGTAATAGATTTGGATGCTTTGTTCATTCATATTTTTGTTTGAATTTCATATGCACATGTTTCGGTCGAGCACCCCTAGTAAAATGCAACAAGCAACAAACACCATAAAACTCAAACGAGTGAACTGCATGTGGCATGTTTAGATTACCGCCACCGCGTGCCACTCCACACAGGCGGCCACAGGAAAAAGAATGATGCTTGGTTTCAGCCCAGCGCCGCTTAAGAAAAGGCTAATGTTCCAGCCCAGAGTAGCGGCGGCCACACATTTTTCAGTTGATTTACGGACGTGTGGCGGTCATGAGTGTGGTGCAGGAAATCGACGCCACACCTTGCGGCGAATCCAATTGTGATTTGGTCATGTGTGGCGTCCATCGGGAATGTTACTGACAAAAACACTAGTATTTTCAAAAACATGAACATTCCTGATCTCTATATCAGTGCACATATCGTTTTTTTTTTTGAGACCATCAGTGCACATATCGTTGCTGACAGCAAAACAAAATCCTGGCCTTCCTCGGTCCTCATTGATTGGTTTTCATATTAAAAAAGGAGGATTCACATAGATTCCTTATACTTTAATATTTCAAAATGAAGATTATTGAGATGACTCCTTTTTCTCCTCTCTTCATGTGTTTTTCTGCATCTCCATTTCTTAACCATAAGTTGCAACTTGCAACCAACTTTAGAGCATAGACCAGAATGACTTGTTTTTAATTATTAACTTGACACATTGCCAATACGTATAAAAAAATCTCATATGAAAAAAATTAATATAGCAAAAACTGTATACTCCAATTTGTTTAAAATTAGTTCTACAATGGCGCGGTATCCAATTTGTTTTTTCCCTCCTGATACCAGATACACGGAACCAATATGTTCATCAAGTTCTTTTATGTGAAGGGATTTGTTGGTCAAGGTTAACTTAACTCTAATCCGAATATATTTCTTCCGTTTAAAATCCCACTCCCCCGCTCCACCTCCACTTCCTCTCACACCACCGCTTCCTCCACTTCACTTCATCGCACGCTTGTGTGTTTCTTACACCTGCAGCCGCGGCCCAAGTTGATCGTGGGAAAAAAACCAGAGCTGCGGGCATGGAGAGATTTCGGTAGACAAGATTAATATCAGTACCATTGTCAATGACTTTGCATCCAAAAATATCAGAAGAAATTAAATTGCGTTCAAAAGGAGGCGGGGCACGCCTACGACCGACACCGCTGTCTTCTGCTTCTACGGCGACCACATTCTCAAGGCGCGCAAGATCAACTTCCCCGCCGCGCCGTGCCCTGTCATCCTCGAGGACGTGCGTGTCGGGCTCACCGTTGCAAACATCAAGGCCATCTCGGAGGAGCATGCCCGCAGACTTTTCGACTACGCTCCGCCGCCACCGGAGCTCCCTGCAGCCGCGCCTCTGATGGTGGAGGCGGCGGCGCCGGGGGTTGGTGCTTCTGTCGATGGCGGAGGTGCGACTCCTGCTACCGACGACGGTGGCAACATGATGATGGACATGGGCGAGGACGTCATAGAGTATTGCGGAGTGTCTGCTGTCCATCAACACTGAAGAGTTGGAAGCGAAAGAATTCGAGTACTTATCGCTAGTCGATCCTGCCTGCTAGCTACAAATCCATCACCAGGCAGCAGCTAGTCTGTCTGGGTTTTGTAATACTATAGCCTGGCAGCCTGGCTAAACTCTATATAAGTGTATAATGGATGGAAGTATTATAAAAAATTCTTCGCAAAAAAAGTATTATAATAAATATAAATTTTCAATAGCACATGCCTATGATACCGCCATCTTTTGCTTCTACGGCATCCCAGTCTTTTGTTGACACTTAGGTAGTACCTGAGTTGATAGGAGTGAGCACTCATATGTGTATGTGAGTGTTTGTGTTTCACACACACACAAAATGCTTACATGCGTGTCCATTTGGTGCTCTCACATATAGACTCGTCTCTAGTATATATACGTGTCAACTCATCTCGCGCCATTAAAACCCCCTCTCCCCCGCTCCAGTTCGATAAGTATTATATTAATCTAAAATCTATATCTGAACCATATCCGTTTCTCAACCCCAAAAAAAAAAACACTTAAGTATCCGTGTGAACACGCATACTACAATCTAGAGATGGAGTGACGTGCGTGTGCACCGGCAAAACGATTTTTCTAATGAAAAAACTTTTTTGTGATTTAACCACCTGAAGGATTAACCTATACAGTGAGTGAGCTCACGTAGCCACGTATCAACTCCCCTGCCGCTTACAAACCCTTCCCCCTGGCACACCCCTCTTCACACCACATGTCCCCTCTTCCTCAACCTTGCTCTCTCTCGTGCGTACGTTTCTTGCAGGTTTGCAGGTATCGCCATCACCATGGTCGCGAGGCAGGGGAACACCAGATCCAGCAGGGGGAACTCATCAGGATCTGCCGCTGCTGCTGCGGTGCGAGGGCCCAGTTGCCAGCGAGAAAGCCTGGGAAAAAAAATTTGCACCAAGAAGCAAAGATTTGCAAAAAAAACTAAACAAATGTTTATCATATGTTGAATATCTAGTTTTTGTTGGAGTGTGTATGCCATTTTTGGTATGTTTGGGGTAAACGATGCATTAGCTAAAGTTTCCTTGCGTTTCTTGCAAGCCATTATAGAGATATCAATTGCCCGTGTGTGTTTTTTGCTAGGGCACACTCATGCAAATATATAGAATATTTTTTGTGCATCCGTAAGTAACTATTACAAGGAATTTTGGCAAATATAATTGTTGATCAACTTCGTAGTTTATAATAAAGCATTGAAAGACAAGTTCAAGGGGTGGATCCAGCTGAGATGCCCATATGTGGAGATTACTTCTTGGTTGGTCTAAAATCTAGAGGTTTCGGTAAATAAAAGTGCTACGCTCTATGTGTGTGAGCGGCACCCAACGGCGGAACCGGAGGGGGAGGGGGGGTGCCGAAATTCCTCATAGGACCCCTAACTTCCAAAATTCCTCGTAGGACCCCTCTTCACATGCCCTTTTTCAGCCTGAGTAGCAAGCCCAAACGCTGCAGCTATCCAATTCCAACAGCTTACGTAAATGATAGTTTGGGCGCCAACAAAAAAGAATGTGTACGCTCTTAGTGGCTTCGACTGGAAAGTGGCGCTGCGAAACAGGCGACGCGCCGCCGCCGCCTCGGGTGCTCCAGCGATTGAGATTGCGGCAGCGTGGAGAGGATGGACTACGGATCCGGACCGCCGCCGCTGGAGATGGAAAAGACTACATCCAAATCAACCATTGCTCTCTGTAAGGATCGTGTGATCGAGAGGGGAGATGGGGTGAATCGGTGCACTTTAGAATTGTTTTCTTCACTCAACCACCTATTCAACTCCTAACAAGTAGGCCTAATGACAATACAAAGCACACTAAGAAGAGTTCTTAACTTATGATGCAAGTGAATATAGATGACAAGAAACACAAGACACTAGCAAGGGGTAGGTTACTAGCTAGCTAGCTCAAGATATAAAGCGGAAACTACTAGCTAGTACAAGCAAAACCGAGACAAGGCAACTAAGATAACAATACACACTAAGTAGAGTCCTTAGAGCTACAAGATTGACTACAACAAGTAGCACACAAAAAAAGCAACCTAGCTATTCTAGTGAAGCTAGTAGGTACCAAGGCACACAAGCAAGATAGGCACAACTTAAATACTACAAGCAATCATAGATGACAAGATAAGTAAATGCAAGTAGTAAAGAAGAAGGGATAGAAAGTGCCCATGATGTTTTCCTGTGGTCTCGGAAGGATGACGCCTTCCCCTACTCCACCCTTAGGTCACTCCCGTCGAAGTCTCGACCTCGTCCCTCCGCTCGATGGCGATCCCTTCTAGAGCACACTTCACCCTCCGAGTGAAGTCGCGGGCACGTTCCGTCGGACTCTCTCTGGGTACTCTTCTGGAGGTAAGGCTCCGCACTAGATACGTGTCAAAGGAAGCTCCACTAGTGATGCTTCTTTCGCACGGAAAGCTCCAAGACCTTGTACAAACTTAGGCCGACTTCCACAATTTCCTTGGACAGCTCAACACCAACGCCTAACCGGTCTAAGCCTTGCGATAGACCAAGAGTAACAGCCTAGATGACTCTCTCAAGCTCACATAGAGATCAAAGTCAATTTATTACTCTCCCAAGCACTAGGAACACTCCAAATCCTTCACAAGTGATTTCACTTGGCTTCTTGGCAGCACCTCCCCTCTTTACTGGGTCCAAGAGCACCCCAAAGGGGCAAACAACCGGCTATATATAGGCCAGCAACCTCAAACTAGCCGTTGTCCTAAAGTGCCCAGTCTGCGTGGAGACCGTATCAAGGACCGTATGGTCCGGTCCTCATCTGACCGGACGGTCTGGTCTCTATTTGACTGGCGTCCAGGAAGTGCTTCTCTTCTGTCTTCTTCTTCTTAGAAGGGACCATACCGTCTGGTTCCTAGGACCGAAACATCTGGTCTCTATCTCTTTTCTGCCAACAGAAACTCCTCTTCTCTATTGCTTCTTTCCTGTAGGGACCGGACCGTCCTGTCTCTGACCGTACTGTACGATCCAGTGGTCCGGTCTCTATTTCTCCGGTAACCCAAGAAACACCTTCTCTGTGTAGAAACTCCACTGATGACCGTACCGTCTGATCTCAAAGACCATACCGTCCGGTCTTCTTCTTCCACTTCCAGAAACTTCAGCTTCTCTGTCTGGAATTTTCATTGGCACCGTACGGTCTGGTCTCTAGGACCGTACCGTCTGGTCTCTTCCTGATTCTGGAACTCGATCTTCTTCTTGATCCTTTCTTCCAAACTTGCTCTTCTTGGTTCCTTCACTCCTCTTTTGCCACCCTAGCTTCTGAGAGACTCACCATGCCTCCAATGATCTCTACAACTAGTGTGCACTAAGAGAAACACCTCAAACCCTCTTGATAGTTCGGTTTTCCTATAGACTCAAGTTAATATCTAACCAAGCAACACTCGCTTGGATCTAGCATGTCCTTAGCCTTGATCCATCCCTTCTCCGCGACTCCATTAAGTTCGTTCTTGTACTGATGAAGGCAACCAATCATCCTTGATATTAAGCTCATCGAGTGTTGGCGTACACTATCAACGAACGAAGCCCTATAAAATCTTGCAAGGAGTGTTAGTCACATTCATGGTTCTCATCCAATCACCAAAACATTCATACCTTAGGGTTTTCCTAACTCCAATGGTCATGAGGCTTACACTCCTAAAGAATCTCGAGGCCAGTCGCTACCAGTGGCGAGTCTAGCCAGGAGAGGTTGCATGGGCCGCGGCCCACCCCAGATCGAGCCCAACTTGCTATTTTAGCATTCTAGCACCTTAAACAATAGCTTTTTTTTTCTTTTCTTTTTTTTCCTTTCTCGGCCACCCCTCGTGAGCTCAATTAGATTTCCCTGCCCACCTTATGCTCCAATCCTAGACTCGTCACTGGTCACAACAATATAGTTATACAAGCGGTACGCACAAGAGACCGATAGGTATTAACCTATAATGTGCCATCTTAATCTCTGTCTGCGAGCATGCGTGGGAAGAAGTCAGGCATCAAGTTGCACATCATTAGCTAGCAAAACAATATATAGGTTGTCTAAAACAGTTCCATAAGTATGAGATTAATCTAAAATCTATAAATGGTTGTGAGTTTACGTTTTCATCATCTTTGGTAAAATCGAGCCACCGCGTAGACACTCATAACATGCTCTACCGTGCTGCGACGCATCGAGCCATGTCTGGTGGGATGAATTCCACGCGACAGATGCTGTGAACCGAATTCTGGCAGATAATTATCTGAACCATATCTGTTTCGCAACCAAAAAAAACACTTAAGTGTCCGTGTGAACACGCATACTACAATCTAGAGATAGCGTGACGTGTGAGTGTGCACCGGCAAACGATTTTTCTAATGATTATGTGATTTAACCACTCGGAAGGATTAACCTGTTACAGTGAGCTCACGTACGCAGCCACCCCTGCGCCGCTTACAAAACCCCCCCTCCCCGGCTCACCCCTCTTCACACTCACACCACATAGCGCCCTCTTCCTCTACCTTTGCTCTCTCTCGTGCCGTCGTGCGTGCGTTTCTTGCAGGTTTTCAGGTAACCATGGTCGCGAGGCAGGGAAACACCCGATCCGGCGGGGGGTACTCTGGATCTGCGGCTGCCGCCGCTGCTGCTGCTGTGTTGCGCGGGCCCAAGAACCTGGGGTGGATGGGCGCGCGGCCTCGGCTGGGCCGGTGGGCGTCGGAGCTCCGGCTCAAGTGCACGCGCGAGCGGCTGTGGATCGGCACGTTCGCGACCCCCGAGCAGGCGGCGCTCGCGTACGACGCCGCGATATACTGCATCTACGGCACGGACATCCCCAGGACGCGCAGGTTCAACTTCCCCAACATGCCGCGCCCAAACGTCTCCGACGAGGCGCGTGCTGCGGGCCTCACCAAAGCCAACATCAGGGCCATCGCCTACAACTACGTCCGCAGGTTCGCCATCTACGTCATGCCGTCGCCGCCGCCCGTGCTGCTGCTTGCTGCAGCCGCACCAGCACCGCCGCCTGCTCTGGTGGTGGAGCCTGCGGCGGCGGCGGTGGCGGTTGATGCTGCTGCTGCTGCTGTTGGTGGTGGTGGTCATGGCGCAGGTGCGGTGGCGCCTAGAGCTGGCCCTGGCAACATGAACTTCGAGACTGTTGAAGAATTATTCAACTCGTTCAGCCCTGAGGAGGTTGACGCCCTGATGGCCAGCATGAACATCATCTGACTACTCTGTGTTGCCAGGATTCGATCCAGAAGTAATCTTGGATTCAGGAAGGCTATATATAGTTTGGTTATAATCAAAATAAATCAGTGCCAGTAAGCACTAAGCAGTGTGTAAGTGTGTGTAAAGCGAGTAAGCGACATGTTCTCCCTGAGATGTGAACTGTCATATGTATCTGTGTGTAATCGACTGTGGTGTTCTGATGATATATCTGCATAAGAGTTATCAATTTCGTCAAGTATTCATTCTTTGGTGACGATTCGATGCCATTCTGTAGCCGCAAGTATGGAAGGAAGAATCGAAGATTGAAAATAGAAAAGGCGCGAAAATCGACCGATGGCGCGAAAATTTGATTTTTGAAATCCGAGAGTGTGACGGTAATTATAAAAGTCAAGCTATAATTTCCTAGAATTCGAACTTTGAGCAATATCGAGCATCATCTTATTCTAGGTTACTAGATACGAATTATGAGCACACGATTCGTGACAAATTATGAACAAGATTGGTGACAAAGCCTGTATGTATGGTAATAACCCATGTTCTCTCTTCTTCATCCACTCTTCTGCTCATCGTGGAGGAACATCGACCACCTCTTGTTCTCCACCCAAATCAGCCTAGGCCCCTCGACGGTTCGTCCAATGTAAATTCGTACTAGTTATCTGTAACCAGTAGGGTAAGCCAGTAAAATTATGTGGCTATCGTCAGGAATCGTGTCATTTATCATTTTCTACTATATAGATAGTGCGGATCATGCCCGATCCACTCTTTACTATACTTATCTTTTATTATTGAGCTTCTCTAAATACACGGTTAGATCTGACTATTTTTTCTTTCTGCTTCCGATTCATGTCAATCAAACTTCTAGAACTTTGACCATCAATATAAAGATAATTACATGTTTTTATCAGATGCATCATGGAAAAAAAAAGTCAGGCATCGTCCATTTTCCCAATGTAAATGATTTTGGTCAAACAATGCACATGCACCATGTAGGTTCCAATGAATTAATATGATAGTATCCCTCACGAAATACTAGCAACAACCAACAAACACAATAAACAAATGTATACATTTCAAAAAAAATAATAAACAAATATATACTCCAGCGTTTGCACGTAGCTAGGCGTAGGCATACGCATACGCATGAGTATGAGACATGAATGAACAATATCGGTGCAAACAAAAACAATAAAAAAAAGTATATGTTTCACAAAAAAAAACAAATGTATACTCCAGCGTTGGCACGTAGCTAGGCATACGCGTATGAGACATGAATGAGCAATATCGGTGCAAACAAAAACAATAAACAAATGTATACGTCTCACAAGAAAGTGTAAACAAATGTATACTCCAGCGTTTGCACGTAGCTAGGCGTACGCGTATGAGATGAATGAACAATATCCGTGCAAAGAAAAACGATATCCTGGTCTATCTTTATAGTATCAACTAAAACATGCGTGTGCACAGCGCTATCTCTCTCCATCCTATAGCTACGTGCAAATTTATTTTTGTCAAACATATACATCCTAGCGTTTGCACGTAGCTAGGCGTACGCGTATGACACATGAATGAACAATATCTGTGCAAACAAAACAATAAACAAATGTATACGTTTGACAAAAAAAAGAACAAAACAAATGTATACTCCAGCGTTTGCACGTGGCTAGGCGAACGCGTATGAGACATGAATGAAGCATATCGGTGCAAACAAAAACAATATCCTGCAGGTCTATCTTTATAGTATCAACTCAAACATGCGTGTGCACAGCGCGCTATCTCTCTCGATCCTAGTAGAGATAGAATGACGAACGTGCGCACCGACCAGCCCTTTTTTTATTCAGCACATGGTCGTCCATAGCAACTAATCAAATAAAAGGAAGAATCCATGCCGTTTTTCAATTACGTATTAATTTATTTATTAACTGCTAGTAGTACAAAATCAACCTGCCAACGTGCTTGCCTGCATGCACCCTGGCCTCCTCAGTCAACGCGTGCGTGCAGGATGCAGCTACGTGGCCTTTAAAACCCGCCGCCTCCGCAGTCCGCACCACCACCTCTCTTCCTCCACCTCGCTCGCTTCACTGCAGTTGCAAGTAGTGTAGTGTCGCGCATGGCGCCGCCGGTGGCTTTGACGAACAGGGAGAAGGCGCCCAAGAACCTGGGGCTGGTGGGCACGCGGCGCCGGCAATGGGGCCGGTGGGCGGCGGAGCTGCGCGTGCCGCGCACGCGGGAGCGGCTGTGGATCGGCACGTTCGCGACGCCCAAGGAGGCGGCGCACGCGTACGACGCGGCGCTCTTCTGCTTCTACGGCGCGCGCGTGCCCAAGGCGCGGAGGCTCAACTTCCCCGGCGCGCCGCGGCCCAACATCCCCGAGCACGCGCGCCTCCGCCTCACCGTCGCCAACATCAAGGCCATCGCCGAGAAGTACGCGCGCAGCCTCGCCGACTACGTCGTCCCGCCGCCGGTGGCCAACTTCCCCGCAGCCGCAGGCGCAGCAGTCGCCGCGCCTCTGATGGTGGAGACGGCGGCGGTTGGCGGCGCTGCTGCAGGTGCTCCGGCTGCTGCTGCTGCTACTGACCGCGGCGGCAGGAACGGCGTGGAGGATCTCGTGGCTGTTGCAGATTGGCTGCTCGCCTTCAACGCCAACGAGTTTGACCAAATGGTGGCGCACATTTGAACGTTGACTGAATAGCTTGACCTGCCAATAGACAAGAAGACTATAGTCAAAGTATTAAATCACTAGTATTTTGTTAGTGATTTTTACATGTATCAGAGACATGCTGTGAACTCTTTTATCTACATATGCCTCTGTGTAATCGATGGCAGGTTACTGATATTATATGAAAATCGCCAGTTCTAGCAACTATTACTTCGGTGGATTTTCTCTCGAACAATTATTACTTCGGTGATATATGATGATTCGATGTGATGTGATTCTGTGGCTGCAAACACGAAAGGAAGAATCGAAACAATCGATACAATGGCAGTCCCTTGCATTGCTGCAGCGTGTGGTGGAATGATTGCAATGCAGCAGGCAGTTCCAAATGGATGACGAATGTCCCCTACCAAAACGCAACAACCTACAAACACCGCAAACAGCATGAGTTACGCCATCCTCTTCTGGCGTCAACTCGCGCGTCGTCTCGTCTGGCGTATGTACGTACGTGCACACTCAGAAGTCTCGAGCAAGAGTCAACTGCATGAATCACGTCATCGATCGTCTGGCGTCCCGGCCACGCCGCGGACAAGAGGATCGCGACGCGCGCGGCGGCCAACGAACTCGGCATGCGCGGCCCGCGACACGTACGTACGTACGCACCCGCCTCGCTCGATCGGCGCGCCCCGCTCGTCTCCGTCCGCCGCGTCGGGGCGTGCCTGCCTGCGTCACGGATTCTAGGCTGTAGGCTCGGCCTGCATGCACGCGAACCCCCGTATGAAGACATTAGACAAAACTTTGTTTCAATCGTCAAAAATAATAATAAAATTCTTATCATCTAACACCTAGATCGAGTTACACGTATACTTAGCTTTGAGTGTGCCATAAGCTGCATATATAAAACAAAAGCTGTAGCAAGAGTACTGCACACGAAAATGGTTTCTACAAATGTTTAGGCTACCGCTTTCATTTGGTCGATTTTATTTGTTTATTTGTTTTCTTTTGGTGTATGCGGAATTCCAGCACCTACTACAATCTTGTCTGCCTCTTTTGCGCCTGCTGCATGGTTGCGCTCGGATCCTGCCTAGCCTTTGATAAAGTATAAAGTCAATTAACATTTCTGGAAACAGCCTTTCAACATTCCGTTGTAGTCTAGTTGGTTAGGATACTCGGCTCTCACCCGAGAGACCCGGGTTCGAGTCCCGGCAACGGAATTTTTTTTAGTTTTTTTGGGGGTTTTTTTCTTCTGAATTTAGCTGTTCTTTCTAAAGGAACACGGTAGACACCTCAAAAGAAAGGGCAGAAATACAAATTTGTCTCCTGAACTTAGTCACCGATGGGTGATCCATTCACGCACCACATTGTACAAATCAATTTTGCCGTGCATTTTTTTTACATATCGCATAAAACCATTCCCACATGGATCTTCAGAACTCTGATTTTACAAAGCCATCCAACCAAAAATGGCCAGGTAAGATGTTTGTCTCGCTATCGTTAACTTTCAAGCTGATTCTCAACCCAGGAATTGTAGTCTCTTAGCAGCTGCTCCCCCAGCTTGGGAACAAGCCTGTCTAGCAGGCCTTGCATCAGCCTGCCGATCATTCAGCAAATGTCAGATCAAAGTATAAATTACTTTTTTCTATATATAGAAAAAGTTGTCCAATTTCACAGTATAGAAATAGCTAGCATAAATTTGATATTTTTTATGTGCTTAAGCATCTCGTAGGCAATCGTTTTCATTCTCTTCAAGCTAGCATGTTCTTTCATCAGTGTTTGTCTTTAGTAAATTCTTCAAAAACTCAAGAACGAAGAATGCAAAGGCCTACGTACAGGTTGCCAGGTTTCTCCACTGCAGACAATGGAAGTAAGCTGAATGGTTTAGTGTAGACCTGCAATCACCAGATGAACTTCATTGTACTTTGAGCTGCAGACAAGAAGGAAAACTAACAGGTGTAACTGTTCACCTAGATGCTAGGTATGTAATGTAGTGCTGAACTTGATGCATTATACATACCTCCAGAGTGACCTCCAAATCGACATCAATGTCTAAGCAGGGCTCCTCGCCATCGTCGCTCCATGTTATATGGTTCCTCATAAACGCTACGGCATTCAGTTAACTAAGAAATTCAGGTGATAGTGTACGAACACCTCGCAGACTAATATTATGGCCCAGTTGGAGGGAGAGAAAATGTTTGCGATGCAAACCATCTTCATAGAACTGTAAAATGTTCGATATGATTATATAAGAAGGCTATTGCACTGAATGAGAAGCATGCGCCAAATATACTGGCTATACCAAGTTTGGAACACAAACTGTTCAGCGGAAACAATTCAGTTCTGCTGAAGGCACAGTTGTACTAGAAAAGAACACAAATGCAATACGCCCTGTCCTCTACAGGCTTTTGAATTCGATATTTAACACACAGAGAAATGAAATCAGGACCTGAACTGAGCTCACCTGAAAAGAGATCATTCTGCTGCTCAACTGATTCTGAACCCTCGAACTGCAACCAAAGGGGAAACAAAACGAGCCCGAATCAGAATATGTTTGCATCTCAACAGATCAGAACACGCGAATCACGAGCTAGCGCACGTTCGTACTTACCCTGCACGACAGCATCTCGACGGTGCAGTCGGTGCCGGTCGGGGCGACGCGGAGGTCGAGCACCGGCGCGACCTCAAAGCCCAGCAGCCGGATGCGACGGAGCGTGCACGTGAACGTACCGGGACCGGACCCCGCCGGCGCGAAGCTCTCCAGCGCGCCGGTGTTCACGAGGGACTCCACGCCGGCGGGGTCCCGCAGGAACGCGCCGATGCCGTCGCCGGAGACACCGTCCGGCAGCCGAACGCTCTCACGCCGCCTCGCCGACAGCCGGGCGCGCCTTCTTGCTCGCTGGCCCGCCTCCTCATCGTCCTCGCCGCCGCCGTCTGCCTGGGCGTCGCTACTTGCCGCAGCAGCTGTCCATCTCCATGTCCGGCTGCTACGCCTCTTCTTGGCTGCGGCTGCGGCTGCGGCTGCTGCTGCTGCAACTCTTGCCCGCGCAGTGGGGACCGGCTGGTGCTTGGCTAGGAAGAAGGAAGGCTTGCTTGCCGCGAGCCTCATTCCATCGCCTACTTCTTGTCTGCTGCTGCTTCAGCTGCGCGCGGAGAAGCGAGGGAACCAACCAATGGAGCTTATCGTGTGTCTGCTGCTCTGCTTGCGCTGCCTTCCCCAGTTGACCCCGTGGCCCCGTCTCTACGCTTGGCAAAAGACGTGCGGTTCCTGGGCACTAGGGTGAGCCGGCGCGCTACGCCGCGCCCGGCTGAAAACGGCGTAAATACATAGAAGTCGGGCGACTATTCTGAAAGATTACCAAGACTCGTTCTCACTTGATAAAAATGTTTTTCCTAAAGCGTAAATATAGAAATTTACATCGAAGCAAAGGGACTTTTTACAAATCTCCAAAGAGCTCAAATGCGTGGACACCTCCCGTCCACATGTGCCCACCTCGTGCACTCCGCCACATCCCCCTTCTCTCTTTCATTTTCACTCGCTCTCTTCTTCACTGGGCCGCTTTCTTTTCTCTCCATCTCCGTTTCCTTCTCTGCAGCTCCATTGATAGCCATCTCCTATGCGCGCACTGCACGGCCACCTTGCCTAGCTCGCCGCTTCAGTTTCTCTTCTCTGGCCGCCTTGCGCAGCGAACCAGGTTTAGACACCGATGGCCTGTGCCCCCTCGCCACAAGCTGGAAGGGAGGAGTTGCTGGTCACGGGCCGGACGTCCGTCGGCTCCGGGCGCGGCCATCGTCGGCATTGGAACCAGGTGCGTGGTACGTCGTCTCTCTATCTCTCCTCGAGCGCTCCGCCACCGGACCGCGTGGCAACGTCCATTTGTTGTGTCGTGGCACCCCCCCCTGCCTCTTCTCACTCGCGTCGACGGCGAACGGCCCGGCTGGAAAACCAGGCCCGGACACCGGCCGTCGTTGCGTCGGCTCGGCGAGCACGGCCCAAGGTCAACGGAAGCCCACCCGTGCGGCCACGGCCGTCGCGGCCCACGGCTGGCCCGTCGGTGAGCACCGACGTACGGAGGAACGACGTGGCGGCCGGGGAAGGTGCCCACCTGCACGATCCCACACCCGTGTTGGGGCCCACGCCGGCCCGTTGGCGGCACCGACGTACGGACGTGATGTGGCGGCGGCGGAGGGTGGCCACGCCGTTCCAGAATCGACGCGGCTTCACGGTACGGCAGCACGTCGGCTGAATCGCTGGGAGAAGCGGAAAAGTTTCCGCTATCAGCTCTTTACTACTATACTACTACTATGCTTTGCTGTCTGCTGTCCCTGCTCGTGCTCCTGAATTCTGAATTTCTGATGCGAGTTAGAGTATTTCTGAACAGAACCCTGGTGTGTTTCCCCTAAATTCTGATGCGTCTGATTCTGAACCCATTCATGTTTCCTGATTATCCACTAATGATCTTTTCATAAGTGTCTGATTATAAACCCATTTATTCCATACGATTCACTAACGATCTTGATTTAGTCTCAGTAAGGTCATCTGGGACGCATATGTCCGTAGGAGTAACATTTATTTTCCTCCTGCAATCGGTGTTAAAATTGGTGATCTTGTTCTGTTGTTCATCTCTCTCCAGCATGGCGTGCAGCGTACCCAAACATTTCTGTTCTGTAGTAAGCTTTGTGCAGGAAGTTGATTTGAAGAGAATATCGATGATAACAAATAAAGTGATATATCTTCCAATTAGAATTACGCGGAAAGTTGTGCTGCATTTAGCAAATTTTTCAGTGGAACTCGTATGTTACATCACATCTGAGCCTCCACCCTTACAACATAATCTACACAAAAGTTCTAACTAAGCTGTTCTCCATGAGGCTCCGCTATTTACTAGCTTGATATATGTATCCCTGAAGTCGTCGAAAAATTTGGCCTGGTCCTCTGCATATATCTTGATCCAACTGCAGATGGAAGTACACAATATTAATAAGCTGATCAAAGCTTAATGTTTTCCTGGTCTTTATCATGCAAGCCACCTTACTTGGTTTGGTTTATTTATGCTAAATTATTACTAGCTCATAGGATAGCCGAAACTTATACCAACTGAAATCTAAGGTCAAAATTTATGCTAGCTGAGCCCTAAACAATGAGATGGCGTGTAGAAAAGATGGAAGTAGAACAAAAATAACCTCAAGCACTCATCATCTTCGGCGAGTGCCCAATCTGTGCGTAGCCCAACCATTCCTGCCATGCCAGCTTCACAAACGAACACGATGGTCAGCACAGTAACTTTGATAACCATAAACTTCAGATAAGTTGCTATGGACAAGTCATCTCAAGTTTTCCAAGGAAGATGGAAACAAATTATGTGTCAATTAAACACGGGTAATATATAGATATATGTATTAGACAAAGGCACCTACATGAAGATGTTTGGGGCTTCTCAAGGAGAACTTTGAAATATGTGTTATCAAAAATAATTGGGCTCCCGAATCCTTTGCCACCAATTGTGTGTGCTCCAGATAAAACGACCATCTCCTGTGTTCTGTTAAGTAACAAATATAACTTTAAACATGGGTCTCTTATAGAGCAACTGCTAGAACATTCAGGGAACAAACATAAAATCTGCTCATATACTGCCAAGTGTGAGGCAATGAGGTACACTGTTTTGAATTCCAGATGGAAAACCGAAAATCACAAATTATGTACAATTAAGAAAAGATAACTCACGAAAATCCTTTTCTGCTGAATGATGTTTTTAAGGCAGCTGCATCCAATGTTTCTTCAGGAAGTTTACCAGCTGGATCAGCAGTACTACAGAAACAAATGTGTTCATTCAGAAGACGATGGATGTATACATAGAAGGAAATACAATCTGGAAAACATTTCAAAATGATGTTGCACCTGGAATCTAGTCGTCCTAGCCTTACTGGAATTTCAGGTCCATCACAGAGGGCAACTGCCTCAGCACCAGCCACGGCAATCAAGTCTGCCCATGAAACTGACAGCAAGCATAGCTGTAAATATTGAGTCGAGAGATTACACCAATAAACTGCAAATGCTGTAAATTTAGATACCCTTTTGAACACTGTCAATTTCTTCCTTTGCCTTTCCTAATATCTGTTCAATTATGAATCAATAAAATAGACATCAGCCGAAAACATGATATTCTTCAATAAGGATATGCTTGTTGGAGACAGTTTCAGGATAAAGGGGAAAAAACCTTTATGGATCTATTTAGCCCAGTATTTTCAGGTCTGTCAACTTCATAAATTACAGATCCATTCATGCCACCTGAAACATAATGATATTAATAGTTTGCAAAAAAGTAAATATGCTTCTGGGTCGAACTAGTTCGGCAGTGTGATAATTGTGTGCACAGCAGTTTTTTGGCCATTGTTAGTTTATTTAGACAAACATGATTTTCAATCTCCTAAACCATACATTTCCAAAAGCGTATTCCCATTTTCATTTTCTAACATTTTGTTTAATACGCACCAGTCCTTGTTCTTAAGCCATTATTAAACTAAAGTTCCGCCCCTCACCTTTTCCCCCAAAGCAATTGCTAGTGTGAACTGCTACCCCGACTTTAGATCAGAGAGCTAACCTGATTTGTCACGAATGTCAAAAGTCCCTGCATCATGGAAAACCAAACGAAGCACGCCAGCAGCCTTGCCCTTGGTTAAAAATTTCCTTACACCATTTTGGATTATCGATCCATCATATGGCTCAGCCCTGCGAGATTAAAAACTATGAGAACACTGTTTTCTTTTCTAACTACAATTTTTTTCAAAACAAGAATCACCCAGAACTCCATTCAAAGGACGGAGGTTCACAAAGGACTGGGTTTATTACATACTTTTCATTATATTCCATATTTGCATAGTATTTACCATTTGAACTAAGGAAATCAACAGCTATGATAACTCGGTGATGAAATTTAAACAACAAGGTTAGTTGTGTATTTGCACTTACGCACTAGAGATATTAATATGAGGAAGCACGAAAGGGAGCAAAATGGCAGAAGCAAGGTCTCTCCTACTAAAACACCAGGAAGATCTAGGACCTGGACCATCACAAACGAAGAAAAATTAGCTGACCAGATTGATTATCATGTTGTGGATTCACACTACTGAACAAAAAACGATCCAGTATTCAGAAAAAGAACAGCATGCATTTATCGAAATGATCTGGCGCCAGAATACATGCTGTACTAACAGAAGCATAAAAACCCATCACATACGTGTACCTGAATGGACATCAACATTTTGCTGCTCAAAGATTTCTGAACATGCTGAATCAGCTGCACGGCTACGACCAGCTGCAGAAGTTGCTACCACCGTCTTACTAGCTCTTCTGCACCTGTATGATTCCACAGGTTAGTTGCCTTCCATGTACACATGACCACTTCATTTGCATCAGACAGTGAGAAATAATCCTAACATCACCTGCAGGCAAATCGACTGTAGCCGGAGTAGAAGCTGGAGGAGGAAGATGATGCAAGATAAGGGACACTGGCAAGCTCCATCCCCTCCAATCCTGTTTCCCTTTGTCTGAGTTTTCAGTCCACTGCTCTGAAATGAGATATGAAAAAGACACTCCGCACTAGTCAGCCTATCTGGACCTGGCTGATCACGTGTGGTTCCCAACTTACGGTCCCCACAGAACAACTTGGATAAGCTTTATTCCACATACATTTATCCTCCGTTTTTAGTCCTCCAGGGATATATGCCTCCGAAGACCCTTGCTTATCTCCCAAACACAAGCCCTATCTGCTCGTTTACTCTTACAAAACTAAATTGTGCCTCTCATAGTAATCTAAAATGCAAAATGACCCCAAACACACACCAACAATTGACAGATTTCATGAAATAAACCTATCCACCACCACAATTTTAAGCTGAACTAGAAAAATGCCAAGAAATCACGTTTGCACAGAACAAAAGAGGCACATGTTGCTCAAACAGTATTAATAAAAGCGCCAAAGAAGTAACAGCAATATGCATCAACCGACAGTAATATCATGATTTATAGTACAGTCGATACATGATCAGATCCATATTAATTCTCTGCTTCAATTAAGTATGGCACCATATTGTTTCACGGGCATGATTCGATAGATTGGGGCAGCCAGCAGCCCAAATTTACAGGGAAGCATCCATGGCTCTTTGAAACAGCTATCTTACGACTCAGGACTCTTTGATGATGGATTGAAAGCCACCTGTTGAGCGCAATCCAAATTATCTCCAGAATGTTCACGACCAACTCCCATCAAATCGAGATAATGTTGATAGTGGGATATGATGACATTCATATCATCAATGTACCCTTGACCACAGATGAGATCCCCATACAGGACATTCATGGTAGCGCCAAAGCCAGGATACCTCTGGGACAATGTGTCATTCTTGGTGGGTATCCAGTTACCAACAAACACATCATGGGCAGATGGCTGCTTCCTCTTCATTGGAGTCATCCACCTCCAAATAGCTGCTTCAAATGCTAGGGTGGCATTCTGCTCCAATAATTCTGGGTGGTTCAACAAATCCTGATTGATACCCTTTCCAATGATAGCGTAGTTGTGGTTCCTGAGGAACATCAACAAGCAGATCCCAAATAAAAAATTAGTCAATCGCTTAAGTTGTTAGCTCCTAATCAACAAAAATTGGGTAGGGAAATGTCAGACTGACCAATAAACAGGAAGAGCTCCTCGGCCGTAGTACTCAACTCCTTCAACGCAAGGGTACAATTCGTTGCTGTTGTCACAGTAGCTCTGGCTTGGGCTCATTTCATGGTTGTAACAAAGCCCCCAAGCCGTTTCACCACCAGGCGCCTCACTATATCCACCTGATAGATCACACCATTCCAGTACTTATCAGATGCTGCTTGGTACTATTAACTACAGGATCAGAAAAAAAATCAGTTTAATGTACAGAATATTTCTAGTCAGTTAGAAAAATAACCAAGCCTTAGCAAACTCGCTCCTACAGAAATCAAACCAGAGTCTACTGTGGTGTCATTTTACAAAGATTCAGAGTGCAGATATTAGTAAAGTTGTATGAAACCGTGTGTTCTGATTCACATCTCATTGCATTTAACGATTGGATATGACAAGAAAGAAAACCAAGAGTGTTTCAATTTCCTGTTTTTGTTAAGCCTGTAAAAGATATTCCGGTATTACCTCGAGAAAGCCCAAATACGTTCAGATCCTCAGTTCCATATCAGGCAAATGATCCCCTACCAGCAAACTACACTCCTACACTAAAATTTAGCAGTAGATCTACGTGTACAGGCCATGGCTAAACTGCATCGAACGAGAATTCGGCCCGTGTATACCCGATCTTCGCATTGATTAGAGCGAGAAGCAGGCGAAGGGGGGACTGGGGGAAGCGAAGCTTACAGGAGGTCTTGGCGCCGACGTGGCCGAGGAAGGCGGCGACCTCCTTCATGCCCATCTCCTTGCCCCCGGTCGTGCCGAATCCGCGGGGCTCGAAGAGCGCGGCGGCGGAGATGAAGGACTGGTAGTCCCAGAAGTCGGCGGCGTGGGCGAGTTGGGGATCGTTGCGGTGGGCGAAGAGCTCCTCGAACTGGTAGGCCTTGAAGTAGTCGCTGATGGTCTCATTGCAGCAGAATTTGCTGCCGCTGCACTCCCACCCCTTATCGCACACCTTCTCGTCGGCCTTCTCCTTCCTCCCAGCTGCCCCCGCCGCCGACACGGCCAGAAGAAGCAGCAATGCCGCCCAGTGGGTCTTCCTCATCGCCGGCTCAGGTCTGTATCACTCGAATCTCTGAGCGTGGGTAGCGGAACAATGTTCGAACACGGCGAGGCGAGGCGAGGCGGCAATGGAGCAGGGGAACGACAGAGACGGCGGCGTCGGTTGAGGAAGAAAGGAGGTTGGTTTTTTTAAAGATCACACAGTACAACTCAGACACTCACAAGGCACGCACACTCACCTCTATGAACACACGTACGCAACCCCACTCCTATAAGCATCTTCGAAGACTGAGCCGGTAAATCTAGAGATACGAAGTCACCACTGGCGCCTCGCTGTCGACAGGAGCGTCGCCTACCACTGAAAGCACAAATGCCGTTAAAACCTTGAAAATTCGCTCTCACGGGGAGTCGAACTCAGGATCTGAGAGAAAGGAGGTTGGTGGTCGTCGAAGGTGGAACGGGATCCTATGCAGGCCCTGCACATGTGCAATGTCACTGACAGGTGAGTTCACAGCTTATTGGGCCTCGTCGAATGCCGGGGGTGCCTGATGTAACAAATAATGAATTTGGATTGTAATGTAAAATTTGTATATGCATATCGAATACTACTACCTAAGAATAATTTCCATAGTGATGAATACCAAATGCCTAAGAAAAATCAAATATTTAATATATTTTGATCGAAGTTAGTAGGAAAAACCCAAACCTATTTTTTTTATTTTTTTAAATTCCAGCCTGGTTATTCGCTCCGCCGGGAAGTTGAACCCAGGTCTGCTAGATGCAAATGTTTGAATATATTGATGATAATCAAGATGGACTTTCTTTTGCAAATACCCACTTGCAATATACGTACCCAAAAACAATTATGTCAATCTTCCTCTTGCAGATGCCCCATTTGTTTTCATATTCCTTCTCCGATAATTTTAATAGGATATTGTGGCTCTTCTCTGGCCCTTAGTTTTGCCTCACACATTCCACTATAGCGTATACATCATGTAACCCTGATGTTACACAATTAAAATCTACCATGTATTATAAATAACATTCAAACTTAACCGCGACACGGTAATAATATAGAAAGAATTAGATTATGTAGGTTTCAACATCTATGTTATTAACATAACATCGAATTATTCAGAGCTGTACTGGAGAACATACGAGAGCTACATCTTTCGGTCAAAACTGTGAGAAGTGCATTGGGGAGACTGCTATAGATGGGTACACGAAAGTCCACATATCATGGATTTTTGCAATTTGTCCTTTTATGTTGGGTACATATTATTATTATTATTTTGAGGGAAAGGTACAGATTAGTGTAATGGCGGAATATAAAAAAAAAATGTAATGACGGAGTATGCGCTGTTTGTATTTGGACTACTGTCCACGGACGGGCCCAGTCCAACTTGGCTAACGGCTTGTGGGCGTGGTAATCCCGTAATTCAGCACCGAAAAAATTAGAAAAAACTTTAGTCGACGCGTTTGTGCGTGGCCGGAACTCAAAAGCCGCCTTCTCTCTCAGCGCCGGCGCCCCGCGGCCGCCTTCTCCGGCGCCTCCAGACCACCGGCGCATCCCATCAGCGCGCCACCAACCAGATACGCGGACAGATCCGCCTCAACCGGACCCCGAATCAGGGGTGCGGAAGCAGAGATCGACAGCGGCCATGGTGAAGGAGACGGGGTACTATGACGTTCTGGGCGTGAGCCCGTCCGCCACCGAGTCCGAGATCAAGAAGGCGTACTACATGAAGGTAGCAGTCGGGTCCTCAACCTCCTCCTACCTTCGCTTGTTCTGCTGCGAGCTTTTGATCTGATTACTCTCGCTCCTCCTCCTGTTGGTGGTGCAGGCGAGGCAGGTTCACCCGGATAAGAACCCGAATGATCCTCAAGCTGCGGAGAAGTTTCAGGTATATTTTTTGCCATTGCTGAGGTCATTGCATTACTGTTTTCAGCCCACAACTGCTACCACGAGCAACTGAAAAGGTGTAGGGTACAAACCTCGTTCGATCCGATTAGGTAAGTATTGGTTGATGCCAAATTGCAAAGAGTTATACTATGATAGCTGCCTTCTTTAAGCGGGTTTTATGAGGCAGTCGTATTACTTGCTATTTAAGGTCTGTTCACTTCAAGGATGCCTTATAAAAATTCTGAAAGGGTAATCCAACCACTATATTGCCGGAAATATGGTTAACCAAAATGTGGAGCTGTGGACTCTATATAGTAACTCAAACGATTGAATTAATTTGCATCGCATGCATATATATATATATATATATATATATATATATATATATATATATATATGATATGTTCTCCCAGCTGTCACACATTGGATTTTTCATATTCCCTGTACCCACCAAAATAAATGGTTGTTGGTTTGAGAGTGGAGACTCGTATACAACAACAACAAAGCCTTTTAATGCCAAGCAAGTTGGGGTTAAAGATGAAACCCACAAGAACCAATGAGGAAATCCAATAGAAAGTAAGATAAAGCAGAAAAAAAGTAAAAAGAAAGAAAAGTAATAGATAAAAGAGTTATAGCAAAAAGAAGGTCATATGAGGCCAATAACCAAAGTCACCATTCTGGCACGTGACTGCTAGTTCCCAAGCGCTCCTATCATTTTAAAAAATAAGATTGTATCATTTTAAAAATAAGGTGATCTGAGGCTAATGAACTGAGACTTGTATCATTTTTAAAATAAGATTTCTTTGGCACTTGTATGATTTTCAAAATAAGATGGAGTCTTGAGAATTTTTTCCACTTCATCTATCCTGAAATATGTGAGTTGAGTAACAACCACGCTTTGGATTCTTCAACGCCACTTATTGTTGTGGATCAACGCAATTGATATTAGTGTTCAACACTTCAATCTAATGAAACACCTAATCTACCACCCAACACCAAACCTGGCCATCTGCATTAGCACAATGTTTTTCATTCCTGCTAAAAAACCGCTGGCTTGTGGCCTGTAGGTTTATCAATTAATCAAACAGTGCTTGGGCAGTTTGGGTTGTTAAGTATTCCATCTGGCGAATCATAAGTTAGTGTTTTGCGATATATGAAGTCAAACAATTTGAATATTGGCTATTTTTATATGTGCATCTGCTAATGTTTTAGCTTGGACATATCATGATTATACATGCAGTTTCAAAAAAGTACTCCCTCCGTCCCACTATAGTTGGCATTGTAGCCCCCGGCACGGAGATTAAGGAGAAGAGGAATAAGGTAGGTGCGCAGAAAACGAGGAGGAGAGAGATAGAGATAGAGGTGTATTGGGAAGAGATAAAGGTGTTTCGGGAAGTGAGAATGCCAAGTATTTTGGGAAAACTTGACTTGGCTAGAATGCCAAGTATTTTGGGACGGAGGGAGTAGTTTCATATGATATTCCGGTCTACTAGTAGTATATATAAATATTCTGTTAGTAGACGACAACAACATTACAAGTTGGTAATCAAGGTTGTGTTCTGGATGTCATGCTGATGTCCAAACCTCCACTTAGTTTTTTTAGTTTTTTTTAGGGCGTATTGCTGTAGCAGTATCGTATGTGCACTTGTCTCTTTGGGATTCTGCTGGGTAATTATTCATCTCATAGATTCTAGTGCTCTTTAAAAGATCTGTATGATTGAAATATAATACCATATCATTAACGTTATGAGGAAGGATATGATGTTCATTACATAGTTTTACTTGTATATTTTTGTTTACTGATAGAATTCTCATATCAGGAACTAGGGGAAGCATACCAAGTGCTCAGTGACCCTACACAGCGCCAAGCTTATGACTCATATGGGAAATCTGGCATCTCAACGTATGTCCAATCACAAATTATTTTTGCTGTTGCTTGTGACGCGTGCTAGGCCCATTTGGACCACGGGAAGATTTTCCTATTCCCGTGGCAGTTAAGCTATTCCCTATTTCTCCAAACAAGCCCAAGGTCCTTTTGGCACCGCTTCCCCAGCGTCAGAATAAATGTTGGTTAGGCCATTGGGGCTTTAAGCTTTCTAGAGTTGTAGCTCATGGCAAGCATCATTAGTATCTTATTTGGAACTTTTGTAGAGGCAAATACTTATTCCCATCCAGAGATTCAATTTTGTGGGGATAACTGGTGACATGTTTTTTTGGTAACGCTTGATTTTCACATTCTATAGGGAAGGAATAATTGATCCAGCAGCAATTTTTGCGATGCTATTTGGTAGCGAGCTCTTTGAGGATTACATTGGCCAACTGGCAATGGCATCAATGGCTTCACTTGATAATTTTGGTGAAGATGATAATATTGACGCAAGAAAACTGCACGAGAAAATGCAGGTATGCTCCTTAGGAAAACTATTTTGTAAACTTATGAATCACTGATCAGTAATTTAGCATCGTAGCTATTGGCTTACCATGCTATCCATATTTTTGCATTTTATATTCCTGCCGCAATGTTCTGCTGAATGTCAAACTACAACTGCAGGCTGTTCAAAAGGAACGGGAAGATAAACTTGCTGAGAAATTGAAGAACTGGCTACATATTTATGTTCAAGGAAATAAGGAGGAATTCGTCCAGTTTGCTAAAGCTGAGGTGTCCAGACTTAGCAATGCAGGTTTTTGCCTAACCCCCTCCCTCCCTCAACTCTGGATATTTTTTTCCCCTTTGGTCCCGTGCTTAGAAGGGGAGGTCTGGTGCAGCAGTAAAGCTGTTGCCTTGTGAGAACTTGTGACCATGAGGTCACGGGTTCGAGTCCTGGATCAGCCTCTTGCAGAAATGTAGGGAAAGGCTGCGTACAAAAGACCCTTAGTGGTCGGACCCTTCCCCAGATTCCTATTGCCACAAGATCTTATCTTTGTTATGGTATTGAATGATCATATCCTTTTGTTTCAATGGTTCAATAGATAGATAGATATCTTGACACACATGCTGCATATCTTGACACACATGCTGCATATGGTACCACTCTTACATTCGTTTACTTTAGTTAAAGTATAAATGGATATCTGATTGCTTTTACCACCACTTTTTCTTGAGTTTGTTCGCATAAATGCTGCAGAAAAATACAACCACAAGAAGCTCGTTCAACTTTTTAAATGCTCCTGTAACTTTTAACTGAAAGTAAGGTTTGAAATTCAGTCTCTTGTAAAATGATGTACCTAATATGGAAGCTGCCTGATATGCCATACTTCCCTGCTCTTAAAGTTTATGTTAGTGTCATGGTACGATCAAAAGTATTTTTTGCCAAACTGGTTCTTTAGTAGGATTCTTATGTGTTTTTGTGTAGAGCTTTTTTTATATATTTTTCTTTGTGTTCTTTATTGGATAGGTATTTGAATTATGTTAAACTGAATTTCCCCCTATTTTGGTCCTCTTTTGCGTGTGTTGTAGCATATGGGGCTGTTATGTTGAACACTATTGGCTATGTATATTCAAGGCAAGCTGCAAAAGAACTTGGGAAGAAAGCGATATTTTTGGGGGTTCCATTTGTAGCTGAATGGTTTAGAGACAAAGGCCATTTTATCAAATCCCAAGTAACAGCAGCAGCAGGTAAATTATATCAATACTTCTTCACAGTTTTTTTCCCCTGGAGTCTTGCATGCATATAGTGCAGCATTCGGTACTTGTGTTGATGAGCTATGTTTATCATAAATTTTGCTATGTCATTATTTTGCAGGTGCAATAGCTCTCATGCAGCTGCAAGAGGACTTAAAGAAACATATGAGTGCCGAGGGCCAGTACACTGAAGAACTTGAAATATACATGCAGAACCACAAGCAAGTAATGGTTGATTCCCTGTGGAAGCTTAACGTTGCTGACATTGAAGCGACACTATCGCGCGTCTGCCAAATGGTTTATCCCAGCAACTGAATACTCAACTGTTTTCAATGACTTATGTGCGTTGTTTCTTACACTACTAATATGCAGGTGCTTCACGATGGTAGTGCCAAGAAGGAGGACTTGCGTGCTCGTGCTAAAGGCTTAAAAACTTTAGGAAAAATTTTCCAGGTATTGTTCACTAATATGTCCTGTTATAATTTTTGTAATGCTGTTGACATTTCTGTTATCTGAATTTTATTGTTGCTCCATGTAGCGGGTTAAGCTCAATCCTACTGAGGGGGAAACATCAGAAGTGAAAAATATAAATAGCATGGATGACAATGATGGTAGTTCCCCTGATTCATCACCAAAGAGGGAGTCTCAATTCACTCCTAATCCTCCCCATGCTCCGGTAACTACTCCTTGCTGTAATGACTGTTGGTTTGCCACTATGCATTATCTTGTCAACCAAGTGATTACTATCGGGAGGAACCTTTTATCTGACTCTTTCGTTCATGACACTTCAAATCACTTTCTTCATCTGTTTGCCAGAGCCCGTATGTGGAGGCCCCCCAGTTTAACGGAACCTACTGTTCGTTCAACTTCCCAATGCCTACAGCTCCACCCGGTGCGCAGAGGGATCCAATGCCATGACTCCAGATTAAGTCCGTGTGTACCATTGTTCCATGCGGCATTGCTAGCAATACTTAGATCATCTGCATGGTGCACCGTTTGTACTTGTAGTAGAGGAAACAGAGTCAGGTGTCCTTGGCACCCCATTTCATTTCTTTGGTCGTGTATGCTTGGACCTGTGATAGCAGTCGTGTGTTGTGTACAGGTTTGTTCACCAGCTGTTGAAGCTGCAGTAGATCAGCGTCTATGTACATGATATGGTGTCATTTTGTGGTCTGTTAATTCCATTTAGCATACTGTCATTATCCTGCATTCATGATGAAAAGGTTCTGGTGATCGTATTGCCTGTTTTTGTTGCCTCTGAGGTTGAACGGTATCACCAAAGTGCACTGCGACATTCGGCTAAGCATGGAATCTTCCAGGAACAAGGCCACTTTGGAACCTGGGAATCATCTATTGTTATTTCTGCAAAGCTCCTCTTTATGCCCTGGCCGAATTATCAATTTTTGTTTTAGTTGAAAAAACAAGGTTTCATGCCACACGAAATGAGTCTTCAAGGAGCATTTCATTTCGTCCTTTTGACATTCATAAATTATTACATGGGGTTGCTTGATTTCTCGATACTCTGGCCTTGAAAATCAATTTCTTATCCTTTTCCTAAATTTCGGGACCTGATGTGAATGTTTTGCGCTCTTTTTGTGAATCCAGTCCAAATAGATTAAAAGTGCCAGTATGTCATAATCAAATAAACACATGCTGTAAATGTCAAAAGGACGAAATCAAGCAAAAGGAATGTCAAACTGAACAAAGCCACTCGCGAGTATTGGACCTTCAAGTTCCCAGCGCCTGCTGCCGCGCTTTCATCCCCGGCCCTGTCTGCCCCAGCTGGAAGCTGCTGCGCTCTCCAGGCGACAGACGGATTGATCCAGCAGTCCGTTGTGTTTTCCTTGTGTTGGCAGACCTAGCTTTCCGGCGCAGGGTTCAGAATTCATAGCTGGGTTAACGTGGCTTGGCTTACCTTGTTTCCATGGCTCAATGCACGCACTCAGGTAACTGAAGGCCCAAACGAATCAAACCTCTGGGCGGCCATGGACGGAGCAACCAGAAGGAGCCGGCGGAGGAGCGGAGCAGGACGGCGAAGGAGCGGGAACCCAGGGGTGGTCGCTATTTCGAATGGCGACCACCCGGTCGTTATTTCGAATAGCGACCGCCCCCCAGGTGCCCAGGTCGCGGCGCGCGGCGGCCAACGGCCGACCGCCGGAGAGCCGGAAGGCAGCGAGCGAAGCTAGGAGAGGACAGGAATATGCCGGCGACGAACGACTCTGCTCTTCCTCCATCATGGATGGCATGGCGCCGCCCTGGGAGTGCATTTCGCTTCGCGCTACTCCATGGCGCGCCCTTGCGTTGCGCTGGTGACTCACCGCGCGACCATGGCTGCCCCTCCCATGGCGTGTTCCGAGACGCGCGCGCCACCTTGGCTTATGTAGTGCGAGTTCGCGTCCGATGCGCCGTTGAGGACGGGGATGCAAGTCAGAAAAAAACAAAACGAAAAGCTTGAGGCCAGTGGCGTCCACGGGGCCTGTCACCAGTGCGCCCTCTGTTCTTGGCTTTGCAGTCTCGAGTGAGGCAGCTCATCTCATCTCTTGGTCATCATCTGCACTTTTCTTGCCTTTGCATTGCGATCTACCCCAAAATAAGGCGCCGGCCGCGAAGAATTGGTTGGATTCAGTCATTCAGAACAGGTACAGGTACGACGAGCTTCAAAGTTTGCACTCCGCAGCAGCCACACATGAGAGAGAACCGAATCAATGTATCTTGTCCCTGTACATTGTGAACTGGGAGGTTACTCGTGATCTTTCTTCTCTGTAAATTAGTCATGTGTGTGTGTGTCACGCATAAAAGTTTGAGTGTCAGTTGCACTTTGTACAGTACAAACTACAACTGAAGAGATAGCACTCTTATGACAAGATTTGAATTCACATTTAGGAGTTGACCCTGTAGTTTGGTGTTTGGACTAGTTTCGTAATGCAGTTTCCCTATTTCGTCGTCATAATCGGCCAACTGATAACATGAGAGAGAACAGAAACTTGCTGCTCCATCAGTCAGCCGAAAAAAAAAAAATGGTTTCAGAGGACTGGAGGCGGTGAACCCCCACCAGTTCTAAGATTGTCAATTGTGTCAAGCTAGCATGCAGCTCGGTCATCTCTGGCTGCCTAGTGATACTTCAGTTGTGGCGTGCTAACTGTTTTTGGTTACTACTAGTATGACAATGAAATGAAGGCTACATGTGTCATTTGGCTGAACTAGTACAAATAGTTGTGCGTCTCTTTGACTTGGTCTGCGAGTCTGTGCTTCAGAATACACGTGCAATGGTTAGAAGTCAGATATGGCAACCTGTGCAACTGTGCTACTAGGGTCAAGACTGATCGACACTTGAGAAAGCCTTCAGACTTCTATATAAACAGTACTCACATCTTCTACTACATCACAAGTTCAGCTCATCAGCTCACGACAGAGCCTCACAGGGTGAAACCGCCTAGAGAGAGAGGATTGCAACTCAATGGCTTCCCAAATTGAGAGCCACCGCACCGGCGCAGAGGTCGTCACCGGAGACGCCATCTGCAGGAAGAAGTGTGTTGAGCTGCTGGAAGAGCTCGGCCTGCCCAAGGGCCTGCTGCCGCTCGAGGACATCCATGAATTCGGCTACAACCGCGCAACGGGGTTCATGTGGCTGCTGCAGGGGAAGAAGAAGGTCGAGCACACCTTCAAGAAGATCAAGCAGACCGTGTCCTACGCCGCCGAGGTGACGGCGTTCACTGAGAAAGGGAAGCTGAGGAAGATTACTGGCGTCAAGACCAAAGAGCTGATGCTATGGCTCAGCGTCGTCGAAGTTTACATTGCGGACGCGACACCGGAGAAGGTTACCTTCAAGACAGGCACCGGCCTCTCCGACAGCTTTGATGCTACTGCTTTTGCGCTCGGCGAGTAATCACGGAGTCAGCTGAAATTTTTAAAAAATGATGCTGACTGCATAATCGTACTATTACTTAAAAATAGTTCATACATGGATGACGGTGAGGCAATATTCACTTATTTGGTCTTGCAAACATGCTTTTGTATTCCTAGTTTTTTCCCCCAATATTTGTCAAGTGGAGTATATACGTTACAGAATTTTGCAACACAAATTTCAGTTTCTAATCTGTTTTTATCTTATATCCAATTCCTGTCTATTATTTAGTCTGACTTCAGAACATAAGAAAGCCACATATTCAGTATATAAGCAGAATTTAGAAACACCACTGTCCCAGCCATAGTTACTGAAGAATTCCACACTAGTGTTATTGAAAAAAGACGACCCGTGCAGTGATTATCAGGAACAAATCAACGGTACACTATACTGAAGAATAAACTAGTAATTCATAGAAGAAAAGGAACCAAAAAACATTGGATGAGTGAGATGCATCCATTCCCGTGCATGAATCCATGGGGAAAAGACGAAGGGTGAATCGCTTTCTGCCATATGGATGCAGGATGCTTATGTCAGAAATGTGGATCAGGGCAAGCAAGTTTCAGGGTTCTGTGGAACAAACAGAGCCGACTGTTCTGGAACACGACCTGGACGATCTCGTGCAGGTTTGGCCTGACCCAGGCGATCATGTCATTCTGGCGATGTTGAAGGTGTCCGCGCGCGGCCTTCAGCGATGTCCCAGGTCACTATGGACGATGGGATGTTCACCGCTTACTGAAAGAACCGGCCAATTGTTGTCGACGTTGAACGATAGGCGATGGTGTGCCGCCAACTGTATCTCTAGCTCCCTTCAAACATCCGTGAAGCATCCGAGAAACGAGGAAGGAGAGCACAGCAGAGCATGCCTTCCACCCGTACCAAGCCGCGAACTGTCGCCTGCGCCATGTGCGCATGTGGAGGCTCTAGAGCTCGTCGTCGTCGGACGGCGGCAAGCAACCGGCCAAGCAGAGCGGCGGGGAGATGAGACACCGCGGTTGCGGCTCACTAGGTTTGGTTCGCGAACATTGCACGGGGGCGTTTGAACGCGGTTTCCGCTGCTTAATCTCTGTCGCTCCATATGAATCGGACGGTTAAAAGCTACACAGAACTACCCCCTGCTGTTCGGGCATCAGTTCATCCCCGCGCCAGCGCCGTCTGACTGCCCCCGCTCTCCCGGGCGGCAGCCTCATTGATCCAGAATCCGTTTCGTTTTCCTTCTTCCTTCCAGCGGACCTTCTCGTAAGCGGATATGCGTGTTGCGTGGTGGTAGCCTTCTTCTAATCCAAAACAATCCGGCACTTTTATGTTCTCGTCCGCTCGCTTGATCAATCCGGGTCTGCAGGCGTCGAGTTCTTCCTGAAATTTCGGGGCATAATAATTTGAAGCCCGCAGCTCGCCTTGTTGCTTTGCAGATCTATCGGCCGATCCGATCATGAGCCGCAATGGCCGCCCGCGTCGTGTTCCAGAAGTTCTCCTCCGGGCTGTCCCTCCTCGGCGCTCGCGCGTCTGCTTCAGCTAGGGCCGCCGCCGCTCCGTTCACCCCTCGGCCTTCGGTACGTTCGAATTCAGGTTGCTTTAGGATTCGGGAAATACATGTTTGGATTATATGTGGATCTCCTTACTGAAATTGCTTCCCTTCTTCCGGTCAAAAAGAAAATTCTCCCTTTTCCTTGATGTACCCTTATCATCATTTACACGAACCGCCGCTAATCCAAACAGAAACCCTATTACTGCTTACACCATTGCAAACAGTGTCATTGTCAGGTACACCAAACTGAAAGTTTTGTCAATGTATTCATTGCTTTGCTTTACTTTCTGGGTCCCCTCTATGCATCTCTAGGAATTTTGGTGTATGTCAGTAGCTAACTTTTGTTCAGTCTATATTTTTTGTCTGTGATATTTTAAAAGGCTTCCTTGGAAATCTTTACTTTGTTACCTCCCTTTTAGCAGGGTGGCATTAGATCCCTCAGTAATAATCTCCATGGAGCCGCACATTCTAATGTGGCTCCCTAGGCAGTAATAAAGTTTTTTGTTTTAAGTTGCTTTAGGGTGTTAATTATCGAACAACTTAATGGGTGTAATTTAGGTGCACATTGTTTGGCAGAGATGCATGTTTTTGTTTGTGTGTGTTTTAGTTAGTTGCATTTGTAATTGTAAATTTCATTGCTTTCTTTATCTCGTGCACGCATCTTTGTGGAATTTCGCCAATCAAGTAGGCACTTTTTGTCATCATATTCTGCACTGCGAAAGTTTCCCTTTTCCAGTTGCTACATTTTCAAAATCGCGTCAACGGAAGTTCTTATCTAGTTACCTTCATTCTGCAGGGAGGCGTTTGTAATAAATTGTATGGAGCAGCACATCCTTGCCTGACTTTCCCCAGTAACCGTGGGATCCATGGCTTTGTAAGTTACAATTCATTTAGCTTAGGATGTTGTATGTTGACATCCCTGCCGCAATTTTGGTGTACAATGTTGGTCAGATATGCATGGTTCAAGCTATTTTTGCACAGTTGCATCTGCAACAATCATTTTGTTGCTTTGCTCCCATCTATGCATTTTTGAGAATTTATTTAGGATGCATCTAGGATGCATTTGTGATACTATTACGTTGATATTTCTTTACAAAGAGAAGACTAGAAAGAACAATATCTATTTTTTTTAAAGATATTGTTCTTTCTAGTCTTCTCTTTGTAAAGAAATATCTATTGCAAGTGCATGTTCTGACTTCTGATTATAATCCTGCCTAACGCAGACAGCAAGGAACTACGACTTATTCACTTGTGGTCGTGCTGCTGATAAAACTAGAGTCTTGACATCTGACAGCATACCCTCAGTTACCGTGGATCACATGAAGCCAATATTTGTGGACCCTATTAGAGGAGTGAAACAAACTTTTTCATCCAGTGCATTTACTGGCCACAAAATTTCAGGTAAAGCAAAGCCAGCAGATTGGCGAGCTCGATGGGCAGCTTTGGATGCTGAATTGGCAGAGTAAGTCCTACTTGTCAATTTTCTTCACTTGATAAATCTTGAAATGGCATCATTGCTAGTCAATTTTCTTCACTTGAATTGGCAGAGTAATCATTTTGCTGCGTTGCTATTAGTGTTGTATACAGTTGTTCTGCAAGTAACATGTCACAAAGAAAGGGCATTGTTGCATTTTAAACCAGGCAATGAAGTCCATGGCTATGTGTAAAACATATGGCTATGTATAAATATGCAATCTGACTCGTAATTTTGTCTTTCAGGAAATCTGCTGCATTCAATAAATTTATGAGAAATCAGCTCTGGTTGAGTGGTTTCGCTTGCTTTTCTTGCCTCCTTGGGGCCTATTTGGACCAAGTAGGTTCAACTCATCAGCTACTCTTTCCTGATGCATGTGTGTAATAATATTTTTTGGATAACCGCAGTCCAGCTCTGTAATGTATGCGTGTAACAGACTGGGGACATATGTATTCTTTGTTCAAATTAATTTGGAAATTACTCTATATTTTTATACTAGTTCTGGCAGGTTGCTGAATATGTATGTATGTGCTTTGTAAGACACAATATGTATGTGCTTTGTAAGACTATCATTTAACATCAATCGCAATATATATGTGATTTTAATACTCTCAACGGTTTCGCTCGTAGCCTCGCAATTGCACTCTCGGCATTAGTGGTCGAGGCAACAAATTATTTTTTCCATTTTTTTAAAACCCTTAATTCACAAATATAGGCATTTATGACATTTAAAACTTTTTAAGATAACTAGTAGCATTTAGTTAAACAACTCATGAACAATCAAGTCATTCATGGTGGAAGGGATGAAAGCCAAATTTGTAACCGTGGTTCATTTTGAATTTTTTCGACTCTTTTTTATCGTTTCTGAATATTTCTGTTTTTGGCCCAAAAATTGCGACGATGTTTTCTTGTTTTAACCCAACGTCAATTGCTAACTATCTATAGATTTCAAATAGGTAATGAACCAGGTGGAGCAATCTCAAAATTCTTCTCTAGCGTCTTTTTAGGCCTTTTTCTTGTAGCTGGTTAAATTCACCCAATATATTGATTCATGATCAATACCGTTTCGTCGCGATAATTCTGTTTTCATTATTTATCTATATTACCAATGTCGTATTACTGCTGCTATTGATTTTTCTCCTGAGAAAAGTATGAAGTTGAAACAATTGAGGTTTCTAACTATTGTTTGTTTTCGAACCGTTTTCATCCCTAGTGGAAACCGTTTTCATCTCCAGAGACTGTCGTGCACACGAAGATTGAAATTGCTACCGTATCCAAACTATTGACTATACTCAAGAGAGTTACAATGTATCACTGAAGAAAACAAAAGAAGAAAGAGGCGACGGATTATATTGCCGGAACTCTATTTTGAATCATGTCAGACTTAGAGTTACAATGTTGAATGCGAAGAATGGCTCTTGAATGAGCTTGTGTAATACTTAATTAGATGCCTTGTTGTTATGGACCTAAATTTGTGATGTGTACTTTATCTCCTACTGCTGGACAAGTTGTTGCTACTTGTAAGTGACACGGAACCTATTTTATGTCATGTTATTGTCTCTTTGATGGCTCCTGTGATCAATATTTATGCTGCTGATATGTGATCAGTATTTTAAAAATGTTGTTGTCATGTTTTCGCATTTTTCAGAATATTACTGCTGTTATGATCTTTTTCGGCAATATTATCGTGTTTTTTTTCTTCAAAATGATATATATCGATTCAAATATATGCACAGTTGTCTAGAATATATTATCATACATGTACAGATTGTATGTAGTTCAAGCGTTACAATTCAGCAGTTTGTACATCCAAACAAGAATTGGAATTGGCTGCTACCCTTGAATTCTAGCTACCAATTACATGCACATCCAAACAGCAGCATTGGCATTGCAGGCCATTTCCAATTTAGCTCAGCTTTGGTATTGTAGGTCCAATGCAATTCTGCACCCTCAATTCCAACATCCAAACGCACCCTGAAACATAATAATGCTTTGGTTATGTGACGTTTTACGCAGCGTCTGCCGCAGATCTCTGCCCGCGGCAGTGCACATCCGCCGTTGCTCAGGTGGTGTTTGGATCACCATGACTAAAGCTAGCCTGACTAGTTTTAGTCACTTTTAGGGACTAAAGTTCCAAACAGGGGGGACTAAAAGGGACTAAAACTAGTCAGGCTAGTTCTAGTAGGGGAGGAGGGACTAAAAGGTTTTAGTCTCTAGTCACCTGACTAGTTTTAGTCAGGGTATCCAAACACCACCTCAGTCCACACTCTCCTTGTCTTCCCCGATCCGTCAGCCACCGATTGACTAGGGGCCGGCGATGGCGTCCCAGGACGGCGGCGCCGATGCTTGGGGCGGCGGCGAGGACGGCGGCTCACTCTTCGAGGGCATGGTCCTCTTCGCGCCCGGACCCGTCGCCGCCGAGGAGCCGCCCCCCGTCTCCGACCCCGACCCCGAGCCGCCCGCCGCTCGCCCCGACGTCGACGCGGCCTCCTCCCAGACGCCGACCGCGCCGCCGCCGCTCGACGAGGACCTCTTCTCCGATCTCACCCTCCTCACTCCGCAGGAGCCGTCTCCGCTCGAGCCGCAGCTCCCGCTAGGCGAGGATCGGGCCTTCCCCGCGCCTGCTGCCGCGCTTTCGTCCCCCACGCAAGCGCCTTCATCCACCGCGCCGGCGCCGTCTGCGCCCAGTGCGGCTCTCTCCCGGCAGCCGTCGTCCTCGTCGCTTCGCAAGAAGAAGAGGGCCGTGCGCATTGGGTACGGCCGCTCGCCTCAACCCGTCCCGTCCGCTCCTCTTCCTACAGCTGCAATTCCTGCTACTGCTACTGCAGATTCCGCCGCCCCGGTTGCTACGATATCGGCAAGTAGCAGTACGCTCACCGATGCTTCTCCGCATCCCGTGGAGCAAGCCGATGTGTATGGCGACGGCGATGAGCTAGACATAGTGAAGGTACTGGATCCGGTAGACAATTCTCTGCTTGTAAAGGAGGAGGCGAAGGAGAAAGATGATGAGAAATTGGACGGAGGTGGTGATGGTGGTGCAGAAGTGGGGATCCAGGAGAAGTTGGCTATCCTCAGATCTCAAATCTCTGGCAAGCTCGAGTCCATCCAGCAGAGGGCTGCTGCTGTCGTGGCCAAGAGGAGACAGTTGGCGGCACGGCGGAGGAAGGTGGCGGAGGATGCGGGGTCTGCAGCATCAAGGCACAAGGACTTGGAGAGGGAGTTGGAGGAGGCCTGCGAGGCTGAGGACTTTGAGAGAGCCGAGAGGATCAGCGACTCCATGGCTGCACTAGAGAAGGAGAAGGATCGCTTGTTGATGGCACTGCGTGATGCGGAGGTTGACTATGATTCGGTGGATTCAGAATTGCAGGATGTTCTTGAGTCGCGCGTCGCAGCAGAGGAGGAAGCTGCTGCTCTTCTGGAGCAATTTGCAAAGGTGAACAAGCTTTGTTCGTATTGTTTCACTTCATAGACACCTGGGCTTGAAATAGCATTGTTCGAAAGAATAGAAACAGCTAGGCATCTGAATTTCCTTGTTATTAAACTTAGTATTTGAATATAGCTAAAGTATTAATTCTCTTCATGGGAAAGGTTTTTACTAGACAACATAATCTGGAAGTAACTTTTATTTGAGACATGTAAAATTGAGACATCTTCTATCTCATTGTGCGTTTGGTGTTTCCGTCTAATTTTATTCAAGTTTCTGAATGATCCAAATAGTTTCTTTTTTCTTTTGGGGTGATGCGCTTACATTGCAAGGATTATTTGTCCACTATTATTAGGATGTAAAAGTATCTGAAATTTTCAAACAAGACAATATTTGGGACAAATGTTTTTTTGGCTCCAGGTTGCAAGTTAATCTATGCTAAATAAATTGAGCAGTTGTGTATGATTGGAAAGGATATTGTTTTCACGAGACGTGTCGCTTCTCAAGTTTCTGAATTTGATTGTTGTGATGTGTTACATAGCTTTGCTTACTGGATCTTGTCAAACCGATATGAAACTTACTGCAAAACATCTGGTATCCAAAATAATAAAACCACAAATAAAGTTGATGCAACTTACAAGGATGTACAGTGCAAAGTCAAACAACAATCTGCTGTTTTTCTTATGATGTAATGTAATTGCAAAGTAGTAAGTGCATTTCTGTTTCTGCTCAGTTGGTTGATGCTTCAAATATCTACCTTTCTTAGGATGCCACTGACCATGCTGATTCAGAAAGCAAGCAAGCACAAGAAATGTCCTTGAAGGAAATAGAAGGGTGGCAAACAGAGATGGAGTTACTAGAAACAAGGAAGTTAGAGATGCAGGTTGAAACACAATTGGTTTTGGCAGCACGTTCAGGGTTGGAAGGTTCAATAGAGCATTTGGTTGAAGATGACAAAAAGGAAAAAGATATGCTGAATAAGAAAGGAGAAATCCTTGCTGAGGAGTTAGCTAGCCTTCTAGAGTTGGTGAGGTTGAAAGAAGCAGAGATAGCCGAAAACAATGCTCGGATCCATGAGGTTCAAGAAAGGATTAGCGGCGTGGTCTCCGGATTTCATGACTCGCAGTCAGATATTGACTTGAAACTTAATTCCCTGCAGGAAGCCGAAACTAAAGTGCTTTTAGAGACTGAAGCACTTGCCTTAAAAAAGAATGAAATTGATAAATTCATCTCTTTAACAGAACAGAAAGACTCCGAGTTGCGTGAGATTATTGGTGCTTGTTCCTCTGAAGCAAAAGCTTGCCAGCAAGCAGTTGAAATAAGAAGACAGCTTGCATCATCAATTCTGAAGTCAAGAGAGGATAGAATCGGGTTGCTAAAAATGGAGGAGGAAATTTTGCAAGACATTCAAACGCTCAGGCAACAAATTACTGATGCCAGGACTAGTCTTCAGGTACATCAACTGTTCTTTTATCTGCGTATTTTTTTTATGTAAAACATGAGCATCGTGATTATATTGGATGAAACCTATTCTGAATATCTGATGGCCTACAGGAGATATCTTCAAGGAGAGCAGGCATACAACAAGAAATGGCTTCATTCAAGCAGAAGTTGAGCTTCATTGACAAAAGGGGCCCTGAACTAGAGGCTGAAAAGAAAGTTGCTGCTGCTGCAAGAAACTTCAAGGAAGCAGGAAGGATAGCCGCTGAGGCAAAAGCTCTTAGTTCTGAAAAGGAAGAACTGCATGCTAAGTTGGAAAAATCTGCTACTGATCTAGAGATCGTAGAAAAGGATATCATAGCAATTACAGACAAGATACAGGAATGTGAAGGACTTATTGTACTCAAAGAAAAAGAATCGGCCCTGACAAGTTACAAAAGACTCCGTTTGGATTGTGCTGCTGCAAGAGCAGAATTGACTGCTGCAACTGAAATGGATGATAACGAAGAAGTTGAGATACTACGAAAAGAAGCTGAAGCTGCAGAGTCTAAAGCAAGGGAACTCAAGACCTGCTATGACCTCCAAGTGGAAGATGATGAGTTCATGTTTCAGCCAGTAGTTCCTATAGCATTCATAACAAATTCAACAGGGCAACGCTTGGTAGAAATTGCATCTTCATTTGGTCTATGTCCCCAGAAATGAATTGGACAGCGAACTTGCACTTCCATGGTTTTTGTATACAGTATCCAAACTCTGCCATCATCTGTGCATTTTGTATGGAGCATCTGTGCTGGAGTGAACTCTCCTCTTTCAGGACACGTCAATGCCCCTTTTAGCTGTCAGCATTTGGAATCTGTTTTGAACTGAATTTGGGGTCTAGGCGATATCAAGTGTATTGTGTAGCGTGTAGCGACACTCCTTTTGCTTTACTCTGGGGATTTTGTTTCCCCCCACATTTTTTGTGTACATTTAGACTGTAATTCTTTGTTGTACCAGTTTTGATTCAAACTACAATGACAGGTCATCAACAATCCAAATGTAATCAGAATAAGATGTCCATGAATATACCTTCGTCTTAAATTTCTTTATTTATTATGTTACGATTTATCCACAGGAGTAACTGGCTGCTAACCGGCCTGTTACCTTATGAAACTGTACCTTTGGTAGGAATTTGCTACATGCAAATCTGCAGGGTTCATGATTCAGTCCTTCTAAGCTGTGATCTTTTGCAGGATGGAGAGCTGTCATGTCAGAGTCAGCAACATTCAGAACAGGCAGAGTCCAATTAGAATTAGAGTTAGTTTTGAAATTGTGAGTTTAGAGATAGAGTTTGAGTTAGTTTTCGGGTGTTGAGTTTAGAGATCGAGTTTGAGCTTTTGCAGGATGGGGAGCTGTCTTGTCCAGAGTCGTTAAGATTCAGAATTGGCAGAGCCCAACTAGAATTAGAGTTCCAGTTAGTTTGGAATCGAGAGTTTAGAGTTTGAGTTATCTATTATTGTATATCCGGACTCTTTATATATATTCAGAAGGTCCCGGCAAGGTTAATAATCAAGAAAGAAATCAGTTCCCAGTCTATTCTACTATTTCCCAATCTCCTACTGATTGTTATCTAGCCTACCTTGCACGTGAGAGGAGCGCGGCGGTTTGATTCGGCGGAACGCAGAAGCTGTGACCATCCTAATCTCCAGGTAAACCAGCACCAAGCCAACTCCCTACCTGCCCAACAGAGTCACCAAAAGGGGGTGACGCAGTAACCCTGCTTTGCTTATTCCATCATGCATTAAAATCTCATACTACTCATGAGTGTAGTCCATATATTAAGCCCTTGGACTAAAAATTTCAGGAGCATCAGCAGTCTGCGAGAACGGCGAACATGACCAAGGGAAAAGTCTGTGTCACCGGGGCATCTGGCTTCATCGCCTCCTGGCTCGTCAAGCGGCTTCTTGAGTCCGGGTACCATGTGCTTGGAACAGTCAGGGACCCAGGTCCGTCTCCTCTCATCGCAATGATCTGAGTTGATTTACCTGATGACTCTAGGCAACTAACTTGTGTCCGTTCTTATTTGAACAAGTACTGAAACTGAGGTGACTTTTTTCGTTACTTGACAGGGAATCACAAGAAAGTAGGACACCTCTGGGATCTAGAAGGTGCAAAGGAGAGGCTGGAGCTTGTTAGAGCTGATCTCTTGGAAGAAGGGAGCTTCGACGATGCTGTCATGGCTTGCGAGGGCGTCTTCCACACCGCGTCGCCTATCCTCACTAAATCCGATTCCAAGGCATGCCAAGTGCCTTTCCTTTTTCACTTCACACGCACTTAGAAGTTGAATTTATCCTAGTGTCATATGACTTCACAAATTATGTTGAAAACTTGATGACGCCCCTTTGCAGGAACAAATGCTGAATGCAGCAATAAACGGTACACTGAACGTGCTACGTTCATGCAAGAAGAACCCCTTGCTCAAGAAGGTCGTCCTCACGTCTTCATCCTCGACCGTGAGGATCAAAGCCGACGCTGATCTCCCCCCAAACGCGTCGCTGGATGAAACGTCATGGAGCTCCGTCGAGTTCTGCGAAAGCCTCCAGGTGAGCTAATTATCCAATCCAAATTCACACTCTGTTCCTGACATCTTGTGCGGCCAGTGCAAACATGTTCGCTGACGAGTACTTGGCTACCCTGCTAGATATGGTACGCCGTCGCAAAGATCCTCGCGGAGAAAGCAGCCTGGGAGTTCGCCAAGGAGCACAAGATGGACCTTGTGACTGTTCTTCCGACCTTCGTTATCGGACCCAACCTGTCTCCTGAACTCAGCCCCACTGCTTCAGACGTCCTCGGCTTATTCCAAGGTACATGCATGAACACATTGTTCATCAGGTTTCGTAAGTCGTAATTAATAACTGGTCGATCGCACTCTGCATGCACAGATTCTAGTTTCTGAATGCCAGTAACACCATGTTTGCTGCAGGAGTGACGGAGAAGTTCACCGTGTACGGGAGGATGGGGTACGTCCACATCGACGACGTCGCGAGCTGCCACATCCTGGCCTACGAGACCCCCGGCGCCGAGGGCAGGTACATCTGCAACTCGGCGGTCGTGAACAACAACGATCTCGTCGCCATGCTCGCAGCTCGGTTCCCGTCCTTCCCCATCCCCAAGAGGTTCGTTCGCCACACTGATTAGCTAGCATTCTGAATTCTGATGCTGCAATATATATTACATTTTGTAGTTCGTTGTGTTGTGCTGACGAGATTGTTGTTTTGCAGTTTTCCCAACATCTACGGCGAGCAGACGTACGACTTCAACTCGTCCAAGGCCCGGGCCCTGGGGCTGGAGTTCAAGGGCGTCGAGGAGATGTTTGACGACGCCGTGGACTCGCTCATAGGCCACGGCTATCTCCCCAAGAGCTAGATCAGGCCACGCATTTGTATTTGATTTGATAAGTGGATGACCCCAGCAAGATACGTGTAGGTTCAGCTGGGATTTTTTTTTCATTCGCCTAAAATGCTGGTCTCCCGACTCATTGGTCTACTAGGGATTGCCTTTAGGATTTTCTCAGGTCTTTGACTACTGTCTATGGCAGCAGATCGTGTAGCCACATGAATAAGAACTAGTAATGATAACAAGATGTTCCATGTCACATTTATCTATATATCTTACGTGAGTACACTAGCATTGGAAAACTTAATTATCCCGTTCTTGTCGCAAAAAAAGATAGTGATCATCTCACTCTACCGAACTAGGAAGAACAGAGAGTTCGGGACCTGTAGCAGGATTTGGGAGCGCCGTGGGCCGGCATAGGCCCATGGGTCGCCGCACCACTGTGGGCCTATTGATTCTAATCACACGGGCCAAATGGGCTCGCTGCAAAGCCTGCACCTTCTGGCGGTGGATCCGGTGGATCCTATATGGAGGGCGGGCTATGGTTAAGCTTTGATAGAACAGTGTTTGAGATTTGTGCAACGGCTCAGATTTGCGCAGGTAGAGAAGGGGATGGCTGAGAAGCTGCCACGTGTCGCTCTCTGATTGGGGCGGGTGGGAGGTGGGAGAAAAAGAAACGGATTTCAAACTTTAAACGTATTTTTCTCCTAAACCGTAAGTCCGTTTCGAATCCGTTTGAACCTACGTGTTTGTTACAATTAATTCTACAAAATGAGATCCAATATGAATATTTTTTAAATTTTTTAAAATTCAAAATTTTTGTCAACATTTTTGAATGTACTATGTCAACATTTTTTTTGCACTATGTCAACATTTTGTTTGCACTATGTCAACATTTTTTCAAAAAATGTTAATTTCATTTTAAAAATGTTAAAATAGAATTACAAAAATATTGATTCTTCTATTTCAAAATGTTGACACTCGAACTTGGGCTGGGCTGCCTAGATTTAATGGGCTATGGGCCGATCTATTAAATGTAAACCGTAGGACGCCCTGCATATAGGCAGTCCCGTGGATCCTATATGGAGGGCGGGCTATGGTTAAGTTTTGATAGAACAGAGTTTTTGAGATTCGTGCAACGGCTCAGATTCGTGCAGGTGGAGAAGGGGATGGCTGAGAAGCTGCCACGTGTCGCTCTCTGATTGGGGCGGGTGGAAGGTGGAAGAAAAAGAAACGGATTTCAAACTTTAAACGCAATTTTCTCCTAAACCGTAAGTCCGTTTTCGAATCCGTTTGAACCTACGTGTTTGTTACAATTAATTCTACAAAATGAGATCCAATATGAATATTTTTTTGAATTTTTTAAAATTCGAAATTTTTGTCAACATTTTTGAATGTACTATGTCAATATTTTTTTTGCACTATGTCAACATTTTGTTTGCACTATGTCAATATTTTGTCAAAAAATGTTAATTTTATTTTAAAAATGTTGAAATAGAACTTAAAAAATGTTGATTCTTCTATTTTAAAATGTTGACACTCGAACTTAGGCTGGCTTGTCTAGATTTAATGGGCTATTGAGCCGATCTATCAAATATAAACAGTAGGACGCCCTGCGTATAGGCAGTCCCCCTTCTGGCTGTAGATAAGCGAGCGCTGATTTGGCTGATGTGCCTCATCATCTTCTCTTATCCTTCCCCCTCCCTCCACCTCCGTCGCGGGTCTGCATCGCTAGTCCTCTCTTCCCCGGCTTGGTGCAAGACCAAGGTGATTACTGTTACCTTCGTCCAGCCTTGCGTGCTGCATCTTGATCTCAATTGTCTACGAAATTATCAATGAGTTGATGCTGTTGGGCACCACTCGCGCGCGCGGGCATGGTGTTCGACGATTCGCCTCACTCGCTTTATTTCCAGTGTGTTCCGGCGTTGCGTGGCATCTGAATTAGAGAGCTCTGATGTTGGACAGGGAAGAAGACTCCAATGGCTAGCGGCGTCAGCAACGGCAGCGCCAAGAGCCTGCCGCAATGGCTGAGGGAGAACGGCTTCGACGAGGAGACCGTTGCGCGCATGTCAAAGAGGTGCAAGAACCTGCAGAACCTCGACGCCGGCGAGGCCTCCGGCGTCTGGGACTACCTCATCAACGGCGTCAAGATCGAGCGGAGGAAGCTGCGGCACGTGGTGGCCAAGTGCCCCAAGGTGCTCACCCTGTCCGTCGACGGCAAGCTCGTCCCCACGGTGCAGTGCCTCGCCACGCTGCAGGCCAAGCCCGGGGAGGTCGCGCAGGCCATCGCCAAGTTCCCCCAGATACTGTTCCACAGCGTGGAGGAGAAGCTCTGCCCGCTTCTCGCCTTCTTCCAGACACTCGGCGTCTCTGAGAAGCAGCTCGCCAAGCTGCTCATGGTCAACCCGCGCCTCATCAGCTACAGCATCGAGGCCAAGTTCTCCCAGACGGTCGACTTCTTTGTCAGCCTCGGCATGGACAAGGAAGGCATGATCGGCAAGATTCTGACAAAGGAACCCTACATCATGGGGTACAGTGTCGACAAACGGCTACGTCCCACTGCCGAGTTCCTCAAGTCGGTAGTCGGTTTACAAGAATCAGATTTCCGTAGGGTGATCTTGAACTTCCCTGACATATTGTCGCGGGATGTCAAGAAGACTCTGCAGCCCAATTTAGACTTCCTACAGAGCTGCGGGTTCAGCAACTATCAGGTGAGAGCATTGGTGGCTGGGTACCCACATGTTCTCATCAAGAGCATCAAGCACTGCTTGCAGCCTAGGATGAAATTCCTGGTTGAAGAAATGGGGAGGGATAAGGGAGAGGTGATAGATTACCCTCAGTTCTTCGCCATGGCCTCAAGAAGAGCCTGGAGTACCGTCACAAGGTTCTGAAGCAGATGAATTCGAGTTGCAGCCTTAGTGAGATGCTAGACTGTAATCAGAAGAAGTTTGCCATGAAGTTTGGTTTGCTTGCAGCAGTTTAGGTACTCATCTCGTCTCCAATTCCCATGTAGTATGTTCCATACTGCTTAATGTTTCTTTTGTGACATTGGGGCTGTATTGTTTCTTGAACATTTTGTTTGGGCATTGAGAATGTAAGTCCTCTCAAGTTTCAACTAGTTCCTTGGATCTTGGTTCTTGAGTATATGCATAATGTCATTTTTCTTTATCTGAGAGCAAGCAAGTGCAAAATATCTGGGTTCTCCTGATGTTGTGATCAACTCAACTGAAATCCACAGGTGAGTGGCATTTGTATTACAACTCAAGTAAGTCGTCAAACTACAACCTTCCTCTCTTTGGAAAACTATCACATTCACCTATTTATCCACATACCAATCAATTGTCCTCAGATCATTAATTACAGGCACAACATAGAGGAAAAGAGTGACTACTCAGCCAAACTCCTATGTACAGTGTATCTAAAAGAAGATTTGCAGGGCAACCACTCAACACACTTGTCTATCCTCCTTTTAAGATATTGTTTGATCTCTTGTTGTTGTAGTTCAGGCATGCTCTCACACACCATCTCAATCAGATCAGGCAACTCTAAGGCTGCATCCTTCCCATAGTAGTGCAGAACCTTGGGTAGAAAGATGATCTGCTTCCTGACCATGACATTTGCTTGAATGAACTCGGTCCTGGCTTGCTCCAGTTGATGATATACTTTCTTGGCCGTGTACAGCCTTACCTGCAGAGGTTGCTCAGAGTAGCAATAGCATAAGCACCTTGAGGTTGATATGTAGCATCATGGGAAATTAGTGACTAATGTAGAACTTACAGGTGGATCGGAATAAGCTCCAGTGGAAAGAGCAAAGTGAGCAAGTGGCTCAGGATGAAGTGCATATGGATGGTTGGAGCTCCCATTTCCAGATTTTTTGATCGGTGTAAATAGTGTACGAACCCACTGAATGGCATGCACATTAGTGTGTTAGGAGATATTGGTTATCTTTCTGGCATGGAAATGTAACTTCGTTTGTGGGAAATATTAATAAGATTGGTAATTTTAATGTAGATGAATGCTATACCAGTGAAGGACGATGGGATTGGCATCCTAGAATTGAGCTCTGGATAATTGGGAATTTACTGAATGTCCACCCACATTATATGCAGCCTGATAACAGTGTGTGAGATATTCAGACGTCATAAGTGTTTTCAAAATAGGAGTAATAGTTATTAGTGGGAAATATGACAATCATATACCTTGAGAATCATGTCTGTGTTTTTAATGCGTTTTTCTTGTAGTCCATAAGCCATGAAAGCCTGTGATATTTGAGAAGCCACGGCAGGTTACATACGCCTCCATTATGAGGCTATAACAGTGAACATACCTAGGGTAGAAATTAATGTGGATGTTTGAACACATACATGCATAACCAAAGCATTGTGGATGTTGATCCAAAAACAAACTTGCTCTTCACGTCCCATCTTTGTAGGGTCAATTTTCTCCAGCCGTTTAATCAGCGTTCTGGGACACAAAATGGCCATCTATAAATCAAGATTTCTTTTACAAATTATGTAATATCTTGCACAATTTCTTACCTAATGGTATCCAGCATTTTAGAGGCATACTCAAATTTCCCTTCATCTATATGTATCCTTGGGAAAATTATCATCCCAGGATATTGTTGACTGTTCCCATCTGAAGAATCATGTTTATCAGAGCCTGCGTCGGCACTGTAATGGCATCGAGGGCTGCAGCTGTCGGCAGGATACTTCAGAGAGAAGGAGCTCGATGAAGATGACAAAGAAGGGGTGGACGATGTCTCGAAATCTGCATCCTGCGATGGCCTGCTTGCAAGTTTGCAATAGACAGCCGCAATGCATCTCAATATGTCCTCTGAAAGTTTACAAGAGATCTTGGGCACATATTCAGTGATGGATGCACTCAAGAAGTTTGCAAGGCTAGACCGGCCTGACGATGATCTTGACAGCTCCTGCATATAATTCACCAACATCAAAGCAGTGTTAGATGCTTCCACTTTGGAAGAATTGGCTTCTAAAACTGAGCTATAATCCTTGTATTGGTCTTGCATATTTCTGGGTAGGGTGGTGAATAATGTAAGGATGAAAAAAGCAGAGCTGATGTCCACACCCGTTTAGAATCTGATAGTTTTGGCAGGTTGTAGGATGCAGACTCCTTGATGTCTCTCAAACGAAGGGCGCCTTCGTCAGCTTTCTTTTTGCTGCATTGGTGGTGTAGTTCTTGATCCACCTGATCAGAACTGTTAGCCTTGGTACACTGTCTGCTGTCTGAACTTGTATGCAGCTTAAGTATAACCTCTGATTTTTTTTACTGTTCTATCATAGTTTCATACCTGAGCAGAAGCACGCGGGGAGATACCGAGGTATTGATCAAATGTTGCTCTGTAGAGGGAAAGCAAGTGGAGCTCCTTGCGAACAACTTCCTCTTCAAGGACTGCTATCTCCCAGACTAAGTCTGCAACGGACTGCGGTCGGCACAAAATCAGAAATCAGTAAGTGGTGCTAAAAGGTGCAGGGAAAATATGTTTATGCCTCAATTAGTATTTTTTTTACACGAAACAAATATGTATATAGAACAACGTTTTATTACTATATAAAGTTTGAACTGGTTCCTGATTGTAGCAGACACATCCTTAAACAACAAAGAAGCATAATCATGACTCATGAGTCATGAGCTTATTTAATCACTTCTTCCTAGATATGACAAGTATCATTCTTCAGACACCAGTGGTATATTAAACTATTCATACAATGTACACGATAAGGATGTCATAATGATCTGCATTCAACAAACTTTTCTTCAGCTTTCGGAAACAAATAGGTCCTCGAGATGATGGAGCAATTTGATAGGGTCTAGAACAAACCTTTGAAATAGTTCTCTCAGTTCTTTCTGCAGTTGTAATGATACGATGCTCGGGCAACTGCTCTGGGAGGTTAAGCGAATATCTTCGACGAAGCATCTTGTCACAATTGGTTGCCTGTACAATCAGGGAAAAAGTGACAGAAGCAAAATTCAGTAAGAAACTAGTAACCGAGCAGTATTTTCATTGCTTATTCGATGCATAGGAAGGTACATGAAAAATGAAAAACAAATTAGATTACCCACAGGTACATTATGGGAGAGTCGCGGTGATATGTCAGGTACATTTCCATACGTACTTATAGCACTGAAAACGCAACAAATATGTTAGCAATACAGTCAATCAGATGCGCGGTTCGTAACTGAAAAAGCTAATCCCGAAATTGAATATTTCTGAGGCCAAAGGGTTTTTTTTTTCTAGCAGACGAAACGGTGGTGGAAAATTAATTGCAAGTAAAAATGTGTACATTGAAATTCCCATTCACATTAACAAAAAAGAAAAGAAAAGGTAGAGCACTTGGTGCTGGATACTACTAGTAGAGCTTAAACTTTCGTCGTTTCTTACATTACATATCACCTGAGAGTTTATTCTGAAGAGAAGACAACTACAGAGCAGGAAAGTAACAACAAAATAAGCATATATAGATAAATGAGTGTATGCTGAAAGTGCTGCTAATGCAATCAAATAACGATGAATGATATACCGAGAAAAAACGCCAACCAAAACCAATAGAACAAACCCTGCATATGTATATCTTCACACTCTCTGAATACTCTATCGGCATCATGCTGAGAAAACTCGCATGCTAACCTTCTTGAGTGCCGGTGTTGCAGGTAAGAAGATGAATGACCCTGTCTCGGAGTTTCTGCACAGCAGGGGTCTCTTTCCACTAGCGCTTCTAGTCCTGGGTTCTCCATGGCTGCCGAGCTCTGCTTCAGTCACCAAGAACCTGCTAACCATCAAGACTTGCTTTAGACGAGGATAGAGTTCATGTGATCACTCACTCCCTCGCGGTGACGAGCTTACGAACTCACATATCATGAGCTCTTCTGGCTGCATAACATCAGCTGCGAATGAGGATGGAAGAATAGGGCAATGATTCAGCCTCGCTTAGGCGATGCGAAAGCTTTTGTCTTGCAATGGCAAATTCAGTATACAAAGCATGAAGAAAAGCAATCAAAAAGGAAAGAGAAACGGGAGGAAATGAAACGCGAGGTAAGGTACGGAACACAAGAACAATGAAGCGCAAAAGGGATAATGAGCAGGGGATGCACTAATGCTGGCACTGCTACGACATAGGCAGATAAAACTAGAGCAGCTTGGAGACTTAATAAGGCCTGAAATATTCAAGACTGAATGAGATGGGTTAGGATAGAATTAGTTGCAGAAAGAGGAGTTAGAGATGGGGCCAAGGAAAGCAAATGAAACCTGCAGGAAGATACGGTCAGGAAAAAAAAGAACTAGCAGAAAAAGCAGGGCAGCAAAAGAAAAGGAAAAATGGGGCAACGCCATCAGTATGTCCCTCTGCCCTCGCTAATTCTCCCATTAAAAGAACAGGGAAAGCCGAACGGCTCCGAACAGTGGCCAATAATGGCGAGGCGATGATGATGATGATGACGGCGAGGGGGTTAACAAGTGACCAGTACCAAATCTCAGTAATGACGCTTCTTCTCGTTTTGAGAAGGGTAGCAAAACGAAACGGAGGCAGCAGCAGCGGCGTGTGAGGGAGGTCATTAGCAGGTTGGCCTGCCTGCCAGTGCCAGCCGGGGCAGATGGGGATTAGGTCGCGTGTTGCTGCCTTCGCTGTCACACGGTCTCTCGGGCTCTCTCTCTCTTGTGTTTCCTGGGCCATGCGGGAAAGCTGCAACCACCGCAACCACTGTGCCGTCGATCGCCCGTCGTCGACGAACCGGCTCCACTGCTGCCCCGGCTTAATCCGTTGCGCATGCATACGTGCTTGCGGATGGATGCGTTGCGACTTGCGATTCGCGAGAGCCGTTTGGTGCTTTTCTTTCGGAAGAAAGCAGGGCTGTTTGGTATACCGAATGTGTGTGGTGCAGTTGACATGCAACGACCGGCGATTTTTTTGTCATGCAAAACTAGCGTCATTTGCAACGATTTTCAGAGCAACTCTGCAGCGATTTTCAGAGCAACCGAACCGATACTTTTCACAAAACTAACGTCATTTGCTTTCGAGAAAGAAAACAAAAAAAAAAAAAACAGAACGATTTGAGAGCAACTTTAAGGAAGAGGAAGCAGCCAAGGATCGGAGTGACAGCGATGGGGGCCAAGGTGCCTGAAGCGGATGGGACGTGGAGAGACGAAAGCCAGCCAGCGAAAGACGAAAGGCGTCAGGTCTCGACATGGCAGCAGGGTAAAGAGCCAAGAGGACGAGAGGGCGCCTTCGACGAGTCCAAGAAAGCGGTGGGAAAGAACAACATGAACAGCGATAAAAATCGAATTTTTACGGCAGAATCAGCCACGGAAAGTGGGGGCTGCCACGAAATCTGCCCGCGGCACATTCATCTGCCGCTGGCTGGACCTGCCGACGCTTTACTGCACGGACGGCAGAGCGCTGTCTCGCCACACACGCGTCGATCCCAGACGGCAGAAGCTGCATCTTTGCTCCAGTGTATTTCTGTGCTTCCGGCCGTGAATGGTTTGATTGAATGAAGGAACGATCAGGAAATATTCGACTTCTGCATATTTCTGTTGATACATGGATTCTCAGAAAAAAATAATGTTGAAGAAAGAAAAGAAATTACTTCAACTAGCTGAGTGCTTCATCTCGAATTAACAACAACATCGTTCAGAAGCTCCCTGCTAAGTAGATCAGTGGCCATTCCTCATCAACAACTAAGCAGAAAAGAACATGTGGACTCCCTCCAGTTTCATTTTGATGTCGGTAGGATACAAATTAGACTAACATATGTGTTCTAACTAATTGAAATAAAACCTGAACGAGTAGTACACTGCAAGGTGAGATACGCGTATCGATCCAAGAGTTGCCATCGTCGGCGTCGGGGAGTCACGGGAGCACTATTGAATGCCGAGACAAGCACGCAGCACCAACTGGCCGAATCAACGTATAGTGTGGTCGTCCATCTATCAGTTTCTCCAAGTGGTTACGAGTATATGATTACTCTGCCATTCTGGATATATGCACATATCGATCATGTGAGGGGCCCGAAAAGGACATTGTGAATAATTCAAGCAGTGCATGGTTGAGACGTAGCATTGCATAAGCATGCATGGGTTTCTTTTTAGCCCGTGTATGATGGTGATGGTCAAACTCCAGCCTGCTGGACAACATACTCACAACCATCGCTCGTACTTATGGACCCACCATAATCTATGGTTCCACGCTCGCACGCTGCAACCGTGTGGTTGTGAAATCAGACTATTTGTGTGAGTAATACTTGTATACTACTAATATATGCACATTGATCGAGTTAAAGGATAATTATGTTTATGGCATCATGACCATGGAGTTCAAATTAATGGTTAGTAGTAAAGGATGAAAGGCTAAAGCCAGCTAATCAGTGTACACGTGTGCCTCATCATGAGCACTGCCACTGAGCCAAGCGGCACGGGAGTAGCAGAGGATGAGAGGAACGTTCGTCCGGCCGCGTGTGCGTAGTGGCATATTTGTCTCTTTTTTTTTATAGGGGAACTGGCATATTTGTCGGTGGCGGGCGCTCAACGGCCAGCTGGTTACAGGCCAAGGGAAAAGCGGCCCGTGAGATTGGCCCGGGATAGGTAGGCCCATCCCCCTTTCCAGAGAGGCGGCCGGGCTGTGTTTCCCCAGCGGCCACCCAGGGCCACTCGGAGCTTGCATCAGATGTGCCGCAAGAAGCTAAAAAAAAAAAAAAAAAAAAAAATCAGATGTGGCGCAAAAGCCAGACTCATGCTCCAGGAAGCCCGTACGAATAGATGGGTTGCTGGGGTGTGTGACGTGTGTCACGTGACTTTTGCTGTTGAATAAACATAGCTCGCGATGCCTGTTACCTTTTTTTTTTTTTTGCGGAAAGGGGAATATATTTATAAGATGAACAGTACATCCATGGAAATTACAACGAACACCCTGGACATACTGAAATTTACACATAACCCCCTACAGCGAGGCAAGCCTCGAAGCAACTGGACGCCGGCGGCGACAGCCACCGGAATCCCCATCGATCCACCATCCTCCTCTGTCGGCGACTCCAAAGCATGGAGCCGCAGATCCAACGCCCGGAACTCTCCAGAACACATTTGCCATAGCTGAACGCAAATCGGCCATCGCCACCCAGAGAGAGAAAGGGGAAGAAAAGCTCCCGCCATCGATTCGTCGACGACCGAGCAGCAGGCATCCCACACCACCAGCATCACCGGCGGGGGGAACAACAAGCCCACCAAAGTGGGCACCAAAATCTTCCACCCTTCCGCAAAAGAGAAGAAGAAAACGAAGCTCCACAAGACCTCACCGGAGAAGAAGCCGCCGACGACGACGACGACACCACCGGATCCGTCGAGGGAGAAGCAAAAGACGGCCGCCGTCGCCATGGAAGACAACGACTCCATCACCCTAACCCTAGACGGGGAAACTATACTACTAACCTATACTAGTAGCTAGAACGTAGCCGGACGGCCGACAAAGCCCTCGGACTGATGAAGAAGCAGTCCGCGCTCGACTCGCCTCGCGTTCGCCTCCTCTCTACTGTAGCAGGGGGGGGGGGGACGCGAGAGAGAAACTGGTTACGATGCCTGTTACCGATTAAATTAGCATGAAATAGTGCTTGTAAACATCATATATATATAACCATAAAGCAATTGGATAAACCCAGTGTCCACGCTAGCCCTATTTTGGGTCATGAGCTGACTCCAACGAAATTCCTAAATCCTCTATTAAATCAGCTTGGATCGAACAATCATCCAGTCATATAATGGAGCTGACCGCGACTATTTTTTTTAGCGATTACACAGTACAACTCACTCACAACGCACGCACACTCACCTCTATAAACGCATATACGCAAACCCTACTCCTATGAGCATCTTCGAATACTGAGCCGACAAATCTTCGAGATTGTGGAAGTCACCACTTGCGCCACGCTGTCGACGGCCACGTCGCCTCCTGCTGAACGCACAACACCGTTAAATCTTAGAAAAATCACTCTCACGAGGAGTCGAACCCAAGACCTCAGGTGCTACTGAGTCTTTTGTTTGCTGGCTTCACTAGGGTCCGCTTCGACAGTTCATTAATATCCTCACGATGCACGACCCAATCATAATGAACAACTGGATTGATCCGAAAAACTTGCTATATGCTTGATTATACAACCGTCCTTAAACTATAATATATAATTTATTTATCTATTACGATTATACAATACAACTCAGACACTCACAACGCATGCACACTCACCCATATGATATATAATTAGCACTTAGAGGCATAAAAGTGAAGGCCGTGTCATCTGATGATTAAATACTAGTGCGAGTATGACACACGCATGAATTAGTGCTAGTCTACATCCTATAACCATGTAGCCAATGTCCTGGCATTGTATATTATGACCCCCCAGTTCCACCTGATGCACGAGGCAATTTAAATAGTACTAGAACAACTGGGTAGATATGAAAAACTTGCTATATGATTGATTAGATCATCGGTTCTCTTCTGTATTAACAAACCAGCCTTCAACCATACACGCATAGCTAGCATCTTACAATCAGTTAGCACTTAGAGGTAAGCTCTCCTCCTCTAGTCCTCCTACCTACCTTGCTAGTAATCCACCATGGCTGAAGAGAAAACTGAAAGTAAACATGGCGGCCCCGGGGAAGAAGAGATCGTTATGCCTACGCTTCCTATGAGAGAAGGTTGGTGGCAACCCTTCTTCAACTTACAAGGCTATTGGTTCTCGCCCAACTCCGTGAAGAGTATAAAGCTGGTTCAAGATCACTTCCAAGCACGCTCAGACGATGTCATCCTCGCCACATACCCCAAATGCGGCACCACCTGGCTGAAGGCCCTTGCCTTCACAGTCATCAACCGCTCCTGCCACCCCGTCGTCGCCGGCGGCGACCATCCGCTTCTCATCAACAACCCTCATGACCTCGTTGAAAGTGCATCTAGGCCTTTAATTATTGCTTTGTGTGATTGACGTCAAAACGATCCAAAAGGACTATTGTCGCAATTGAAGATGTGTTCAGCTAGGTCTCAAGAAGGAGAATCAAACATGTCAAATGAAGTGCTACATTGAAAGTATTCAAAGAAAATTGGCAACATACACTCAATGGGGGTTATTGGCACCGTTTTAATTTTAATTGAGTGTAGGAATGCCGTACTATCAAGAGAGGTGTAAATCATTGATCCACAGATGCCATAGGACCTTTTGGGTGATACAAAATTTCTTAGAAATCAGTTTGAGTGAGTGGTGTTTTTTGAGCAAACAGTGCAGGCTCACCGGATTATCCGGCACTCTACCGGATTGTCCGGTGGAGCCAGCCTTCGCCAAGACCAAGTCCCAGGCCGGACTATCCGGCAACATGCTGGAGTGTCCGGCAAACCCTAACATCGCCAGAACCAAGTACCTACCGGAGTGTCCGGCAGTTTACCGGATACTCCGGCCAGACCTATTCCTGAGCATAACGGTTCGATTTTGGGGACTCCATATATATATCCACTCAGCTCCAACGGTCACTCTCTCTTTCCCACTTGCTAGAACACGACCCAAGGCTCAAACTCTCCCTCTCCACTCTCTCCCAAGGCAAAGATTCGTGAGATCCATCCTAGAGAGTGTGTGAGAGTCAAGATTCGAGTTCCTAGCATCCATTCCACTCTAGAGCATCTTGTGGCATCCTCATCTTGGTGATTTGCACTTGTTACTCTTGGAGCTTGGCTCCTAGATGGCTAGAGGTTGCCCGGAAGCTCCTAATTCGTGTGGTGACGCTCCGGGAAAGTTTGTATTGCCCTCCTCGCAAGAGGATTTGATAGTGAGCAACTCGAGCTTGATCTTTGTGATCGCTTGAGTGAGGAAAAGAGTTGAAAGAGACTCGGTCCTTTGTGGACTCCTCAACGGAGACGTAGGGCACTTTGTGGGCCTGAACTTGGGGAACAAATCGTGTGTCACTTGTGCTTGTTTCATTTGTTCTTGTTGTTCTTACTTGTTTTTGTTGCCTTCCTATATATATCACTAAATTGCTTCAATCTACTTGTGTACTGGTTTACTTCCGCATATATTGTGTATATTCACTTCACAGCATCTATACAAGTCTTTTGAAGTAGAATTGCTAGAATCTCTGTAGTTTTCAAATTCCGCAGATTTAATCTCTGGACTAGACTGTCCGGCACAGTACCGGATACTCCGGTGGTTCCAGGTCCGGAGTATCCGGCAGTGTACCGGACTATGCGGCAGGACTGACGCTTTTGATTAAGTCTTAATTGCAGAAGTTTTTAAACATTGCCTATTCACCCTCCCCCCTCTAGGCAACTTTCAATTGGTATCAGAGCCAAGTACTCCGCAATGAAGCTTAACCGCTTGGAGAAATGATGGAAGCAACTCTTGGTGATCCAAGTAGCATAAAGAAGAAGAAGAGCAAGTCGAAGGAGCCCAAGCTCATCGACTACAGCGAAGAAGAAGAAGAAGTCATCCATACAAGCACTAGCTCAAGTGACTACTCCTATGACTTTGAGTATGAAAGCTCAAGTGGAGGCTCAAGCTTCGAAGATGAAGGATCGTATACCTCTTCAAGTCGAAGGAAGAAGAAGAGCAAGAAGAGCAAACGATCCAAGAAACCTAATGAGTATCACACCACCAATTTCAATTATGAAAACTTACACACTAACACTCACTTCATGCCGGTCCCATTAGGTAAAGCGCCGTACTTTAATGGTACGCATTATACCAAGTGGAGGCACAACATGAGGTTGCATCTAATCTCGCTCAATCCGAGCATTTGGAGAGTTGTGTGTGTAGTTGTGAAGCTACCCAAGAGATATAGAGACCTCACACCGGAGCAAGAGCAAGATATGCATCGCAATGCACAAGCGGCTAGTGTGCTACTCACATCTTTGAACGATGAGGAGTTTGATAGAGTTGATGGTTTGGAGAGTGCCAAGAAGATATGAGATACTCTTCAAAGAGCTCATGAGGGTGTTGACACCGTGAAGCAAGCCAAGATTGAGATATTTGAAGGAGAACTTGGAAGGTTTATGATGGATGATATGAAACCCCTCAACAAATGTATGGTCGGCCAAGGTCATGATCAACAAGCTTAGAGCATATGGATGCACCAAGTATGGAATCCACGAAGTTGTCAAGTTGATGACTAGGGCCTTCTCACCAAGGAACATCACATTGGTGACAATGATCCGTCAAATGAGAAACTACAAGAAGATGTCCCCGGATGAAGTGCTTGGTTTGATCATCAATCATGAGATCATGGAGAAGGAAGCCCAATATGTCAAGTCAATAGCAAGAGCGGTCTCAAACTCCAAGAACAAGGAAGTGACATTCAAGGCTAGCAAGAAAGGCAAGAGCAAGCAAGAGGTTGAGGCTAGCTCAAGTGAAGGTGATGATGAGAGCTCCGATGTTGATGAAGAAGAGATGGCTCTATTCATTAGGAAGTTCAAGAAGTTCATGAAGAAGGACCGAGGTACAAAAAGCAAGAGAACAAACTCCAAGCAAGTTTGTTACATATGCAAGAAGCCCGGACACTTCATGGCGAATTGTCCACACAAAAAGGAGAGCAAGAAAGCGAGAAGAATCATCAAAGTGACAAGAAGCTCTTCAAGAAGAAGAAGTTCACCGGTCAAGCTCATGTGGCGGAAAAAGAGTCAAATGAAGAAGCCCCCACAAAAGAGGGCATGGCCACCATTGCTATCAAAGGGTCATCATCAAGCAAGAAATTGTTTTCATGCCTCACCGATGATGATGACAACAACAACAAGCCACGCCACGTATGCCTCATGGCCAAAGGGCGCAAGGTAACTAAGAAAGTCGTCACTCCTTCTACTCTTGAAGATAGTGATGATAATGATCATGATGATGATAGTGATGCAAGTGATTGTGAAGGTTTGAGGTTTGAATAAAAATGCCATCACTAAAATAAAGAAACTTATGGAGCAATTGGTTGATAGAGATGAGTTGCTTGAGAAACAAGAGGACTTGCTCATCCTTGAAAAGGAGAGAAACCTTGAACTCAAGGAACTCTTGGCATGTGAGAAGAAAAAATGTGAGAAGTTGGATCAAAAACTTGCAAAAAGCAAGGAGACTCTCACAAGTCTCAAGAGCTCAAATGTTGCTCTTCAAGAAAAACATGATGGGTTAATCAAGGCCTACAAAAATCTTGAAGTGCAATTTGATGCTCTTAAGTCTAGCTCCTCCAAACCTTCAAAAGATGCCTCTAAATCAACCAAAAGCTCCACAAGTAAAGGTTGTGCAAAATGTCATAATGTTGATTTTGATGCTTTTGCTAACAACGAGAAAGAGTTGAAGCTTTTGAAGGGACAAGTCACTAGGTTGAATACCATTATCAAGAGAGGTATGATTGGTGATGGTGAAGATGAGAAAGAAGCAATATTCAAAATGGCAAGGGATGGCTTTGTTAGGCTTGAGGCTATTCCCCTTCCCATTGATGATCTTGACAACAAGAAGGATTCAATGTTCACCGTCAAGGATACCTTTGGTCCACCATTTGTGATAGGTGAAAAAGTGAAGTACAAGAAGAAGTACACCAAGGTGATGGAGACAAACAAGAAGGTGAACAAGGTTGAACAAGTCAAGATCTCAAATGCCAAGAAAGTCAAGAATGAAGCTCCAAAGGAGAAGAAGAAAGGATATGCATCTCAAGACCTTTTTTATGCCGATTATATCTTGACTAGAAATTCTCTTGGCAATGTTGTTGCTAAATATGTTGGACCCCGCACACATAACACTCAAATCAAGAGATGTGTGTGGGTGCCAAAAATGCTTGTTACTAATGCTAAAGGACCCAAATCTTTTTGGGTACCTAATACAAAGGCTTGATTTGTTTTTGTAGGCCTACTCCTCCGGTGGAACAAGTTGGGTGCTTGATAGTGGATGCACAAGTCATATGACCGGAGCGAGGAAGATGTTCACGTCACTTGAAAAGAACACATCCGATTGTGATTCTATTACCTTTGGTGATGATGGAAAGGGAGGAGTACTTGGTATGGGTAAAATTGCTCTTACTCCCGAGTATTCAATTTCTAGTGCTCTCTTGGTTGATTCTTTGGAGTACAACTTGATGTCGGTCTCACAACTTTGTGAGAAGGGCTTTGATTGCTTTTTCACTAACGAAGATGTGACCGTCTTTAGAAGAAGTGATGGCTCAATTGCCTTTAAGGGTGTGTTAAAAGGAGGACTTTATCTTGTGGATTTTTCATCGGATAAAGCCCAACTTAATACATGCTTGATGGCAAAGTCTAGCATGGGTTGGCTATGGCACCGAAGGCTAGCCTATGTTGGCATGAGAAATCTCCATAAACTTCAAAAGGGCGACCACATCCATGGACTAATGAATGTTGCTTTTGAGAAAGATAGACTTTGTAGTGCATGTCAAGCCGGAAAGCAAATTGGAGCTCCTCACCCCGCCAAGAATGTGATGACTACGACAATGCCTTTGGAAATGCTTCATATGGATCTATTTGGTCCAATCGCCTACATAAGCATTGGTGGTAACAAATATGGTTTAGTAATTGTTGATGACTATTCTCGTTTCACTTGGGTATTCTTTTTGCATGATAAGAGTGAAACTCAAGGAGTGCTCAAGAAGTTCTTGAGAAGAGCACAAAATGAATTATAAAAGCTTTTTGAGTGATTTTCAAAACTATTTGATTGATTCTTGATCTCTTGATCATATCTTGTTATATGGGGTCATAGTTATGATTTGTTGAATGTTTACTGACCACATGCAACAAGCATTTTCCTATAAGTCCATCCCTCAAATCAAATTCCTTGAAAATCTTTTCGTTGTCCTGGTTAAGTCTGGGACCGGACTATCCGGCACAATGCCAGACTGTCCGGCAAAATTCGCCGTCTCCAACAGAGACCCCCCAGCAGAGACTCCGGTCCCTTACCGGACACTCCGCGCCTGGAGCTACCGGAGACTCCGGTTTGTTACCGGGCACTCCGTGCCTGGAGCCACCGGAGACTCCGGGGCCGGATACCCCGGCACTTCGCCGGATCGTCCGGTAGTTTTCACCGCGGTATATAAGGAGTTGACCACGACTCTAACCGGTCATTCTCCTTTTTCACCGTGTCTCTCTCCAACCCGTCGCCCTCTCTTCTCCCTCCACTCAAATCTTCGATCCAAGGACGTTTTGGAGTGGGATTCGACTCCCAAGAGGACTTCCAAGCCCTCCAATCGTCGGAAACTCCGGTGCCCCCAAGTTTTTCCTCCGGGAAGGCTTGAAGGTACCTCTCCCTCCTTCTCTTCGATCTCTTCGTTTGAGAAGTTCTAGTGGTTTTCCTTCGGTCAATATCTTGCAAATGAGGTTGTTTAGCAATGCTAGAAGTTTGGTTGGAATCCCATGGCTAGTTGTGGAGATTCGACGAATTTTGAAATACTAGGGTCTGCCGGAGTGTCCGACAGTATGCTGGAGTGTCCGGCCACCGGACTGTCCGGCACATCGCCGGATACTCCGACAGAACCTAATACTTCAAAGTTTCTCTCATCTCTTGCACATTATTCCATCCTTGCTTGTCTTTTTTTCTAAATCTCATTCCTTGCTATCTCTTGTCAGATGGAGGAGCATGGAGGTCGCACCAAGAAGAGTGGTGTGGAACCAAGGAAAAACTCGAAGCAATCCGTCAAGAGGACCGGAGAAGGGAGTAGCCGTGGAGCTCCTGCAAAAAGAGGAAAAGGAAAGAGCAAGGCACCAGCTAATGTGGATAATGAACCGCCTCCCTTGGTTCAGGACATGTTTCCTCGGATGTCCACACCTATACAAATTCCCACGGATGCGCCGAGAAGAGGTACGGATTACTCAAGGGGAAGGCATGATTTGTCTGCCTTGCGCAGAGAGGATCCTTGTAAGTATGAGAAGGATCCGAGGAATGGTGATTACCGCTTTCACTCCAACTTTAAATGGGATTGGTATATGTATGTGATCAAGCCCAAGAATAACCCTATCCTCCCTATGAAGAGCATTGATTGGAAGTATATGGCAAAGCAAAATGATCCAATCTTCAATCAAGTCATTGCTAAGTGCCGGGACATGGGGATGATGCATATCATGGGCCTATCTCATCCTTGGAATGTGGAGGTGATTGCTCAGTTTTACTCCACCTACCACCTTGATAATGAGAATCAAGATGAGCCTGTCATTTCGTGGATGACTGAGGGCCACCAATTCCAAGTGACATATACTCAGTTTGCTGAGATTCTTGGTTTCGGTGATGAGGATACTGGGAAGACAAGCATTATGAGTGAGAGGAACCTCAGTGATAGAGAGATTGCTTTCATGTATCATAAGAAATATGGGACGATTGAGTATGGGACTACATATGGGATGAGGCCATATTACAAGTATCTCAACTCCCTCTTCAGATTCACTCTCCTTCCCAAGTTTGGTGACTCATCCAATGTGATGGGCATGGCTAGAAATCTTCTCTGGTGGATGTCTGACAAGCCAGAGGCAGCAGATGGGTTAGTGTCTTTGACTTCATCTTCTAGCAGATATATGCTACTGCTGTTGATCCTAGCCGCAGTTGTGGTTATGCTCCCTATATCATGTTGATGATTGAGGAGGTTGTTGGCAGTCCTAAGGCCTAACAGAAATTAATCCGCAAGCGTACGGATACCGGTGTAGCTTTCACCGCAAGGAGTATTCCTAGGGTATCGAATCCACAGGGAACGAACAGTGTACTAACAACTCTATCCTAGATAAATTATCCGATCAAGGTGGCACAGGGGAGCAAGAGCGCAACAATAAATAAAAAGGTCTTCTGGCCAGGTAATCTAATGTCAAGGAGCTATGCAGCTGGGCAACTTGGTATGGTCCTTTCTCTATTATCTATTTCGGGGCACAAACGTGCCAAAGCAGCAACCCGAGAATTAGGTTCAACTACTTTGGGAATCCGCCTGCTATTGAAAGCCCTACAGACATGAACCCGGACGTGGTGGATTACAGAGACCGGTACGCCTGTCACACGTACTCGCGGCTACCATCCTCCGTGGGGTTAAGAGCAAATCAGGGATAACTCCAGGTCTAAACACCACGTTTACACCTATCGTCACAACTAGCGAGGACTCCAAATAAGCTAGTCTATGCAATAAATAAATAAATATTTAAAGCATACCTGAAACCCATAAATAAATAGAGAAGAATACCATACTTTATTGCCCGACCGATAATCTCCTTACATGTTACCCGGCCTGGAAGACTCGAACGACTACTCCCAGGCGAGGAGCATACCCGAGGCGCCGAAGAAGTAGAGTCCCGGCATTCCGGGACTACTCACTCTCCTAGCCTCTCACTCACTCACTCACTACCAGCAGCGCTTCGCTACTCACTAATGACTAACTCAAGTGTATCTCCAGGTGCGAGTTGCTCTGAAGCTAGCCGGGGGTATTTATAGGTTCCTCATGTCGGTGTGCATCTTGTAGCCGAAGATGGAGTGGCGGTGGCGCAAAGGTAGGCCGGCCGGCCTAGTAGGGTGGCCGGCCGGCCATTGATTATGGCGGTTCGCCACCGTCTTTTGCGTGGACGTCTCAGATTCGCTCCTGATGACGGTTCGGAGGTCGGCTACTTGATGGGGGCGGCAGAAATGAAGTGGCCTTCAAGTTTAGGCCCAAAAGCCCATGTTCTAGAATGTCGGTTGTCTCTTGTTGGGTTGGGCCTTGAATTCCACGTGGGGGAGCAGCAAAAGGCCTCTGGAAGGAAGATTGATCCCATCGGGAGCCTGAGTAGGCCGGCCGGCCTATGATTGGGCCGGCCGGTGGGCTTTGGCCCCCATTTCCTGTCATTTTGGTCCATATTGCTCCCTGCATTCAAATACTCCAACAAAACTCGTGGAGAGCCATTAACATAAAAGAATGTTCATTTTATCCTTGGTTGATGGCTTTTATTGAATGGTGTTGGCGGTAAAATTTGAGTGATAAGCACCGCCAACATCCCCCCAGACTTAGATCTTTGCTCGTCCCGAGCAAAAAGATTGAACCAAAGAAAAAGACATCATCAAGGTGATAAGACAAAGATATCTCAACAATTTCCTCAGGCTCACTATGTGGAAGTGGCTAAAGCTCATTGTCTTGAGAAGTTGAAAGGTTGAATAGCGAAAAATCAAAGACCCTTCTCAATCCCAAAGATCCCTCGGGTTTCCGAACTCTTCCTTTCTCCCATCATGTCACAAAAATTCTCAAATTCTGAGTCACTCGGAGTGGTGGAAAAACCTGTTCTCTCTCAAAAAAAATGCTTTCCTTATTTTCTGATATGGCTTATATCTGTAGTTCGGTAAGGAGAGCATAATCTTTTGCAGGTATTGTAAAATTAAGGAAGAATTCTAGAAAGTGCGTTGCACATCCTCATAACTCAGTCAAGAAAAAGATGATGCATATGGTAGCGACATGATGACTCACACTTTATGGCATAACTCTTCTTTATGCTTTGCCCAAAATAAATAAAGTAGCCATTCTGCCTCTTCTCTTTTTTTTTTAGAGGGGGAACTCTCTCTCTCTCTCTCTTTTTTTTTTTTTTTTAGAAGAGAGGTTCCCATGATACTTGAGGCAAAGAAGGGCTCCTTTTCATCTTTGATTATGGGGCAATGAGCATACAGATAGAAATTCTTTTGATGAAATTGATCAGGGAATGTTTTATGCCATAAAGTGGAGGGGACGCTTGCATATGGATATGATGTATGACTGAGGTTCTGAGGAGTGCGTGCAACTTTGGAGAATTAAGCCTTAATCAAACTTAACGCAAACAGATTAGCTTTTGAGGAGTTATAAAATCTAACTGTATTTGGCTCTAATAGGCTTTTCAGGAGAATTTGTGACAATCAGTTTGAAAGGCAAAGTAAGATTCTCGAGAAAATCATGAGAAGATCGAGGTCAAGATTTATGCATATATCAAACCTCACAACAAAATAGACAAGAGCATCCTTAATAAAATTTTTGTGAGCAAGGAGAGATTGCGAAATAAAGTTGTCATAAAACCGATGATGTGAAAGGAATTTTTGTTTGGTATTATCTTTGGCAATTCTTTTTATTTTATTTATTCCTAAAGAAAACAAAAGGTGAAAACAAATAAAAACAAGGCTCAGTTAAGGTCGGGGCTAGACCGTAGATGATGGACCTTTAAGTCGGGATGAACTCGAGAACATCTACTTCCTCGAGTTCCGGCATGGAGGGTTCTAAAAAGATTTTCAAGCGCTGGCCATTTACTTTAAAGTGCTCTCCATCATCACTTTGGAGAGTGACGGCCCCATGGTTAGATGTTTCTATGACGGTGTAGGGGCCATCCCACTTACTTTTTAATTTACCATGACCAAATAATTTAACGCGGGAGTTAAACATGAGTACCTTATCACCTGGCGTGAAGTGCTTCTCCCGGATGCGCTTGTCGTGCCACCTCTTCGTACGCTCCTTGTAGAGCTTGGAGCTGTGGTACGCCTTCTCCCTCCATTCTTCGAGCTCGGCGATTTGTATTTGTCGCTTAATCTGGGCTTGGTCCAAATCCATGTTCCATTTCTTGATCGCCCAGTACGCCTTGAATTCGAGCTCGACGGGCAAATGACATGTTTTCCCATATACTAGCTGGTATGGGGTCATGCCTATTGGAGTCTTGTATGCTGTTCTGTAAGCCCACAGTGCTTCATACAGCTTCGACTTCCAATTCTTGCCCATTTGATTAACGGTCTTCTGGAGAATATTCTTGATTTGTTTGTTGGATGTCTCCGCTTGACCGCTTGTCTGTGGGTGATAGGGGGTTGCTACTCTATGCTCGATGCCGAGTGATTGCAACATTTTTCCGAAGGTCTTGTCAATAAAATGTGAACCCCCATCACTTATCAGCACTCTGGGTGTGCCGAATCTTAGGAAGATGACTTCTTGGAGCATTTTCTTGGAGTGTGTGGAGTCGGCATTCCGACATGGCATAGCTTCGACCCACTTTGAGACGTAGTCCACAGCCACAAGTATATACTCATACCCTTCAGAGTTAGGGAAGGGTCCCATGAAGTCTATTCCCCAAACATCGAAGATGTCGATCTGAAGGTTGTTAGTTAAGGGCATAGCATCGCGGGCATTGATTCCTCCCACTTTCTGACAGCGTGAACATCTTCTCACGTACTCCTTCGTGTCCTCGTACATGGTTGGCCAGTAGAAGCCACTTTGCCATACCTTGGCATTTGTACGAAATGCTCCATAGTGACCGCCGAAGGCTGATGAATGACATCTGTCAATGATCTGCATCGCTTCGCAGGCGGGTACACATCTTCTTAGTAGACCATCGGTGCAGACTTTGTAAAGATATGGATCGTCCCAGAGGTAAAATTTGCTGTCCCTGATGATCTTCTTCTTGTCCTCCCCTGGTGGTATGTATCCTGCTACGATATAGTTGACGATATTCGCATACCAAGGGTCGGTGCTTGTTACCTTAAGTAACATGTCATCTCTCAGATAGTCGTTGATGGGCAACCCGTTGGGGTCTTCCGTCTGCAGTCGTGAGAGATGGTCTGCCACTGTGTTCTCTACTCCCTTCCTATCTTTGATTTCTAGATCAAATTCTTGAAGGAGGAGGATCCAACGGATAAGGCGTGGCTTTGCATCTTTCTTAGTCAGAAGGTACTTGAGAGCTGCATGATCTGTGTATATTATCACCTTTGCTCCAACCAAATACGATCTGAACTTGTCGATGGCATAAACCACAGCTAGTAGCTCTTTCTCAGTGGTTGCATAGTTGAGTTGTGGCCCAGTGAGAGTCTTACTAGCATAGGCTATGGCGTGATGCTTCTTATCCTTGGTTTGCCCCAACACTGCCCCTATGGCATAGTCGCTTGCATCACACATGATTTCGAATGGGAGTGACCAATCGGGCGGCTGGATAATGGGGGCTGTTATCAAAGCTTGCTTCAGTTCATTGAATGCCTCCATGCACTTGCTGTCGAAGACAAACGGTGCATCCTTAGCCAAAAGACTGGTGAGAGGTCGAGCCTTCTTGGAGAAGTCCTTGATGAATCTTCTATAGAAACCGGCATGTCCCAAGAAGCTGCGGATCCCTTTTATGTTCCTCGGGGGTGGAAGTGACTCAATTACCTCAACTTTGGCCTTGTCGACTTCAATCCCTCGGGCAGAGACCTTATGTCCTAGGACAATTCCCTCTGTCACCATAAAGTGACATTTCTCCCAATTCAAAACCAAATCCGCCTCTTTGCATTTCTGGAGTACCTTCTCGAGATTCTGGAGGCATCGCCCGAATGTTTCCCCATAGACTGAGAAATCATCCATGAATACTTCCATTATCTTCTCGACCAAGTCGGAGAAGATGGCCATCATGCACCTTTGGAATGAGGCTGGTGCGTTGCATAATCCGAACGACATCCGACGGTAGGCGAAGGTGCCATATGGACATGTGAAGGTGGTCTTGTCTTGGTCATCAGGGTGGATAGGTATTTGATGATACCCTGAATAACCATCGAGGAAGCAGAAGAATGAGTGCTTCGCCAACCGTTCGAGCATCTCGTCAATGAACGGGAGTGGGTAGTGATCTTTCCTGGTCGCTCTGTTAAGCTTCCTGTAATCGATGCACATCCTCCATCCTGTCACTGTACGCTGAGGGATCAGCTCATTCTTTTCGTTCTTCACAACGGTCATCCCTCCCTTCTTCGGCACTACCTGAACGGGGCTGACCCATTGACTGTCTTGAACGGGGTAGATAATCCCTGCCTTGAGAAGCTTCAAAATTTCTTTCTTTACTACCTCTCTCATGGCATTGTTTAGACGTCGTTGGTGCTCACGAACGGGCTTATGGTCAGGCTCCATTGGGATCCGATGTGTGCAGAATTCTGGGCTGATTCCCTTGAGGTCTGCCAGTGAGTAGCCTATCACTGATCGATATTTCTCCAGCACGGCTACTAGTTCCTTCTCTTCCGTCTCGGATAGCTTGTCACTGATGATGACAGGCGTCCCTTGATCTTGAAAGAGGAAACTGTACTTGAGACCTGGAGGCAGCGGCTTGAGCTCTACGGGTATAGGAGCTGTCTCTTCTTGCTTGTTTAGTGGAACAAATGGGGAAGGATCTTCGTCTTCATTGAAGTACTGTACGTCTTCCTCGATATCATGCTGTGAAGCTTCTAAGAATTCGACGGCTGCAGCTTCCTCTATGGCCGTGTATTCACTCACCCCTTCAGATTGTGCTTCCGCCTTTGTGTTAAGAGCACGTCTGAAGTCGATGGAGAAGCTTTTCTTTCCCATTGGCACATCCAATTCTTCTTGTGCACTTTTCATCCTCGTGAGGGGTGCAATTGGGGTCCCAATTAGGAAGAGGCTTTGGTCAGGTATCTCGAAAACGTGGAAGTTCATGAGCAAGGTTTGCCCATTCACTTCTACCTCCAATCCTTGCCAAATGCCTTCAGCTTGATAGCATTTGTTCTGGTAAATCAGCCTTTTCTTTGACGGAATCAGGCTGAACGGTGCAACTGTCAGCATTTGGGCCTGCTGCCTAGACAGAATATTTATCTTGGCTTTCAAGTCGTAGCTGGCCTTAATCTGCTGCACTTGCTTACATGTGACTAGAACGCTATCAGGCTCTGGATCTATCTTGACCACTTCGCCTGAGCATTCAGTCTCTTGGAGCAATCCTCGCTGAAGATAGCAGACAATTGTTGTAGCCTTTCTTCTTGCTCTGCTTTATCCTCCAAATCTGGCTCATCAAGTTCAGCCCTGTCGACATGACAATTCTTCTCCGCAGGGTAGAATCTTGTGTCTCCAAACCTGGACAGGTCCACCTCCTCTTCATGTGGCAGGAGAGGGAGTGTGGAGTCAACTTGTTTCTGACCTTCGGAGAGAACTTGGCTGTCTCGAAATAGTATTGGATTCGACGGGCAGACATAGAATAAATCTTGTGCTGCCGCTGGAGCTGGCTGTGGTTGAGGAGGTTCTGTTTGGGGTTGCACTGCACATTCTTCCTTCTTTTCCTCTGGTGGGCTGGCTGAAGGTACCTCAACTATGGCATGTATCTCTTCTTTTGGCTTTTCAGGGGCACATGCTTCATAGGAGTCCAGGTTGCTGAGGATCTTTCCAAGAACTTCGAACCCTTCTTTAGCTGTCTTGTAAAGGAAGGATCCTCCTGAGGCTGTATCCAAGAAGTTACGGCCATTCGGAGTAAGTCCTGCTGCAAAGTGTTGAAGGAGGATCGGAGATGGAATTCCTAGATCTGGCCCTTGGTGAGTGTAAGTCAGGAAGCGGTCCCAGGCAGCTCCTAATGACTCATTACTGCCCTGCTCAAAGGCAATGATCTTCTTGCGAAGAGCAATGACTTTGTAGAGAGGGAAATATTTGAGGCAAAAGAGCTTCCTGAGGGTAATCCAGTCTCCATTTGCTTCACTCACATGCCTGTCATACCAGAGTTCTGCTTCACCAGTGATGGAGAATGGAAATAATATCCATTTAAAACTGTCCTGCGGGACACCCGATGTCACCACTGTGGAGCAGAGTCTTTCGAAGTGGCGTATGTGTGCGTACGGATTTTCATGATCTTCCCCATGGAACACAGATCCTTTTACCAATGCAATTAGCTCTGGTCGAAACTCGTAACTTGAAGCCGTGATTGGTTTGGAAGCTGGTGGAGGCTCCAATAGTGCTCCTTTCGGAGCAGAGGCGTCGAAGATTGACGATGCGTCCATGGTGTGATGATAACAAAGGAAAAGAAAAACAAAACAAAATACAAAAAGAAAATAAAATAAAACCTTAAACGGACGACTCTAGGTTCGAGTTTTTAGCACAGCTTACCATTCCCCGGCAACGGCGCCAGAAAGCTTGTTGGCAGTCCTAAGGCCTAACTGAAATTAATCCGCAAGCGTACGGATACGGGTGTAGCTTTCACCGCAAGGAGTATTCCTAGGGTATCGAATCCACAGGGAACGAACAGTGTACTAACAACTCTATCCTAGATAAATTATCCGATCAAGGTGGCACAGGGGAGCAAGAGCGCAACAATAAATAAAAAGGTCTTCTGGCCAGGTAATCTAATGTCAAGGAGCTATGCAGCTGGGCAACTTGGTATGGTCCTTTCTCTATTATCTATTTCGGGGCACAAACGTGCCAAAGCAGCAACCCGAGAATTAGGTTCAACTACTTTGGGAATCCGCCTGCTATTGAAAGCCCTACAGACATGAACCCGGACGTGGTGGATTACAGAGACCGGTACGCCTGTCACACGTACTCGCGGCTACCATCCTCCGTGGGGTTAAGAGCAAATCAGGGATAACTCCAGGTCTAAACACCACGTTTACACCTATCGTCACAACTAGCGAGGACTCCAAATAAGCTAGTCTATGCAATAAATAAATAAATATTTAAAGCATACCTGAAACCCATAAATAAATAGAGAAGAATACCATACTTTATTGCCCGACCGATAATCTCCTTACATGTTACCCGGCCTGGAAGACTCGAACGACTACTCCCAGGCGAGGAGCATACCCGAGGCGCCGAAGAAGTAGAGTCCCGGCATTCCGGGACTACTCACTCTCCTAGCCTCTCACTCACTCACTCACTACCAGCAGCGCTTCGCTACTCACTAATGACTAACTCAAGTGTATCTCCAGGTGCGAGTTGCTCTGAAGCTAGCCGGAGGTATTTATAGGTTCCTCATGTCGGTGTGCATCTTGTAGCCGAAGATGGAGTGGCGGTGGCGCAAAGGTAGGCCGGCCGGCCTAGTAGGGTGGCCGACCGGCCATTGATTATGGCGGTTCGCCACCGTCTTTTGCGTGGACGTCTCAGATTCGCTCCTGATGACGGTTCGGAGGTCGGCTACTTGATGGGGGCGGCAGAAATGGAGTGGCCTTCAAGCTTAGGCCCAAAAGCCCATGTTCTAGAATGTCGGTTGTCTCTTGTTGGGTTGGGCCTTGAATTCCACGTGGGGGAGCAGCAAAAGGCCTCTGGAAGGAAGATTGATCCCATCGGGAGCCTGAGTAGGCCGGCCGGCCTATGATTGGGCCGGCCGGTGGGCTTTGGCCCCCATTTCCTGTCATTTTGGTCCATATTGCTCCCTGCATTCAAATACTCCAACAAAACTCGTGGAGAGCCATTAACATAAAAGAATGTTCATTTTATCCTTGGTTGATGGCTTTTATTGAATGGTGTTGGCGGTAAAATTTGAGTGATAAGCACCGCCAACAGAGGTCACGGGGATCAAGTTTCACAAGGAATCCCCTCACCCTTCCTACAAGATGAGGAAAATGTCCATCAAGACCACTCCTTCTAATTCAGCAGCTGGCTCCTCTTCTCGTAGTGCAGCTCCCTCTCAACGTGGTAGTAGGAAGAGATCTTCATCTTCCTCCTTCATCACTCGTGCTCTCTAGTCCATCTTCAACAAGTGTACCAAGAATGCTATCCAGATCAGAGAGCATAGAGAGGAGTCACGGGCTCAGTGGGCTGCTTTTGCAGCAAATCAGCAGCGTCTTTGCTCTCGCTCTAATGTTGAGTATACTCCTCCTCCACCACTTCCTGATCTCCCTTCCTCCTCAGACAGCGATGATCCCTTTGCACCCTATCGTGGAGCTAGAGCAACTGCTGAGGAGCATGTGGCCAGTGATGATGAGGACACCGAAGTTGAGGATGTCCAAGGTGAGGAAGAAGACGACGACGATGAGGACGAGGACGACGATGAGGAGGAGGAGGATGGCGACTCCGAGTGATCCCGTTTGTTCTTCTCTCCTTTTGGTGATGTGATGCTAAAAAGGGGGAGAAATATGTATCGTTATCTCCTAGTGATGGACTTGTAGGTTTATCTATTTGTAATGAACTAAGTGTGTGATTGTAAGACTAAGTTTAATTATGTTCAATGCATGAGACTATGTGGGTGTAATGATGACTTGTTGTCTTTATTAATTCTAGGTTGTATGATTGCCTAAATTGCTCTCTCATGTGTTGCATTTGGTATTTATGTTGTTATGATGATCATGCAAGGTTTTAGGGGGAGCTCTCATGTTTTTCTTTATGATATGTGCATTTGGCATGTTGAGGCCAATTTCATGAAATTCAATTCATGCACATATTTAGGGGGAGCTTTCTCTATCTATCTCGTTTTTATTGAATTTTATATGATCCTTGTATGTTTTGGTTGTTTTGATATCAATCACCAAAAAGGGGGAGATTGAAAGTGCATCTAGGCCCCTAATTATTGTTTTGTGTGATTGACGTCAAAACGATCCAAAAGGACTAATGTCGCAATTAAAGATGTGTTCAGCTAGGTCTCAAGAAGGAGAATCAAACATGTCAAATGAAGTGCTACATTGAAAATATTCAAAGAAAATTGGCAACATATACTCAATGGGCGTTATTGGCACCGTTTTAATCTTAATTGAGTGTAGGAATGCCGTACTATCAAGAGGGGTGTAAATCATTGATCCATAGATGCCATAGGACCTTTTGGGTGATACAAAATTTCTTAGAAATCAGTTTGAGTGAGTGGTGTTTTTTGAGCAAACCGTGCAGGCTCACCGGATTATCCGGCACTCTACCGGATTGTCCGGTGGAGCCAGCCTTCGCCAAGACCAAGTCCCAGGCCGGACTATCCGGCAACATGCTGGAGTGTCCGGCAAACCCTAACATCGCTAGAACCAAGTACCTACCGGAGTGTCCAGCAGTTTACCGGATACTCCGGCCAGACCTATTCCTGAGCATAACGGTTCGATTTTGGGGACTCCATATATATATCCACTCAGCTCCAACGGTCACTCTCTCTTTCCCACTTGCTAGAACACAACCTAAGGCTCAAACTCTCCCTCTCCACTCTCTCCCAAGGCAAAGATTCGTGAGATCCATCCTAGAGAGTGTGTGAGAGTCAAGATTCGAGTTCGTAGCATCCATTCCACTCTAGAGCATCTTGTGGCATCCTCATCTTGGTGATTTGCACTTGTTACTCTTGGAGCTTGGCTCCTAGACGGCTAGAGGTTGCCCGGAAGCTCCCAATTCGTGTGGTGACGCTCCGGGAAAGTTTGTATTGCCCTCCTCGCAAGAGGATTTGATAGTGAGCAACTCGAGCTTGATCTTTGTGATCGCTTGAGTGAGGAACAGAGTTGAAAGAGACTCGGTCCTTTGTGGACTCCTCAACGGAGACGTAGGGCACTTTGTGGGTCTGAACTTCGGGAACAAATCGTGTGCCACTTGTGCTTGTTTCATTTGTTCTTGTTGTTCTTACTTGTTTTTGTTGCCTTCCTATATATATCATTAAACTGCTTCGATCTACTTGTGTACTTGTTTACTTCCGCATATATTGTGTATATTCACTTCACAACATCTATACAAGTCTTTTGATTCAAGTAGAATTGCTAGAATCTCTGTAGTTTTCAAATTCCGCAGATTTAATCTCTGGACCGGACTGTCCGGCACAGTACCGGATACTCCGGTGGTTCCAGGTCCGGAGTATCCGGCAGTGTACGGACTATCCGGCAGGACTGACGCTTTTGATTAAGTCTTAGTTGCAGAAGTTTTTAGCATTGCCAATTCCCCCTCCACCCCCCCCCCCCCCCCCCCCCCCCCCCCCTCTCTAGGCAACTTTCACTCGTGCCATACCTCGAGATGCCTCCCCGGCAGCTCTGCCCAGTCACAGAACTTGAGGCGCTCCCCTCCCCAAGGCTTCTAGGCACTCACATATCATTTGCATTACTCCCCTCAGGCACGTTGAACTTTGGTTGTCGATTCATGTACCTTTGTCGGGAGCCCAAGGACGTGCTTGTGTCTCTTTGGTACCACATCCAGAAGGTAGTTAAACCTTCCATAGAGTTTGATAAGGCCTTTGAGTTCTTTTGTGAAGGTTTTTCATTCTATGGTCCTATCTGGGAGCACTATTTAGGATACTGGAAGCAAAGCTTGATAGAGCCCAATAGGGTTCTTTTCTTAAAGTATGATGAGATGATGGTTGCACCTGCCAAACATGTTAAGATGCTCGCAGAGTTGCTCCGTGTTCCGTTCACTGAAGAGGAGGAGTGTGGTGGAGTCGTGGAGGGAGTGGTAAAGTTGTGTAGCTTCGAGAAATTGAAGAGTCTACCAGTGAATTCCGATGGGGTAGCTTATCGGATTCATGGAGAGGCAATCAAGAATTCCTTATTTTTCAGGAATGCGAAGGTTGGGGACTGGGTGAACTACATGACGGAAGAAATGGCACAGAAGCTCAACTACATCATCGAGGAGAAATTCAAAGGGTCCGGACTCACCTTTTGATATGTGGTATGTCAGTTGCAGTAGAGCGAGATGCGCTTGTTTATGGGTGAGTATTTGTGCGTGCACTTTTATATTGTGTTCTTTTTTTAAAAAAAGGAAAAGAGAATGATGGATTAAATGTTTGTATCCTGTAATATGTTAATTAAGTATAAAATGCTTCGATGCTTTGGTTCTTTGAGACCTCCACTCTCCAGCTCCGTCTATTACGCATGAATGCTTGCAGAAGAGCTGTTTGGTGTACCAAAGTGTTAGTGGTGCAGTTGCCATGCAACGACCGGCAATTTCTTTTAATACAAAATGAACGTCATCTGCAACAATTTCAGAACAGCTGAATCAGTAAAGGACGACCGATCAATCGATCGGACAGAGATCGGGGTGACAGGGATGGGGGGCAGGAGTGTCGAGTCAACGGCGACAATGGGACTTGGAGGGACGAGAGACAGAGAGCGCTTTCGACGAGTCTATGAAAGGAGGAGAAAGAGAGGCGAGCTGTGGCTGCATCGCAGCGCAGAAGAACGATCGAAATGGCATTTTTTTTCCTTTCAGAAATCATTCACGGAAAGTGGGGCTGTGGCGCGGCTCACAGCTGGGCTACCCGAAATGTGCCGGCACTTATACCTGGCCACATGGGCCGGGTTAAAAAGGCTGGCCAGGGGCCCGGTCATTTTGGCTCGGTCAGAGCAGGGCACAGTTGAATCATAGAAGGGCCGTGCTAGCTCGTATCCCGGCTAGGGCTGTGCTTGAGCCTAGAGGCCCTAGACGCGTCATGCCGACACGACCTTATGACAGCTGAAGTCCATAACGTTGCCTCGCCACACCCACATACATCCATCTCCCTAGCTGAACTGAATACTTATTTTTCTGGTCCCATCTTGTAACCATGATTGAATCGTCCTGCATAAGATTTGATCCAGACTAACTCAAGCTAGTTTAGTCATAAGCAAAAAATCGAAAATGAGCACATGTTAAGTTAGGTGTATACACAATCGACTAGTGTAAGCTTGTTTTTGGTTGTCTGGCTTGGCTGAGTGAGATCACCCTGCACTTGATGTGGTGAGTTTATCATCTAATCAATGTGACTGCATCCAAGAAATATTTTTCAAGAAGAAATACATCATCAACAGATTAAAATCCCATAGCAACCATCGACCAGATAGGTTTCATAGTTATTTTTTCTAAACACTATAAGAAAACTCATTTTACTGTGCGGTTGCTTGTCAAAAATTAGCATAGAACACCATATAGACATCCATCCAATGGATAAAGTATAAAAATCGCACGAAAGAAAGAGGGAAAAACAATCTACGGCTGCTCCTCCCATTCTCATCATCGTGGATTCTATGAAGCATGTGTCAAAGCTCCAGCCTTATCATGCGTACGCGGCCGCGCATTGGAGCTGGGCGCCGAGCTCACACGAACATAGCAATGGAGAGGACATTAGTCCAACTGGGGAGAGAAGGCGAAGGCACAGCTCGCGTGCGGCGGCTCCACGGGTGTTCGCGGCCCATGCCTACCTGCGCAGGCTGCGCGTGCACGGCAAAGTCAGCTCTAATCACAATTTTTTTTTTGAAGGAAGCACGCCAGCAAGGGCTAGGATAGTCTCCTGTGGGGCTAGGATAGTCTCCTGTCTCCATTACTCTGGAATGTTCATTACATGTGCACGAAGGCCCTTACAAGAAATGGAAAATACACAAAGACCCTTAAGCAGATATAGGACATAAAAGATAAAAATTACAAGCAAGTCCTCGGTTGGAGAAAGCCGCAGGCTAGCAAGAACTCGCCATCGCAGATAACTCCACTGTCGAAGAAGTCGCCGAAGAACCGAACGCCAAGCTCCAGACAGGGGCACCTCCATCCAGGGCCGGTCCTGGGGTTTCGGTGGCCCGGGGCGAACTTAAAAGTCGGGGCCCCTCTATATAAAAATTAAAAGTTGTATATGATAAGACACTCTTAAAAAAATCCAAAATATGATCTGTACATATTACCATAAGAGTTTCTTCCAATATTTGTAGACGCGAAGTCACACTAAAAGAAATCCGCGACACATTTTTTACTCTATTAACTCACTTACTCATTTCTTATTTTTCCTTTTTCTCTTTCAGCTGCATGATGCATACTTTCTAGTGACATGGTCTCGCTGAAAATGGGAAAAATGAATTGTTCAATATCAATTAATGGATCATGTATTCATGCCGTCAGCAACTATGGGCATAGCAATTAGCATAGGAGGAGGAGTTACAGGACGTATACATACATCCTTCAGCGGATGACACGACGCGACTGTGGCACGTCGACTCGCCTGGACTTGCGGCATCATCTCAGGTCTCAGCAAAGTGGGCAGTCAGCAAATCACCGATCGACTTGCAATGTGTGCCGCGGCGCTTAAGAGCTTTGCTAATTGACGGCTTTATTATTGGGCTTATTAGTTGATAGGGAGACAGGGTACAGTCAACAAAATTAGGGATTGCTCAAAAAAGAAAAGTCAACAAAATTAGGGAGGTGGACCTGCATGGATGGAGCTCTGAACTATCGGACACGAGCCTACGCTACAGCCAACAAAATTACAGCCTCCTCGGGTGAATTTTTCGCTGGATCACCAAGGCAACAGGCCTGTTCCTACCTCTGTACGTGCAGGCCAGGGAGGGGCCCCTTGGTTCTGGGGGCCCTGGGCGGCCGCCCCGCTAGCCCCCCTCAGGGCCGGGCCTCTGCCTCCATCCATGCTGGACCAGTCGGTGTATACAGCACGAAATTGTCAAACCACCACGTAATAGATGGGCAAAATGCCTCACAATGCAGCATGCTTGACACACCAACGGTCCACCCGGCGGCCGCCACAGAGGCTGCTTTTGAGGGAGAAGAAGTCGCTGCTGTAGATCTTGATGGAGCTACATCGGACGCGACTTTGGGATATCTTCCCAGCCATAATTGGGGATCAGCAGAGAGAAGCGATCAACCCAACCCGAGATACTCCAGTGCCCGTCCAAACGCATCGACGAAGAGTTTCGGCCACCAACAGCCCACAAGTGAACCGATTCTAAAGTATCAGATAAGAAGAGGGAGGGGATACACCCAACTTGAGACCAAACTTATACACCCTTACCCCTTTTTTTTAAGAAAAAAAACTTATACTCTCTATGTCCCAAAATATACGGAACTTCTAAACATTGCTTAGCTAAAAACCAGTCACGTTTCAGTCAAATTTCTCACCCAATCACGATTGATGTGTTCCTGCATGGCTTTCACGTACGGAGACGTTACCTGGGCCGAATTGGTTAGTTGTGGACTTTTTTCTTTTGTTTCCTTCGGCCCTATGTTTACAGGTCACAGATTTTAAAACTATTTTGATCCCCTGTTACTCCTAGTCACGTACTGTAACACTTTTTGGCCTAGTTTTGGTATGCATGGCTATCCTTTTTGTTCTCTGTTTATGTAGGCGTGATGTCAAAGCTCATTTATATGAATCTTTTGTTTTTCAGTCCTTTTAGTTTTCTTTGGAAAATGTGATGATTTTTCAGTCCTTTTTTTCTTCAGTTTGCTTCAATAAATTCGACTAAAACAAGTACAATTTTCAGTCAATTTTCGTTTACAATTGAATTTGACTGGATTTCAAACTGAAATCACTCAGATTTTCCAATTACCAGCCAAAAGCAGACTTAACATGTGGCACTATCCTATTTGTTGAAAAATCGACTGAAAGCAATTCAATTTTTAGCTGACTAACGTATAGTCAGTTTGGGTTTTGTCAAAATCAATCATTTTCAACTTTGACTACTAATATAAAATAAATTATAATGTTTGACCACGTATAAATGATGCTATTAGCTTCATAGTGAAACCAGCTGTAATAATATGCAAATCTTCATATATTTTTATTTTTTAAAAACATTTTTTAAAGATTTTATTAGTCAAAGTTGAAAAGAATTAACTTTGATGAAACCTACAAATGTTTATATTCTGAAACATATGAAGTACATCATTACGTTCACGCCTCCTATGAGGTATATATACTTTATGCATACATGTGCCGTTGGATATGCCATCGTCGGTATTATTAGTAGTAGTAGACATTGTATCCACTTTGGCAACTAATTAATATCCTCACGATGCACGAGCCTATTTAAATTAGCATTGCTAGGCCTACTCTGATTTATAGTAGAATAATTGGATAGATAAAAAAATCGACCTGCAGGAGGCAAACCGTCGCCCCCATTTTGTTAAGAAGAAGACAGTATCGCGCAAGTCAAGAAAAACCTAAAAACCCTCCTCCCGATCCTTGCACCGACAGCCGCACACCGTGTGAGTGCGGTGTGTCTCTTAACCATGTACTTTGAGTGGGGAGAGACGATAGGATTTTTTTTGTGAGAACGAGGAGTTGAACTCTGGTCGGTAAGGTGCCAGCCGCATGTCTCACCTTGATTCGCTTCCATTTGGACAACAGGTGGTGAGTCTCACAGATTAGTAACCAATTTGCGATCGAACTTGGTGTCGGCAACTTGTTCATTTAAATACTGGTATATATATCTATATCTAAACCAATAAAGAACCAGTTGCGAGGAAAATCGGTTTTACCCTGCCAGATGTTACCCACCTGTATGTCAACCAACGATTTAAATCTCACCCTCTAATCACAGCCGTGAGATCAAAAATATAGGTCCACCATGTCACCAGATTGTCACCCGAGTGTCACCGAGGACACAATTTGCACACGTTTCAGACCTCGTTTCCGACGCTAATCTCACTCGAGAAAAAGTTTACCCACCCCTGCACCCACCACCGTGAATGGAATGACAGCCGGTCTTCTTCCCGAATTAATGATCTCCTTCCAAATGAAATTAATGATCTCCTTCCAAATGAAAATAATGTTTGAAAATTTCGGAATTAGGCATTGAGGCTACGGCGTCTGTCCCGATCTCCTTCCAAATCGAAGCTCCAGCCACGACGATCCACCAGACGTCCACCAGACGCACGCGTGAACAAAATTGGAGAGGGCAGCGGCGTCCTGCGCCCATCTCCTTTTCCAAGTTTGATTTGATTCAGTCTGAAGGGGCGCATCTCATTCTTCATTCCCCGATTTGATTCAATTTTTGTTTTGTTGGGGAACAACCTGAACCTCTTTGAATCTGCATCTTCTGAACCTGTACGTATAGGGAACGATCATTCTATCATCACGCTCGATCTGCTGTAGTTTCTTTGATTTTTTAACAGAAAAAATATCTGGACAACATGGTCTCTGTTCTCTGATCTTTATTTACCCGTATTATCAGTACCTGCGGAAGCCTTTGAATCCGCTTCCTTATACTTATTGATTGATCAGGTCAACATACAACTTGAGGATTTATGGACGACGATCAAGGTGTACGCAGGGGTCTGTCAAATTCTTCAAGAACTCCCCTATGTGATCGCACGAACATTGAAGATCCAGGTGCGGTTTGTCTGCTCTGCCATATCATTTTTTCATACCGGTTAAGATTAAATCCCGTAAAATTGTTCACTGCTTGGTATAGCATCGGGGCAGAAAGACGATTTGATTGCCAAGAAGCGGGCACAAAGCAGAGAAAGTTCCCGGCGGTACCGTGAACGGCAGAGGGCTGCGCTCCAAGCTAAAAATAAAGATCATGAACTGACGCCGGTTTTGAATCTAGGTAATAATGGTCACCAATTGGTGTAGATGAAGCTCTCATGTTTTTTAGTTGATTAATTGGCCTTGCCTAAATATTTCAGATGGAAAAGAAAATCCTGGTGTCCCAATGATGGGCGCGATGACGCACCGAGGCAATACGCGGAAGCGTGGTACTACTTTTTTTTATTACTATGTGTAATAATTTGTTGTTTTTTTATGACTAGCTGTGCTGCCTTGATTAGTTTGGTTACATAAGTGAAAACCAGCTTAGTTGATGTTTATGTGCGATAGTTTATCTTTTTATCAGGCATTTCGGGGAACATTGGAATTTTATCTACCTGTAGTGTTGTTTCAACGCCGGTCTCTGAGACAATAGGTAAGCAATGAGGTGCATTTTTCACAGTCATTTTGGACTGTATTAACCAAATATGCGTATGGTGATCTGCTCATTTTCTGATACAATAAATGTTGTATTACAGAGCCACTGTAAGCTATTACAAACGTGACAAATACCATGAGGCAGCTTTGCTGGGACAGTGCCACCCCTTGTTTCAGCAGAAAACCAGGTGCTTTGTTTTCCTATCTCTAATATGTTTCCATGATCAAAGTATGCTTTGTTTTCCTGTCTGTAATATGTTTGCATGATCAAAATATATATATGCTCTCTTAGATCAAAGTCAGTGGCCTGTTGATACTGAGGATGCAGGATGTGTTTTGCCGTCTGAAAATATTGCAGTGGCCACACCGCCTTTGTTTAAAAAAGGTTATAAAAAAGGTTATAAAAAAGGTTAGTATTTTTGTACATATTATTTTTATGTATATATATGGTGGTGCCACGATGGTAATGAGTTATTGGTCATGTAACAATATTTGTGTATTGAATTTACCAGCTAAGCTGATGCCATCTGTTGATGCAAGCTTGAAGCATGTGCAAATGACTGCGGTCTCTCAACATAAATGTAGTCAAGAAAATCTTGGCACAACTACTGAAGCTGGTGTTAATGGTTATCATTATCAAACACAGTGGCCTTCTGAGAAATTGGATGCAGAATGTGATATTGCAGTGGCCACCCCGCCGTTGTGTAAAAAACGTGAGTCTTTTTTGTACTTTCTGTTGGTGCCGCCGTGCTAATGAGCTCTTGGTCATATAACAATATTGGTGTCTCTTGAAGCAAGCTCGGGTCATGTGCAAATGTCTACACACTATGAACGTGAAATCAGTCAAGCAAATCTTGGTGAAACTACTCAAGTTATTGGTGAATCTACCCAAGCTGGTGCTGATTTTGAATTTGAAGATGAAAGCTGGCTTCGTAGAAATGATGATTGGCATCCAAACTCAACAGCAGACGGGCAGAATTTAGATGACAATGGTATTGTTGCAACACAGTGTTTTACTCCTGAGGAAAAGCAAAGAGCTCGGTGGCGCACTAACAAACAGAGTTTTCGGAAACGTAAAATGACAGAGCAAGGTGAAAATAAAACAATTTTGCTCCCTCATAATACGCTATGTTTATGTTTCCTTTTTTTGTGTTGCAGTCAAATACTTATGTTAGCTGCTTTTTACAGCTCCTGATGAGGTTTCTGCAAAGTCTAAAAAGAATAGGAAGTGGTATGAGGGGATGTCAGAACAAGGTAAGGCCCTTCTACTAGAGAAGAACCGTGTACGTCAGCAACAATATCGCCTCAGGAATTCAAGTAACGCACCACAACCAGCAAAGCAATCGCTAACCGAGAGAGGTAGTGTCTCTGAACATGTTTTTGTCTTCCCATGTACTCCAGCCGTTACAGGGATGCCGTGTTTGGATATTGATTACTATGTAGATTTGAATATTCGTATAATACAAGATGTCTGTTTGTTTACAGTTGGTCCGTCGGGAAACATAAATCAGCATGTGGGTACGGGCGACCATACTCATGTTAACGATCCTGTGTTCGATTCTGGTATTTGGTACCCGGATGCATCAGAACATCCTGGATTAGGTAATTGTTGATGTTCTTTTCTTTGTTAGGCTGCAATTAAAAATCAGGACGTAACCCCTTTCATTGTATATGAAACAGATGAGGAGAATTTGGAGACCGGTAAGCCGATGGATGACGACATCGACGACCCTTTTGCTGATGACGAGGGACGGGTTTTCACGCGACCTGGTATGTATAGTGCCTGTAGTGTTAAATTTGGGTCAGGTCTCGTTTTGTTTTTCTAACTTCAATCTTTGGATATTTGCCTTTGCTAGATGTTCAATACAAGTCATATCGAGTTAATGGGCACGATGGAGGTGCGGAAGGTAGACCGGATCCCTATGATTATGTTTATCACAACCTACCGAAAAATCATCATGTTCTGGAAAAGACGCCGGACTGCACACACTGCGGCGCCAAGAGGTTCCCTGGTGAAGGAGCGGCATTCTGTTGTCGGGAGGGGATGGTTACGATTCATAATCCAGAGATACCTGCAGAGCTGAGGAGACTTTACACAAGCCAGACAGATAGAGATGCAAAGTGGTTCAGAAAGAATATACGTTACTTCAATTCCCATTTTTCTTTCACTAGCATGGGTGTCAAACTCGACCGATGTTATGCTACGGCAGCAGGAACTGGGATCTATACATTTAGGATCCAGGGTCAGATATATCACCGGCTGGATCAGTTGTCGCACGGAAGCTATTCTGCTAGAAATATGCAGTTGTACATATATGACAATGAAGATGATTTTGCACACAGAGTAAAGCGATCACCTCACTTGGATCTTGGGATCATAAAGCTGATTCTACGTATTTTACAAGGGAATCCGTATGTTGGAACAATTAGGAGTTTGGGTTCCACACTAAACCTTGATGAGTATAAAATCGAACTCAACACCAAGATCAATGTGGACCAGAGGAGATACAATGCCCCAACTGCTTCTCAGGTTTCGGCGAAATGGGTGGAAGGTAGTGACCCCAAGAAAATGTTTGAGAGGAGTGTTATGGTATGTGGGCTATCGGATCGACCGGTTTATATAAAGGCTTACTATGGGTGCCATGATCCTCTAGCTTATCCTTTGTACTTTCCTGGCGGCGAGGCGGGGTGGAATGAAGGAATATTGTATGAGGAAACTAAAAAGAAAAAAAAAGAAGGGCAGAAAGAATAAAGAGACTGAAGGTGTGTCGCACTGCATAATACCTTCACATAATCGTTCTAATAGCTTATCATTTATTTTAAGTTAAGTAATAAGCTAATCTTTTGGTGTTTTTTTTTGTGGTGACATAATAGACCCGCATGACGATTTCCCATCCGCCATGGATGTAGACGATGAAGCCGAAGTGGATGATCGCACTGGGGGACAAGGTTGCTAATGATAAATTTGTTTAGGCTTATCTGTAATAATGACTCGTATATATGATCAGTGCCTAATAATGCATACAACTTACTTGTTTATGTGCAATCTACAGGGGGTGATCCAGGCTCAAATACGAAGTATGTGAGCGCCAGGGAGTATTATGCTTACAAGCTTCAAATCAGACGTGGGGAGTTCAATGTATTGTTTTATGGTGCACGACTCTTCCAGCAGTGGCTCGTTGATATGTACATTAAGGTTGAGTCTATGCGTCTTAACTGGTACTCCAACCCTGCACATCAGAAGATTATTCGGGCCGATCTTTATCAGGTATTCTGCGATTCAAATGTGTGGTTTCCTGTAAATGGAGAGGTAGCAAGCTGTTGTTTCTCTATAGGATTTTATTCTGTTTCTTGTCATGTGCTTTATTATTGGCTATCATAAATATAATTTGTGATTGTTACAAATCTGGGATGTCGACATACCGTCAAGTGGACTACTGTAATCAAAGCTTTTGCTTTTTTACTCTATATGATAGCAATGCACACGTTCATGTATGTGCCTATATGTTTGTTTATCTAACCTCATTTCTCTCAACCTGTAGCTGCAGACTTAAACTGATTTTTTTATACAAAAATGCATCTTCTGCAAGTAACAACTTGTGATTTGATTGGTCACACAACAGTTTAGCTCAACAAGTTCTGAAATAAGCTGTTGCATTCATGTCAGTTGATCACTATGTAGACTTGCGTAATTCAGTGTGAGTTTGTTTTCTCATCTGGCATGCTAGCAGATCACAATTGTATGTGTAGCCTGGAAATCGATCAATGCTTCATAGATACAGTCGTGCACATAACAATTCTGTACTTTTTGGCAATTGCTAAATTTGGATGATAAAAAAATAAAAACTAGCCAGAAATGATCAAATACATCTTGTCTCTTATGGTTTTCATCATACTGAATGGTTTTTGTCATACTGAATAGTCTCTACCAGACTGAATAGTATATATGTGTCGTACATGTCATGCTGAAACTTACAGGTTCACAACAAATTTTTAAATCCTGACCAGAATTTGTTTGACATGCTTATAGACAAATATATATAATACGATGGAAATGTTTATTTTTCTTTCTCTGTAATTAGGGAGCCATTTGTGCTGTAGGATTTTATTTTGTTACTTGTATTGGTCATCGTGTTTTACTCTACTAACTTGTGATCTGCCAATACAGGGAGTTCTTGACACTCTTGCAACCGGGGAGGCTAGGGCATCACTGACTGGCAAGAGAATTGTCCTACCAAGGTCCATGACTGGTTGTGACCGTGATGTGCAACGCAGGTTCCTTGATGCAATGACCTTAGTGCAACGTTATGGGGAGCCAGATTATTTCATAACTATGACATGCAACCCGTATTGGGGTGAGGTGATCCAGGAGCTATTGCCTGGCCAGACTCCGCAGGACCGTCCTGAAGTTGTAGCCTGGGTGTACAAAGCGAAACTGCGAGATTGTGAGGATTTTTTGGTTAAGAAACAACATTTTGGCGAGGTTGCTGCCTATGCTCATGTCACGGAGTTCCAAAAGAGGGGTCTGCCACATGAGCATTTCTTATTGATTATGAAGCCTGGTAGTAAGTTAAAATGTCCTGATGAATATGACAGAAAGATATCTGCTGAAATCCCGGACAAGAAGAGGTACCCGGTTTTGCACGATCTCGTTTGCAAACACATGATGCATGGCCCTTGTGGTGTTCTCAACAAGGATTGCCCCTGTATGATAGATGGACAATGTCGGTTTCGTTACCCTCACCAGTTTTGTGAAGCCACACAGCAGGGGAAAGACTCGTATCCAATATACAGGCGAAGGGATGATGGCCAGGTAGTTGAGGTCAGAAATGCCAAATTGGATAATCGATGGGTTGTTCCCTACAACCCCACCCTACTTATGCGCTACAATTGTCACATCAATGTTGAGATCTCCTGCAGCATGAAGTCTGTCAAGTACCTCTACAAATACATCTACAAAGGCCATGATCGTGCATCTTTCTCGGTCGACAAGTCAGAGAATGATGATACCGTCATTAATGAAATCAAACAGTACAGAGATGCAAGATGTATAACACCGTCAGAGGCTGCATACAGGCTATATCGGTTCCCCCTCTACTATGTCTCGCCTCCTGTTTTACAACTTGCCGTTCATCTTGAGGGGATGCACATGGTTTCATTCAAATCAACCTCTGACTTGAATGAAGTTGCCAAAAACCCAAAGAACCAGAGATCAATGTTGACCGAGTGGTTTAAGACCAATGCGGAGGATCCCGAAGCTCGCAAATTCTTGTACATAGAGTTCCCTGAATGGTTTACTTGGAAAAAATCAAAAAAGTGTTGGCAATGGAGAAAACAACGAGCTCAAATTGGCCGTCTTGTACATGCAAACCCATCTGAAGGGGAACGATACTACCTTCGGCTTTTGTTGACCCATGTGAGGGGCGCTACGTCATACAAGAATTTGAGAACTGTTTGTGGAGTAATTTGTGAGACCTTTAGAGAAGCATGTGACCGTGCAAGACTTCTTCTGTCTGATTCTTATTTGGACGATACCTTAACAGAGTGTGCTATATGGAAAATGCCTAGCTCGTTCCGACAATTGTTTGCTTTTTTCTGAGGCAAATAATATCCTGAAGCTGTGGGAAAAGCATTTTGATTCACTCTCTGAGGACTTTCGGCGGACAATTGCCGACCCCCACGAGGTGCAGCAGCGGGTACTCTTGGATATTGAGCGATGTGTTCAGTCAATGGGCAAGGATCTCGATGGATTCGGCCTACCCAAGCTGGACGAAAAAGGTAAAGACTCGCCTACAAACATTGATTTTTTTCGTTCGATTTCTTTGGCTGTCATAGATAAAATTTGAGAATGTTAGAAATATAGGATATCGACATACAGTTAAGTGGACTATTGTAACCAAAGCTTATGCATTTTTACTCTGTATGCACCTTTCTTTCTTTATGTAACCTAATTTCTCACAACCTGTAGCAACAGTTTTCCTCATCAGTTTATTTCATGAATGATAACAAAATTATAAAGCAGTGACAACTAACAAGACAACAGATTTATTTTTATGCTAAAATCTATATAGATTGATGTGGTTCATGTAGCTTGTTTGCCAGATTCTTCAAAATCTCGTATGTGACTTTGCAGCCAACATTGGCTTTTGGTGTTTGATTAAACTTTAAGAATAATCATGCTGCATTGTGGTTCCTGATAATTCAGAGAAGGGTTATAGAATTTCCTTAGTAGAAAATTCCACAAAATGATAATAAGCTCCTATGTGAACCTGTACCTCTGCTTGGGTTTGGGTGGTTGCATGTTGATAAAAATTTTTATTACCAAGTATTATTTTAGTTTCATGTTCTACATGCAAGGTAATCGTTGGTGGTCAGCATGCTGGTAAGAGGGTGTTCATTCTGAGGATACCTCTTTCGCCATCTGAGGATTTGACGCTCTCCTTCAAATTCAAAAGGGTACAATTCCCAGTGCATCTAAGCTTCACAATGATGATTAACAAAGCTCAAGGACAAACTATCCCTCACGTCAGAGTATATCTGCCTGAGCCTGTGTTTGCGCATGGTCAGCTCTATGTCGCGTTGTCCAGGGGTGTGTCACGAAAGACAACTAGGGTCCTTGCCAAACCCAATAAATTATTGGACCCTGCGGTGAAAAGCACGAAGAACATTGTATACAGGGATGTCCTAAACTCTTGATAATGTATATTTATATACTAATAACTAATGTTCTCTGATTCTAAGGCTTAAATGTGTTGCTGCTTCCTGTGTTATGTAAGTTCAGTTGCTTATGTCACATGAAACAGATTAACGGAAGTGTTGCTCTAAGTTTCTTTCTTGTAATTTATTATTTTGGCCTGTATACAAGAACACTCCATGGTTGTCTATCAGCCGAAGAAAATATTAAGTTCTCTGTGATGTTTATCAAGGATTTTTGGTTGAGTCATTTTGTTCTTAGTTTGGACTAAAAATAAATTGTAAAGCGTGATGAGTTTTGTTTAGTTAACAATTTTACCTCATTCTAAACCTTACTAGATTTCTCCACTTTAGCTCATTCTAAGCGATGAGTGATGCTAACAATTGTAGACCATTCATAAGTTATTCTATATGTTTGTTATATAATCTGAGCAACATCTGATGAATTCCATGCACTTTTCAGTAAGAATTGGTCTGGAACGACCTGGGCTTTCAAATTCTGAACTGGTTATCTTTCAAACTTGTTTTGGGAAGCTTCATTTCCTTTCATTGTTCTTATAAACTCCTTTTTCATTGCGTAGAATCCAATGGAAATAGGAATTTTTAGGTGTTCTGCAAAATGATATACTTATTATGAATAGTCCTGAATAATTCGTAGTCCTGAATAAATAGGAATTTTTAGGTGTTCTGCAAAATGATATACTCAGTAACTACACTTGTAAATGGATTACCATGTCCTTGACTCTTCTTTTTTCTTGCATATTATCAAAAGGCAAATAAGAATGAATGTATAATATTTGTTTTTTGTCTTATTATTTTAACAAATATACCAGTGATATATACATTTTGTTGGCTTAATTAATTTTTTTTACTGTCCAGTTATAATATGTTGTTAGCTAAATTGTAAATATAATTTTAAGCCTTTTAAACACGTACGTGGCGCACGTGCATTGGTACTAGTCTTCTTAAGAAAAGGTTAATGCATCACTAACATCAATTTGTTCGTAACAGCCAATGCCTGCAATTATATGACTGTATGATTGATTGGACAAAGAGATCCTCCGCACTCACATACATGTGCAGTTCCAGACTTGTGGGGCAGGCGTTGGACAGGACCCACTGTCAGCCGGCGATATTTATTCCCTCTCTCTGGGCTACGCAATCCATCCACCAGCCCCTCATCATCCTCACCAATTCGCCATGGCTCAACCACAGTTTGATGCTGAACACGACGGCCCAGCTGAGGAAGCAAAGAGCTTCTCGACCACGATTCTACCGAGAGAACGATGGTAGAGACCGCTCTTCCTCCGACGAAGCACCTGGCTCACGCCGCCAGTCCACAAGAGCGCTACACTCGTTCAAGCTAATGTAAATAAGTATATTACCTACCTTAAAACTATATGTCAAATTCTAGTTTGTGATGAACATGCAAAAAATGAAAAAGTTTAAGAGGATATCAACAAAAGAACCACCATTTATCTGGTACCAATACAATTGCAAGCAACAAATTTCCATTTTAGATGTCACCTCGGATCCATTTGAGTCTAACTGGCACAATCAAACAAGTTAGATGTCAATATAATTAGATAGACCTAAATGACATAACAAAAGTTTAGGAATACCAAATCAGCATTTTATAACTAGAAGAAACTAAGTGACACATCCAGACAAGTTAAGAGATCGGCGGTAGTGAAAGGGGTCTTGATCTAGTGGTTAAGGCATCCGACTAACACCTCTCAGGTCCTGGGTTCGACTCCCCGTGGGAGCGAATTTTCAAGGATTTAACGGCATTTCTGGTTTCAGTGGTAGGCGACGCTCCCGTCGACAGCGAGGCGCCAGTGGTGACTTCGTATCTCTAGATTTGCCGGCTCAGTCTTCGAAGATGCTCATAGGGGTAGGGTTTGCGTACGTGTGTTTATAGGGGTGAGTGTGCGTGCGTTGTGAGTGTCTGAGTTGTACTGCGTAATTAAAAAAAAAAAAAAAGATATCGGCGGTACACTTTACTCTAGTATACACATCCTATAACCATGCAGCAACATTATGCCATTGTATATATCGAAAATATCCTCCTACCTACATTGGCTGCTACCCAAAACTGCTGGTAGCTAGGTACCCGTTCACAATAGCGCACTATTCGTTCACAATGGCGCACTATTAGGTGTTTGTGTCATGACACGCGCGCTTACCACTCCGTCAAATCAGGACGGCAGCCCAAACGCCGTCAAAATTGTGACGTACCGCGGGAGGCCACCAGTTACAGCGACGCAGTCAGAGTCTAGCACAGCGCACAACACAGCGCTGGGGCGGCCAAGGCGCACTGGCTCGCTGGCTGGAAGAGAAAAATTAGGATTGATGGCTAATAAAGAACTTGTAATTTTCAGTGGCTAATAAGAAATTCCAACTTTCTTTGATGGCTAATAGAAAATTTCCCCCAAATTCAAACACCCGTTCATGAGAAGCGTCACAAATTGCAACGTGCGGTGGCATCGGACGGATACAATGCACTCGGTAGGCCATATAGGGTGCGCGAAGCAAGTAGAACAGAACACCTGAAGCGGCTCATAACGGGGCTCGAGAGGAGGCGACGCAGGGGGCGACCCGGCTAGGGTTCCCCCGCCGCCGCCGGCCGCCATGGCCTCCTCCGTCCGCGGAGGCCTTTCCTCCTCCAGGCCTCTCCCCCTCCCCTCCCCTCCTCCTCTCTCTCCAGCCGTTCCCTCTTCCTCTCCCGCAGCGAGCTCCTCCCCGCCTTGGTAGCCGGTTGTCGTCGCCTCTCCTTCCGTCTTGCTGATGGCTGGTGCCGGGGGTCGGGTTGCCCACGCGGCTGGGTCTTCGTCATCTCTGGCCCTAGTGGACGGATCCAGCGTGAGACGTGGAGGGGGCGTCGGGCGAGGTGGCGGCGTCACCCAGATCCAGATCCAATCGCCGCTTCCCTACCCTTCCTCGCTCCCGGTCGTCGTCGACAGCTTGGCTAGGTCGTCGTCGCCTTCTACCCAGGTCGCGGAATCCAACAGGAGCGACGGGTGTGGTGGAGCCTTCCCCAACCAGCTCCAGTCGCCACCGACTCCCTCCTCCATCTCGTTCGCCGTCGCCGCCGTGGTCAGGTCTCTGCCCAGTGAGGAGACGCAGGTCAGACTCATGCCTTTGGTCGTGCAAGCCATCCCTTTTGCCGGCGTCTATGATTGCACAGCCAGTTCACACGCCGGTGTTGGCCGCTCCCTGCAATCAGGGTTCGCAGCCTACTGCAGTAGAGAGTCAGTCGTTAGCTCGATGCCCCGCTGCCATACATGCAGTGCCCAAAGTTGCTGGCGTGAAGTCCGAAGCAACGCATAATGCAATCAAGGCATTGTGTGCTGACGGCGGATTGATGGTCGTGTCTCATAATGGTGGAAAGTTGGTCGCTGGAAGACGTGTTTCGTGATCGCGTAGAGCAAAGAAGAGGCATGAAAACAAGAGAAGGCGAGCTGGACTTCATCGAACTGCTCGTCTTATGGTCAGGAGTTGCCCATGGTACACCGGAGCCAAGGCATGTTCTCCGTTCTCCGGCGGAAGGATGAGTAGGGTAGTGGCTTTCTTTTTCTCGTCGTTGTGGGTTGTGTGCTTTTCTTTTCCTTGTGTTGGTCGACGGTCGTGTTTCGTGCCGCCTTTGTGTGTTGCCACTTGGTGTCTGTACCATGTTTGGCATGTCGGGTCGCAGAATGACATTGTAAAACTCTCTTCTTAATGAAACACGTGCAATGCACGTTCTCGAAAAAAAATATGGGGTGCGCGAGCTAACCATGTGGGTACAATCCGGCGGATATCAAAAATATCCCCATGTCCACTTTGGCAGCATGCAGCTCGTGAGGCATGATCCTGATTAATTACCAGCACGAGTATCGCACAATCATGAATTAATGCTAGTAAACATATACCATGCAGCATGCAGCAACATCCTCTCGAATCTCCGTGTCCACAGCTTCAACAATTAATTAATATCCTCTCGAATCTCTCGATGCACGAGGCAATTTAAATAGAACAACTTTTTTTTCTAAGAAATAGAATAACTGGATAGATATCAGAAACTTGCAATATTATTTACTGGATCATCGGCTCTCTTCTGTATTAATAAACCATCCTCGAAGCACCATAGCATCCTATAATCATTTAGTGCTCGGAGGTAGCTCTCCTCCTCCTCCAGCCCTCGTCCTACCTTGCCAATCCACCATGGCTGAAGAGAAAAAAAAAATGAGAGCGACCATGGTGGCCCAATGGAAGAAGAGAGTCGTATATCTATGCTTCCTATGAGAGAAGGGTGGTGGCAACCTTTCTTCAGCTTACAAGGTTATTGGTTCCCACCCAATGCCGTGGAGAGTATCAAGCTTGTTCAAGATCAGTTTCAACCACGTCCAGACGACGTCATCCTCGCCACATTCCCCAAATGCGGCACCACCTGGCTGAAGGCCCTCGCCTTCACAGTCATCAACCGCTCCCGCTACTCCATCACCGGCAACGACCACCCTCTCCTCACCAACAACCCTCATGATCTCGTGCCATTCCTCGAGCTACCTCACCGGCAGCTCTACCCAGTCACAGAACTTGAGGCGCTTCCCTCTCCAAGGATCTTAGGCACACACATACCACTTGCCCTATTGCCCCCAGATACATTGACCCTTGGTTGCCGAGTCGTGTACCTGTGTCGGGAACCCAAGGATGTGCTTGTGTCCATTTGGTACCATGTGCAGAAGTTGGGCAAAGAATATTTCATAGAGTTTGATAAGGCCTTTGAGTTCTTTTGTGAAGGTTTTACATTTTATGGTCCTATCTGGGAGCACTATCTAGGATATTGGAAGCAAAGCTTGATGGATCCTAGTAAGGTTCTTTTCTTGAAGTATGATGAGATAATGGCCGCACCTGCCAAGCATGTTAAGATGCTCGCCGAGTTTCTCGGTGTTCCATTCATTGATGAGGAGGTGCGTGGTGGAGTTGTAGAGGAAGTGGTGAAGTTGTGTAGCTTCGAGAAAATGAAGGGTCTACCGGTGAATACCTATGGGGTGGCTGATCGGATCGGTGTGAAGCCAGTTACTAATTCCTTATTTTTTAGGAATGCAAAGGTTGGGGACTGGGTGAACCACTTGACAGAAGAAATGGCACAGATGGTCGACAACATCATAGAAGAGAAACTCAAAGGGTTTGCCCTTACCTTTTGATGTGTGGTATATATGTCATAGGGGCATGATGCAATGTTTGTGTTTATGGGTGAGGATTTGTGTGTGTGTGTGTCCACTGTGTGTGCGCGCGCTTAAAAAAAGAACAGAAAACTACAAAGCGATTGTATGTGATCATTTATATGCATACTATTGTGCACTTGTGTTGGACATCATGTATCCTTGAATAATGTTGATTAAGAATAAAAATGCTTCGATGCTTCCTTTTGTGTCCCGATGGTGTGTTGTGCAGTATACTAGTACATGCGTGGAACGACCGTCAATTTTTTAATACAAAATTAACGTCACATTTGCGACAAAATTCAGAACAGGTGAATCAAAACTCGACCTGCCAGGGGAAGACCGCCCCCGACGGCATTTGCTAAGGAGAAAAGCCTCTCACGCAGGCCGAGAAAACCCCCGAACACCCTCCCCGATCCTACACAGGGACCCAGCTGGCCGTTGTGAGTTCCGACGCGAGTCTTCACCATGTGCTTTGACCGGGGAGGACGAGGGGATTTTTTTGCACTGCAGTGAACAGTACCATTTCTGGCACTGTTCACTGCAGTGCCTCTGGTGCCGCGGCGGGGAATCGAACCCGGGCCGACAGGAGCTAAGCTCCCGGAGCCCTCTGGCTCTGGCCACTCGGGCGCCCCGGCGTTGGCAGAACAGGTGAATCAGTGAAGGACGATCAAACCAGGCAAAGATTACGGTGACAGTTTTTTTTTTTCAAAGGGGGGTGACAGGTTTGGGTGCTAGCCATGGCTGGAACGCCAGGAGCGTCGAGTTGATGATACTTGGAGGGGTGAAAGCCAGCGTGACTGGAAAACAATAGATTTAAGTCTCGAGAACGAGAGCACATTCGACGCGACCATGGAAATGAGATCTCGAAATCTGCATCCTGCGATGGCCTGCTTGCTAGTTAGCAATAGACAGCCGAAATGCATCAATATGTCCTCTGAAAGCTTACAAGAGATCCTGGGCACATATTCAGTGATGGATGCACTCAACAAGTTTGCAAGGCAAGACCGCCCTGACGATGATCTTGACAGCTCCTGCATATAATTCGCCAACATCAAAGCAGTGTTAGATGCTTCCACTTTGGATTAATTCTCCAGCATGAACAGCGTTAAAATCGATTTTTTACGGCAGAATCAGCCACGGAAAGCGGGGCTGCCATGAAATCTGCCCACGGCACATTCATCTGCCGCTGGCTGGACCTGCCGACGCTTTACAGCACGGACGGCAGAGCGCTGTCTCGCCACACACGCGTCGATCCCTGCCGACAGAAGCTGCATATTTGCTCCAGTGTATTTCACATGATCGAAGGAACGATCAGGAAATATTCGACTTCTGCATCTTTCTGTGGATACATGGATTCTCAGAAAAAAAAGAATGATGAAGAAAGAAAAGGAATTACTTCAACGAGCTGACTGCTTCATCTCGAATTAACAAAGAACATCGTTCAGAAGCTCCCTGCTAAGTTGATCAGTGGCCATTCCTCATCACCAACTAAGCAGAAAAGAACATTTAGACTCCCTCCGGTTTTAGTTTGATGTCGGTAGGATACAAATTAGACTAACATATGTGTTCTAACTAATTGAAATAAAACCTGAAGGAGTAGTACACTGCAAGGTGAGATACGCGTATCGATCCAAGTGTTGCCATCGTCGGCGTCGGGGAGTCACGGGAGCACTACTGAATACCGAGACAAGCACGCAGCACCAACTGATGGCCGAATCAACGAATAGTGTGGTCGTCCATCTATCAGTTTCTCCAAGTGGTTACGAGTATATGATTAGTCTGCCATTCCGGACATATGCACATATCGATCATGTGAGGGGCCCGAAAATGACAAAATGAATAATTCAAGCAGTTGAGTTTGCATGGTTGAGACGTAACATTGCATAAGCATGCATGGGTTTCTTTTTAGTCCGGGTATGATGGTGATGGTCAAACTCCAGCCTGGACCACACTGCAAGGTATGATGGTGATGGTTCCACGCTCGCACGCTGCAACCGTGTGGTTGTGAAATCACACTATTTGTGTGCGTAATACTTGTTCAACTCCATGGTCACTTTTCGCACCTGGCTGAAGGCCCTTGCACACAGCGGTTGATACTAATATATTACCCAACACAATATATGGTTCCACGCTCGCACCCAGAGGTTGATAGCAATATGCACATTGATCGAGTTAAGGGTAATTATGTTTGTGGCATCATGACCATGGAGTTCAAATTAAAGGTAAGCAGTACTGGTCGGAAAAATGACTTAAAGGATGAAAGGCTAAAGACAGCCAATCAGTGTACACGTGTGCCTCTTCATGAGCACTGTGCCAAGCGGCACGGGAGGAGTAGCATAGGATGAGAGTTCGTCCGGCCGCGTGTGGCGTACTGGCATATTTGTCGGTGGCGGGCGCTCAACGGCCAGCTGGTTACGGGCCAAGGGAAAAGCGGCCCGTGAGATTGGCCTGGGATAGGTAGGCCCATCCCCCACACAAATAGCCGAGAGGCGGCCGGGCTGTGTTTCCCAGCGGCCACCCAGCGGTGAATCCTATACGTAAGGCGGGCGAGGGGATCGTTTCGATCGAATAGTGTTGGAGATTCGTGCTCGGGACGAATGAACGGCGGAGACTTTATCTCCTACCTCCGCGCGTGAACGACGAGTCGACGACGGCGGCGAATCCCGGCGAGGGCGAGGTTAGGGTTACGGGTTAGGGGTTCGGGGTTCGAGGGAGAGCTCCATGCCTCCCGGCTGTAGAAGGAGCTCCAGGGGCGGCGGCCGCGACCCGGCGGTGGGAGGTGGTGGAGGCGGGGCGGCGAGGCGGCGATGGCGCTACCGGCCGCGGGAAGGTAGGAGGGCGGTGCGCGGGGTAGGCGGCGGGGGCGTCGTTGTTGGAGAATTTAGCGCGGCGGCGGTCGGCGGCGGCGGTAGCCGGCAGAGATGGGGGAGGATGTTGGCGGCGGGGGCGTCGGTGTAGAAGAATTTAGCGCGGCGGCGGTCGGAGGCGGGCGGGCCGCGACGGCGCCAGGCACAGCGATGGCGAGGCGGCAGGGCGGCGGGCGCTGGCCGGGGCGGAGTTGGGTGCGGTGGCGGCGCGATGAGGAAGAAGGTGCTGTGCATGCCGTGGGCCGACGTCTCGCGGGCCATGGGCTGACCTAACAATAAGATCCTGTCGGACGCCCTCGGCATAGGACGTCCCCCACCCAACGGGGGCTTCGGCTACCTCGGACTCGGAGCTGCATTAGATTTTGTTTGCTGGCTTTACTAGTGTCCACTTCGCAGTTGATTAATATCCCCGCGATGCACGACCCAATCATAATGACAGTTCTAGTTTGATGGATGATGTCAGGTCCTTTGGTGGATGATGTCAGGTTACACGGCGGCTAGCACATTGGACACGGCGGCGTCCGTTCTGTGTGACACCAGATTTGATCTCTCCATGTATGATCTAATTCTGTGCCGATGGATGCTACCACACATCTTTAGTGATCCCTTTAGACGGGTCCGAGATGAGTGACGGAGGCATCTAAAGTCGGCAAATTGGAATTGTGCGAGGATGGTCAGCTTTTGATGGTGGTAGCCTTGATCTGTGCACGGATCTTCTTCTAGGGCTAAGTGCGGGGATTACCGACGTTTGTTGAGTGCTCATTGTCGCAAAAGATGTGTCACGACGATTGGGTTGGATAAGACCTGGAGGTGGTGGTGACTCAGATGCTGGATAGATGTTTCTTTAGTTTTCTTGCTCCTTTGTTCCTAGCCTGCGTGAAATTTGGAATGGAGCAGTTTTTCGTTGTAATAGTTGTAGCTACATGCATTTTTTTGATGCAGAGGCTGGAATACATATTTTCCCGATTCTTAAAAAAAAGTTCTTGTTTGATTATATAGTAGAACAACTGGAGTGATACGAAGAACTTGCTATATGCTTGATTATACGATCTGTCCTTAAACTATAATGTATAATTATTATATATATTTTTTCTTCGCGATTATACAGTACAACTCAGACACTTACAACGCACGCACACTCACCCCTATGATATATAATTTGCTCTTAGAGGTATAAAAGTGAAGGCCGTATCATCTGTTGATTAAATGCTAGTGCGAGTATCACACACGCATGAATTAGTGCTAGTCTACATCCTATAACCATGTAGCCAAGATCCTGCCATTGTATATATGACCCCCCCCCGTTCCACCTGATGCACGAGCCAATTTAAATAGTACTAGAACAACTGGGCACTCACACGCATAGCATCTTACAATCAGTTTAGCACTTAGAGGTAGCTCTCCTCCTCCAGTGCTCCTACCCACCTTGCTAATAATCCACCATGGCTGAAGAGAAAAATGAGGGCAAACATGGCAGCCCCGGGGAAGAAGATATTGTTATGCCTACGCTTCCTATGAGAGAAGGATGGTGGCAACCCTTCTTCAACTTACAAGGCTATTGGTTCTCGCCCAACTCCGTGAAGAGTATCAAGCTGGTTCAAGATCAGTTCCAACCACGTCCAGACGATGTCATCCTCGCCACATACCCCAAATGCGGCACCACCTGGCTGAAGGCCCTTGCCTTCACAGTCATCAACCGCTCCTGCCACCCTGTCGTCGCTGGCGGCGACCATCCGCTTCTCACCAACAACCCTCATGACCTCGTGCCATACCTCGAGATGCCTCCCCGGCAGCTCTGCCCAATCGCAGAACTTGAGGAGCTTCCCTCCCCAAGGCTCCTGGGCACACACATGCCACTTGCACTGCTCCCCTCAGGCACGTTGGCCTTTGGTTGTCGAGTCGTATACCTTTGTAGGGAGCCCAAGGATGTGCTTGTGTCTCTTTGGTACCACATTCAGAACGTAGTTAAACCTTCCATAGAGTTTGATAAGGCCTTTGAGTTCTTTTGTGAAGGTTTTTCATTCTATGGTCCTATCTGGGAGCACTATTTAGGATACTGGAAGCAAAGCTTGAAAGAGCCCAACAAGGTTCTTTTCTTGAAGTATGATGAGATGATGGCTGCACCTGCCAAGCATGTTAAGATGCTCGCCGAGTTTCTCCGTGTTCCGTTCACTGAAGAGGAGGAGCGTGGTGGAGTCGTGGAGGAAGTGGTAAAGTTGTGTAGCTTCGAGAAATTGAAGAGTCTACGAGTGAATAACGATGGGGTGGTTTATCGGATTCATGGGGAGGCAATCAAGAATTCCTTGTTTTTCAGGAATGCAAAGGTTGGAGACTGGGCGAACTACTTGACGGAAGAAATGGCACAGAAGCTCAACGACATCATCGAGGAGAAACTCAAAGGGTCCGGCCTCACCTTTTGACATATGTGGTATGTCAGTAGCATTAGAGCGAGATGCATTTGTTTATAGGCGAGTGTTTGTGCGTGTATGTTAACATTTGTGTCCATATTGTGGAAAAATAGTTTGATATGAATAAAATGTTTGTATCGTGGAATATGTTAATTGAGCATAAAATGCTTCGATGCTTTCGTTCTTTGAGACCTCCACTCTCCAGCTCCGTCTAACGCATGAATGCTTGCAGAAGAGCTGTTTGGTGTACCAACGTTTTAGTGGTGCAGTTGCCATGCAACGACCGGCAATTCCTTTTAAATACAAAATGAACGTCATCTGCAAGAATTTCAGAACAGCTGAATCAGTAAAGGACGACCGAATCGATCGGACAGAGATCGGGGTGACACGGATGGGGGCTGGGGCCAGGAGTGTCGAATCGACGGCGACAATGGGACTTGGAGCTAGGGACGAGAGACAGAGAGCGCTTTCGACGAGTCTATGAAAGAAGGAGAAAGAGAGGCGAGCTGTGGCTGCATCGCAGCGCGGAAGAACGATCGAAATCGCATTTTTTTTCTTTTTCTTTCAGCAACCATTCACGGAAAGTGGGGCTGTGGCGCGGCTCAGCTGGGCACCCGAAATCTGGCGGCACTCAACTGCCGTCCCGTGGCTCGACCTTACGACAGCAGAAGTCCAGAACGCTCCTGAACGATCCATCAATTAATTTGCTGCTACTCATCTATTCGTCTCCAATTCTACTGCTACTCGGTACCGCGCCGCTACCAAATCGATCAATTTGCTCATCTCCAAACATATATTTATTTAAGAACAATTGGTACAAAATGTAAGTAGTGCCCTAGACTTTTTACTATTTTATCCCCAATTATTGTTTCCGTTTGCTTAAAATTGAATATGTAATTCTTAATTGTGTCTATACATGGTTCTACGGCGAGATTAGGGTTAAGGATTGTTAGGGCTAGGAGCTTTCACGGTCGCCGGACATAGAAAAGGGGTTCGAGTAAAGCAGGGGAGATGGCTGAGGTACAGGCGGCGGGGCGCTGTCTCGTGAGCAGCGGGATGGTAGTTGTGCCAGTGTTGTAGCGGGAGAGCTTGACAGCGACAGATTAATGCGGCGATAGAGCTCAACGGCGACGGGTTAGCGCGGTGGGTGACGCCGCCGAGGACGCCGATCGGCCCCCCCTGACTTTCTTGTCCAGCTCCGCCACTGCCCCCGCCACACCCACAAGCGTCCATCTCCCCAGCTGAACTGAACACTTATTCTTCCGGTTCCGTCTTTGTAACCATGGTTCAATTGTCCTGCATAAGATTTTATCCAGACTAGCCCAAGCCAGTTTAGTTCTATGCAAAAACCGAAAATGAGCACATGTTAAGTTAGGTGCATAGACAATTTTCGGCTAGCGCAATCTTGTTTTTAGTTATCTGCTTGGTTGAGTGAGATCACCCCTGCACTTGATGTGGTGAGTTTAACTCTATCATCTAATGTGGCTACACCTAAGAAATATTTGTCAAGAAGAAATACATCAACAACAGATTAAAATCTCAAAGCAACCATCGACCAGATCAGGATTCATATGCAAATCATCATATTTTTTAAAAAAATATTTTTAAGATTTTAATAGTCAAAGTTGAAAAAAATTAACTTTCACCAAACCAAGAAATGCTTATACTTTAAAACAGATAGAGTACATCCTTACGTCCACACCTCCTATGAGGTATATACTTTATGCATACATGTGACGTCGCCCGTCGGATATGCCATCGTCAGTATTATTATTAAACGTCGTATCCACTTTGACAGTTACTTAATATCCTCGCGATGCATGAGCCCATTTAAATAGCAGTGCTAGGTCTCCTCTGATTTATAGTAGAATAATTGGATAGATAAAAAACTCGACTTGCAGGGAGCAAGCCGCCCCGCGGCATTTTCTTAAGAAGACGACATTATCACGCATGTCGAGAAAAATCTAGAACCGTTTTCCTCACCCTTACACCAGGAACCTCACACCATGTGAGTGCGGAGAGACGAGAGTTTTTTGTTTTTTTTGGGTGAGAACGAAGAGTCGAAATCTGGTCGGTAGGTCCCAGCCGCACTTTTACCGCTGCGTTGTTCTCTGATTGGATAGATTTGACAAACTTGCAATACTATCAATTTGATTGTCGGTTCTCTTATATTAATAAAGCATTTTATAATTAATACTTCATTCGTTTTTAAATTGTTGTCATCGTTGATCTTTTTAGTTTCGTTCGACCATTTGTCTTGGTCAAAAAAATTTTAAAATTATGAAACTATTTTGTTATGATTTTTTTATTATTAGAAATTTTGAAACATAACTTATATTGAGTTAATATTTTAAATAAAGCGAACGGTCAAACATAACTCAAAAGATCAATGGGCGTCAACAATTTTAAAATGGAAGGAGCATCTTACAGGTAGCTCTCCTCCACTAGTCCTCGTACCTTGATAATCCACCAGGGCGAAGAGAAAAGTGAGAGCAAATATGCGACCCTTGCCTTCACGATCGTCTCTCCTCCCCTCTAATCGCCTATTCGGTCCTTCACATTGCAGAGTGATCTTTCCGGTCAATGCGCTGCGGCAACAACAGGCTCCACTTGCCTCACCTTGATTCGCTTTTAGTTGGACAACAGGTGGAGAATCTCGTGGATTAGTAAACAATTTGCGGTCGAACTTGGTGTCGGCAACGCAATAGTACAATTGAGGCCTGCAGTGACGCAGGCCTCAAAATAGTGGTGGCGGGCGCAAGGCCTAGCGCCACTGCTAGCCTCGCGGGCGCAAAGCGGTGGCGGTCGAGATGACGCCAGCGAGGCTACAGTACCTGACCCATCTAGCAGTGGCGGTCGAAACGGCGTCACCAGCGACCGCCACCGTAAACCAAATGCTAGCGGCGGACAGGGTGACGCAACAAGCGTCCGCCACCGAGGTTCTCAATAACAGTGGCGGTCGCATATGTCACCTCGACCGCCACTAAAGAACCAAACAACAGTGGCGGACGGCTGCGTCACCATGTCCGCCACCTGGACAGGATACCAGTGGCGGTCTGGAGTGACGTCAGCTTGCCCGCCACTGGTAATCGACACTATATAACCGCGCGCAGCCTTCTTCCCCGAACAGTATCGGGTTCATCTCGGACTGTATGTCCGTACGGCGGCCGGAAAAAATTGAAAACTAAGGGGGAAGGTTTTGATCTCATTTTTTTTTCTTAGATTTGATCTAGGAGGTAAATCCTTGCCATCCATTGGAGCCTTTTTGTGTTTAGATGTCTTTTTGAAGGTCAATTTTGAGGATAAAGTTTGCCTAGGGTTTGCATCTTTTTTTACTTGATTCAAGGTGATTTCATTAGATTTTAGGTGGGGATTTAGTAGATCCCATCTAGTTTCTTAAGCCTCCATGTCCTATGTTGTTTTCCCCTTGGGTTTTGTATTCTAATTTTGCACATCAAGTTTTGGATTTCATATGCATGAGAGAGGGGAAATTTATATTTTATTTTGTAATTTTTGTAATATTTCATTGTTATAATATTTTTTATCATTGTAGATGGCGGATCGATCTTGGATGTACGATGGAGGAGGAGGAGATCCGCTAACCTATTTCGAGGAAATCAACAATTTTCTTGTAGCTGCCGAGACTCACGCTGCAAGTCAGAATACAACGGCTATATGCTGCCCTTGTAAGAGATGCAAGAATAATGTACTGTTTGAGGATCGTGAAATCATTCGCGAGCACTTGCTGGACAATGGTTTTGTGGAGCACTACCACATTTGGACCAAACATGGTGAAACATCAGAGAATGCAGAAGCCAACAACGAGCTGGAGAGTGCTGAAGGCAACGATGACCCAGAAAGGGCACAACCCAACAATGAGCGCTATACTGCCGATCAGTGCAACGACGAGGATGATGACATGGTACATGAAACTCGCGAATGTGGAGGCATAGATGTAGAGGAGTTGTTGCGAAACATGGACCGTGAGGATTTACTCCATCACAGAAATAAAGGCTTCGATAACGTGGAGACGTTGCATAAGGCGTCGAGGGAGCTTCTTTATGAGGAGTCGAATGGGTGTGACAAGGAGTGCACGGTATTGGATTCAGTGCTTCGACTCCTCACACTGAAGGCCAGCAACGGGTGGTCAGACGTTAGCTTCAACAACTTGCTGCAACTGTTAGGCAATATGTTGCCGAAACCAAATCATCTGCCCACAAGCACGTACCGTGCAAAGAAACTGTTGTCTCTATTGACGTTGGGCATACAAAGAATACACGCTTGCCCGAACTATTGTATCCTGTACCGTAAAGAACACGCAGATAAGGTGAAATGCCCAACTTGTAACGCCAGTCGGTACAAAAAGAATGATGACGACGATGATGAAAGTTTCACCACCAGGAAGAATAAGGGACGGAAGAGAAACAGAGGGAAAAATACAAGTCATGGAGAACAAGATGAGGATGATGACAGAAAAATTCCGGCCCTGGTGATGTGGTACCTACCGGTAGTCGATCGCCTGAAGCGTCTGTTCTCCAACTCTAGAGATGCTAAACTCATGACTTGGCATGCCGCTGACGATGGTCGCAAGAAGGATGGGAAGCTTCGTCACCCCGCGGATGCCCGACAGTGGAAAAAGTTTGACGTCGACAACCCTCCATTCTCAAACGATCCGAGGAATGTGAGATTTGGCTTGAGTACTGATGGAATGAATCCTTTTGGTGAAATGAGGAACCCACACAGTACGTGGCCAGTGATTCTATGCGTGTTCAACCTTCCTTCATGGCTGTGCCACAAAAGAAAGTACCTCATGCTGAGTACCCTTATATCGGGGCCAAAACAACCTGGCATTGATATAGACGTGTTCTTGGAACCTTTGATGGAAGACATGCAGAAGCTGTGGGAAGAGGGGGTTCGCATGTGGGATGCCTATCGACAGGAGCACTTCAACCTCAGAGCTATTATTTTCGTTACCATCAATGACAACCCCGCTCGCCTGACCCTAACCGGACAAGTCAAAGGGAAGTCGGCATGCGTTGTTTGTGTGGACCAAACATCGTCAGTGCACCTTCCAAATTTCTGTAAGCTGGTATACATGCGTCACCGAAGGTTCTTACCAAAAAATCACAGGTATCGTCGAATGACGAAAGAATTTGATGGTAAAGAGGAGCATGATCCAGCACCAATACATCGCGACGGCAAGTTTGTTTATGATCTGGTGAAAGGTTACAAGGTTGTTTTTGGCAAGCCAGTTAAGGGGAGAAAGCGGAACAAATCCGATCAGTTTATTCCAAAGGATGCCATATTTAAGAAGCAATCAATTTTCTATAGGTATTTAAACTATTGGAAACAATTGGAAATTGGTCATGCAATCGACCTTATGCACGTCGCAAAGGGTGTCTTCGATAGCACCTCAGGTCTCCTAATGGACACACCAGGAAAGACTAAGGACGGGCTCAGTGCACGCAGAGACTTGCAAAAGCAAGGCATAAAAACAGAGCTTCACCCTCAGGAAAGGCCAAATGGAAAGTTTTACCATCCACCTGCCAGCTTTAACCTGACTCCCGAGGAGAAAAAAGCATTCTGTAAGTGCCTACGGAGCATCAAGGTACCCACTGGATTCTCAACGAACGTAAAGAATTTCGTATCAATGTCTGAGTTAAAGATAAGCGGCTACAACACGCATGATTGCCATATGATGCTTTCTTTGTTCCTCGCCATCGCTGCAAGAGCTATCAAACATCCATATGTGAGGATGGTAATCACACAGATGTGCCACTTTTTCAACGCTGTTTCCAAGAAGGTCATCGACATTGATGAATTGGAGGAAGTACGTAAACAGATGAGAGAGACTATGTGCCAACTCGAGATGTGCTTCCCCCTAACCTTTTTTGATACGATGGAGCACTACATGATCCACATTGCAGATCAGATACTTGTTCTTGGGCCATCTTACCTTCACTATATGTACCCGTTTGAGCGTTACATGTACATTATGAAGAACTATGTGCGCAATCCAAAATGCCCTGAAGGGTCCATGATAGAGGGGTACACAACGGAAGAGAATTTATTATCATCTTCATTCAATCATTGCAATGAATTGAATTTGAAATTTGAAATTAGTGAATTTATGTATTTATTATCATCTTCATTCAATCAATTAGTGAATTTGAAATTATTGCTAAATATTAACAAAACAAAAATAATAAAACCATTTAGTACATTTGTAGTAACATAGGAAGTGAAATAAACATAATATAACCATTTTTTGTTTTATAAAATTATTGAGTATGTTTGTAATAATAATATAGGAAGTGAAAATATTTTTTTAAAATGCAAATCGCTTAATATATAGTCAAAATATTTTTTTCAATGCAAATTACCGAATATATAGTCATAATATAGGAAGTGAAAATATATTTTTTTAAATGCAAATCGCTTAATATATAAGTGAAAATATTTTTTTTAATGCAAATCGCTTAATATATAGTCAAAATATTTGTCATAATATAGGAAGTGAAAAAATAAGCATTTATGTTACGAATATTATTAAATATATTTGAAATAATAAAGAAAGTGAAAAGAAAAATAATAAAACCTTTTTCTTTAAAAAAATGTGGGCAGGAATCGAACCCGCCACCTGTAGCTCACCACTCGGCTGCCTTACCAACCGAAACATAGAGACTTCAGTGATAACAATGCGTTTGATTTTTGAAATAGTGAAGGGAAACTCCAGTGGCGGGCGGTTCTGGTGTCACTCCGTCCGCCACCGAGTTGGATGACGTCATCCTCGACCGCCACTGAGTTCGTTTCTAGTGGCGGACGCCTTCTCGTCACTTGCGCCCGCCACTGGTACGCATACACATATATAAGCTGCCCGGCGCCGCCGCGAAACCCTAAACCCGAAGGATTTTCGCGCGACGCCGTGAGGCTGCCAAAATTTCTCCTCGCCGCCGCCCTCGCCACCTCGCCGCCGCCCTCTCCTCGCCGCCGCCCTCGCCACCTCGCCGCCGCCCTCGTGGCCCCGCCCTCTTCCCGCCGCCTTCCTCGCCCCTGCCCTCCTCCCCGCCTCCCTCCTCCTCGCCGCCACCCTCTCCTCGCCGCCGCCCTCTCCCCGCCGCCCTCCTCGCCCCTGCCCTCCTCCCCGCCTCCCTCCTCCTCGCCGACGCCCCCTCCTCGCCGCCGCTGGATCTCGTCCCAGAGCGCTGTCCCCGAGCACGCCGTTCCCGAACTCGCCGTCGTCGACCTCGCCGTGCCTGACCTCGCCGTCGTCGACCTCGCCGTCCCCGACGTCGCCGCTGGATCTATTCCCCGAGCGCCGTCCCCGAGCACGCCGTCCCCAAACTCGCCGTCGTCGACCTCGCCGTCCCCGACCTCGCCGTCCCCTGTCCCCTCACCTTGCGCCACCGTCCTCGAGCTCGTGAGCATCTTCTCCAGCAGGTGCGCGCCCCTCCCTCTCCCTCTCCCTCTTCCTGTCCACGTGGCTGGAGATGTTCAGTGGGTGGCTGGAGATGTTCCTCTGATGCAAACGTGCTGAGCTGAAGCAGCTGTTGTTCATGGCAATGTGATGGTCGATATGGATTGTTGCTACTCCCTGTTAAGGACAAAGTGTTAGATGAAATGGATTGTTGGTCGAAATGGATTGTTGCCAAGCAGCTACTATTGGTACTGCTGCGGGATGTTAGTTTATATCATTTTTTTTTGCTGAACTGCTGCTGTCCCTTTTGGATTATGCACCATGATCTGGATTAGAAAACTTGATGATGATTAGTACAAGCTGAGATCAATGGTTAGATAAGTGCAAACTTGGTTTTGCCTGAATTTCATTAGTTTTTTTATTAGTTTTTTTATGCTTGAGGATGATGCCCTTTCATTAGTTTTTTTTTTATGCATACTCTAGTAATGCTGCTGCCTGGGTACTTTCCACATGAGATTTTGCCTGAATTTACTCACCTACCTTCTGACTCTGAATCCTGGAGATGCTTTATTCGAGATAGTGGTGACAGTATATAAATTGTTCATTGCGTTCATTTTTTTCCCTGATATACGTAATCAAATGTATGACAAAACCTTGTCTTCTTCATTTGCTTCGGTCTGAATTTACCATGCATGATTCTGTCAAAATGGCTTTGAGGAGACATTCAAGAATAAGAGTTCGAGACATTAACTTAGCCAAACCAAGTTTGCAGTTTGATGTTGATCCATTTTTGTATATGACTGCTAACTCCTATATGCTGCCATGATGTTGATCCATTTTTGTTGTTGACTGCTAAGTCCTATATGCTGCCATGATGTTGATCCATTTTTGTTGTTGACTGTTAAGTCCTATATGCTGCCATGATGTTGATCCATTTTTGTTGTTGACTGCTAAGTCCTATATGCTGCCAGTATGAAGAATATACCCTTTCCATTTTTGTTTGCTGCCATGATGTTGATCCATTTTTGTATATGACTGCTAAGTCCTATATGCTAATATGTATATACCGCAGTAGTAATGCTGCATATTTATCTCCTGCAGTTAGTTCTACTTGGCTGCTTCAGTTGGCTGCAGATTTTGGTGTCACATTTTTGTTGCATAAATTAACATGGCCGATGATGCTTTTTTAATTGCTTCGATGAAGCTTGTTTTCTTGGTTCTGAGCAGTAGTACAAGGGTCGATAAAGCTTATATTCTTATTGTTTCTGAGAAGTAGCAAAATCGATGTGACACAACTGCCACTAGAGCCTATCTTTTTGTACTATTACTTCACTTTGACTGATTTACATGTGGCTCATTGTCATTGCCCGCCACTGCATGCTCGCATTCTTGTCCTCTTTTCCCCTTTCTTTCCTCAGTCACCGATATTTGTGCTACTGCCGTGATGGTCTATTTACCTTATTATGCCGAGAGTTTTGTACTACTGCGATGAAGTTCTTTTGAGGTTTATATGCTGAGGCCATTGCTCGATGATGAGTGCGGACTAAGCGAGACGAGTGTGGAAACGTGGACCATATCCTACGATATTGGATACGTGTTGCCACTCGAGTCAAGGAACTTAGAGCGTTGGATGGCCGTTAATTCGGCAACCCGCACTGAGAGCTAATTTTTCATTCCTTTTCGGCAAATGATGAAATAGGATAGCCATTGGTAGACTTCCCAGAGTCGACGTGTCGTGTTGGTGTCAAGACGCGCAACTCTGGGAAGTCTACCCATTGCATAATGATAATGCTATCCTCATTCTGATGCCGACATTTTTTTTGCTAAGTCATGAACATCTATGCTAGAAGGTGGGTTAAAACATAGTCAAGCATGGAAAACCTAATATTTTTTGTGGTTAAAACACAGTAATGGAAGAAGGGAACAGAGAGGACCCCGTCAGGAGCCAGTTACTGGGTGATGAGATTCCTAGTGATGACTCGGAAGATGCTCGATCGTCATCTCCCGAATATGAGGAACCATCCGATCCTTATCCTCCGTGTGCTAAAAGGCAGCGCGCGGAGGGACCCGTCGACCCCGACTACAATCCGAATGATGAGGTATCGGGTAGTCGACATGTAGTATGAAATAAGTTAATTGTCTGGTTCAATATACTTAAGATGTGCCTTTTTGTAGATCCTTCCACCACGGCGAAGTAAGCGAAGTAAGCGACGACGGTTGTTCGCTGATGAATCGACTGCCATAGTGCCGATTGCCGCTCCCGAGTCTTCCTCTGAAATGAAGGAACGTAAAAAAGGAAAAAGGAAGCGGAACAAGCTGAGCGCTGGCATCCATAGAGTAGAGAAGATCAGCAAAGATGGGTCGCCAATTGAGCCGAAGGGAATATTGGCGAATTGGCGCAATGATTGTGGGGTTTATGTCAGGGAGAAAGGAAAGATCACCTGGGACAACTGGAAGAAGGTGTCTGACAAAGAGAAAGAGCGGTTGTGGAAGTTCATCGGCGAGAAATACATTTTCCCAGCCAACTGCCTCGAAGCTGGCAAGGCCGCTACTCTGAAGACCATGGCAAAGTGTCTTCGTACGTTCAGGTACAACCTGGACAAGTGGTACATAAAGTCTGGTGAAACCCCGTTCGAGCAATTTGGTTTCATCATACCAGACGATTGGAACACCTTTGTCTCGCAGAGGAGCTCAGATGAGTTCAAATCAATAAGCAAAATTTATGCGGCTTTGAATAGAAAGAACGTGCACCACCATAATCTAGGCCCTGGTGGTTACAAGTCCAAAATCCCAATATGGACGAAGCAAGAAGAAGAAGACCGCCAAGCCGGGAGAGAAAGCCAGCTTAGTTCGTGCTCCTTACGGACTCGATACTGGCTCTTTGCACGTCTGAAGAAACTTGGTAACGGGCAGTTGGTCCCAAAAAACTCCTTGGTTAGTGGCGTGGTGGATAGAGCCAAAGCCTTCGCTGCGGCGCAGAAGGCAAAGAAGCTGAAGGGAAAGGAGAAGGATCAAGAGCTTACTGTTGCCCTTGGGACCAAGGAACATCGTGGCCGAACAAGAGGTTTCTCTTCGACGGCGCGGTGTATTGTTGAGCCCGATGACAATCGCCCCGTGGAAGAACAGTCTTTCGAGGAATTCCGAAGGAACCTCTTCAGGTTTATGAAGGAAAACCCACAGTTCTCCCAACCAATGCGTGTCCCAGAAATAAATCTGAGTACCGAAAGCCCGCAACAGACTGTTAGTCAGACCCAACCGAGAGCTCCTAGCAGCGTTGGCTCCACGCCGATCGACACTCAGAGGTATCCTGTGGACGATATCAAGGAGGCTACACCGTGCTCACTGATGGTGACAATGGAGAGGAAAGGGAAGACTCGCCAATTCAAGGTTGCAGAAGGCACCGCATACCCTGGCCGCGAACTGAACGCCGTTGAAATGCCGAAAGAGTGTGCCAGGGTGTTTGTTAGCCGGGCGATAGACGACAAGTTTCTCAAAGAGGAGCTTGACTACCCAGATGAGAAAGAGGGGATTGAGACCCTCCAAGATGCCGTGAGCAATTTCGTTGCATGGCACAAGAGGGACACCGTGATGCACACAGTGTCTTTGGCTCCAGCTGCAGACACAGCGGCGGCTCCGGTTCAAGACTCACCGGCTCCGGCTGCAGACTCAGCGGCTCATTTTGATGAGGTTGGGGCACATGTACACATTGAAGCTTCCCCTCAGTCGCCTCTACCTCCTCCGGCCCATGATGAAGATGGTACTCGCGCTCATTCGCCTCCTACGTCACCGATAAAGGACAAGGAGGCCGAGGGTACCAAGACATCCCGTGCTCCTACGCCTCCTACATCACCGATAAAGGACAAGGAGGCCGAGGGTACCAAGACATCGCGTGCTCCTACGCCTCCTACGTCACCGACAAAGGACAAGGAGGCTCAGGGTGGCTTGAAATCGCGAACTAAGGAGAAGGAGCCCTATGATGCTAAAGGGATCGTCAAAGGCAAGCCTTTTTCCCCACTTATCCCTACGATGATAAGAGAACGATCAGATCCTAAACAAATAGTTGATTCTGCTGCTTGTGCAGCTTTCTATGCGAGTCTGGGCAACATTGGCAAGAAGAAACCAACGGTGGAGCCTAAGGTGGTACGAACAATGAAGCCTGGTGTCCCAGAAGGGTCTTGGGATTACGAACAAGATGATTTTCCTCAATACTCGCATGGCATGCCACTCGTTCCAAGGAGCTTTCTCGTTACACAGTGTGACTGGGTAATGCAGAGATTTCATGAGTGGTACATTCAGGCTGTGCGCAGGGCATTGAGAACATCCCGTGTGTGGTCCCTGGGAAGAAGATTTTCAACTCCATGGATTTCGAAATGACCGTGCCTTTTGAGGATATCCATCACATCTTTCGTCTCCAGGCGATCGACGCGACAATGATAATTCTTTGGTGCATGTAAGTGATTTCAATCTTTGCATCCTCTAACTACATGATTAATAAGCATTAGTAATGCATTTTTTTTTTGTTTAGGATTTGGTGCCACTATGATCAAAAGCAATATGGGTTCCTACACCCACATCTGATATCCGAATCACACCTAACCCCCAAGATTGACGACAAGGCGCCTCAATATGCGGGCATGTCTCGTAAAGAGCGGGCGAATATAGTTGAGTTGATGACCGATAATGTGAGGCCGGCAACCGCGACCTACATTGGAAATTGCATGCTCAAGTAGCAAGACAGAGAGTGCATCATGGCCCCTTATAACTTTGGGTAAGTCTCTCACACGTATTTTTCCTCCTAACAATTGATAGCTAACCTTGGACACTAACATGGATCATTGAAAATCTAGGAACCACTGGATCTGTATCTTGATATATCCTAAGATCGGAAGGGCTTGGGTATTTGACTCCCTCGATGTTGACGTGAAAAAATACAAGATGTTCTGCAAAATCATCGAGAAGTAAGAACTCATTGATGTTCTATTCTCAATAATCATTCATTACATTCATACATCGTTTACTTCTGTAACAGAGGATACACATAGATTGGGTTGGAGGTGGAACTACCCGGTACAGTGCATATAGCTTATGCTCTCATTTGTAAACTATTGACTAATAACGTTTGCATTTGCTTATTCAGTGTCGAAAACAGCCTCCGGGCACCGTGCACTGTGGCTACCACGTCATGGAATGGCTGTCCATGGGCGTTCATAACAAGTTCCTTGGCTTGCCCCGTGAAGATCCTACAAAACATGTAAGTACTAGTTGCATATATTTACAATAATTGTTTTCATTTACGCAATTTTAATGTGTCTTTCGTTGTGTGTGCAGGACACTTAGAAAAAAGGGACAAGTGGATTAGCGACGAACAACTTTATGGCTTCACATCCAAGATATTGCGCTTCATCATGCATCATCTTATCCATCCCGAAGGCTTATATTTCAATCCAAAGGGTGAGTTGGCACAAAAACCGGAACTATGTTGCTGGACTGGACAGGCAGCTGTAAGTCACCAACAAACTTTTATTGAGAAGAACTGGAAGGATGACATTGACTCTCATAGGAACAAAGTTGACTATAGTTGGCCGTATGAGGATGTTAATGTAGATCCTTAGGTTGTGGACATATGAACACTTGTGCGGTTTTGTATATATTATTTTGCTACATGGATGAACACTTGTATCTTGTTGGATCATGGTATTTTGTGATTATTATCGAATTGTATTGTTGTATATTTGTTCTATGATGGATATGTGATCTGTGATGATGATTTGTGATGGATATTTGAAATGTATGTGGTTTTGCGTTTTAAATCCTGGGTAAATTCGAAATTTAGCATGATTATTAAATCTGAAATAAGACAGTAGTGGCGGGCACAGTGACGTCATCGATGATACAAGCAGCAGTGGCGGAAACACATGATGTCATGACAACCCGCCACCGCTGGCTCGACAGCAGTGGCGGTCGGCTTTGCGTCAAGTCATCCGCCACTGCTGCTCTTATTAACGGTGGCGGTCGCGGTGGCGTCATCTTGTGCGCCACTGCTGTTTCTCCAGCGGTGCGGTCGGGATGACGCTGCCGTCCGCCACCGATACTCTTTTGCGGTGGCGGGCGAGAGCGACCGCCACCGCTCTCGAAACCTAGCAGTGGCGGAAGCGTAGTGGCGCACGCTGCGACCGCCACTGCTAGGGCAAAAGGCCCGCCACCGCAGGCCTCAATTGTACTAGTGACATGTTCATTTAAATACTAGTATATATCTTCTAAAGAAAAGATTAATGCATCACTAACACTAATTTGTTGGTAACAGCCAATGCATGCAATTATATGACTGTATGATTGATTGGACTAGCTCTAGCTGCCCTCTCCTATCAAGACCAGTCATCACCTGACCACGTAAATCATTGCAGACCATGGAGAAGACCCTGTAACAAGATAAGCACCGTGTTTACGTAACAGCAAAACGACTGATTTACATGACAAATCAGCAAAGCTTTCTCCTCACTTTCGCAGAGAAGATTCGGATATTTTTCACGACAAACACCAAAGGAAAAGGAAAACAAAAATAATAGATGAAACATAATTTAGCATCCCTCTCCCTGAGCTACGCATCCATCCACCAGCCCCTCATCTCATCCTCACCAGCCATGGCTCGACAACCACAATCTGATGCGCTGACTGCAAGTGATCTTCCCGGTCGATGCGCTGCGGCAACACTCGTATCCACTTTGGCAGTTAATTAATATCCTCGCAATGCATGGGCCCATTTAAATAGCAGTGCTAGGTCTACTCTGATTTATAGTAGAATAATTGGACAGATAAAAAAAACTCAGCTTGCAAGCCACCCGGGGCATTTTGTTAAGAAGAAGACATTTTTTTTTTGAAAGACAATTAAGAAGAAGACATTACCATGTAGGTCGAGAAAAATCTGGAATCCTCCTCCCCCTTTACACCGGGAGCTGCACACCGTGTGAGAATGGTGGGTCTCTTAACCATATACTTTGAGTGGGGAGAGACGAGGGTGCTTTTTTAGGGAGTCGAACTCTGGTCAGTAAGGTGCCAGCCGCACGTCTTATCGCTGCGTTGTTCTCTGATTGGATAAATATGAAAAACTTTTTAGTCAGAACGAGGAGTCAAACTCTGGTCGGTAACATGTACAATGGAGGTGCTTACATAGGTGCTTAAGTAAAAACCGGTTTATTCTTGGCACTATTTGCTTATACGAGGAGAAAGATGAAGTTAGCACCTGGTGCTTAAGGTGTTTAGCAAGGTGGTTAGATCAATTTAAGCACTTTTTTGCATTGTAGGAAAAGATTTTTGTACAGGTGCTTAATCTTTTTTTTTTTGCTTTAAGCACTCTCCTTCTAAGCACCATGCATTGCACATGCCCTAAGGTGCCAGCCGCATGTCTTACCGCTGCGTTGTTCTCTGATTGGATAGATATGAAAAACTTTTTTTTTTGAAACGGATAGATATGAAAAAATAGCAATACTATTGATTGGATCGTCAGTTCTATTATATTAATAATCCAGTCGCAAACTATACACGCTAAGCATCTTATATACTCCCTCCGGTTTTAAATTGTTGACGTTTGACTATTTTCAAGTTACATTTGACCATTCGTCTTATACAAAATATTAGCTTAAATATGCAAAATTATAAGTTATATTTTAATTTTCTTTAGTGATGAAACTAATCATAACAAAATTTATGATAATTTTTTAAATATTTTAAATAAGACGAATGGTCAAACATAACTTAAAAATGGTGAAACGTCAACAATTTAAAACCGAAGGGAAATTGTTAAGTGCTTACAGGTAGCTCTCCTCCACCCAGTCCTGCCTCCACCAGTCCTCCTAGTCACCCCATCGCCAGCGATAACCACCCGCTTCTCACCAATAACCCTTATGATCTCGTGCGAACTGCCTATCTGGCAACTCTACGCAGTCATATACCTCTTAAAAAAGAAAAAAGAACTCTACGCAATCATAGAAGTTGAGGCACTCCCCTGTAGGCACACACATACCACTTGCACTACTGCCTTCAGGTACGTCGTAACTCGTATACATGTGTTGAGAGCCCAAAGAGGTGCTTAATTATGTCCTATTGGTACTATGTACAGAGGTGAACAAAGAATGTTTCATAGAGTTTGATAAGGCCTTCGAGTTCTTATGTGAAGGGTTCTCAATTTATGTGAAGGGTTCTTAAATTACAAAGCATGTATGTGATCACTTATATGCATTATTGAGATCTAGCAGGGGTTTTATCTCTAGGAGATCATACAATCCTCGTATCCCTGCAAGTGATCTTTCCGGTCGGTGCGCTGCGGCAACACAACAGGTTTTCGACAGGCCTTGCCTCACCTTGCAAGATTCGCTCCCAGTTGTATAACAGGTGACGAATCTCGTAGATTAGTAACCAATTCGCGATCGAGCTTGGTGTCGGCAACGTGTTCATTTAAATACTAGTATATATCTTCTTAACAAAAGGTTAATGCATCACTAATTAGTAACCATATGACTGTATTTATTACCCCTATATTCCTCAGCTACGCATAACGCGTGCATCCATCCACCACCAGCCCCTCATCTCATCCTCACCAGTTCGCCATGGCTCATCCACACTCGGACGCCGAACACGGCGCCGGCGGCCCAGCTGAGGAAGCAGAGAGCCTCTCGTCCACGATTCCAGCAAGAGAAGGATGGTGGAGGCCGCTCTTCCTCCTCCGAAGCACCTGGCTCACGCTGGAACACCACAGGAGCGCCACGCTCGTTGAAGCTCAGTTCCAGCCCCGCGCGGACGACATCATCCTCGCCACGTACCCCAAGTGCGGAACTACCTGGCTCAAGGCCCTCGCCTTCACGCTCGCCAACCGCTCCCGACACGACGTCACAGGTGACAAGCATCCTCTCCTCTTCCAACACCCTCAGGACCTTGTGCCGTTCCTTGAGATGCCTGATCGTACCCTTCACCCAGTTGCGGAGCTGGAGGCGATTCCCTCCCCAAGGCTCCTCTGCACTCACCTTCCACACGCATACCTGCCATCCGGCATAACGTCCCTTGGTTGTCGGATCGTGTACATGTGCCGGGACCCCAAGGACGTGATAGTGTCCTTATGGCACTATGTAAATAAGGCGCATCCCCATTTCTTCATACAGTTTGATAGGGCCTTTGAGTTGTTCATTGAAGGGGTCTCGTTTGCCGGGCCTATCTGGGAGCACTATTTGGGGTACTGGAAGCAAAGTGTAATTGTCCCCGGTAGGGTTCTTTTCTTGAAATATGATGAGATGATGGCTGATTCAACCAAGCATGTCAAGACGCTCGCCGAGTTCCTTGGTGTTCCATTCACTGGTGAGGAGGAGAGTGCTAATGTCCCAGAGGAGGTGGTGAGATTGTGTAGCTTTGACCACCTCAAAGGCCTGCAAGTAAACTCGACTGGAATATCTAATCGGAACGGTGGGATGCCACTGCAGAATTCGTCGTACTTTAGGTCCGGAAAAGTTGGGGATTGGCGGAACCACATGACTGAAGAGATGGCAAAGAAAATGGATTTCATTATCGAGGAGAAACTTCAAGGATCGGGTCTCACCTTTTGACACTATGTATTTGTCATATTTATGTAATCAGATAATGTAATATGCTTTAATATCAATAAAACTTCCTTTTCACAAAAAAAATTATGTGTCATACTTAATAAAAGGTCGACGTAAGCATTGAAATATGGTGTTTTGGTAGACATTTAACCATGTTATTTCACAACATGCCTAGTACTCCAAGCTGTGTTCAACTAAGTCTGTGTCATGTGTGTGTGTTTTTTTTTTTTTTGAAATATAATGTTAAGAACAGCATGCTCCTATTCATTTTTTTCCTTCCTTTGATATACATTGAAAAACGTCATGCATGTCCTTCTTCTACTTAATATAAAACATCCACATATGCATTGAGATCAAGAGTTTTGGTGGAAACTAAACCATGTAATTTCCTTTACATTTGCCATGAATTCTTCTTTGCAAAGATGCCTAGCGCACCAAGATGTTTCCAATTATGTCGCGCGTGCGCGTGCGCGTGTGTGTAATCTTTTCAAAGATGCCTAAACCCTAAAACCAACAACGTGGACAAGATAAGGTAGGTCGCACCAGAATAGATGAATGAGTAATGCTACGCCTACAAAAAGTTTACAATATTTTCACAAAACGTTGGCGTGTCATTGAATTCATATCAAGTGCCGCGCGCTGACATGTGAGTGAATTTATAGCAAGTGCCTCTTTGAATTATGTCAATTCTAACTTACGTAATTTTTTTGTTGGTATAGCATTGCTTATAGATTAAATGGTTTGGAGGAGGCTGTGCGTGCACGGCGGAGTCAACTTTAATCCTACCCCTACCTCAAGCACAACTTGAGACCAAACTTATACATCCTTGCCCCGTTTCTATGAAAAAAAACCTTATACTCTCTACGTCACAAAGTATAAGTATTTCTGGATCCTTTTCAATTTTAACTATACTAATATAAAAAAATGAGTATAATGGTCATTCATGCATTTTACCCTAAAAAATATAATGTTTGACCACGTATAAAATGATGATATTAGCTTCATAGTGAAAACAATTGTCATAATATGCAAATCTTCATATTTAAAAAAATATATTTTAAAGATTTTAATAGTCAAAGTTGAAAAAAAAATAACTTTCACCAAACCAAGAAATGCTTATATTTTGAAACAGACGGAGTGCATCCTTACATCCACACCTCCTATGAGGTATATGTACTTTATGCATACATGTGCTGTCGGATATGCCATTGCCAGTATCACTAGTGCTATTAGATGTCGTATCCACTTCGGCAGTTAATTAATATCCTCGCGATGCACGAGCCCATTTAAATGGCAGTGCTAGGTCTACTCTGATTTATAGTAGAATAATTGGACAGATAAAAACAACTCAGCATGCAGGGGCAAGCCATCCCGCGGCATTTTGTTAAGAAGAAGACATTATTATGCAGCCGAGAAAAACCTGAAATCCTCCTCCCAGCCTTTACACCGGGAGCCGCACACCGTGTGAGAATGGTGGGCTCTTAACCATACTCCCTGCAAAGTCTGCATTCCTTTCCGGTCGATGCACTGCGGAATGATCTTTCCGGGTGATGCGCTGCGGCAACAACAGGTTTCTCTTGCCTGACCTTGCAAGATTCGCTTCCAGTTGTATAACAGGTGGCGAATCTCGTAGATTAGTAACCAATTTGCGATCGAGATTGGTGTCGGCAACGTGTTCATTTAAATACTAGTATATATCTTCTTAAAAAAAGGTTAATGCATGATATGTATCATTAACACTAATTTGTTCGTAACAGCAATGCATGCAATTATATAACTGTATGATTGATTGGACTAGCTCTAGCTGCCCTCACCAATTCGCCATGTCTCGACCACACTCTGATGCTGAACACGGCGGCCCAGCTGATAGAAGCACTCGAAGCAGAGAGCCTCTCGTCCACGCTTCCACTGCGAGAAGGATGGTGGAGGCCGCTCTTCCTCCTCCGAAGCACCTGGCTCACGCCGCAAGGCCACAAGAGCGCCACGTTCGTGCAAGCTCATTTCCAGCCACGTGCGGACGACATCATCCTCGCCACCTACCCAAGTCGGGCACCACCTGGCTCAAGGCCCTCGTCTTCACGCTCCTCAACCGCTCTCGGCATGCCGTCACAGGTGATAAGCATCCACTCCTCGTCCAAAACCCTCACAACCTTGTGCCGTTCCTTGAGCTTCCTTTTTTTTTTTTTTTTTTTTGCGAAGGATTCCTTGAGCTTCCTGATCGTGCCCTACACCCAGTTGCGGAGTTGGAGGCGCTCCCTTCTCCAAGACTCCTCTGCACTCACCTTCCATACACGTTGCTTCCATCAGGCACATCGTCGCTCGGTTGTCGTGTCGTGTATGTATGTCGGGAGCCTAAGGACGTGCTAGTATCCTTATGTAGCGCTGAGGACGGTTCGGGTCGATCCGTTCGGTTCGTCGATCCGCCCCCAAATTCTGGCGACGAAGCGGGCTGACTCGAACCGAAACGATGCCGGTTCATGTGGGCCTTGGAATCCATCGACCCTAGGGTCGAGCCGAACCTTCTTCTTCGTTCTTCCAACAGCCATGCACCGTAGTTGCGCCGCCGGCCTTGCCGCTCCTGTTGAGCCGCCTGCCTGGACGCCGTCGTCCGGAGCGCCGCCAGGACGGCCCCTCTCTGTCGTGGCGGCTCCATGTTTCTGCTGTGCCACAAGGAAGCCCCTCCCGGCCCTGGTTGATGCAGACGCAAGAACTAAGGTTCCTCAACAAGCTGTCGGCGTGATTAAGGTTCGACCCTAAGCGACCCGCGGGCAATCCATTAACCTAATGGGCGGGGAGCGGATCGAACCTCGAACCGTATTCCACTCGAGCGGTGCACAGGGTCGACGGCAGGGGCGCTCCGCTCCGCTCCCTCTGCAGCGCTATCCTTATGGTATTACGCAAATAAGATGCGTCCAGATTTCTTCATACACTTCGATAGAGCCTTCGAGTTATTTGTCGAAGGGGTCTCATTTTATGGGCCTATCTGGGAGCACTATCTAGGGTACTGGAAGCAACATGTAAGACAATCCGACAGAGTTCTTTTCTTGAAATATAATGATATGATGGCCGACCCAACCAAGCATGTCAAGATGCTCGCCGAGTTCCTCCATGTCCCGTTCACCGATGAGGAAGAGAGTGCTAATGTTCCAGACGAGGTAGTGAGACTGTGTAGCTTCGCCAACCTCAAAGACCTACCAGTAAACTCTACTGGAACATCTGATCGGATCGGTGGATTTCCAATGGAGAACTCAGTGTATTTTAGATCCGGAAAAGTTGGGGATTGGCAGAACCACTTGACTGAAGAGATGGCGAAGAAAATGGATCGCATTATTGAGGAGAAACTTCAAGGATCGGGTCTCACCTTTTGACATGATGTATTTGTCATACTTAATAAACATCAACATAGGCATTTGCTGGCAAGAGTTTTGGTGGAAATTAAACCATGTAGTAATTTCCTTACAGTTGCCATGAATTCTGCTTTGCAAAGATGCCTAGCGCACCAAGCTGTTTCCAATTATGTCATGCGTGTGTGTATGTAATCTATTTTTTTTATAAGTAAAATGCACCGTGAGTCCTTAAACTATTCAAGAATTCTCATCCAGGTCCAGCAACTTTCAAAACATCCATCTAGGTCCAGGATCTATTTAAGTTGCTAACATAATGTCCATATCCCTCCTCGTATTTAAATTGCGCTGACGTGGCAATGACAACATGGCATAATTGCTAGGCCATCACCTTGTGATCACACCTGAGATCATGGCATGGGTCTGGCTGGCGGGATCTAGACACCTCGTCACCACCTCATGATCTGCTTTGAGAGTTCGAGCTGGAGATTGTTAGATATATGATCACTTTTAAGTTTAGTTTAATTTAGAAATAAATTATGAACATGATGAACATATTACAAATTAAACTAGACATGTCTACACAAGATCTAGGAAAGTCTACAATAACAGTAAACAAAGCAAGATCTATCATACTTCGAAGTACTATCAAATACGCAATTACGAGAGACATGGTTTTAGAGAAGACGTACTCTTGATCCTGAGGAATCGTAGCAGTTGGTGATGCAGCGAAATCAGGACAACACAGAAGACGTCGACGAAGTCGATGACGAGCAGCAGCCCCCGAACCCAAACGTAGAGGAAGATGAGTCGTTTTGAAAGCGATCGAGCAGTCGTGCAGTACGCTTCGAAAGTTTCAATGATCTTATATCGGTGACACTTTTTGCCAAACTCGTCTCCTATCCTATGTGAGGCTCATTGGTCATTAGAGACGGGTTTTACCAAAACGCGTCTCCAATGATAAACTAAAAAGCAAATATAAGAGGAGGTCTATTACGCACGATGCAAATACATGGATTGTATCCATTACATACATCACAAGTACACTTGTTTCGTGTTAAAGAAACTAACATGCTCTTTACATATACATATTCCAATCACTTCTAAAGCCACATTTTCCTTGGACAAGAATAGAAAACATTAAGAAAACAAAGAAACGAGAGGCGCTGACAGTGATTACATACATGTTGCCACGACACTTTGCATCATGACATTACTCAATTCTACTCTATTTTAGTTGATTCTCAAGCAAGACAAACCTCCTTATACTGATAATACTAATATCTAAGCTAACCTCCCATGGTCCATGGATTCTAGAACATCAATACCTGTTGCTTCAGAGTTCATACCAAATCATGTGTGACAATGAAAAGATAGTTATAGGTGGAAAAGGTGGTAAAGAGCTTGTAGTAGTCTATCATCAACAACTGAACTGCATAAAAAGGTTCAACTTATCATTTCTGCTATCTGTGTACAAAAAATTATCATTTCTGCTATTACTACTACTGCTACCAAGATGAAGGGATTTAATGGCCTAGAAAGACTTGATGATATGGTGATAAAAGAAAAATCAGGGAGTAAATGTAAGCCCACTTTAGTGTGGGTAGGCAAATATTTGTGGCTATATTGTGCTTCAAAAAGAAAAAGAAAAGTAAATTACAAAGCTTGTATGTTATATGCATTATATATTGAGATCTGACAGGGAGTTTTATCTGTAGGAGATCATACAATTCCACATAATCCGTGCAAAGTTCTCTTCCAGCACAGATATAAATTGCGTGCTTTTAGCCAGGTAACTTGAATGACAGCAAGTACATATTTTGGCAAGTGTGCTCGAATAATGCTAGTAAGGACAAAATGCTTCGATGGTTTTCTTACTTCAGATATGAGCAAGATATCTCGAGCCTGAGTTCCCGAGTCTTCCCAAATGGATGCAAGTTTTTGGTGGGCTTTTAGCCACTCCTCTGCATGATTATGCACTTGTGGACATATCATGCTAAGAGAACTGCTGCATATTTTTTAGAAAAGGGAATTTTTTATTTCAGCCTCTGCATCGGGAGATGCATGTAGCTATTCAGCAGTACAACCGAACAATTTCTTTTTACGCACGCATAGGGAAAAAAAGATAAACCTATGAAGCTACTCTGCATTATAGGTTAGAACTTCTGCATATAAATGATGATAGAGAGGTTTGCAGGACGAGATGCATTTGTTTGTAGGCAAGTGTTTGTGCGTGCATTGGCATGCAACGATATGTCCAAGTTTGTTTTACCTACTCCTGAGCAAGGGCAATGTATATTGCTCAAATTGGCATAGGGGGTTGTTGCGGTGTCAGTCGGCAATACTCTAGTTGTTGCGTTCAAAAAACCCACAATTGGCATAGGGGTTGTTGGCATGTGGACGAAAAAAAAACTCGACCTATAGGGGGTATGATGGCCCCCGGGCATGAAATTAAGAAGAAGATCTTCTCATGCAGATCGAGAAAACCCCTGAACCCCCCTCCCTGACCGTACACGTACATAGGGGCTCAGCTGACCTAGCTACAGTACCGCGCGGTGCCTCCGCTCGAACCCGGGTCGACAAGGGCAAACGCCCCCGGAGCCGGAGGCTCTGACCACACGGGTCGACGAGCTTTGGTGCATGTGGACAAGATAAAATGGGTCCCCCCGGAATAGATTAAATAGCTTTTTTTCACCTCCCAAACTAGGTACAATTGCATCGCAGCGCGGAACAGCGACCAAACTGCATTTTCGCAGCAGTGTGCCGGCCACTGCCGTGGCTGCTCGACCTGACGACGCCAGCACGCGCCCATCTCTAGCTGAGCTGAATATGATCCCGGCAGGCAGTTGCACCTGAATCCTCGATCCCGTTGTAGAAGCTCAAAGACGTGGGCAGGGCAACAAGGCCTTTCCGGTCGATGCGCTGCGGAAACAACAGGTTCCTCTTGCCTCAAATTGGATTCTCCCAGTTGTACAGCAGCAAAGGTGGTGAACCACAGTAGATTAGTAACCAATTTGCGATCGAACTTGGAGTCGGCAACTTGTTCATTTAAATTCTAGTATATGTCTTCTTAAGAAATGGTTAATGCATCACTAACACTAACTTGTTTTACATCGGCGTCAGTAAGATTAGTTGGACTAGCTTTAGGCCTCTAAGCTGCCCTCTCCTGTATTTATTAGCTCTCTCAGTCATCAGCTATGCCTCCATCCACCAGCCCTTCATCGATCATCCTCACCAATTCGCCATGGCTCAGCCACAATCTGGTGCCGAACATGACGGCCCAGCCGAGGACGCAGAGAGCCTCTCGTCCATGCTTCCACTACGAGAAGGATGGTGGAGGCCGGTCTTCCTCTTCCAAAGCACCTGGCTCTCGCCGCAAGTCCACAAGAGCGCCACACTCCTGCAAGCTCAGTTCCAGCCTCGCGCAGATGACATCATCCTCGTCACATACCCCAAGTCCGGCACTACCTGGCTCAAGGCCCTTGCCTTCACGCTCCTCCACCGCTCTCGACACGCCATCACAGGTGATAAGCATCCGCTCCTCGTCCAAGTCCCTCACGACCTTGTGCCGTTCCTCGAACTGCCTGATCGTGCCCTGCACCCAGTTGCAGAGTTGGAGGCGCTTCCTTCTCCAAGGCTCCTCTGCACTCACCTTCCATACGCGTGGCTGCCGTCCGGCACATGGTCACTCGGTTGTCGTATTGTGTACCTATGTCGAGATCCTAAGGACGTACTAGTGTCCCTATGGCATTATGCAAATAATATGCGTCCGGATCTTTTCATACAGTTTGTTAGAGCCTTCGAGTTGTTTGTTGAAGGGGCATCGTTTTACGGGCCTATCTGGGAGCACTATCTAGGGTACTGGAAGCAACATATAACAAAATCTGACAGGGTTCTTTTCTTGAAATATAATGACATGATGGCCGACCCAATCAAGCATGTCAAGATGCTCGCCGAGTTCCTCCATGTCCCTTTCACCGACGAGGAGGCGAGTGCTAATGTCCCAGAGGAGGTAGCGAGACTGTGTAGCTTCGCCAACCTTAAAGATCTACCGGTAAAACTCTACGGGAACATCTGATGTGATCGGCGGGTTGCCAATGGAGAACTCTGTGTATTTTCGGTCTGGAAAAGTTGGAGATTGGCGGAACCACTTGACCGAAGAGAAGGCGAAGAAAATGGATGGCATTATTGAAGAGAAACTTCAAGGATCGGGTCTCACCTTTTGACATGATGTATTTGTCATACTTAATAAACATCGACATAGGCTTGAAATTAAACCATGTAATTTCCTTACAGTTGCCATGAATTCTGCTTTGCAAAGATGCCTAGCGCACCAAGCTGTTTTGTGTATGTGTAATCCATTTTTTGGAATATAAAGTTAAGAATAGTGTGCTCCGATTCTTATTTTGCTTCCGTGGATATATACCGTGAAAAGTTCCCTGCAACGTTTCACTGTAAATTAAAGACGCTCTTAAACTAAGACGGTGCAGGCAACTTGCGCGCTTAAAACAAAAGGCTACACGCGTATTTTTATCGAACATATGGATGGTGGCCGATCAGATTATATTCGTTCTGACGAGCCAACTATCATATGCTTTTTTTTTTCGAACAATGATCAACTATCATATGCTTCGGTTAAAAAAAAACTGTCAGATGCTTCATTTGTATTAGTTATGGCATGTTAACATTGATAAGCTTCGTTTTTTCTTGTATACAAAACCAACAGCGACCAAACTCTCAGAGTACCCCCAAATCACCATGTCTCAAGGACGTGGGCCCGAAAGGTGCGCCAAGTTTCTTCCTGCAGTGAGCGACACAAGATTGAAATCAGCCTCGACTAATAACATTGTTCATGTTAGCGACGCCTGGACGCGAGGAGGGAAAGACAAACTCTTTGACGATAGTAGCAGCAGTCCCAAAAGGATGCAGTAACACTATAGCAGCGCCTCCACCACAAGTCCTGGTGCCCCCGGTCTATGCGCTGTAGCAACGACAGGTTCCTCACTGATTGCCTCTTACCTCACCTTGGAATCGCTTGCACTTGTACACTGGCAAAGGCCGTCACGATGCTAACCGCGAACTACATACATAAAAGGTGGCGGATCTCGTCATATAGCCACCAATAATTTTGCGATCGAGTTTGGTGTCGGCAACTAAATACTTTTTTCTTCAAAAGAACAGGCTACTGCAGGAATACTGCTTTGTTCGTACGTCAGCATAAGGACCATTGCAATTAGATGACTGTATGATTGATTGGACTAGCTCTAGCTGCCCTCGCTCTCCTGCATTTATTAGCTCTCTCTCCCTGAGCTACGCATCCATCCACAATCCCTCCAGCGCCTCACCACTACGCCATGGCTGAACCAATTTCTGATGCCGGCCCAGCTGAGGAAGCAGAGAGCCTCCTCTCGTTCGCACTTCCACCGAGAGAAGGATGGTGGCGGCCGCTCTTCCTCTTCCGAAGCACCTGGCTCACACCGCAAGTCCACAAGAGCGCCACGCTCGTGCAAGCTCAGTTCCAGCCGCGCGCCGACGACATCATCCTCGCCACCTACCCCAAGTCGGGCACCACCTGGCTCAAGGCTTTCGCCTTCACGCTCCTCAACCGCACCCGGCACGCTGTCACAGGTGAGAAGCATCCTCTCCTCTTCCATCACCCTCATGACCTTGTGCCGACCCTTGAGGTGCCTGATCGTGCCCTCCGCACGGTTGCTGAGCTAGAGGCACTCCCCTCCCCTAGGCTCCTCTGCACTCACCTTCCACACGCGTGGCTGCCCTCCGGGACATCATCGTCCCTTGGCTGTCGGATCGTGTACTTGTGCCGCGAGCCCAAGGACGTGCTGGTGTCGCTATGGCATTATGCGAACAAGATGCGTCCAGATTTCTTCATACAATTCGATAGTGCCTTTGAGTTGTTCACGGAAGGTGTTTCATTTTACGGGCCTATTTGGGAGCACAACCTTGGATACTGGAAGCAAAGTGTGATAGAGCCTGATAAGGTTCTTTTTCTGAAATATAATGATATGATGGTTGATCCAACGAAGCACGTCAAGATGCTCGCTGAGTTCCTCCGTGTCCCATTCACTTGTGAAGAGGAGAGTGCTCATGTCCCAGAGGAGGTGGTGAGACTCTGCAGCTTCGAAAGCCTCAAAATTCTCCCAGCAAACTCTACAGGAATATCTGACCGGATCGGTGGGTTGCCTATGGAGAACTCCGCGTATTTTAGGTCTGGAAAAGTTGGAGATTGGCGCAACCACTTGACCCAAGAGATGGCAAGTAAAATGGATCGCATTGTTGAGGACAAACTTCAAGGATCGGGTCTCACCTTTTAACATGATCATGTGTTTCTCATGATTAATAAACTATATCATGTACTTAGCTTATAATTGCCACGAAATGTTATATTTGTGTCGAATATGTGTACAAAAGTCGGTTGCAATTAGGACTTGAGTTGTATTAGGTGTTAGGGATAGAGTTTCTGTTGGACTTGTATTCCCGGGCCCATAAATATGATGGCAGCACCGTTGCAACCGCAACGACAACAGATGTAGTAGGCAAGGGGTGACGGTGGCTAGGACGGCGTGCCCTAGAGGCAGCCAAGCCATGTACTCCTGGATGCTGGTGTTACTACGGATATGATGGGGAGGAGCGCCCGTAGTCATGCCCCGAGGATGTAGGCACATCGCTGAACCTCGTTAAAAAACATCGTGTCTTGTGTCGTTCTCTTTTCTGTGATCTTGTGATTTGGTGTTTGTGTTCTTGGAGAATCGCTTCCGCATCTGATTATCTAACAAGTGGTATCAAGAGCCAGATTCACGGGAGAAGATCATGGGAGGCATGATGGAGATGTTTCACACCGCGCAAAGCTTGCACGAGATGTCCGGGGAGGGACATGGCGCAAGGTGGAGCATGGCGGCGATCGACGACTCGATCGGTGGAGTTGGACACTTCGAGCGTGGTGGCTCGAACCGTCCGATGGGCTGCTGTTCGATAGGGGTCGATCAGATGTGATGGCCAAGTTCGACGGTGCGGCCGGAAGACGTCGCGGACAATGGCGGCGGCTTCGACTCGCGATCATATTGACGGGTGGTCGAACATGATCGGAGCGGCTGTTGTGTGCTCAAGGTGGAGCAGCGACGGCGATGACGTAAGTCATGGTGGACTTGGCGTGTTGATGGAGCAGTTTTGTTTCTGTTGTTGTGCGATGAAGGCGTTGGCGCGTGGTGTGCATGCTGGACTCGACGAGCTGGTGGCGGCGGGCTGCATGGAGTGCCTAGGGTACAGGGTGCGATGCCGCGACGTTGCGAGAGCCAGCTGAGAGTCCGTGGAGCATACGTGCTGTGCCGTGTGAGAGTAGGAGTCAGATGAGATGCGTGCGACGCGTGCAAGAAGCGAAGACTGTTGAAGGCGTGCGCGCAGTGCAATACATGCATGTGTGTACGATGCATGGGAGACAAGGTGGGCCACCCTATGTTTGTTTAAAGGATTTAATCCGGATACATGCATGCAGGTTGGATTTGTTTCCTTCTATCGTTCAAAGTGTTAGCTTCCAGGGAGTCTGGGACTCGATTTCTTGCGGCAGTCGACCACGGAGATCGTGCGCAACAAAGATCGGAAAGAGCAGGGACGGCAGGTGGAGTCCGTGTTGTATTGGACTCTGTCGTTGCTCGGTTTGGCTCCAGATAAAAACACAAGGGAAGTCCACGGGATTGCAGACTGCAATCGGCGTTGTTCGTGAACCGAAGGCTTGCTGCGGTTGACGGCGAACAACGGGTAGCGTCGAGCGGGTCGACTTCGTCGTGTGCAAGCGGCGTGGAAGGTTGACGGGCTCGAGAGCAGCGGGCTGTGCACGGCAGTGTGAACGGCGAGGCGTACGTGCGGCAGGGGAGGCGTGTGCGCAGGAGGCGCGCACGGCTCGGCGGCACGCGTACGCGGCAACGTGTCTAGGCGAGACGCGGGAGTACGCGGCAGCGTATTTGGGTACGTGCTTGTGTGCTCGTGGGCGTGTAGGAGGTACGCGGTCTTCGGCGAGCGGTGTGCAAGTGCGGTGGTTCGGCGGTCCGTGGCAACAGACGGATGGCGTCGATGTCGTCCAAATTTGATGTGACAAAGTTTGACGGTACTGGCAATTTTAGGCTTTGGCAAACAAGAGTGAAGGACTTGCAACAAGGGATCCTGAAGGCACTCAAGGATGCAAAGCCGGCCAAGGTAGATGATGAAAAGTGGGAGGACATGCAGGAGCAAGCAGCGGCGACAATCAGGCTGTGTCTTTCTGATCAAATCTTGTACCATGTCATGGATGAGACGTCACCGAAGAAGATTTAGGATAAGTTGGGCGATCAGTTCATGTCCAAGACGCTGACTCAGAAGCTGTATTTGAAGCAAAAGTTATATGGGCTGAAAATGCAGGAGGGGTCAGATATTGCTGAGCACATCAATGTCTTTAATCAAGTTGTGACTGACCTTGTGAAGGTGGATGTGAAGCTCGATGATGAGGACAAGGCGATTATTCTTCTTTGTTCGTTGCCTAGTTCTTATGAACACTTGGTCACTACACTGACATATGGCAAGAGCGAGTTTAAGGTGGCTGATATCACTACGGAGTTACTTGCTCAGGATCAGAGGAGGAAGAACAATTCTAGTGATGCTACTTCTGCTGAAGATGCTTTTGTGGTCAGGAGTGATCGAGAAAGGGAGGCAGAGAAGAAGAAGGGGCCGCAGTGCTATAAGTGCAAGGAGTGGGGACATGTCAGGAGGGATTGTCCGGAGCTGAAGAAGAAGAAGGACGTGGCAAATATTGTGGTTTCCAGGAAGGATGACTCGGATAGCGATGGTGATGTTCTTGTTCTATCTAGTGAGAAGTCTTGTGGAGAAGCATGGTTGCTGGATTCGGCGAGTTCTTATCATGCTACATCTCGGAAGGAGTGGTTCTCTTCATATGTTGAGGGCGATTTTGGTTTTCCTCACTTGGGAAATGATACAGTACATCGTATCATAGGAGTTGGCAACATCAAGCTTAAAATGTATGATGGTCAGGAGGTGCTACTCGAGGATGTGCGGCATGTGCTGGAACTAAGGAAGAATCTTATCTCGCTTGGAATTCTGCATGAGAAAGGTTGGTTGTATCAGGCGGCGCCAGATAGAAAGACCTTGAGGGTGATGCAGAATGGCAAGACTGTGATGATAGGCGAGAGGTCGGATATTCATCACTATAAGCTAAAAGGTGGAGTCATAGAGGATGGAGCTGCAGGTATTACGGTGTTTAGTCCTGACGGCGAGATGGCCTCGCCGGGCTGTTCGAGGTGAGCAGTGGAGGAGACAACTCAAGTCTGCGTAGATGGAGGTTCGAGCATGGACAACTTCAAGGTGACGTGCATATTCGTCAAGGTGGAGTTTGTTATATTTGTGTCGAATATGTGTACAAAAGTCGGTTGCAATTAGGACTTGAGTTGTATTAGGTGTTAGGGATAGAGTTTCTGTTGGACTTGTATTCCCGGTCCCATAAATATGATGGCAGCACCGTTGCAACCGCAATGACAACAGATGTAGTAGGCAAGGGGTGACGGTGGCTAGGGCGGCGTGCCCTAGAGGCAGCCAAGCCATGTACTCCTGGATGCTGGTGTTACTACGGATATGATGGGGAGGAGCGCCCGTAGTCATGCCCCGAGGATGTAGGCACATCGCTGAACCTCGTTAAAAACATCGTGTCTTGTGTCGTTCTCTTTTCTGTGATCTTGTGATTTGGTGTTTGTGTTCTTGGAGAATCGCTTCCGCATCTGATTTTTAACACGAAATTCTTGCTTTCCAAACATGGTTAGCACACCAAGCTGTGTCCCATATATATGCGTGTGATTTACTTTGGGATGTAATGTTAAGAACAGGACACTCCGATCCTTGCTAATTTGCTTTCACTTGATATTCCAGGAAGAGCTCCGTGCATGTTTCTTTTCTTGTACAAACTCCGCCAGGTGCACTAATAAAAAGGGACATCTAAGCCGGCTCATCAGTAGGGGTTGCTATCATAGGTGATTTTTATGGGGGAAAAAATCATTAGGCTTTAATTCCTTTGACTTACTAGTGACGAACTGTCTCCAGTGATATTTGTTTGGTGGTACGACATAACGTGCAGTGTAAATAATCCAGAGAGTGAGTAAATATACACTTAACTAGGCAAACTACATGCACGTTCGCGTGGCTAGTCTTGAATTCTTGACATAGGAATTAACGGTGATAACCTCCTTCGAATATTGTTCGTTGTATCAATCGAATCAATCACAAAGTGTGAATGCTTTCGTCTTATCTTGACTCATGTGGATAAGTCCAGGAATTTATATTGTTTTACGATTTTTTATGCATGGATTGAAATCCAATCGAATTAATCACAGATTTTTTTACGATTATTAGCACTCTGGGCTGTGTGTCCCAGGTGTTACAACCTGGGTTCTATATAGGGAGTCCCATTGGAGGATGGCCCATGAAAGTTTTATCTCAGAATTTTGAAACTTTCAAAATATTTTTTTTTTGGATTTTCCCAGTTCCATCGAAAAACTTGTTTGTTATAAAGTATATGATCTTAGTAAGAAAACATACTCTTGCAGCTTTCGTGGACAAAAGAAACCTGTGCAGTTTTTTCCCGCGCTATTTGATATACAATGAACTGGGCTACAGAGCAAAGATATAGCTGCCCAGCTCACTCCGTAGCCTTCATTTCCAAGCAATGTCCTTACAAATGCTAAGAAACATAATTACAGAGTAAAATTTCAATATATAGCAACATAACAAAAGTTAAAAGAGAATCAAAATAAAGAGGACGATTATTTGCACAGGAACAAATGAATTACATCATCATTCTTCTAAACCATTTCCTTCCTTCCACCTCGATCGTCTTTTGCCATCGTGGAGATCACTCTGCTTTGCACAATTAGCCTCCACGGTGATGACTACCATGACAAACGTACCCAGCGTGTCGAACAGCATGCGTAAGGTAAAAAAAATAACTAGGAACCGATCGAATCGGAGGCGTCCCGCTCGAACGCGTGGCCCAGGCTGCCCCGCACGAAGTTGCCGCTCCACGTGGACGCCGACGTCAAGCTGAGCTGGCTCGTGGTCGTCCCGGCCGTGGTGGACATTGTATCGAGCCCGCCGTCGGTGGCCGGCCACACGAATGACGGCTTGAACGGCGGCACCGCCGGCGGCGGCACGGAGCCGAGCAGGATCTGCTGTATGGCCGGCGTCTTGGGCCGCTCGCCGGGCGCGGGGTGGCTGCACGCGAGGCCCAGCAGGAGCAGCCGCTCCGCCTGCTCGCGGTCGAACGCGCCGTTGAGGCGCGGGTCGACGGCCTCGATCGCGCGGCCGTCGCGGTGGAGGCGCCACACCCAGTCAACGAGGAAGTGGAATCCGTCGATGTCGCAGCGCGGGCGGCGGCCGCAGACGACCTCGAGGACGACGGCGCCGAACGCGTAGACGTCGGACTCGCGCGTGGCCTTCTCGGTGTGGAAGCACTCGGGCGCGATGTAGCCGACGGTGCCGGCCAGGCCGCCGGCCTCCTCCATGTAGGAGGTCTTGCCCGTCTCGATGGCGCGGGCCAGGCCGAAGTCGCCGAGGCGCGCGCTGAAGGCGGCGTCGAGCATGATGTTGGAGGCCTTGAGGTCGCGGTGCACCACGCGCTGGTCGTACTCGTCGTGGAGGTAGTGCAGCGCCGACGCCACGCCCTTGACGATGGTGTAACGGAGCTCCCAGCACAGGAGCTCACGCCCCGGCGCCGGGCTGAACAGGTGCTGGTCCAGGCTGCCGTTCGGCATGAACTCGTACACCAGCAGCAGCTCGCCGTTGTCGTGGCTCCACCCTGCACGTCCCATGCAGCGTTGACCAAACCATGTCAAACTTTCATCTTTGTAATTGTTTATTATTATTACTTGCACAGTAAGTGCTGTCCAGAATGCGCCTTGTCGTGAATATGACAATGTCAGAACAGAGCATGGTTTACAAATCGGTGTTGCAATGTCATAGTATTACTGTATTGACTTGGTGTTGCATGTCAACCGTTACCATGTGTGCCAAGGTTGATTTCGACCATGAGTCCACGACTAAACAAATCGAGCAAAACTACGATGAATTCTAGAAGAATGGAGACTGAATCATGATGCCAGCTGTGAATGTGTCTCTGCTTGTAATGAGGTGCATGTATGCAGAGAGATGATGCATCTTGTTAACACAGCGAGTGGTAGTTCGTCCACTGATTAGCAAAGTTTGAACGCATGGTAGCTGTAAAGTCTAACCAAAGTGAATGGTCAAGAGAAAGATACTCCTCTGTGCACATGCGTCGCCTGGAAAGGCGAGAGATTTGCGTTCAAATGGCCATTGTTAATGGACACGCCATGTGCGAGCAGGACATGATTGAAACCGCTGGTACTAGCGAATAAAAAAGAGAATCAAGAACGGCGGCCGGCGGCGAGCAGGAAGAGGGAGGCTTACCGACGAGTCGGACGAGGTGCTTGTGGCGGAGGCGGTTGATGATGCTGAGCTCGGCGAGGAAGTCGTTCTGGCCCTGCGTGCTCGCCCGCGAGAACTTCTTGACGGCCACCTCCACCGTGCTCCCGGCGCCGCCGGGGCTGGTGTGGTCGCCGACCACGACGCCCCTGTACACCACCCCGTACCCGCCCTGCCCCAGCTTCATCTTCTCGTCGAAGTTGTTGGTCGCCTTGCGCAGCTCGCGGTACTCGAACTCCCGCGGCCCGCCGGCGAGGCTCCGGATCATCGTCCCGGTGATGGCGCTGCTGTCGTCGCCGCCGCCGTGCACCTTCCGCCGCCGCTTCACCACGTACACGTACGCCAGCACGGTCGCGGCGGCCAGCGCCGCCAGCCCCACGGGCACGCCGATGGCCAGCCCCAGCGCCCGCCTCCTGCTGTCCTTGTCGTCGTCGCCGCCGGGGAGCTTCTCCACCGTCATGTTCCACGCCAGGATGCAGTTGAGCTGGTACTTGCGCCCCGTCGCCGCCGCGAACCCGAAGTAGGACGTCTCGGCGACGGTCTCCCCGAGGTCGAGCGGCGCGGCGAGGACGGCTCGCCGGGGCTTCGCCTTCCCCTCGACGGCCATGTACACCGCGACGCGGCGCGCGGCGCCGTCGTAGTCGATCCAGACGTCGTACTTGACGGGGTCGACGGGCGAGATCTCGATGCCGAGCGGCGTGAGCGAGGCGGTGGCGACGGAGACGACGCTGTTCACGTCGAGCCCGACGTGGTTGTCGTCCGGGTCGTACGCCTGCTTCTCCGTGTCGAGCTCCACGGCGACGATCCTATTCGTGGCGTTGCCGTCGGTGGCGGCATTGGTGAGGCCGAGGTACCCGCCGAAGCTCCCGGGCGGCGGCGGCGCGTCGGCGGACGGCGCGATGACGAACGCGATGCCCTCCGCCGGCTCCGTCCCGTTCGGACGGAACACGTTGACGGTGAAGACGGTGCTGAAGGACGCCACCCTCTTGCCGCCGGTGGCGTTGGCGTTGGCCTTGTCGTGGGTCGTCCAGAGCCTGAACGGGGTGGAGTAGAGCACGCGGCCGGTCTTGTTGGCGAGGAAGACGGAGGCGTTGTTGAGGGAGTCCGGCGTGACCTGGAGCGCCCCCTGGTTGATGTTGGCGTCGCCGACCACCGTCACGTTGGCGCCGCGGAACGAGCTGTCGAAGCCGGAGAAGCTGAACGTGACGACGTCGTCGCGGCCCGCGGTGGCGTTGGTGGCGAGCAAGCTCGACGAGGCGGCCGAGGTGGCGGCGGCGAAGAGCAGGAGGGGTACGAGGAAACGGGCAGCCATCAATGGCGAGCGCCTCTACTGCTCGCGTCGCCCGTGCGGTGGCTGGCTTCCAGAGTCCGCACGGCCGGCGGGCCGGAACCCTATATTTCCAGCGGCTTTGCTGTGAGATGAGATTCGCTCGCCGACCGGTTAGTAGCAATGGACAAAAGTTCCTTGGTTTTGTTCAGTAGCAAAGCCGCGTTCACACCAGTGTCGCAGTGTGCCCGCGCTAGAAACAGAGCGGCGGCGAAGCAGGGGTGAAGGTGCAGCCCATCCAGCCTCACTTTGCTTATCTTTTGGGTCTTTTCAATCTGGCAGGTACTGGTACTACGTCTTTTTCGATAAAAGACATTCCGAATTTTCAACAGACTGAAAAATTCAGTAGCATTGATTATGTTCTTTTGTTGAAACATACTAACATGATTATGCAAAAATGGTGGAGATAAGACCCACCGAGGCCATTTGGCCAAATGATGAAAACAGCATGTGTCAGTGGAAAGTGAATAACTAAAATATGATGCCCCCTCTGCCACCACCAAGGTTCAGCATCAAGCATTCCAAAAGAGAGCAATGAACTTCAAATTGCTCTACTGTACTAGGCTGCACGTCATCGCTTCTTGTTCAGGATGAAACGAGCGGCGACGACAGAAAATAGTCACGGGTGAGTCACAGCGAAACTGCGAACGGGCATTCAGATTTCAGCATTCGGTCACTGCCGATCACTGGTCCGCAGCATTCAGCTATTCACCTAGAAAATGTTCAACAACACATGCATCAGACCCGTTGCAGCCCCATTTCCTATCCTTCTTCTCAGAATCCAAGCCAGATTCCAGAGAGATGGTTAGAGCACGACACGGCGTAGCAGGTCAGAAACAGTTTCCGGCAGCGACGGCGACCAAAATGCTGCTCATTCCACGAGCACAACGCCGATCGGCAACTCTGACGAAAGGTCCCGGTCAATCTCTGCTCCTACAACCGCCACACGCCTGCATCATTCGGAAAGGTCTTAGAATTCCGTGGCCCGCACATGCCGGTGCAATTTACTCTCCGTACGAGCTCGAGCTGTTGAGCTCGATGCGCTTTTCTTGCAGAGAAGATCATGGTTGCGCTTTGCTGTGTGAACCTGACGGGGCATGGAGACCGGAGAGAGTCTCATCATCAGGCGGAAAAGGCACAAGCTGGCAGCGACGATGGCGAGCGCTTTTGTCAGACATGATAAGAGTGCGCAGCTAGCAGCTGCCAAACCATTTTTGCTTTTCCCAAAGCTCGATCGAAATGCCACCGTGACAGGGTCATGTTATCACTTACCAAATATACTCTAGAGTAATTCAAGAGAAACTAATTTCGAAATTTCTCTTATCTTAGGCCACGCACAGATTCTTCTTGGCTTTGGTTGGCGCTGTCGCATCTGGATCATACCAAGACGGTTGGTGACAGTGAGATGGTGTGGACGGAAGGAGACAGTTTTCTGTGGGCTGCGGGACTGTATGGATTTGCAATGTGGCACGGGGCAAATTATTCATTCATACGCACCACGCTGAGACGGTTCGGTGAATTGTATTTAGCTGTAACTCATCCCATCAGGAAAAAAATGAACAGTTTACTGCACAAAAATGACTTGTCCTACTTTTTTTGAATACAACACACACTGTCACTTGTATCTTGATCTGCCCCCCTCAAACAAGCCAAGGTCTCCTAACGTGCTGTATGTACAGCAATAATGCACGTGTAATATCAACTAATAAGACGTCCCTACTAATTTGATATGTACACGTACTGACGTACATATTTACATTTCACATGTAAGTTATTTCGAATTTCTATAATAGACGAAATGCGAAGATCACCACCGGGACTGTGTGGAAGGAAGGAAGGAGACAGCTAGTTTTCATGTGAGCCCGTACACACAAATGCATTTCATCTTCAACGCCCAGTGGAGAGCGCTTGGAAGTAATCGCCGGTGGTGTTTGGCGCGGTGTACGCCTGCATGCTGTCGAAAGCGTCCTGCGTCGCCATCGCCAACGACGCGCCATTACTGCCGGCGCCGGCGCTGCTTGACGTCAGCCCGATGTCGCTGAGGTCGAACTGCGTTCCCCCCTCCGGCGGCCACACGAACGCCGGCTTGAGCGGCGGCACCGCCGGCGGCGGCGCGGCCTTGGCCAGGATCTGCAGCACCTGCGGCATGGTCGGCCGGTCGGCCGGGTTGGGGCTGCTGCACGCCAGCGCGAGCAGCAGCAGCCGGCTCGCCTCGTCGGCGTCGAACGCCGCGGTGCCGAGGCTCTGGTCCACGGCGCCGAGCAGCGCGCCGCGGCCGTGCATCTGCCACACCCAGTCCGACAGCAGCGGGCACCTCGGGTCGGCGAGCAGCGCGAAGCGGCCGGTGACCACCTCGAGGACGAGCGCGCCGAAGGCGAAGACGTCCGTCTGGCGCGTGGCGCGGTGGCCGACGGAGTACTCGGGCGCGATGAAGCCGCGCGTGCCGGCGACGCCGAGGTCGGTGTAGGAGTTGCGGTCGTGCTCGAGGACGCGGGCCAGGCCGAAGTCGCCGAGCCGGGCGCGGAAGGACGAGTCCAGGAGCACGTTGCTGGCCTTGATGTCGCGGTGGAGCACCATGCGGGTGTACTCGTGGTGCACGTAGTGGAGCCCCGCCGCGACGTCCTCCACGATGGCGTAGCGGCTCGCCCAGCTTAGGACCGGGAGCTGCTCGTGGACGCCGCGGCGGAACAGGTGCTGGTGCAGGCTGCCGTTGGGCATGTACTCGTACACCAGCAGCAGCTGTCCTTTCTTGTAGCACCAACCTGATCAGGAAAGAAGATTCAGAACAACGTGTGTCAGCTTTGCACGTCGACCACTGTAACAAGTTCTCAGTTGGTGCGTCGATCGCCGGATCGATAGAAAATTCTACACGGCCGGCATTGCTGAATTGAACACATCAAATGATGATTTGTCTGTTTATACGTGCACGATTCCATAAAACGCGTTAGCATCTCAATAGAATAACCTTGCTCATACATTCTGGTAGACTTGTCAGCTACTCAGCTGGCTGGATACAAAAAAAAGGGGTTTTTTTTATATGTGTAGACGAGAAAAACCACGGGATGTTGACTGTTAGTACATTCATCCTCATCTTGAGCATCAAGAAGCCTAAAACTAATTATTGTTAGAAAGCATCGATTACGACGTCTACCATGTCATCCTGCAGGTCAACTCCCTTCTGATGAACAGCTAAATTTTTTTCAAAATACTTATCTGAATCGAACAAATGTATAGCATGCACCATTTCAATTCTGAAATTCTAACTGAAACTAGACATGAATGAAGGAAGTTATGCGTGCAATGAGCTTTGTTGGGAATTCAGACGTACCAATAAGCGGGACGATGTTCTTGTGTCGCAGCCGGTTGATGATGTCGACCTCCGCAAGGAAGTCGTCGACGACCCTGGCATCGTCCCGGGTGAACATCTTCACCGCCACCTCCATTCCCTCCGACGAGGAGTCAACGGCGGGGAGCAGCCCCTTGTACACCTTGCCGTACCCTCCTTTCCCGAGCTGCTGCCGCTCGTCGAAGTTCTTGGTCGCCTTCCGCAGCTTCTCGTACGTGAACTCCCTCGGCATCCCGGGGAGATGGCTCAGCGTGTGCCCGAGCATCTCCTGCCTCCTCTCCATGGACCGCCTCGCCCGCAACTTCTTAGCCACGACGTACGCGACGACGGCGATGAAGATGACGGATATGGGCACGACGACGGCGACGATGACGATCCACGCCTTGCTTTCTTCCTCGGCGAAGGTCTCAATCGTCAGGTTCCAGTCGAGGATGCAGTTGAGCTCGAAGCTGGTTCCCGTGGACGCCGAGAAGCCGAGGTACGCCGTCTCCGGGACGTGCTCGGCGAGGTCCAACGGCGAGTCCAGGACGGGGGACGCGGGCTTCGGCTGGCCCCTCAAGCCCATGTACACCGACATGTGCCGCGCCGCGCCGTCGTACTCGACCCAGACCGTGTAGTTGCGGGCGTTGTCTGCCCCCGTCGCGATCGACGTGATGTTGAAGTCGGCGAGGTTCGCCGTCTTGACGGACTTGACGGAGCCGACGTCGAGGCCGACGTGGTTGCCGTTAGGAGGGTCGTAGCTCTGGTTGAACGTGTCGAACTCAACGGCGACGAATTTGTTGGCCGCCGGGTTGCGTTCCAACGCCTCGTTGGTGAGGCCCAGAAAGCCGCCGTCGCTGCCCGGAGGCGGCCCGTTCAGAGAGGGCGCGATGAGGAAGGCGAGGCCCTCGCCGGGGCTCGGCGAGTCGTAGAAGACGTTCATGGAGAAGGTGCTGTTGAACGACACAACGCGGGCACGACTCTGCTGCTGGGTCTGGCCACCGCCGGTGCTGTTGCTGCCGGAGTTAGGTGCCGCCGCGGCGCCATCCCCGTGGAGTCGCCAGATGGTGAAGGGCTGGCGGAGGAGGACGGAGCCGGACTTGTTGACCAGGAAGCTGGGCACGTTCCTGGAGTCCGGCGTCAGCTGCAGCGCGCCGCCGTGGATGCTGGCGTCCCTTAGCACCTGCAGGTCCCTCGCCTCCCGCAAGCCACCGTCCTGGAACGAGGCGTAGCTGTAGCTCCTCACCTCGAGCGGCGGCGGAGTCTGTAGCTTCTCGCTGCAGACGGCACCGAAGAAGAAGACGAGGAGGACGAGGCGCCACAGAGGGGAGCGATCACGTCCGCCGCCGCACGTAGACGCCATGCGCCGATACGTACGCGCACGCTGGAGCGGGACACGGGGTGCTGGGAAAAGCGCAGGTAGAAAGCAGCAAAAGTGAGTGCGAGAAGGGGGGATCCACCGTGCTGCTGAGGTCGCTATTTGTACCGAGCGCGGGCGGCCGGTTTGGCTGCTCCGTGCGACGGCGTCGGTACTTTGGCACAAGGGTTGGTGCGCTCGCGCGAGCGTAGCGAACTTGCCCGGCAAATTCCACGGGCCTCGCCAGGACAAGGGACCGGGGAAACGTGCCGGACAGCGGCGTACGAGTCGACCGCGACGTGGAGCAGGAATACACATACACGAGCGACAGAAATGGTAGGATGGTCTTGTACTCGATCTGGTCGGTCTGTGTGCAACTTCCGGGCCGTTTCTAGTTCAAGCTAAAACTGGTCACGTTTCGAGCTCAAGGATTGGCGGCCGGAGCTGTCAATGCAACGCAAGTATGGTTTTCTTATCCATGACCACGCATGGGTCGCCGTCGTGCTCGCAGCAGCGTGACACCGGTCTGCTACGACAGCACCGCAGCGGTAGCTAGGGACGAGCGCCGCGCGAGGGTCGCACGGAACGGGCCCCACCTTCGGCTCCAGCTTCGGAGCTTTCTTCTTGACCTGAACAACCGCGCGCGAAGTCATCCTTTTTAAACTGCGAGCCACATCAGCTGCAGATTGGATGCAAAACCCTGCTTCAGATGAGTGCAGACGATTAGTGGATTTTTTAGATACAGGTTCAGCATCTGTGCTACTCCAGCGTCTGATACTGATGTTGGCATGTTGCAAGCCATTTTTGTTTGAACGATAGGGAAACGTCAATACTCGATACCTGGAAATTCCTGCGGTTCGCATTATACGTTAGATCATTCAAAACCAAATGTTATAGTACGCAAAACAGTTTGACTCTAGTGCCACGATCCATTGGAACAGTACCCGTATATTCAGAACTTCAGTTGTCCAATTCAAAGTCAAAACTTGCAGCAGAATTAAATATCTAATTCTACTGTACCATCGTCAGGGACATTTTCCTTGACGTTTTTTTTTTTGGGCTGTCCCTTTTGTTGCGTAATTTGATGTTTTCCAGCTCCCATATTCAGTATTGACATTTGGCAAAGCCGCGTATAAGCGATAAGAATTACATCAGCTGGTGACGACCATGCTCACTTATCACAAACGGTATTGTTTCAACTCCAGGCCTTGGTCTTTCCTCTGAAAATGTTTATCAGACGTGCCGAGGGATTGGCTTGTGAATGATTAACCAATGATTAACAAACGATTAACCAACCATCTTCCTCAGGGGCAGTCTATTATTCCTAACTGTGTTGCGGAAATCATTAGCAAATGGAAAAAAATCTATTTTACTCCCCCGAACAATTTAGTTTGTCCGTTTCACACACTAAACAAAATGATGGCTCATTTTACTCCCTCAAACAATTTCAATTGGTACAATATACACCTTATTGAAGTTTGTCTTTTTTGTTTATTGGTCTACAAGTGGAATTTAATGCTCAAATTTTGCATGATGATAACTCTCATAATAAACTATCATCAAGTGGAATTTATCTTTTTTGTTTATTGGTCTACAAGTGGAATTTCAAGCTCAAATTTTGCATGATGTTAAAATAATAATGAACAAAGTGATTTGTTTGGGGGAGTAAAATAGACTTCTTCCCTAGCAAATAATCTGTCTCATAGAAATTGCATCCCACATTCATCATCACTCTTTACAACGGCATGATTGATGATGTTTTAAAGTTTTATGGAGTCCTCTATCCACTCATATTTGCAGTTTGTATTGAACAGCTGGAGATAGTAACTCCTCTGTCCTAACCTTAGACTGCTTTGCTGAACTGTGAAGTCACAGAACTTCACACTTTGCAATTTGTATTATGAAACAATGCCTACTAACTAATCCCATTGTTTACTCTTTGGTCGATTCATAAATTCTTAAAGTTGAACGACATAGTTTTTTGTTTCTAAGCAATTGCCGATTCTTTATGTACTACCAATCAGGTCGTGGGAAGATCAAGTCAAACTGAAATCGATGCTGATTAGATTTTTCTGAAAAAAAAAAGAAGAAATCTGTCCATTTTGGGCCTTTTGGCCGGCAAGCATAGATAGACAAGTAGTACAAGTGGCCGAAGCATGTGCTGGTAATTGAAATATGAAGACACTTCCAAACAAGACCCGAATCCTCGCCATATCACTGAGCACGAGGTAAGTGGACTGCATTTCCGCATCGCAAGGGTTTAATAACATGTTAGTAACCATAATTTAGGCCCCTAAACGCGTCTGGTGTGATGATGACTAACAAGCTGAAGTTGGAGCACGATCAGAAGCATCCTCAAAATATATAGTGTGTAGAAACGGTACTACGTTTGTCGAAAAAAGTGTAGAAACGTACTCGAAGTGCCATTATATTATGTCAGTCGTACTATTTTGAATGGAAAGATGATAACCAAGTAGCTTTAGTTTTTCAAGGAATGCGTCACATTTCTTCTTGTTTTGATTATTAGGTACAGTAGTAATCTATCCAACAAGGTACACCAAATCGTTATTTCTTGTTTTTCGGCACTGATGACACAAAGATTCCCCATGTTTCTTCCAAGTGTACTTGCATTAAGAACACAGAACAAACATATTCAACCGGTCAGTAGACGTAACAAGTTAACAACCGAAGGCGATAATAATCCACAAAGGACAAAGCAACCTACTTCTGCGTGCATACCTCAATAGTTTAATGTAAGACCAGCACATCAGTCTGGAAGTTGGCTAGATTCCGAAAGTGACCAGGTTTAGAAAAGTGGTAGTTACGTCTGAAAGTTTTAAGAAGACCACTCGGTTGAGCAGAGCGGGCGGGCCCTTGGTAGAAGTAGCTGGGCTTGTTCTTACGCTTCCACTCCAATAGGTTAAGGAAGGACTGGGCCCAAGAAAGGCTAGTTTGGACTAGCACGTTACGGCCCAATGTGGGAACTGAATGGGCTGACACCTGACAGGAGCAGGTCACTCATGTGGGCTGTCGAGGCAGAGTTCACCGGGCCGAACCAGTTTCACACCTCACGACAAGCCCGTTTGGTCTAATTTAACATTCAGAGCTTCAGTCTGCAACAGCCTACAGTTTTTTTTTTTTAAGGAAAAGTCTTCAACATTTTAGGCCTAAATGTATGTTTCTTTTCGAAACATGAGTCCTTAGAGCTGTGTCTGCTGATTTCCATTCCACAATTTTTTTTTTTGAGAAAACCGGTTTGTTGATGATCGAGGGTAGAGGGCTCGAAATAATGTAACCAAACATGGCGCAGCCCACCACCTCCCGCGTTTATTGAAGTGTACTGCACTGCTTAAACTAGGAAAAACAGAGAACTGAGTCCAAAACTCCACACAGATTCTCTTCGATGCCGCATCACATGGCAGCAGCAGCAGCAGCAACCGCCTCGTGCCGTGCCCTCCCACGCGGCCGCCCTGCCGTCCGCCACCAGCACCTGCAATCGTGATTGGATTCCATGCACCGGCAGACGCAGGCAGGCGGAACCGGACGCCCGCGCTTGTCGGCGCGCACGGGTAACATGTGAGCAAACGCCGCGGCGCTGCCCCACCCCTCCTCCGAACCGAGCAGCGAGTCCCGGGACGCACATCATGCCAATGCCATCCGCCCATGATCCCATCCCGCCGGCGCCGCTCGCGCCTACGTGTCCCCTGCACGAGAGACGTCTCACCCCTACGCTGTCGTCCCCGGTGGATGCTGCCCGCGTCGCGCGGCGCGCGCGTCGTCCTCCGGCGGGAGGGCGCGCGGGTCCCCCCGGACGGCTCCCGGTCCCCGTGTCGCGACGAGGAGTCAGTCCAGTAGGACCATTGGTCCACTCCTGGTACCCGGTCGAGACGACCCCGTCGGCCGGGCTACTAGTAGTACTACGTACAGTATCTCGTGTGCGGGAGGAGGGGCTGCGCGCGCCCTGGCCTGTCCCGCGGATCCGATCGTTATCTGATCGTGCAATCATTTCGTTCAGGCAGCTGGTCGATCAACGCAACCGGCACCCGTAGGTCCGTCCAGGTACGTGTCGAGAACGCGCACGTTCTACGGCACCAGTTCCGTGCCAACCTCCCCGCTATAGTTCCTCTCTATCCTATCCGGAGGCTGCTGCCGCTGTAACCAACCGGCGAAGCAGCACCAGCCCAGTACTCCACAAGTCGTGCTCATCCACTCGACTCGACGCATGGGATGAGGGTGCGCGAGCACGGTAGTGGCCGACCCGTCGCCCGCCGGGTGTGACGAGCGCGGTCGCTCGGTCGGCCGATGGCGTGCTCGCTCGCTTTGGTCGCACATCACGTCTCTCGGAGAGGGAGTAGTGGCTGAGACGACGGCCCCCGCTTTTGCTTCCAAAAAGCAGCACGTCACCCGTCCCCAACGGACCATAACCTCTTCCTCGTGACATGATGCCGTCCCGTGTCGTATGGCCCTGGCGGGACAACTCGCGTGGTCCCGTCTTGTTAGGCGCGCGGCGACGGTCGATGGATGGAAGGACCAGCGCCAGTCCAGCTCCAGCCGTGAACACCAAGGACGTCGCCATTGACCGATGGAAACCAACGAGTCGACCGCACGCGAACGGTGGTGATCGAGATAGAGGCCTGGTGCTTTCCGGCACCCAAAAAGAGGTCATGTGCTCGCGCCACAAGAACGCGAAGCAAAAAAGCCAAGCGCGCCGCGCGCACGGGCTGTAGCGACGGCACCGGCATCATTCATGAACGTGGCCAGCGGGCGGGCGTCCAATCCGACAGCCATGTGGAAAGGCAGAAAGGCATCGGCCGTGCAACCCGGGCCGTGCGTGCATGCACCTAGCATCGCAAGTGCGGCCTGCCGGTGGCGCCGCCGGTGCCCGGTAAGGCATCGCGTCGAGCTGTGCATGTCACGCATGGTACAGGGCGGCTGGTGGTGGATGGTGCTGGAGGCGGACGGAGATGGGAGCCTCGACTGCAAGTTTGCCATACCACCACCACTCTCCAGAATCTCGCCGCCGTGTCCCCGGGGCGATCCACACACGGTGCCGTCGGAAAAGCGCCAAGAAAGGCATCTCGTTCGTGTCACGCGGACCTCAGGATAACGCACGGCCCCAACGATGTGCTCATCAGCTTTTTACGTGACATAACTGCCACCAAAAGGCTGATGCAACACTGTTTCTGGTGTTTCAATCCTACTATCAACTATGTACATAAATAAGAAGAAAAAAATTGAAATTAACTCTTTCAACTAAGAAAAAACCAGAGTGGAATGAACAAATGAAGGAAATTGTATCCCAGGCGTAATATTCCAAGTTAAGAAGGGCAAACATGTTCAAATAAGGAACAGAAATGCCCATTTAGTAAGAATATTGAATGAGAAAAAGAAAACGTACCAAAATTAGCAGACACCAAAGAAGAGAAATACTGACTGCAAGTGCCACGACTTGTTCAAAACCGGAACGTTATGGGTTATGGCTGCTGTCCAATAAAACAATAGATTCGAGTACGCTTCAAATCTGCCTCTTTTCTATTTAGCTAAATAAGAACTATGAAGATACAAGACATGAAAAAGACTCCTTTTCAATTTACCCCTGCTACTATCTAAAGAAAGACAGTACATTCATGCTAAAGTACTGTATTTAATACACAAAAAATAAAAAATGTGAAACGGTGAGCAAGATAAATTAAACGCCAGCTTGTGATACATGAACCAACGGATTCACAAACTTTACAGCAGCAAAAACAAATATCAAGCTTACTTACTCGGGTATCCCAGAACTGTGATTACATCCATCTCATCTTATGTGCACGCATTAGCTACATTTCTGTGTCACCAAAGCATGCCAACCCGGTCCAAGTTCCTCCTTACGACAGGGCTGCTCCAATTTTCCTCGAACTTCCTTATAGTGCCTCTAAAACCCCCAGTACCATGATCAACACTTTGGTTCTGAGAGGAATTTGTCCTTGTCAATATGACATTCATCCACCCATCCATGTATAAAGAAGCTTCAAGGAAACATAAGCTGTCAAAAAAAGCCATCTGGTTCCACATCTGCTGGTTGTTAACGATAACGAGATGTCCTCAACTTTCATATTGTACCATAATGCAGCCTCTCCCACTTGAAGGATCTACCAGAATTAAACCGCAGCAAAGCTCGCATGAATACGCAGACACAAACGCAGACTGCAGCTATGGCAAGCATTGAGTGGATATAAGGCCGAGCAAGCAATCCTCGTGATCGCAAAGGCCGCCTTAGCGCACCAGATTCCAAAATGGCGCACTGGGAGCAAGATCTTATTTGCAATGCTTGGGCTCCAGATTGATATTCACCATCATTTCCCACCGATCCATATGAATTTCACCTTTATGAACCATTATGGTAACCTGATTGTTCTTCCTGTCCACCAGCTTTTGCGCTACTAGCTCATTATAGGAATTATGGTTCCTCAACTTGGCATATGTTTCAGGTGATTGTCCATCATCATCTAGCACCGACTGCCAGCATCTCAAACCAATCTGCAGTGATTAATACAGTCAGGATAAGTATGATGTGTGAAAACTTAATATTAGACCGAATTAAACTTTACTGGACTTACCTGTTGAGGATCATCTGTCAAGGCATCAACTATATCCTCGGCGTTCTCGATGGATGCAGCCAGATGTAACGGGGTCAAGCCACCTGGGCCAGGTAAGTTTGGAACGAAGGGGTACAGTTTTGAATTATCAGGGCAAATTACAACAAACTGTACAAGCAAATGCACCATGCGACTACTCTTCCTTTTTACTGCTCTATTCAGAAGATGAATGTCTGAGAGCATCTCCAGAGTTTCCTGAGATAGTTCTTCACTGACAATGCTTCTCTTGGCAAGCATATCCAGAAGTGTTCTAGTTAGAGAGCACCAATCACGCTCGCTAGAGAACAACAACAGGTGTTTGAACCGAATAGTGGAGAACTGAATTAAATCCGAATCACAAACATCAGATCCGGTGGAGGGTGTGCAGGCAGCAGCCCTCTGAAATAGCCAGCCAAGTTCATTAAGGAAATGCAGAACTTGATCTCTTGGCTTTGGCTGCATATGGTCATGAACCTGATCATCCGAAGCGACATCACGAAATTGTGAATCTTCGAGCTCAACCTCAAGGTTTCTCAACTCCTGACAGACACTTGAATTTGCAACAATAACAGGGAAACTGTTACCCCTAAACCTGTTCTCCACCTGCGAATGCGAATATCAACATCAACATTTGTAATCATCTTAACAAATGCCAACTAGTTTCAAGTTTCTCAACATAAAAACAAGAAGGGTTTGAAATTTTACATACCTCGATAAAGCAACGGCCAAGAGTAAGGTTTGGTTCTCCCGGCAAATCAAAGGTTTCAACACCTGAATCATCATATATGGTACCAGGATATGCTGAGCACAGCACTTCTTTGGATATGTACTTTCCCGTATTCGTACAATGGATCCTACATTGATTAAAAGTTCAGAAGTAATCAGGATTGTGAATCTTGTTCTCAATGTAAGACTAATTACAATGAGAACTTACTGGGTGCCAGGAATCGTCAGATTGCGACCCTTCAGAACTAGGGAGGTCTTTTTGCCACCAACAACAGCAATTGGCGACACAAATGTCAACTCAGGGGTATTCCAGGTCCTCCATGACTTCGATAGACGGGTCATACCTGAAACAGGAAAGGAAAGTTACATCAACAAAAGTGAGGTGACAAATTAACTCAGAAAAAAATCAAAATATTCTATCCTAGTAATGGAGAAAAAATGGCATAAGTGACAATAGTCATGCATACCATCTTTATACGACACCAACTGTGTATCAGTTCGAACTAAAAACCTTCCTTTTCTCCAGAAATCCACATCAGAGCTTTGAACTAACGTGTTTACTCTCTTGAGAAGATTTTCTTCGAGCTGCATTTTACGAAGATACCATCATTAGCTGTAGTCATAATGGCAGTTACACTTCATTTTGCTAATTCAATGACTTACTTCATCCCATGCAATAGCTGGCATTGATAGGTAAATGGATAGGACAAGGCAACCAGGGCGAATGTATCCTTCCATTTCAGTAGGGCTGTGTTTGAGCCAATTTATTATCTAAGCAACAAAAAAAGGAGGATTAAATCCATAATGTATCCAAAGAAGGAAAAGGGCTAAACAAGTGCGGCAATTTATCATGATCATACCTCGCCACGAAGGTTCCCAGGGATAGTGCTAGGCTCCTTACCAAACAGCTTGAATATAATCCTACCAGTCCGATCCTTTAACATATAAGAAAGAGAAGGATAGGTTTAGTACACGACCTATATAACAAGACATCAAGAAAATTACAAAGTAACTGGAAATGGAATCTGGTAATATAAACTACCTGTCCATCTGAGTTTGAGCTTGAAGGAGAATGGTCTGAACAAGATGTTGAGGCATAACACGACTGGTACCCATGATTAGGTGGCGATCCATTCTCGATTGGCCGCTCTGCATCCTTAAAGAGCTGAAGTGGTGGTGCACACCATGCCCGACTTGTGCTAACCTCAACCATTGCAGCATCTTCCCCGTAATCTGCAGCCCGAGGGTGTCTATCCTCTTCATCTACCGAATGTATGGGGAAAAACTTGTGGGTTATAGGCGGTGAGGACGAAGGAGATCTCTCATCCAGAGGATTACTGCTTTCCGAGGACAAATACTTATTCGCAGAGTCCATCTTAGGATGAATGTCGTCCTCAACGCTACCAAACAGTTGCAGTGACAAGTATGGCCGAGGGTCTTGGTCGGTCTCCTTGAATATATGGGGTTGACTTTCGTGAGTGTTGTTGCCAGTAAAAGCTTGGACTGATCTAGCATGCGAATTTACAACAGTGGCCGGTTCTGTTGAATGACTCTTGCTCTTTGCATTACCACTGCTATCGCTGCTCCCTTGGGACTGCTCAGGGGTCGCAAGCGCAGTTGATAAAACTCCAAGCAAGTCCATGGTTGACGGCTCAGTTGGCTTCTCGGTTCCATTAGTCATCTTTGGCACAGAATCCTGTTGTTGCCCATTCGAAGCATTCAAGTCAACAACTTCTGATGGAGGAGATTCTGTTGCAGAATTTGTGTTGTTCAACGAATTTATCTTGCTTATGATTTCCACCAGATTTTGTTTATCTGGTATGGGAGGGATGCTAGGTACTTTACTAGCATTATTAGTGCCTGTAATTACACAGAATAAAATTAGTACTGGTTTACTCAAAGAGCAATGATAGTATGTGTTGAGTTTGGCATGAGATCAAGTACCTTGCAAGCGTGCAATGACGGTAATCAGATTGACAATATCTTGTGTCCTATTTGCTGCATTTTCTTGGTTTCCAGGTAGCAGCAACTGTGAAGCAACATCGGTTGGTTGCGTTTTTCTTCTTCGCCGGTTGTGGCCGGCGAGCCTGCGTCTGCAGCTCCTCTTACCCTCATCGAACTCCGCCAGTGGGTGAAATCTAAACGATTGACCAGAAGAACCAACTTATTAATTAGTGACTAAGTGTTCTAAGCCTAGGTTCGACCATTGGATAGAGAACTACTTCTCAGGCACAATACACAAAGTATCAACCGATCAATTCACAGACATAGATTCCAATAAAAGTAGCATCATAACAAGAAATCTCGACATGGAAAGTTTTGGAGGAAGCAGTCGCTATCATTACCTACTACACTGCTGGCAGAAGCGCTGCATCTGGTTGGCGACCAGCGCCTTGGTGGTCTTGCTGTGGATCTCGCACACCTTGTGCCGCCGGTGGTAGTCCTTGGCGCTGGTGAGATCCGCGCGGCAGTCATCCACCTGGCACATCGGGTAGCTCCCAGCTCCGTTGGCGGCCGCAGCACCTGCTGATCCTCCGGCGCTTCCCGGCGATCCCGAGCGGACCCTTTTGCTCGGCCGAACAACCGGCTCCTGGCTTGCTGCTGGTGGAGACGGCGACGAGGCCACGGGAGCCGTCGGCCCGCTGGTATCCATCGGGGCCTCGCCGTCCTCCCGCAGACCGAGGTGAAGGTTCAGCGCGCCGCTCCCCTGCCTCGACGCGTCAGCAGACGTCGCGGGCGCCAGCGGCTGGTGCTGCTGCTGCTGGCTCTGCCCGCCTCCGCCAGCGCCGAGGCGGAGAGCATCGGAGGACGGCCTCGCCGTCAACGAGCGGCTGTCCCAGTCCCACATCCTGAGTTCCCAGTTGCCCCCGGCACCAGGCTCCGCCGCCTTCGCCGGCGCCACGGCGGCGGCGGCGGGCCACGGGTGGCCGCGCTTCTTGGCCGCCGCGGCATGGGGAGGCAGCGGCTGGATCTGGTGCAGGAACAGCGGAGGGGCCACCTGCGGCCCCACCTCCCGCTGCATCGCTCAAGGTCGCCGGCCGCCGCGCCCTCCCCGCGGCCCACCGATCGGATCTGCGGGCGATGTCAAATCGATCAGAAACCGCGGCGAGCCCGGGAGACGAGGGCAGCAGCTCGGCTCAGCGGCGGAAGATTCCAGTTACCTCTGGGCAAGCAAAGTCTTCGGTGGACAAAGTCGCCCGCGTCACGTCACCGCGCCTCGCCACCAGAAATAGCAGCAGGAAATATCCCCGGGGAAGCGATGCTCGCGGCGCCGCTGCAGCAGCAGCGCGCGGTGGAGGAATCGGAGCAGAGCGCGGCGCTGGAGGAGAGAGAGAGGGGAAGAGAGGAGAGGAGGAGGGTGGGGATGAGGAAGGAATGGCGTGATGCGGCGCTGGAAGGAAGGGAGGCGTGAAAGGGAGGAGAGAGAGAGAGAGGGGCCGAGCCGCGGGGAATCGAACGGGGAGGGACAGGCAAGCAGGCTGGGGCTAGCAAGCGCGCACGGGGTTCGACTGGCTGCGTGTAGCTTCGCGGCGCGGCAACAACAAAGGGCGGGGTGGGTGGTGGCGTGCGCCGTGTGGGGCGCTGCTGCGTGGCAGGCGGGCGTAATTAGCTCGGGAGGGGCGGGGGCGGGACGGGGATCTCTCGCCTCCTCCTCCGGCTCGGCGGTGGTGGGTGGTGGTGCCGTCCCACGCCGCGGGGCCGCACCGTACGGGGAGCGAGAGCGATCGCGCGTCGCGTTGGGGGGGCACGGGTACCGGCGGTACGAACCCACCGAGAACATCTCCAGTGTTACCGCGGGTTCGCGTGTTACCGTGTTACCAATCACTGTAGCGCCTCAAATATGCAACAAAAAATTGCAACAAAAATATGAATGGATAGCTCATGCAACGATCTACAATTCATATTTTTGGTCGAGGTGCAACCGAAGCTCGTACAAGGAGATAAAAAAAAGAGAAATCAGACGTTGAATAGTAACGGGTTGCGGGTTCGCGATGAACAGTTGCAACCCGCACTATTCACAGTCCGATTTCTCTTTTTTTATCTTCTTGTACGAGCTTCGGTTGCACCTCGACCAAAAATATGAATTGTAGATCGTTGCATGAGCTATCCATTCATATTTTTGTTGCAATTTTTTGTTGCATATTTGAGACGCTACAGTGATCGGTAACACGGTAACACATAGAGAGGTGGTAAGTGGTAACACCAGATACGTTCTCCGAGCCCACCACCACCACCACTCGCGCTCGTATCGTACTCTCGCGTGCACCTCCCCTGACCAACCCGGCGATGTGCGCGACCCGCCTTTTTTTCACGGTACGGGCCTGCCAGCCAGCCAGCCGGCCCGGGAAATGGACTCGGATCCTCTGTCGTCGTCGTACGACGATACCCCTCGCCACGTGAATCACTGTTGTACTTTGTACCGCACCAATTTGTTTTACGTATAGACTCCAGCTCGCCACTACTACTAGTCCGTTGCTCTAATCATTGGCATTTTCACCGCCAAAGGTTAGTTTCGTGTTCGGCACTCTGGAGTCAGCCCGGAACGTAGTATCTCCCGGACATGTTTTCGTGAAATGCTCCTACGTGTTCATCGCCCCAAAAAAAAAAAAGAGAGAGAAAAGCTCCCTACGTGTACATTGTCGCCTTGTTTTCACACTTGTGCTTAAAATGTTGCTCAGATACGTTTTGCTTCTATGTCTCGATATGTGTAGTTTCCTAGTTTGTACTCCGTATCTGCTCACAAGTGTCGAAATATTTGTTCTAAATTTACTACTTTCTTTCACCACGAGGACACGTGTGTCTTTATTTTAAAAGTCAACAAAGCAGCCCCACCCCTGATTTCATACTTGCATTTCACCAAGCATGACCTACATGCGTGTCATCTTGAGGGAGTCTATATACATTGTCAGAGAAGCGCAAAAGCAACGTACGTAAGCTCATCAAGGCGTAGAGGGACACTGTCATGCTCTGCTCATCATTATGTTTGCAAAGAAAACATCATTTAATTTGATGCTCGAGATGCATGCATGCACTGTGGGAATTTGTAGATGGATAGTCGACCGTGTGCGCTTGGCTCGATTGGACTCCGATGGCCTGCCAAAACCACGGGGCAACATGGGAAAAGATAAAATGAGGTGATCATGTTGATCATTTGCTTCAAATGTCTTTTTTTTCTTTTGGTAAAACGTACTACTATCTCACATCACCGATTCACCAACCTACTATGGTTGTCATTCTCTCCACATGCAATCTGTCTATTCACACACAATGTTATTGTCAACATTACCGCGTCATAGAGCTAGGTCCCTCGTCATGTCATGCGATTATTGTAGTTGTTGATTTCACTTACAATTACTATTTCTTCTCTTTCTTTTTGCAGGTAATACACCTGGTATTTCAGCCATGCTATCATCATGTCAATGTCTCTAATCTCTCTACTCTCTTTTCAGACTGATGACGTAAAATCTTAAGACCGATATTTGAAGTGTGCTCAACACACACAACCATGGAGCAAATACACATGACGTTTGTTGTTTGTAAATATTTTTCAAGTATTTTTCGCAAGAAAAAGAAGAAGAAGATATTTTTCAACTCTAGCTTTAGTTCTCTACATCTGAAATCCGACGAAACATGTTTTTTTAGGTTTACAGTAGTGTGTGGTTGCCTACTCGGGCCCATTCAAAGCATGCATATTTTTCCCTTGTCTTAAGGCACTGCAACATATATACCCTCACAAAAAAAAGGCACTTGAACGTTTCCATTTCCCCTGAAATTTCTAGAAAAAACTTGCTGTATTTACTACTCCTACAGCAAGCAAACGGCCTTCAACAGAAGGGTAAAATGGGGATAATGCAGTTGCGGTGGGGCTGGTAGGACGACAGCGGGGCCCGCCGGGATTCCTTCCTCCGGCCGGCTCCCACCGTTCCCGTCCACGACTCCACCGGTGCTGTACTGCGCCCCGCTTTTCTCCTTCCTCGCCCACGGGATTTATACGCGCTCTGACGTTTCTACCCCCCACCGCCTCGCGCGCGCGGGCGTCCGTCCTCTCCCGCGTCGCCTCGCCGCACGGCCACGCGTGTCAGCGGTCCAGCGGCCGTGCGGCTGCCGGACCTGGGGCCCACGGAGTCCTTATCTGTAGACCAACAAAAAGGTCTGCTAGTACCGTGCTGAAGCAAGTTGCAAGTGAAATAAGTACTTCTTCTCGTGTAAAAATAAGCCATACTTCGGGGTTAATCAACAAATCGATGATTCTGGTACAAGCTGAAGGTGAAAGCGTGACTGCGGCGACAAGCGTATAAAACTATCCAAGAGCTAGCCAGATGTATACGTGTATAACAAAGCAGTGGCTGATTTAGCCTTGAGTTACTGAAAAGGATTAGAGACGCGAATGGAGTGGTAGCCATCTGATGATAATTTTACTACCAACTTTTGATGGGAACGCCAAGCCTAAGAAATGGACTCGACGTACACGGGTACGTTGTCGTCATTTTCCCCGGCTTTCTTTTTCGGAGCAAGGACAGCCCTGGCTTTGTAAATTGTGGGTGGATCGCATCTTTGCGATTGGAGAGACGGAGGGTGGAATGTGCCCCCTGCTACCGATGTGACGGATGCGATCGCGACGGGATTAGTTCGTTTCTCTAGGCCTAATTTTAAGTTTACTAGAATCTTGTCATTTAAAGGTATTAAATAAAGTTTAATAAAAAAATTAAATGCAGAACCTTATACTAATACGCAAGACGAATCTAATGAGAGTAATTAAGTCATGATTAGACGATGGTTAGTGTAGCATTACTGTAGCAAACATAGATTAATTAGGCTTATTAGATTCGTCTCGCAAATTAGCACACATCTGTAAAAAAGTTTTGTAATTAGACTTATTTAATACGCCTAAATAGCAAGATTAGTTTCGATGTGACTTTTAGGTCTAAAGAGACAAACACCTCCAAGAAACCTCCGCGCCACTTATTTATCGCCGAGCTCGTGTCTCAGCCTCACTTCATCTGCTTAAGCAACAGCATCGTACTCCAATGACCCTGGATCTAGTAAAATTAAACATGCACCGTTCTAATATGTGGAGGTCATGTAAGTGGAGTATTACGATCGTGTCCAAATTTCACGGAAATGAATCGGAATACTGTCCTAAAGTAGGTGTGCAATATCCATTGGCGGAGCTCATTAGAGTCATGGGCATTCATATGAATACCCAAATTTTCGGGACAAAAAAAGAATTACTTGTATTCTGTATATGTGCTTGGGCCAGAAACCTTCTTCCCTTGGTATTTATTCACCAGCAGCACAGTAACCAACAGCCACAAGCTAGTGCCCACAAACTCGCCCAAATCCGACAATTTTTTTTATCGTCGTTGTACAAATATGAATGCCCAGTCAAGCAATCTTAGCTCCGCCACTGGCAATATCGTGTGTGCAGATAGCAGCAATATGGACGACAAGGCGTGCATGGTTATTATCATTGTGAATATAATAGGGCAATCATAAAAAGTCTTTAGGAGACCCTGGATTAGAAAAGTACAGAGCCGGAAGCGGTCCGTACGTATATTTTCCGTCATCACTTCCGTGTCGCTCGCCAGTGGGTACGTGCAGAGAGCCGAAGCGCCACGAGGAAGGAGGAGGCCCTATCTGGGTTAGGTGCTTTGCGTTTACCGACCATCACATGCGCGTGTGTGCTAGAGCGGCCAGGCTATGGTCAATACTACAGTAATTAACAAACGGAATATATAAATCGGCGTACTTTACCTACCTGCTTGAATCTCGAGAGAGGCGCATCGCCTTTGGCCAACCTAGTACACCTCGGCCGATCTAGCTTTTCTCCTGCTTATAAATCTTGATCGTCAGGGTTAAGCAAATCTAGTGATAAAGCGTTGGCCTTGCTGCTGCTAGCTGCTACATCCACAGCCTTTTGCTGTTGCCCAGGCTTGATGACTCGTGAGACGTCACTCGCATTCTCTTTTTTTTTTTTTTTTTTTTTTTTGAAAAGGAGGGGATTATATTAAAAGAGTAGCACAGTACACCCCAACTTTTTACAGGAAGACCCCTGAGGAACTTTAACAGAACAGTCCTCAAAGAAAAAGAAATTACAAGTAAGTCCTTCATCTTCTCGAACTCTCCCGATCCAACATCTTCTCGCCTCCAACGCTCGCCGGCGACAGCAGCTAGCTCCCTCCTCCCTCCCGTCCCGCGACCACAACACATAGTTGGAGAAGCCGATTAGATGGGCACGCATGCCCATATCACGAAGAAGGTCCCGAACCGGCCATCGCAGCAACTCCGGGAAGAAGAAAACGAACCAAGCCACCACCACCAAGAACTCGGCGACTCGAAGCACAAAAACGGAGAAGTCGACACCAGAACCTGACGCCGACAACCCGAAACCAACCTCCACCATCACCAGCAACGCCGGCAAGGGGAGACAGAAGCCCATCCCCCTTTTCGCAAAGGAACGGAAGGCAAAAGCACTCCACACAGCCTTACCGGTGAACTTGCCGCCACTGACGACGACACTCTCGCCGGATCCGCCGAGGGAGAAGAGAGGAACGGCCACCATCGCCGCGACGGCCGACGGCGCCGAACCCTAACCCTAAGCAAGGGAAAGACCTAGACTACTCCTATACAAGTAGCTAGAGACGACCGGACGGCAACTCCGGCGATCCCCCAACCCTCCAGAGCCCCACGGGCCGCCGGAGGAGGGGGGGATCGGCCGGAGTCACCGCCGGAAAGCGAAGTCGCCGCGAATCGCCTCCTCTGAACTGTAGCAAGGGGACGGGGTCGCGAGACTCTTTTACGACGTCACTCGCATTCTCGCCAAATCGTGTGGGAAAGTTTATGCTACCGTCATGGCCCCTGTGTCAAGACATTTCTAGCTAGAGCTAGGATTTATTAATGAGAAAATTCCCTGTATGGCCTCAAAACAATGAGGCTGCCTTCTATGACTCTTCCAAAATTGAACTTCCTTGTGAGGCTTAAAATCAGTTTTGAGTTCCTTCTATGGCCTTCTGTTACATCTACCATGTAGGTTTCCTTTAAAGCAATACGAAATGTCGACTTTACCCTCAGCCCTCTCTCTTTCTCATCTCAACAGACGAAATATCGATTGAAAAAAAATATAGACCTCTTTTGTGTAAATATGAAATTAAAGCATGAAAATAATGCTCATTTCTTTCAAAAAAAACACAAAGATATAATTTCGAAATAAAAGAACCAGGAAATTAATAGTCACATTCGCAGTTTTTGGAAAATAATTGAAGTATATTTCAAAAGAAGGGTAAAATCGTCTTTTTACCCTCAACTTAACACCGTTATCTGCTAAAACTAACGGAAGGGCCACATAAGGAACTCAAAATTGCTTTTGGTCCTAAGAAGGAAGTTCAAATGTGAGAGGGCCATAGAAGGCAGCCTCATTTGTTTTGAGGCCATGCAGGAAATTTTCTCTTTATTAATCGGTGTCCGGTGCAGTTTCTTGAGAGCCTGAAAATCATCACCCTATAATTACAGGCAAAAAATTGTACCACAGCGGAGTGCCACGCTTTCTCACTCATGCATGGCTCTCAGGGCGGGGGCAGATACAGGAAGATTGGAACACTGCTGAATTAACATGAATCTATAGGATTTTTGCAGAAAGGTTCTTTCATTTTTCACTCAAATGGAGGCAGGGAAATAGTACGTACCAAATTCATTGCAGTCATCAAGCGCTTTGCCCCCACACATCCCCAACTTTTCTTAAACCCGCTCTCCCTTTCAGGAGCTCTTTAGTTAAATCCGCTTGCGATACCTCTCTTCAATTCAGCAATTATATAATCCCTCCGTGTATTCTAATCCTGGGATCGAGTTATCACTTCCGACCCAATCCGACCGGAGCACCTGCCCCGCGCGTTGACGCGCCCAGCGATCGGCGACGAGGTAATCCGGCGGTGGCCACGCGCCGAAGCGATCGGCGATGCCCCGCAGTTGCGCGTCGCTGTCCGGCCGGCCGGGTCCGCCTCGATCGCCTTTTCGCCGTTTACGGTTCCCACGTGAACGTCGGCACCGTTGTTCCCTGTTCGCGTTACGTACGCCGTTGCGTTGCGGCGTCTCCGTCGTCATCAGCCGTCGCTGTAGCCGTGTACGTAAGATACTCCGTAGCCCATACGCGCCACGTGTGCGGTTACGTGGTTGTTTCTCGGTTAATTTGCTCGAGAGCTTAGAGCGGCGGAAGCAAAGGTTCTTTCTGCACCGGTTCTCTCTCTACTGAACATTGACGAGGAGTGAAACCACCATGATGGTACAAAAATAGCAACAGGTCGTGGTGATGCGTACATACGTGGCGCTGTAGGAGGAGGGTTTCTTCTAGTTTCGGCAGACGTTGGTTGGTTGGGAATCCGATCGTGAATCGCTAGGCCAAAAGAGGCAGCATTGGTCTTACGAAACTGCATGCGATTATTTTTGTGCACCAACGGGGACAAGCTACTAGTACCACCTCAAAAGAACGAGCGCAGAAAACAAGTTTTGGTGGCACCTGATCTGGGTCCGGCGGCCGGAGTCGGGACCCGATCAACTCTAGAATGCTAGCTACCAGCTGTTCCCGATTCCCATCCTGCCGATTGATGCATGGAGCCACTGCCCAAACCGCGGATTCGCATCAATCATCGGCGACGCCGAGAGTCCCCGACCTGAACTTTTCCTCCCACGGCATTTTCGCCGCATCTCTTCTGCTCATCCGCCTACGGCCAATCATCGGTCAGTCCAACCTTTACTACTATAGGCACGAGGTTCCCATCGATACCTGCTGTCGTTTTCCACCGTCGTCGGCATTGGTCGCGCTCCGGCAGCATATATGCATACGCGAGCAGCAGCCAGAAGCTAGCGCGCGGTAGAAGTAGATGGATGGGTATGCATCGAGGCACCGCGGAGCATATGCTGAGACGATATGCCGTCTCTGTTGTTTGTGTACAGCTAGCGCCGCTTAGGCTTTAGCACCACCCGCCGCCGGTGCGAGCGCGAGCGGCGGAACGGAACGCCCTGCCCGCGTACGTGACGCACAAACGTTTGCTCGAGCCGGGCGGACACCAATCGATCGGTTCGGCTCGATCGCTCGGCACATGGCGCGCCGCTTCGGCGCGTCGAGACGCCGCGGGGTTTCGGCAGGGGAACGGGGGTTAATTCGGCTCCTGGGCTGAAACGGCGCCGACCGCGTCACTCACCCAAAGCCGAGCGGCGCGGCCCCGGAGATAAGATCGCGAGCGAGCGAGCGGCCGGCGCGGAGGCTAGCAGCACGGCATCATGGCGTCCGTGCGACGCGACGCGGCGGGGGTTGGCTGCTGCTGCTGCTGCCGCTTTCCGGCCCGATCGATGCCACCACATGCGCCCCGCGCCGCAATCATTTCAGCGTCGTACGTTCGTCCTGCTGTGTGCATCTTTATCTTTTTCACTCACTCTCGTGGAGAGACCGAGCGATCGAGAGGCGGTCGTACAACTTTGACGTCGAGGAGGAGGCCGGTGTGGGGTCGGTCCTCCTCAGGGAATTCGGATAGTTACCTGTCTGTCTGTGTCTCTGTGAGCAGGAAGGAGGATGATATTTTTTGGGCGCAACTTGCGTTCATGCAGGGTCCTGTGCGATTCAACGATCCGGGCGATCATCACCAGCACAGAACAGTGTGTGGATAAGCTACCGCCGGCCCCTAGGAAGGAGTCAGCGACAAGCGGAGGAAGTTGACTTCAGTTTCTAACAAAACCACCCGCTGCTTTCGACGTTTCGTTCTCTCCACATCTCATTCGTAGTACTACTGTAGTACTACCCCAGTAGTATCTCCCGCGTCCAGTTTTCAGTTTGACCAGACCACGGCAGAAATCTTGGAACCCCAACCAATGGCCCGGTACTGCCGTTTCCACATCGCACCTCCGCTACACGCACAAGACCACACCTGGAACTACTACTTCCAAAATCCCCTTCTCACGCTCCCGATCCCCAGCCCAAAAACTGTCAACCCGTCAAACGAAACGTGCGGCGCGAACGGAACGGCGACACACCTCCCTCCAACCCCCGCCGCGCCGGTCGCGTACGTACGTCGCCGCCGATCAACAACCACGCCTAGCTCGCCCACACGAAAAACAAAACCAACCAGGACGTACGCTTCGATTTGGATACGATTTGTCGTACGCCGCAGCCCCATCTGCTCCAACAAACTACACACGCAAGTACTTGGGTTCCGCTGCCGCCATGTTAGGTCTGAGCTGGTTGGGATCCAGCCGAATCCCTCGTATTCCTTCGTTCATGTAGGCTGGAGCCCGTTTCGGCATCCGGAGAGAGTACTCAGAGGGTTCATTCGTTCGTTCGGAACGTGCGGCGGGGGCGAGGTGTCGAGGACACGAACATTTTCGGGCATGTAGAGGAGTACTGCCTGGCTGCTAATCAGTGCGGTGTGCATATGCTCTGCCCACCACGAGTCGAGTCCAGGACGGTGGCACATGCGCTTGGAATCGCGTCGCTGACCGCGGTCCAGTGCTGCTTCTGTGCTTGTTGCCTGCGACGAAAAAAAGAATAAAACGGGAGACACCTCGGTCGAGTTTGGCGTGTGTAGGCGTGACAGGTGTCTCGGTGGTTTGTCAGAAGAGTGCGTTCTGATGAAACAAAGGGCTTGGATCATGGCTTCTTCGTCACCGAGAAGCAGAGGCGAGGTAAGAAGGATCATGCAGATGGTCTGAATTTATTCAGTATTTCGTTACAGGCATCACTGCACCTTAACTACCTATGTCAAGTATCTATCACCAATCGTCTGAACAAGTAAACGTGTCGCGGGGGATCACCTTACCTATATCTATCACAACTGCCAATACTCCGCTTCGATGACTGATTGAACGTGCTGATCATTGTGTTGTCCAACTATGCTTATTGCCAGTTTTAGATCGGCAGTGTCCTAAATCAGGGAAGGGGCACATTATTGTCAGCAAAGATTAGCGCAATGCTGCCAAAGCCACCGCAACGCAGGGCATTGCTGCAAGCCTGCAACTTCCTTTCAAGTTGCGTTCAGGAACGTGCACTACAAAAATGCGTGTTCGCTGTAACTCCAGTGCCCTTTCACGGTTCAGGAATCGGGCCACCAGAAGAAAATTCTCATCAGATTTTATTTCAAACTTCAGAGGCAGTGGAAATGCCATGAACGTGATAAAAGTGTACCGTAGTAATATTCCACAGCAAGGCTAATGGCATACCGAACCACAAAGCTGAAACATGTTTCCCCCCTCTCGATCAACAAGCAGTAAAGCAGTAATACGTTTGCCAAAGAACTGAACTGCGATGACGGCCGGTTCATGGATCGACGAACAGATGGACGGACATGCCAGTCAGTCAGTCGTCGACGTAGACGACGGCGCAGTCGTCGGCGGTGGGGTTGTGGGCGCAGAAGTGCTCGAGCGGGTCGTCGGGGGCCTCGGCGATGCGGCGGCGGAGGTCGGCCTTGGCCTGGCTCACCTCCTCCACCTCGTCCCACGCCACGCGGCACCCTCGTCCTTCCCCTCCCCGCACGCCTCCATCGCCTCCGCCACCTTCAGCTCGATCAGCTCCGCCAGCGCCGCCTCCTTCCTCGCCGTCCCCTTGTACCGCCGCTTCACCGCCGCGGCCACCAACCGCTGCTGGCGGCTCGCGCGGTCGTCGCACCACAGGCGGACGGAGGGCGCCGATCGGCGCGTGACGTTAACGGCGCCGGCCGGTGGGAGTGCCGGGGCCGGGATGAGGGCGGCGATGGATGATGACGCCATCATCTTCAACGAACTGGTTCTTTTTTTTTTTTCTGCCGGGGGAAGACCGCCCCCGACGGCATTTTGTTAAGGAGAACAACCTCTCACGCAGGCCGAGAAAACCCCCGAACCCCCTCCCCGATCCTACACAGGGACTCAGCTGGCCGTTGTGACCTTCGACGCGAGTTTTTACCATGTGCGAGTTTTTACCATGTGCTTTGACCCGGGGAAGGCGAGAGGATTTTTTTTGCACCGTAGGTATTTCACTACAGTGCCGCGCGCGACACTGTAGCAAGCTACAGTGCCACGCGCTGGTGCCGCGGCGAGGACTCGAACCCGGGTCGACAGGTGCTGAAGCACCCGGAGCCCTCTGGCTCTGACCGCTCGGGGAGCCCCCGCGTTGGCCAACGAACTGGTTCTGATGGGCTGTCCTGAATTATGAAGAGGTAGCTCAGAGGACTAATCGAGGAAAGCATAGCAACTTTCCAAATTCTGGTGTACAGCCGTCGGAGTTTACAAAGTGCACTTGGCTTCTAACTCATGCTTATCCTTTCCTGGCAAACATTTGGTAATGTTTCTTGGCAATACAGTGTCTCAGAAAGCAGCAATACAGAGCACAACATTTACAGACATGGCTTGCACATGGCTTGCATGACTGGGAACAATAAAGGATTGTTTCACGATGAAGACAACTTCTGATAACACAAGGTTGATGCACTTCACTGTCAAGAATGACATTTGCACTAGGCCAAAGGATGCAGATGGTAAAGGACACCCATCTCAGCAGATACCTTGTGCACATCTCATTTAAAGCTTTTCGTCAGATATTCGATGTCAAATTGCAAAGCATACTACTAAGCACAAGAACGCACATTTACAGGCATGACTTGCATAACAGGGGAACAATGAAATATTGTTTTTACAATGAAGACAGCTTTTGATAACACAAGGTTGATGCACTCCACACTGTCAAGAATGACATTTGCATGAGACCAAAAGATGCAGATGGTAAAGGCCAACCATCTCAATGAAGATACCTTGTACACATCTCATTAAAGCTTTTCGTCATATTTTTTATGTCAAATTGCAAAGCATACTACTGAACACACGGAGTCAATACGAGAAACATATCTTCCTCCGATTGAATCGTCAAAATTAAAATCTGCAGATTACCATACTTGTGACTTTCGCCAATATTTGTATGACATATTTCTGGGTCATGGTAACCTACACACATATCCTAAAAACTGAATCAACACAAGCTTGGCAGATGTTACACCCTGCTATCTAAAAACCGGCAATGTCAATTACAACAAAAACTCGAAGGCACTTCACCGTCCTTGTGACAGCTGCATGCCAAATACCAAACGATACAAAGACAGGTGTATAATTATATACTTGATGTGCTACTGTCCATGGCGTCCAAATTTAACTCTTCATCTGAGTCAATCACTTCTTCGAAATCATAGAACGGATGTGCCTGCACGAAAGCCATATTCAGTTAATGTATCCACCATACCCTTGTAAGGTTGTTTCCAATCTAAAATCATAACACACAGTTCCACATATGCATCATAGAATAAGGATTATTCAGAACAGAGATAGTTCGCTTAGGAGCACGAGATGTTCACTTTCACATACCGGAGGCCGAGGCTTTACAGCTTCAAAACTACGGAAAATAGGGGTGGCAAAATCAGGTGGATTCAAGACAATATATGCTCCACAATTATTGTACCGGTCCTCTGAAGCCTATATCAAGAAACAATGATAATTATCAAATCATATGCTAATAGAAAAGTATATTTTGTTTATCTTAAATAACTTTCGCATTGGTCAAAGAATCGAACTCATTCACGAGGGAAGTCAAAGTAGATGAATAAGCTTCTCTTCGTACCTGAAATTGTGGATAATCTGGAGCGCTGAATACAGTGATCAGTTTCCCGCATTCTCCATCATGATCGATCGTATATCCTTTGTCCATTCCTAGTAGATCATGTCTCTTGTCCCTTGCGTCAGGACCTTCATGTGACCTGATGATTAACTTCGTTCAAACAAAAGAGGAATTAAGCAAACGACTTTAAACATATACAGTGATCTCATGATGCCTAGTTCAAGATGGTCTAAAGGAACGTGCTCAATTCGTTAGAGCAAGATACCATTTACATACTAACATGCTGACTGGAACAGTATAAATATGCCTATATATTCTCAAAAAGCGTCAAGAAGACCGATTCAAGTTAATCGATATCTACCTTGGATTCACTGCTTTCAAACAAGGTACCGCTCACATACCAACATGCCAACTTAAACAGTATAAATATGCCTATAAATTCCAAAGGGCATCAAGTAGATCAATTCAAGTTTATCAATATCTATCTTGCATTCACTGCATTCAATCTTAGGTGACTTCTGTGCAATGGACTTTACAAAAGAAGCAGGCTATTAGGATATTACTGCATGATCAAAACCTTTACAAGCTCTACAATTGCACATATCCAGGAAGCAATAATTTCTCCGAAACAAAACATTCATGAATTTAATAAGAATTGAATAAAAAAAACTAAGAATGTGGCAACATCCAGTCTCAATAATCAACACCTAGTCATGCGATAGCATCTATATATGTGCTGAACTACAAACTAGACAAACATTCTGATAATAGATAGGCACTCCAAGTAACAGTCCAAAGCCTCTTTTCTTTATCGTGATAATAATAAGCGAAAGAAACGAACCTTTAAATTATTTGTACGGAGAAATTGCTGGGTAATATCTGGACCCCAAAGCAGCCCAATGCCTCTTTCATTATTCGGGGAAAGACCCAATTCTAAGGCAGGGTCAGACCAAAGAACATCTCCAGGGATCAAATTTTGACCCTCCCAAGGAGGGTCCAGAACAGTTCTCCTTGCTTTCAATAACTCGTCCAGGGATCCAAGCTTTATAGCAGTCGGATCAACAGTGGAATCCGCCTTGTATTTACGACCTTTCTTTCCCTTTTTTGCCCTCTTTGATGGTAATACAATCGTCCCACGGAAAACCCCTCCATGAGCAGTGTAAACGCATCCTGCTATTATGGTTGCCAGGGGAAGATCCTCAAAACATCTCAGAAATTTCCGATAAACTGGAGGGCCTTGATCTTTATATTTAGTCATTACCTCCTTTTCAAAGCCATATACTGACGTGCAGTACTTGGATTCGTGATTTCCCCGGAGTAGGAAAACACAATCTGGAAGCAAGACCTGAAGGCAATGAGACACATTAATGACCGCCCGCAAACGTTTTACACCAGTTAACTGTTCAACGGAATATATGCATTTACAGTTACAGATACCAAATAAGGACAAACAACACCCCTAGTGCGAGTGAACCGTCAAAATTTCAAAAATGATTTCACAGCATTGATATTTAGGGTATTGGATGTTGAGGTAGCACGATATGCGCGGTTGATAAAAAAAACTACAGGTTGCCACAGAGTTCAATGCTGATTCCAGAGTACAATAGACCAACTCCCTCGTTTGGTTGTTGAGCGCGACTCAAAAAACATGCGACATCATATGAGACTACAACACTGCTAGAATTATTCATCGATAATAACTCCATTAACTTGCATCACCTCTCACAATGGGCAACTCTACGTACGGCCATCAGTTTAGCGGATCGAACAAAATGACGGGGAGAAAACGGAATCGTAATTTGCAGGTAGGTTGCGATAGCAAAGTTTAAAACGAGTTGAATCTGCACAACTCACCTTCCAAGCCAGGAGGAGGAGGAAGGTCTCGAGCCCCCACGCGCCGCGGTCCACGTAATCCCCGTTGAAGACGAAGAGGCGCTCCTCGGAGGGGAACCCGGCGTCCCGGAGCAGGAAGATGACGTCGTGGAGCTGGCCGTGGACGTCCCCGACGACGACGACGGACTGGCCTGGCCGCGGGTCGACACGGACGAGGTTGGGCTCCTGGTGGAGCCTGGACGCGGCCCTGAGGACCAGCCGCTGGACAAGCGGCGCCGGGAGCACGGCCGGGAGCTGGTCCGCGGGGAGGTGGCGCGAGCACCAGTCCAGCGTGGAGGTCAGCCCCGCCACCCAGTCCCGCGTCAGCTGGTCGTCCTCGGGCCATTCGACCGGCGGCGGCGGAGGGGGCGGGGACGGGGACGGATCCGCCGCGGCGGCGACGGCGCCGTCGACCCGCGACATGGCACGCGACGGATTCGACGCAGTGGGTTTCGATTTCTCTCTCTTTTGGAATTTTTTGTTTCACTTTTTTCCGCTGCGAATTGCAAGAGGGGTTTGGTTTGCGCTTGCGCGTCCCCGTTGGCTGTTTTTTCTTTAATTTATTTTGAGGACGGTCCCCGTTGGGCGTTGGCTGCTGCCTTGCCTTTTTTTCGCCCTCCACCCGTGCCCGCTGTTTCAGTTTGTTTTGGGCTCGCGGGAAGCTGAGTCGTGGAGCTGACACGGCGACGAAAGCGAGCGGCGGAGAGGAAAAGAGGTGGCGTGGCCTCGTGAGCACGGCGAACTCGAACAGCTTGCGTTCCTTGGTCTCGACGGAAAGAGGTCTCGGCAATCAAATCCGTACATATACTTGCGTTCCTTGAACTCGAACCTACCTGTAAATCTGCAATGCCGGGGTGACAAAAAGGAAAAGATCAAATGACTCGTCCCACTGATACTGATTCCATTTGAAGAAACAAGCACATGTACCGAAGCAAAATACCGCCAGCAGGCAGGGGAAAAGGAAATAGGATGCAACGCGAGTCCAGATTTCCTATGGTTTCTCGATCCAGCTAGTTTTTCACTGAGGTGTATACATCATTCGGTACACAAAGGCTGGTGAATAGAAACAGTAAAACAGCAGCACAACTGTGGTTCTGAATACTAGCACAACAGCAGCTATAAGCCCACAACTAAGAAACGACTGTCAGAAAACCTTTTCATAGAGGAAGCGAAGAAACGACTCTCACTGTCAAAAAAATGCTGGTTGCAATTCAGAGAAATCAAGAAGAAAACCTTTTCATAGATGAACTAGATCATGGTAAACTTTTGTCTGCGGTGCAACAAGCCATCCATCAGCTCATTTCGGTTCAGCTCAAGATATAGCCACAGGATTGTATCAGTGAATTATTCTCACCATATTGATAACATTTTCTATTTTCCTTTTTGTAGAGTATATAGCATATAGCAGAACAAAAGGATAACTACTTAAGGTGGCGTTCATTGACACACAAACAGACATCTAGGTCAAGCTGGCAAAAGTATAACGACAATTTTCTATTGCGAAACAGTTTACATTTCTAATGATCTGAGCCAACATGATACACAATAGTGAACAGCTACTTCCCAAAGCTTACTGTCAGAACAAAGAAATGACTGTCGAAAAGTTGAATTCCAGAGAAAGCAAGGAGAAAACATTTCAAAGAGGAACGGAATCATGAATCATGTTACAATTTGTGTCTGCTGTGACATAAGCAATCCATCAGCTCACTACAATTCAGCTTAAGATATAGCCACAGAATGATATTGATATTATTCACCATATTATTCTTTTTCCATTCTTTAGGCACAGAGTATTTAGTATATATGGAAGAACAAAAAGATAGGTCTCATGGTGTGGTGAATTGACACGCAAACAGACATCTAGGTCAAAAGCAAATATATAGCGGCGATTTTCTATTCCGAAAGCATTTACATTTCTCATGATCTTGGCAAACATGACACACATAAAGTGAAGAGTTACGTCCTGAAGCTTAAGTAATTAAAACTGCAGAACCCAATGTTTGACTTGCCACTTGATAGCACAGAGAAGCAACAAGCCAACAATTTTATGAAACGTTTGTCATGCAGCCAGCAGGGGTTCCAGAAATCCCTCCTTGTATTGTTGCCAGCAAAGGATGGTGCATTTTGGTACAAGATATATGCAGAGCTACTAGTCATCAAATTTTGTAAGCTCCTTCTTCCCATAAATTAAACCAGTATCCTAGTCATCAGATTTTGTAGGCTCCTTCTTCTTCCCATAAATTAAGCCAGTATCCTAGTCACCAGATGCATTATTAGAAATAATCAATATAACCTTTTTTGCAGATACTTGTCATGTGTCTGACTCTGACATCTAAAAGGGAAGGGGCGAGGTTACCTGGGGATCAGGAATTGGTTTCCTTTTCTCGACATAACGATAAGGATCTGAGGCAGCAGCCAAAGCCGCTCGTTCCTGGGGAATAGAAGAGTATCACTTGTTCAGTGGATGGGAAACAGTAATCAGATTCGACTAAAAATCCACCTGAACAGGAGAGAAAAATGGAGCAGGACACAATGCTATAGCAATGCATTATGTTGAAGCAATTTGGTCCTGTCTAGTCTTTTAAGGATGTGCAACAGTAGTTCCTGTTTGGTTCATGGCCAATCAGCGTTGTTATTTCTAAGCTTGGGTAGACAATGGTCCTTTAGAGGATCACTCAGAAACTGATAAATCAAACTTCATAACACTACAACTGTGGATCGTATAAATTCAAATTATAATTGCTGTTGCTAGTTTTAGCATCATGTTTACTTATGCGCATAAAGGATTGGCACAATCATTTAAGCCGCTCAACATGTACAAGAGGTAATGCAACATTTCTGCATAGTTCTTTTTCTTTCTTAACGCAGGAGAGCATTTATCCGAACAATACCATCACACTACAGCTGTTGACAAGAACATCGTTACTGTTTATAATCTGGTTCCACAAGCAAAAAAATATTTTATTGCCGCAAAACGCAGATTCTCGAGAACAATCTATTCCAGGCCTAATGGGTCGATTTCTCAAACAGTGAAACAGAGAGGCGACCAATTCCTATGGGGACCAATCTATCCCAACTGCAACAATTTTACAGAAACTGAGCAATCTAATTACGACTGAACCAAAACCTCTCGGCGCATAAGTTAAACTACCGAATTCAACAATCTCCAGAGGGGGCAGTGACTAAATAGGCAGGCAAGGTTGGATCACAGACGAGAGCAGCCGTCATCCTCATCGGTGATCTGAGTACAATTTATCCTTGTTCCCCTAATTCGAACCCAACGAGTGCCGTAACAAGAAGCAGAAAGGGGATGCGGGGGAGCTGGATGCTCACCTCCTGCTCCTTTTGGAGCTCGCGCGCGGGCTTGACCCAGAGGTAGTAGGCGAGGGATCCGGCGACGACCCAGGAACCGAGGTTGCTCCACCCGCGGACGCCGCCCAGCGCGTTGCCCACGAACGACCGCGTGTTCCCCAAAGCCCGGCTCCACCCTCTCGCCGGCGCCATCTCCCCGTCCCACTCCGGTGGCGCCTCCGGCCCTCTGCTCCACCGCCCCGCGTCGCCGACGAGTCCGACCGCTCTAGCCTTCGTGTCTGGTATTGGTCCGCAAGAAAGGAAAGTGGGGTAGCAAACGGCACGAGAATGAACGACGCCACAAGTCGCCAATAGGCCGGCCCATGTACTTCTTACGCGGACCCATCTATCTATGAGCCCAATTTGAGTGACCCAGGTGAGTGAGTGAGTGCCGGGTCCAGTAGCCATCTCTTTCATTTTATTTTAGAAAAACACAGCTCTGCGTCTTGCTTTCTGTGTAAACACTAAACATTAACAGTTTTCTTCTAAAAAAAAAACACGAACAGTTTGTCTTTGCAACCGAAGTGGGCTAAACGAGAAGGAAGGCGCATTCCGCGCTTCGCCGCCATTGTAAGGCACCAGCGGACAGTGGCGGGCCCAGGATTTACAGTATGGGTATTCAAATTTTTTTTGACAACCAAAATTATGGACAGTCACATAATTAAGGCCCCGTTAGGCGGTTCACGATAGTGCTTTTGCTTTGATTTATGGCAACAAGTAAGCTTTTCAAGCATTAAAAAAACAATTCATGCGATAAATAAGCCATTTTCTGTTTTGCAGTAGTGCGACAAGTTGTTTTGCTCAAGCTGATAAAAGTAGTTTTTTACGGCTTATCCTCCCAATAAGTTGTTTGGATAAGCTGTTTTGCTAAACGGCTTCACTAGATAATTTGGATAATCCGAAACAAGTCAAATACATTGTTTTGCTAGATAATGCAAAGCAAAAACTATTTTTTTTATAACCCCAAACCCTGCAAAAATGGTACTAAATGATCAACATATCAAAATAGATGGGCTTCTTTTTGTTTAGATTGAGAATGTTTAAATGTTTGTTTTTCTTCATGCATATATATAAGATACATTTTGTATAAAAGATTTTTGTCAAAAATAATGGGTATTCATTTGAATACCCTTGAACCCATGCAGGCCCGCCCCTGCCAGCGGATCTGCTCATGGCTCCCGGACATGCCTCGGTTCCCAGACGCAAATGTATCAAGCAGCTCATGAATCTACTCTCATGTACCAACCAACCAGTCAACCACCTGAAACTTTTGTAACGAAGTGAGCACTGATGATCCGTTTGGCACGACAACTAGACATGGGAAACACTAACATCAAGTAGCATCATCAGTTTGTCCACTCCACGCTGCCTACTCATGGACACGCACGCGCACTTGCCCGTGCCTGCTCGTGGCAACGTCTCGAACAGAACAGGACGATCACCGGATATTCTAAGGAGCTGTGTGATATCTTGGCCGAGAGCTAGGCGCCTGGCGCTTGGCAGACAAGTGGACTGCATGCAAGGAGCTTCACACAATCGTCGGCCGGCTCCAGGCCATGTGCCATGCATGATCCAATCTGCAGAACGTGCAGTCACATGTCCACCCCTCCCTTAATTACCACCGGCTCCCGACACAGGATCATATTACTTAAATAGCCAAATCAAGGAGATAATTATGCTTATACGCCGCACCAACGTCAGATCAAAATGTCAAATTAATCACTGGAGCTAAGGCATACAGGTTACCCAACCCAACCCAACCCAACCCAACCTACCAACCTGCCGGGGACAGACAAGCATGTGAGGGTGAGTTGAGCATCTAATCTGATGACCAAGCCATCGATCAAGAACCAGGCAGACACATGAAGATTGTGCACTGGTGCTGATGCAATGGGAGAAGCTGCCATGGTGCTCTGGAGGGCCACAAATCTCTTTACAACACATCACGTACCGACTTCGACAAGGTTCGGTTACGGAGGACAGATCAACAAAGCAAAGTGAAGAAAAATAGCTACAAATCTGGGGAGTGAATTAAAAAAAACGTTCACAGCTGCTTCCTGAAGCGAGGAGAGAAACCTAAACAGGACCTACTACAACACTTTTCTGCACCAAGGTAATCAAAAGCTTTATGAACACAACAACGAAACCAAAGGTTAGCTTGCGTCTCCGGTGTCCGCGCACAGAGGACGACAGGTTTGGTGGCTTGAGCAGGACCGGCTGATATCATCAGGAGATAAATAGGTCAAATTCTGGACAAGGACTTGCCCTTTTTGCAGTTTTGAGTTTTGACGATTTTACCACAGTTCACTCGGTGATGTTGATCACTTCTTTACCTCCTGGCGAAGTCACCATGGCTGAACCTTTGCCATCCCCACCCCTACAAGTCCACAGGGCATTAAATTATTTCACTGTATTTTACTTTCTGGATCTGTCCGTTTCCTCTGCACTGATCCAAATCTTTGATTAAGATGCGGCCTTGGACATATCTTTGCTGGATCTGTTGTATTTCATGTGGCTCTTGACCAGCTGGCCGGCGGCAAGAGCAGACAAGAGGGATAGCTCCCCGGCGAGAACCCCACCAGCCACCACGGTGGCTAGGAGCCTTGCATTTGATCCCGGGGATTCCCTGTTTGAGCCTTTCACGCCGAGCAGGTCTAGGCATGCAGCCTGTGAGGCCAGCTGAGTACCTCCCCCAACTGTGCCCACCTGCATTTCAGAAATAAACAGAGCATGTTGATCATTGTGTACTTGGAAGAGATGCGCCTCAAATGGTATTGAAAAATAATATCAGGCAGCTCAATATTGGCATATGCCATCAGAATCAACGAAGGGCAAAAATAATAAGAAAAGATGCGCCTCATCCTAACATCTGCATAATTAGTACGTAGATGACAAAACCTGCTCAGGCTAGCACACAAAGATTCCATTTTGTTGGAACTGAAGAAAAATATTCCTTTGATACAAATCAGCTGACTGTGCTGATAAAGAAATGAGCGAGACCTAACAGCACATTAAATAAATTTCAAAAGATTTAACTGAACAAATCATGACTGTATAGCTAGGTGCCTCAGCCACATCATAAGGTGTATTGGGCCTATGGGCAAAGAACGTTTTCCCCAGTCAACCTGACTGTGTGCCTTATATTAGCTCAAAACTAAAATACAAGGCACCAAATGAGGTCACGCTATTAGTGTAAAATTAAAACAGAAAGTTCTAGTTTGCAGAATATCAACATTGATAACATCACTTTTTTCATTATGAATAAAGGAACTTGCTAGATGCAAATGCAAATCGAATTCAAAGGTCAATTATTCATGGAAAAGGATGTGCAAGATAAGTACAACACATCAGGGACCATAAGATACGTGCAGAGCATTTGTTGCAAAACAAAATCAAAGTGGGACTAAACAAATTGTTGACAATTTTGCCTCAAAAAAAAATGTTGACGAAGTGCGTCATCTGCATGAAACCTGGAAATATTAGCGCTTGAATAAATAAAATGGTCATTGTCACATACCTCTATACATGGCATAGTGACAGAGATGTGAAGGTCTTTTCCATCATTTACAGGTTCCAACATAGTAATGCAGTGAGAACTTTCAACATTTTGTGCTGGATCTTGCCCAGTCGCAATGAAGATGGCTGTTACAATGTTGCTTGCATGAGCATTAAACCCCCCAAGAGCTCCAGCAATAGCCGAGCCAGCAAGATTCTTGATCGTGTTCAGTTCAATTAGTGACTGCACATTCGTTTTTAGAACCTTTTTGACAACTTCCTCCTTGATTACCGCTTCACAAACCACGGATTTTCCACGTCCCTCAATCCAATTCACCGCGGCTGGCTTCTTATCAGAACAAAAGTTACCTAATTTCACAAGCCAAAGGTACTGATTAATTTGGGACCATCTAGTTGTGAAATATAAAGGTCTAGTATTCACATCATAATTTATAGAGTCGTTTGACGCTCAAAATTATACTGATGGAATCAGGTGGTAGGATCAAATAAGACATTTGCGATACGCCAAGGCTATCAACTGGTGTTAAAAGAAAGTATTAGCAATGCATATTAAAATATATTTTTTTGTGATCTTTCTGGCAGTTATTTGGCTTCTCTGTAACACTTTACTACTATACATGATGTACAAGATTAGGTAGTTCCAACTACTCAAGAGTGTATAATAATTCAAGTTAGTAATGTACAAGATTAGGTAGTAACTTATATACTCCGCTGCTCCTATCAGGTCAAGGGCAGCAAAGATGGATCTTTGTATTAGAAAAAAATTGTTTCCAAAGCCCTTTCTGCTACCTTATAAATCCTAACGCAAAGTAGTACCTGAAATTATGCCAAGTTGGTTCACTGACCAAGTTTAAAAGGGTACAGTTGGATCCAACTTCGCTCAAGCTTCCAATACAACAACATAGCATTTTGTCCCAAGCAAGTTGGGGGTAGGTTTCCAATAATTCAATAAAAAAATGGGAAAAAGGATTATTGCTCAAAGGCCTTTCATGTTCATGTTCTTTGAAGTAATATTCATCTGTGCAGTCTGGTATCGATTGTGATAGCGTTTTGGAATAACAGCGATAAATAATTTAGGGGCCTACGGTGCCCTTCACATAAATGTGACCGGGAATGAGGAAATAAGACTGGTTTCTTACTTCCTTAAAATCAAACAACCATTAAGTGACTGACTTGCAGGAATTTAACTTTCCAAATGGCGAGTAAGTAGCAACTAACCTGAGATGCTAATGACATCCATGTCCGGGAAGTCATCCTGAAGGAAATCCAACACGTTCTGGACGCCCTTTGAGACCATGTTCATCCCCATGGCGTCCCCAGTGCTGCAGCTGAATCTCATGTACAGGTTCCTCCCTGCCATTCCGCACTGCACCCCCTGCAGCCTCGCGAACCTACTTGACCTGCACATATTTGACGGTACCCAAACAATTCATTCATCACATCACACTGACATCATCCTGGATACTAACAGCTTCAAGATATTACAATTAAAGTAACTACGAGATAAACAGAACTAAGACAGGTGTCCTTGACATAGAGACGTGTCCTCTAATATAACCGGCGTGTTAAATCAGTGCCATGTGTTGCATTCTAGGCGTACGAATTGAGAAGGCAAGTACTCCAGAAAAGCATGGAGTAGTAGGAAGACATTTGTGTGAGTGTTGCTATCAAGGAAAAAGGCATTGGAAGTTCCGTAATTCACCTGTTGAAGACCATGGACAGAGTTTCGAAATTGGCAGGGTCCTCCAGAAAGGCCTTGAGCTCGGCGGCGCGTCGCGCGGTGGGGAAGCGGGCGACGGGCGCGCGCGTCATCCCGTCCCGGAGCACGACGCTGGAGGCGCCGCCTGACTCGGCGATGGCCTTGCATCCGCGGTTTGTGCTGGCGACGAGGCACCCCTCGGTGGTCGCCATGGGCACGTAGAACCTCTGCCCGTCGAGCAGGAGCGGCCCGGCGATGCCCACCGGCAGCTGCACGTACCCGACCGGCAGCTCGCAGCACTGGCCGAGAATGGAGTCGTAATCGAAGCCGTCGAGCGGGAGCCCCTCGATCTGCCGCCCCGTGATCCTCCGCACCGCCTCGCGCCGGATGCCGGCGGCGCGGCGGCAGTCGCCGAGCTTGGTCTCCAGCACGTAGGACGGGATCTTCCCGGCGACGACCGAGGCGACGATGTCCTCGTCCTCCTCCGGCATTTTCTCGGGCGCGGCGGCGGGGCTCCCCAGCAGCGCGCACGGGGCCGGCGGCCCCTGCGCCTGCGGCGCGGCGGCGGCCCGGCCGGTCCCGACGAGGAAGTCCTCGTCGTCGTCGCTGGACGAGACGATCGACTGGACGAAGGCGATGCCGAAGAAGCTGAGGAGGTAGATGAGCGAGGCGATGAGGCCGAAGATGGCGAGCATCTCGGCGAGGCCGACGACGTGGAGCGGCGTGGAGGCGCGGATCTTCTCGCGCCAGCGCCGCATCAGGTACGCCAGCGACGCGGCGAACAGGGCCGAGAAGATGAGGTTGGTGTGCCGGATGGGCAGCGGCAGCGCGTCCCCCGCCTGTACCCTCGCCCCGTCAGCCCTGGTGGCCGTCGGCGGGCGGCGGACCGAGCCGGGCCCCTGCACCTTGCGTCGAGCTTCCATGGCGGCGGCGGCGGCCACTCGAGCGGTCAACGAGTCAACGGCGGCGGAGTGGTGGCAGTGGTCGGGGCGGGAGGACCAGTATGTGCCAGGTGGTGGGATGGCCGCGCCGCGAGCCGCGAGGGGAGGCGGCGGACGGAGGAGCGCGTAATACGGACTCTCCTCGGGACGCGGGCGGCCACGCGGAAGCCGGCTGCGGCCGGCGCGGGCCTTTTATTAGCGGCGCTCGAGCGAAGCAGCCCGCGACCGGTGCGGTTACCGCACGACCCAACAACCACTGAGTGGGCAGGCAGGTCGGGCCCGCGCCGCGCCCAGCACCCTCTAGCGAGCCCAAGTGGGCCGCCGGGCCTGCTTTTTTATGCCAGGCGTCTTTCCGCCTGTCCCGAGGGCTCGCTCTGGAATCGTGTGGAGATCGCATCGCGCCAACGCGTGCGTAGTTTAAGCGTTTAACGATTGTTTTTTGTTGCAGTGCTTACGCCATGATCAGATTGCTTGATCACTACTCCTAAAAGCAGCGGATTCGTTGGCCTTTCCGGGGGAGGGCCATTTCAAACTGCAACGTTCGCAATGGAGCATGACGTGCTGGCAGCACACGTGGTTATGTGTCGGCACGACTGTCGTGATGTGTTGGGCGTAAAGAAAGTTCAGAAGAACGCAACACCAATACAAGAAGTACATTTGCAGCAAGTAAAACGAAGATCTCTGAGCAGCATCACCGCATCCGAAGCACGGGGAGTGACCGCCCGGATTAACCGCGCGCGTTATCTATCGTTCGGACGCAGCTTGGCTCGTCCCCGATTGAGGCAGGCCGCAGCTATCACCTGGCTGTTCCCCTAAAACCGCATCCGTCAAAGCTTAAGCTTTTCTGCTTGGAGAAAAGAATGATGCACTGCACTGCTGCAGTCGATGCAGCAAGCATTCCGCCGGCAAGGAAGTGCGGCGAAGGCGCTTCCACATTCGTGCCGGAGAGGTGGCCTTCGCCGGCCGCCGGGGCATGAAATTTGTGTTCCGCTCCGTGCCATCCGAGGAGGAAACTGCAGGTACCACTTGATTCTGATCTTCCAGCGGCTCACAGCTAGAAGAACAGCTCGTTCTTGCTATACCCTGCGTCCGTCATCAGTTTGAACATAGGATAGGTGGAAGGTGGACCACAAGACACGTCGTCATTGGGTTCCTTAATTGTGAATGCTAAATTACCTTTTTCCGCTGTCACCATCGTCGATCCGCGCGGCAACGTCTCGGCTGATCGATGCCGGCGCGTGCTTGAAAATCTGCTGACGCTGCACTGTAACTGACCCCGGACTGAAAAGGAGTCGCAGCACAGGCACCGCACAACCCTGGATGGCGATTCGGCCGGCCGGTGTGGCGCACGCGCGCGTCGCCTCTTCGTTTCACACGCGCGCGCGCGCGCGGCGGGCCTCGACGTCGGCGTCGCGCTCTCGTACAGTACCTTTCGGTACCGCTCGGTTGCGCCATCGTCGTCGTCTCCGGCGAGGTGGCGACGTTTGTAAAAGCTACCGCGAGCGCGCCATGCCACACACGACCTCAACTTGCACGTGGTTCCGCCCGTAACCGTGCGTGTGGCCATGTAGCGTGTACTAGTACATACCCACGGCGCGAGGAGAGGACGAGTGCTGCCTCCTGTGCCTGCCTGCCACGTGGCCGTGAAGGACCGGCGCTCATCGGTGTTAAATTAGGTTGCTTTGATCCACGACGCACTGCTGTCCGCGCAGTCTGAAGTGCGCCAGGCAAAGCGAAAAATGCGGTTTCGTTCAGTCGGCATGGATGCGAATTTCTCCATACTACGCTTGGATCATTGGTCTAGCTAGCTACCTAGCTAGCACTACAAGTCGATACCCATGCCGCCGTGCCTGCCGGTTGGTGCCGGGATCATCCGCCCGCACCATCCGCACGGCGAAATCAATGAGTAGTGGCGCGTCGGCCGGCCCACGTACTTTACGTGTTCAAGCTAGTCGATCCGGGGCTTCTAGCTCGTGACACTTGTCGCCTCCGGACGATTACTAGTGTACTCGGAGCGAGTGACTCGGCACCTCCCACCTAGGTCGATCGTCATACGTAGGAGTAGAGTACACGAAAAATGCGGTTTCGTTCAGTCGGCATGGATGCGCATCGATCTCCAATTCTCCATACGCTTGGATCATTGATCTAGCTAGCTAGCACTACAAGTCGATCGATACCCATGCCGCCGTGCCTACCGGTTGGTGCCGGATCATCCGCACCAGCGCACGGCGAAATCAATGAGTAGTGGGCGCGTCGGCCGGCCCACGTCGTTCTAGCTAGTCGATCCGGGGCTTCTAGCTCGTGTCACTTGTCGCCTCCGGACGCCTACTAGTGTACTCGGAGCGAGTGACTCGGCACCTCGCACCTAGGTCAATCGTCGTAAATAGGAGTAGAGGGCACGAACACAGGAGTAGGACGACGCCCCGCCTCTCACGCGTTCACGCTCACGTTGCCGCTCCTCGGAACGGGTGGCAGTTGGGGAGCCGCGCCGTGTGCGACGTCGACGCACGCGTGCCCAGCCGCGCGTGGCGAGAAGCAAGGATCGTCCGTTTTGCTCCCCGTCGGTGTCGCTTTTGCCCGGCTCCGAGCGGATCGCTTTTGGCGCACGGGGGGGCGCCCGGGCGGGCGTGCACACGAACCACGTACTCCACGGGGGCGGGCGGGCAGGCAGGCAATCCCGCGGTAAACGATTTTTTTAACCGAGTAAACGATCGAATTTTTGAGTTTTTCTTGCACCAATGCACTGCAAATTGCATATATTTTTTTACATATTTTTGTTTCATTTTTTTTTGCATTCTCCTCTCAAATCTGTTTTTTGAATTTCGGTCGGTTTCCCGTCATTTTCGACCAGTTTACTGGTTGTTTTTCGAAATTTTGATTCAAAATTTAGAAATTAAATTTTGTCCGGTTTTTGCACCCATTTTTTCGGTTTTCGCAAACACCGAAGATTTTGGTGGCGTTCGGTTTTTCCGGTCAAAACAGTAATGTAAACCTTGACAGGCAGCACTCGTCCTGCCAAAGGCGATGACCGTCATTGTCGCGTTGCTGACTCGCGGTACGGGGTAATTTAGTGCGCAGGGAGTACGCACGCCACGAACCCGCGATGCATTGGAACGTCGCACTGACCGGGAGAAAAGCGATCCCGTACGTCTCTTGGGTGTTATTGGGCGTGCAGCAGCGGTCGCGGCTGGATTAATCGCCGGTCATCTGCTTCACCGCGGAGCGCCTGCCTCTAAAACTTGGTGTTGGTGATTCTATTGTTGGTGTCGGCGGACAGACAGGGTTAGTCGGTCGGAGTTACCGATCGAGGATCGTCTCGTCTGATCTGATAGCTAGTTGGAGGATCGACCCTAGTCTCGTCAACACCACGCTAGTTTCCGCGGCATCATGGTACTCCTACTCTGCAGGTACTGATAGTTAGGAGGCATGGGAGGGATAGCTCCGTGTGCAGTGCACACCCAATTATACCGCCCGGCACCAATAAGTGGCGGTAGCAATCGAATTCGTCGAACACACCTGACCCAATTATATCGCCCGGCACCAATAAGTGGCGGTAGCAATCGAATTCGTCAATTCGACGAAGGACGAGGACGACACGTGTACCACGAAACTGCAAGCCAGCAAGCTGCAGCGTTTGTTTCTTTTTACTTGGATCGGTAGGAGTATGTAAAAGCAGAGCCTACCTGTGATGTGAGACTTGTATACGTGTCGTACGGCCGCACACGCCAATGCTGCGCAGAGCATTGGTGTGCGGCTTTTCCTCACGTAACACGACGTTATTCATTGTACAGTACAACGGACGCCGGAGGCGTGGATTTGTTAAACACAGTCGATGTTCATCGTTTATGGTCGCTTATGGACTCCGCACAGGCCCGATCCGATCCAATGCTGGCATTGTCTCGTGTTAAATAGCACAGTACCATTCATTTTCGCAGTCTTTTTCATCTTTTTTGCCTCCGACGGACACAGAACACCCTGTCACGTGTCTGCGGCGCCTCTCACCTTCCCTTGACAGCTGCTGGAACGTCGTCGCCCATGGCAAGCGAGCGGGTTGGGTTGCATATAGGGCCCCATGTCATTTTTTGCGGTCACGAAGATTCAGGTTACGGTGGGATCAAAACAAACAAGACATAAATCTGGGTGCGCTGCATAAACCACCTTTCCTCGGGCAAGCAGACCGAAACAAGCAAGGCAGAATGACAATTGAGAGAAGCATCGCTCATTGAGAGAGTTTCGTCAAACATCACAACCAAAAATTGACTGGCACACAAGAACGCGGCTGGAAAATTGCCACTTCAGGGCAGTCAGATCACACAACCAATCATCAAGCTAGAAAAACAAGTCATATAAGATGAGTTTCATCCTATATGGTTCGTCATCCATCACAACAAAATGCCTGAATTCCACTCAATGAGATGAGTTTCATTATGTCGATTTTTTGTCCTAATAATTAGTTATCCACCACAACCAAAGTGACTGAATAGCACACAAGAACGCAGCTAGAAAACAGAGATACTCTGCCCTGGGAGCAAAAGCACTGCTTCAGAGCAGTCAAGTGACACAACCAATCAAGCTAAAAAACCAATATAAGCAACGCCTTCATCCTAATCCATGAAGGCTCTCGACGGGTTCCTTCCTGCGAGTTGAATCGCTTCAGTATAGTTCCTTGTTCACATCGTTGAAGTACGGGTGCTCCAACGCCTTCCTGGCAGAGATCCGCTTGGCCGGATCGTATTGCAGCATTTTCTGCAGCAAGCACGACAAGTTAGAGCAGATACAACACATACTGTTCGTCCAGCCACTTATACAATTTCCTCAAGTGGACAATCAAAAAGCAAGTAAAACACATATTTGCAGCCATTTGCCCATTTCATGATCAGTACTAACCTCAAGCAGATCGTAGCCATCGACATCGAGGCCAGGAACAAGAGTCTCCAGCTTGGAGGCCTTCCACTGGGGGTACACGTGCCAGTTCGGCAGGCTGCTAACTCCCGGCCACACCTGCTCATTTGGGGTGCCCAGCAACCTGACAGCAGGAAAACAGGATGAAACACATCATCAATACATGCTGGAGGAATTTGAGTGAAAGAACAAGGAACAGTTAAAAAGGCTCTGGGCTTATTACTTGAAAATGTGCAGGAGCTGCTGGACCTCGGAGTCCCCAGGGAAAAGTGCAGTGTTAGTGATCAATTCAGCTGCCATTCACAAACAAGTTTAGCATGTTTCGCATGTCAGGATGTGAATTCTGAAGCAATGACCAGCGACAAATAATCCTTGAGATCATCGTGTTCGTACCGAAAATGCAGCCGACGGACCACATGTCAACCGGCGTGGAGTAGCGCGTGGCGCCAAGAAGAACCTCAGGCGCCCTGTACCACAGCGTCAGGATCTGCAGAGCAATTCGTACACCGTTGGTGAACAGATCCACGAACAGAAATCAAACGGTGACACCCTTGAGGCTGATGCTAGCAAGGAACCAGACGTACCTCGTGGGTGTACTTCTTGAGAGGGACGGTGAAGGCGCGGCTGAGGCCGAGGTCGGCGATCTTGAGCGCCATGGTCTTGCGGTCCATGAGCAGGTTGTGCGGCTTGAGGTCGCGGTGCAGCACGCCGCGGCCGTGGACGAAGGCCACGCCCTTGCACAGCTGGTACATCAGGATCTGCGAAACGCGACGCCATCCACCAAATCAGTAACAGCAGGCGACGAAGCATTTCCACAAACACCGCGCGCATATATTCACATGGCTCACGGAGCAGGGGAAAAAAATTGTAAATGATAAAATCCGGCAGATCTGGGTCCGTACCTTGACGGTGTGGGTGGGGATCTTCTGGTGGTTGGCGCGGTGGCCGCGGATGAACTTCTTGAGGTCGGTGTCCATGTACTCGAAGACGAGGTAGAGGATGGTCTGGCCCTCCTTGTTCTGGCCCTGCTTGAGGTCGATGAGGCGCACGACGTGCGGGTCCTGCGACAGCATCCGCAGCAGGGACACCTCCCGCATCGCGGTGGGCGGCACGCCCTCGTCGTCCTCGGGGAGGCGCGTCTTCTTCAGCGCGACGATCCGGCCCGTCGCCTTCTCCCGCGCCTTGTACACCTTCCCGTAGGTGCCCTCGCCGACCTTCTCCAACTTCTCGTACAGGTCCATCGCGCGCAGCCCGCCCCCCGTCGTCGTCGTCGGCGCCGCCGCCGGCGGATTCTGCGGGTGCTGGAGGGTCGCCATCGCGCGGATCCGCGTCGTTTCTCTTCTCTCGATTTGGTTGAGCGCGTGAGGAGGTGGGCGGCGGAATTGGTTGGGGTGGGGTGCGTGGATCTGGGTTGGGAATTGGGGGGCGGTTTTGTATGCGGGAGCGGGGGGAGAGAGCCGTTTGACGGTAGGGGACGCCGAGGAGGACGCGCCGCTCCAACGGCTTCTTTTTTGGATTTCGAATTTCGAATCGTGTTCGCTTCTGGTTTTTTTTTTTTGAGGAACACCACCCTTTATTATTCAGTATCGATATAGGAGGTACAAACACCCTGTGGTGGCGATAGAAACCACACATGTCTACCAACAGGATTAAGGATCGAGCTACGAGCTAAGACATGAGCGTCCAGATTTGATCTCCGGCTTTCGTGTACAAATTTCACCTCTGTGAAACCACCTGTTCTGGTCTTGATTTCCCGGATAATTTGGCCATACCTGCCCATCCCTGCACCTTGCAAGTTTCTGATGACCGACAAGCAATCGCTAGCCAAACAAAATTTATGAAGGGCAATATCACTTGCTAGCGCCATACCCTCCCGGCATGCAAGCACTTCTGCAACTTCGGCTTCTGTTATCCCCTCCATGACGACCACAGAGGCTCCCAGAAAATCACCACTCTCGGTGCGCGCTACTGCAGCACATGCTGCAATGCTCCGGTTCTTTGACATGGCAGCGTCAACGTTCACCTTCATCATACCCGACGGAGGGGGGATCCATCTAGGCACCACCACAACCTGTCCGTGTTGTTTCTCCTTCGCCGGAGGTACTGAAGAGTCAAGCTCAGCGATATAGCGCTCGACGAAGCAGTGCGTAGACAGCGGACTCTGGAACACACTCTCATGTATGGCCTTCCGTCGGGCATGCCAGATAGCCCACAACCTGACAACTACTCGGGTCAGGTCCTCATGCGAAAGATGTTTCATCAGTTGTGCTAACCAGCCCCGTGCACTCTGATCGTCAATCTGACAGAGAAATTCCATGATCTCTTCCCTCTCCAGTGCCCAGACGCACTTGGACATATTACACTCTAGCATCGAGTGCTTCCATGAGTCCTCCATTCCACAAATACTGCAGGAACTAGTCGTAGCCATGTTCCTATGGTGTCGTACATCTCCAGTAGGAATAGAGTGTCGTGCCAATCTCCATAAGAAGACACGAACCTTGGATGGAACCTTGATCTTCCACAACTCTGACCACTCCTGCTGATCGGCCTTCACATCTGACCTCCCAGCCTTGTTCTCCATCCAAGCTGACCTGACTTCTTTATTCTTCACTAGCATTCGATATGCCGATCTCACCGAGAAGACTCCCGTCCGCTCGTAATGCCACGCCCAGAAGTCATCGTCGTTGGTCGTGCATAGTGGTATATTAGTGATAACCTCCTTGTCCATTGGACTGAAAAACTGATCAATCACCTGGAGATTCCACGACCTAGTAGTGTGGTCAATCAGTTCGCTAACTAGCTGCGGAGGGTTCGGCTTACAACTCGCTATTGGTTTGAGCATCCCATCACGCGGCAGCCAGTTCATGCTCCATACTCTTGTCGACTCTCCAGTCCCAATCCTCCGAATGAGACCCTGCTTTAGCACTTCTTTGCCATCGACAATCGCCCGCCATACACGCGACGGCGAGGTACCCACATCTGCGTCCAAAAAGTCCTGTTCTGGGAAATAAACTGCCTTGAGAAGCCGGGCACTCAGCGTGTCAGGGTCAGACATAATTCTCCACGCTTGTCGAGCAAGCAACGCTAGGTTAAAGAGCTCCATGTCTCTAAAACCAAGTCCTCCATCTTGTTTGGGCTTCGTCATGTCTTCCCAGGCAACCCAACAAGTTCTTCGTTTCCCATCTCTAGAACCCCACCAGAAGCTTCTCAATAAGCCATCAATATGTTGACATAAGCCTCTCGGTAGTCGAAAGCATGACATTGAGTAAGTCGGAATTGCTTGCGCAACTGACTTGATTAATACTTCTTTTCCTCCTGCAGACAAAATCTGCTCCATCCATCCCTGGACTCTCTTCCACACTCTATCTTTAAGATATTTGAAAGCACCATTGGAAGAATTACCCACGTCAGTGGGCATGCCCAAGTATTTCTCACTAAGGGCTTCGTTATGGACATTAAGAGTAATCTTAATAGCCTCCCTGACGCTCTCACTGCATCCCTTAGCAAAGTGAATAGAAGACTTGTCTAAATTCACTTCTTGCCCTGATGCTCGGCAGTAGACTTCAAGAGCTTGTTTCACCACCTCTGCGCTCTCTCTATTTGCTTTGAAAAACAGCAGGCTGTCATCCGCAAAGAGTAGGTGACTCACCATCGGGGCCGATGGTGCCACCATAATTCCATTGAGCTGCGAAGACTGTACTTTAGATTTCAAAAGGCACGAAAGGCCCTCTGCTGCCAACAAAAACAAATAAGGAGAAATTGGGTCTCCTTGCCGAATTCCCCTCGATGGTTTGAAACTCTCCATCCGATCTCCATTAAACAATACGAAAAAAGATACCGAAGAAACCAATCTCATGATCATCTCAACCCAAAGCCGATGGAACCCCATACGGATCATGATTGCTTTCAGGTAGTCCCACTCAACCCTGTCATATGCCTTCCTCATGTCTAACTTCAGTGCGCAGCATCTGCTATCCTTGGCCCTCTTCTTTTTCATGAAGTGCATGCATTCATATGCCGCGATGATGTTATCAGTAATCAGGCGCCCAGGAACAAAAGCAGATTGCTCCTCTGAAATTACTTCAGAAAGGATAGCTCTTAACCTGTTGGAAGCAACCTTAGATGCAATTTTGTAAATCACGTTGCACAGACTTATAGGTCTGAATTGTCCCAACTCCTCTGGATTATCAACCTTGGGAATTAGCACGATGCACGTATCGTTGGTAACTGCAGGGTCGTCCTCGCCACGCAGCATTCTCAGCACAACATCAGTCACCTCATCGCCACAGATATCCCAATGCCGTTGAAAGAAGTGCGCCGGATAACCGTCAGGGCCAGGAGCTTTTGTTGGGAACATCTGAAAGAGCGCCTCTTTCACCTCATCCTTGTGGAAGGGACGAAGCAACTGTTCGTTCATTTCAGACGTCACCTTTACTGGAACTGTGCTCAATACTTCCTGCATATCAGTCGTGCCCTCTGACGTATACAAATTCTGAAAAAAAGCTGATGCCATAGAGCCCATCTCCCTCTCGTCTTCTGTAAATTGGCCATCAGGTTTCTTCAGCCTGGTAATTTTATTCCTTTTCCTCCTCTGACTAGCACGAAGGTGAAAAAACTTTGTGTTCTTGTCACCTGCTGTTAACCACATAATTCGAGATCTCTGTCGCCACATTACTTCTTCTCTGTGGTTGAGCTCATTAATTCGATCGACCACTTTGATCTCTGCATGTGTCGGTCCCGTTCGCGACGGGTCAGAACGGAGACGGTCGAGATCAGCATTAAGTTTCTTGATCTCCGCTCTCACACTACCAAACGAGTGCAACTCCCAATCACCAAGACGGCCCGAGACCGCTGTCAATTTCTGTTGGAGTTCCTTGAGCGTGCATGCCCTGCCCTCATTTGTCCAAGCCTGCAACATCATCGGCAAGAAATCATTGTGAGTTTCCCACATTAATTCATACCGAAAAATTTTCCTCCTCCTTCTGCGTCTGTTTCTGTTCGGACTAGCATCCCAGCGTAGCACAATGGGGTCGTGATCCGACGCCGCTGCTGTGAGGTGATTCACCTTTGCATCCGGGAACCGTGAGCACCAATCCGCCGTTGCAAGTGCTCGATCGAGCCGCACCCTACAGAAGGTGCCTCCGGCCACTTTCTTCTCATAAGTCCAGCTACGCCCTTCGTATCCAAGGTCGTAGAGGCCACACACATCAACCATCTCCCTAAACCCCTCAATCTGAGCGTGACTCCGCTCTTGAACACCTTTATGCTCTGATCTATGGAGAACTTCATTGAAATCTCCAATACACACCCAGGGAAGGGGAGATGTCGCCTTGATAAATTTCAACATGTCCCATGTTTTATAGCGCTCGGGGATTTGAGCTTCACCATAAACACATGTCAGTCTCCATGGATCACACCCGTTCTCTGTAACAACTGCATCAATGTGGTACTGCGAGTACGGTAAAATTTCCACTCTAGTTGTGTTGTTCCAAAAAATTCCAAGACCGCCGCTACGGCCTGAACTGCTAACAGCAAAAGAACAATCATAGCCTAGAGTACCTTTTAAAGCTTCAACACGTGCTTTGTGGACTTGAGTTTCTAGCACACATAACACCGTCGGGGCATACTTCTTCGCAATATCGCGAATCTCCTTGACTGTCGCAGCATTGCCCAAACCGCGACAGTTCCAACTAATACAGCTCATTGCTTCCGGCGGCACTCGCCAGAGCCCGCCACACACCGTGTCTTTTCTTTCACGTCTTCCTTAATCTTCTTCCCTGCCGTAGAATCAGACGATCCCGCTGCCATATTCCACCCTCGTCCTGCCCCTCGAAGACCTAAACTGCAGACCCCGCCAAGGCCGGGAAGCTGAGTAAATCAGCCCCTGGTTCAGCCCGAGCAGGGGCAGCAAGGTCGCAGCCGAGGTTGAGGACTCGATGTCGCGAAGGAGCCTTCGACGGGGATGGTCGCCGTCGAAGTCGCCGAGGCCCTAGTTTCCTAGGTCATCGCCCGCCGCCACGGCGTCGTACTCCGTGTTCGCTTCTGGTGGAAGCCCGATGCGGCACGTGTGGGCTGCTTTTCCTTTCAGACGAGTAACGGGCTGAATGGGAACATAGGCCGAACTCAGCCCGGAATTCCAATAGCCTGAGCTGTGAACGGGAAGGCCCAAATCATGTATGGCTCAAAAACGGTGCAGTGTCACACTATTTGCGCCTGCTGAAATCCACAAATTTTGCACTAAAAAATCCACCTGTTTGCATTAAAAAAAAGGCATGCCTCGTATCCACGGGAGCAAAACCTTGAACATTTACTTGTTTCACCTCTGGAAAACATGATCGCTCATTTGTTAATAGTGTTGAAGTATTGAGTTTCGTGCACAACGCCGTATATACCCGAGACACAGAGCCTTTTTTTTTCTCTCTTGCTGAATGTGAAATACAGAGTACATAGTACTCCCACAGGTCTATAAAATGGCCGCGCATCGATTTACACGCATTTGCTACAGTATTTCGCTGCTGCGTCCATCTCCTTCTCTTGTCTGCGCATCGTCGACCGGTGAATGCGAATGCAATAGAGAGCCGAGCTCACTTTCATGTCAGCTTGAACGACTTGACAGCCTGCAAAACGAGAGAACACCACCACCCTTCAACACTTCATTCAGCCCTCAATCGGGAAGGAAGGCAGGATCAAAATGCGGATCGTGTCTCACCTTCTCTATCTGAGGCCTGTACTTGTCGGAGTCCTCGTCGTCGATGTACTGCCCCGTCACCGTGTACAGCCGGTTGTACCAGCCGTTGAACGCCATCCCGATGGCCGACACGATGTGCCGGCGCCGCTCGCCGGGGTTCTGCAGCGTGTACTCCACGTAGTACAGGCCTGCGTCCATCCATATGGTCAGGCTCGTCAAACGTTCACAAACGATTCGACTGCTGTGTCAGGTGTGTGAGGCTCTGAAGAGAACGTGCAAGCAAGTACCGTTTGCTGCCTTGGAGTCGATGAGCTTCGCGGCGAGCCCCGGCGGCCGCTGCCAGCTCCTGTCCAGGCCGTTCACCTGCTCAAGCAGAGGCAGACACCGGATGGTCATCAGGATTCAAGTTTCAGAGCATGACTTGCTGTTGCTGGCAACCCAAGGTTCTGAATTCAAGGACATGGCATCTCAACAACTGATATTTCTTTAACACACTGAATGCAGGCATTTGTGGAACCTCAATGTAGAGTACTACTAGTTTTTTCAGTTGCGAGATCGACACGTACCAGGTTCTCGGCGAAGGCGTCGACGTCGCCGAAGGACTTGAGGCTGGTGAAGTCCGGCCCGATTCCGGTGATCACGACACTGACTGGAACGGCAGAAGTCCATGAGTTTCCCGGAAAGGAAACAAAAGATTGTTAACCCTGCACGCGTGAAGCTGAGACCAAAACACGATTACCGTTGGAGTCGGGCGCCTGCTCAGGGTAGAACGCCGTGACGGACTTGATGCCGCTGGCCTCGCCGGCGCCGACCTGCCAGCCTGCACACAATTGGACGGTTTTACTCACACCGCATGCCTCCAAATTCCTGCCACGTTGATTTTTGGTAAGCTGCCAGTAGCTTCACCTTGTGGAATCGCTATGCTGAACTTGTTGACCTCGTCCTCGTACGTGCTGAACCCATCCTGCGACTCTTATCAGCGAACAAAACTGAAGAAATAAGCATCTCCGGAACTCCGCGAATAAGCAAACTGAAAACTGATTGCATATGAATACTGCAGGCAAGGCCGCAAGGGCGTGGACGTTACTATACCGGTGGTCTCGGCCAAGGCTTCGGCGGGAAGGAACACCGGCGCGGCGGCCGCGCCGGTGAGAAGGAAGCTGAGCACGGCATCCCTCCGTCCCAGCCCCTCCACCCTGACGAGACGAACATACAAAGGCGCACCATTTCCTTACTTCCTGATGTCCCTACGGGATTGTGTATAATCTATCTAGGCGCGTGAAACTAGCAAACAAGATTTTCATACCGAGACGGCCGGCATTGGCAGACCGTTGTCGTCGACCGTCTCCTGGTCCTGAGGGTCAAGGTGGATGACGAGGAAGAGAGGCTCGCGGGGCAGAGAGAGGCGGTGCTGGTCACGGCAGCCATGGCGCACGCCGCACGCCGGTGCGCCTCCCCGTGTTCGGCCGGTGCAGAATGCTCGTTGGCTGGGCCGTCGTTTGTGCAGGATATTTCATTCAGCCGTGTATGTAATGGCGACTGGGCGCCGTGCGCCGGGTACCCTGTGGCTGCGAGGCAGGATTAGAAATCCAGGCGCGGCGCGGGCCATCAGAAATCGACGCGCCGACGGAGCAGAGCCGCGACTAACCAGGTGCGGACCTTTGACCACGGATCTTTGATCGGACGGCAGATGCAGGACTGCTACCTTTCAATGGCCTGGCGGATGGTTTTAAAATTGTTTTTTTTTCAAACAGTGACTTCGTTTTTAAATTCTTTTGAACCATCATCATCTTTATAATTGAAAATGCAACAAAAGTAGATCCCACATAGATATTTTTTTTTAAAAAAATACTGTTTCAACAATTGCGGCAAAGAAGCTTATCTGAGACTAGGCCTGGAAAAAAAACTCGTGGCTCGCGAGCCGACTCGGCTAGATCTTAATTTTGGCTCGACTCGGTGTTCTTAATGAACCAAGCCGAGCCTCCACCATAGCTCGTTTGTTAACGAGCCAGCTCGCGAGCTGCTCGCGAGCAGTTCAATTAGCTCGATAGGCTCGATTATATAAAAATGTCAACTTTAATTCTTTAATAAGATGGTAGTTTTATGTTAGGCAAAGCTCAATATAAAAAATAAACCAAGTTCAGTATAGATAAAAATCGGGTTAAATGTTGGACTGTCTTTTTTTTTCCATTTATTATCATCTTTGTTGACTTAGATTGATATGTTTTCCACAATATTATGTTATATTATGATTTTTGTGTTGTTGGCACATACTAATATTTAAACACTACTTAAAATCACCTAAATTTTTGTCATAAAAGTTTTAACATACTTAGCTAGTGAGCCTATCAAGCCAGCTCGATCTTTCTAAACGAACCGAGCCGAGCTTCTATTTTAGCTCGTTACCATAATGAGCCGAGCCGACCCAACTCGTTATCAGAACAAGCTTTAACGAGCTGAGCTAGCTCGTTATCCAGCCAGACTCTGAGCAAGAAGATGAGGATGAGTATTTCTTCGTTATTCATGCTGGGTCCCACATAGAATAATTTATTGAAGCAGCGTCCTGGGTTGTAACCATGGTAGCACAAAAAATCATTGCAAGTTTAAATATCCTTTTCCTAAAACTCTATAAAGCACCATTCCGGTTTCAAAAGCATGTAAAAAGAAAGTTTACATGTGAATTCATTAAAGTCGAATAGCCTCCAAATTTTGTCCAAGATTTCAATGTTATTACATGTCAATAATGTGTGTATTTGTAAAAGATGTCGTAGCAACACAAACGCAATAACCTTATGTTGGAATCTATATGCTTTCATAAATGAGCCACTAAGTTACTTGTCACTAGTTTGGATTAACTTATTTCTCATAATTATACATGAGATGGTAGTATTGTTAGTGGAAAACCTATGATGCTGAGAATGGGCAACAAACAATCAATTTTTTTCATTCCAATGCGAAGAAATACACTTGTTATGGAGAAAATTGATTACTTTATTTAATCTAAGTCCAAAGTCAATATAATTGCGATACCGTTATCAGCGTAGGGCATAGTTAAGGGAGCGTTCCAAGTGTTTGGTGTCACGACTGCTGACCTATCTCTTCTCTTCAACATCATCTGTATTATGCCTATGATCAGGAGCATTTTTTACGCTAAGCCTAAAATTAGGTATGATGATATCAATAATAGTTATGAAACGATGAATATGTATCTTTTTCTATTTGAAGTAAGGAGTCTATAGCTTTATTTTATTACTCTCAATCATAGATGGAGAACAAGGAAACAGACACTAAACTTAAAGAAATGCACAGGCACTAAACAGAGCTACATGTAACATCTTAGGTGTTTTTTCCTCCGTTTAATATTATACTGGTTGTAAGTTGACATATGAGCGTTAAGTAAATGTTAGCATGGCGATTGAGTGCTCTTGTATCTAATTGCTCTAAAGTAAATCAGTTGTGTGTGTTCACCTGGAAGTGACTCTTTGGAGTCATGTACTCGCGTTGAGTCTGGTAAGGAAGAGAGTTTTGGAGACAACATGTTGAGTCATGAGCACGACCTTCCCTAGGTTGTATTTTCCGACCTACTTTTTTGCAGCAGGACCTCTAACCAAACATATGTAAATAGTAACATAAACGGTCAAACCATTAACCATTGGAGTGGGATTCACAGATTCTAACCAAACAACAACGTTGTCTAAATTTGGACATCAGTAATATTTGTCTAAATTAGTCTCTGTCCAACCCCATAAGTAAATAGTAACAGTTTCGTAAATACAGTCTGTACAAATCAAAGCAACTCAGAATAGTTTCATAAATGCAAAAAAGAAACAGTTTCATTAATAGTATAATACATAGTGCTTTAGATCAGAACGAACATTAAACACAATCCAAACTCAGAATACTTTGATCTTCTAATGACATCGGAGCTTAGGATTTTGGAAACTCCACATTGACAGTTGCAGCAACGTAAACCTATTTTTTCAATCCTCCTCGCAAAAGGACCCAACAATCCAGCAAGAGCTAACAAAAGACCACATCCACATCTGCCTCATCATGTATTTTTCAAAATCCGCATTTTTTCTGCAAAATAGAAAACATATATGATGAATGAATAAACATACAAAAAAACGCTTTGCACATTCCTTGAGTAATGGCTCCTGTTTTGTGATTGAAAAGCAAAAATGGAAATAATATCAGACGCTGCACGAGTATCCCTAAAGAATGACACAAATATAAATAAACCTACAAAATTCAATTTCCCTATATATCTGCATCTTCTTTTCGTTGATTCAAGTGTCTGGTTCAAATGGTAAAATCATGCATGGTTTCCTTTGGGAAATTCAAAGGAAAAGTAAATTGCAAAAATGAGAACGTTTCCTCAAAGGAAAAGAACAACAACATACAAAACTATTGTGGTAATATTCCAAATTTTCTTGCCAGGTGTCGTTAGTTTACCTTTCTTTCTGTGGAACATGTATTGTTAGTTCGGTCAAAAGATTACACAAGTGTTGCTACATGCCATTTTGCACTATGTCGAATTTGATCGAGCAAGTATCTTTCTTTTCTCGGAAAGCTGCAGGAGCGGTGCAATTCATTGTAGAAGGAAGCAAATTACACTTAGTTTAATGTTTGAGCAAATATGCTTTACTAAAGTTTACCTTTTGAAAAAAGAAATAATGGAAACCTAGATCACAAGATTTTCATTTTAAGAAAATCTAAATGTGAACCAGTAAAAGAAAGATAAGGTCAAAAAATTTCTGACAAAATAATCTAAGTGCGTTTACTATAGGACACACTAGAAGAGGAAATCAACGTAATGTAAAAAAGCAAGCAAAGCTTGACCGAATAGACACCTCAATTCAAGATTTATTACTAGTAGTATATATAGGTACTTACGCTACCCTTTCAGCATTCCAAGCTGCCCATTCAGTTTCCCGAGCAGCAGTTTTAGCCGCCAGTTCAGCTTTCCAAGCTGCGGTTTTAGCTGCTTGTTCAGCACTCCAAGATTCCGTTGTAAATTCAGTCGAAGCTCCGAGCCTGGTGGATGCGTTGGAAGAAAAGGTTCTCCTCGCTCCTCTAAATTGTGAGCACGCAGATGCCGGCTTCACTCGATTATCGATGGTAACTGAGGGCATCCCAGTGCTGCTCCTCGCACCAGTAGCTCGGGGACATGGGAATGTGCTGAACCGCCTTGTAGCCTGCTTTAGGCAGGATCAAGAGTTAGAATGCACACTTGCGAACAATAATGATGAAAAATCTGTCAGCATTGACACCCTAAATTCTCAAAGTTGCCTAGAAGGGATCATGTAATCTTGGCAAAGAAGTCCCAGCATTCATCGAGCAAAGAAGAGAAACTTGTCCAGTTTCAGAAACGTACTATTGTGACAAACAAGCAGAAAATTCAATCTGAGTTACATATCCCTGAAACTAGCAATCCCTCTCCGCACGAGCAGCAGCTGAACAGACGGGAGTTTGTTTGCGCATACTTACCGAAACAGAGGTGGTGCCCAGAGCGCCGGCGCTAGCAGCAGAAGCAGGCGCAGGAACGCGATGCAAGCTCCTCGACGCAGACATCCGGGAGAATCGCAGGAGCGTGAAGCAGGCTGCCATCTCGGCGGACCTGCGGAACAAGGCAATCCACAAAGCAACGAGATCGAGCGTGCATCGCGTATCCGAGATGTTTTACCAACGGAAGACAGACGCTGTAGCGAGTTGTATTTGGTCCCGTCTTCGTTCCAATCTAGGAATCTACTACTAAACGTCAGGCTGGGCTTAAAATTGGAACCTCTACTATGACCCGGCCCGGCCTAGTTTGCCCCAACGACGAAAAGTGGGCTTATACAAATACAGTAATACGATCTGGACTGATATTGTTTGATGAATATACTTTTTTGCGAGGGATGATGAGAATATATTATGGATATAAAGTCAGTCTCGCACTGCAATTTCTTTCCCAACCAGCCTATTTTATGAACCTTATTACGGCCTTCAAAATGTACCACAGGCTTAACCTTGATGACAAGGTTACACCCTGGATTCTTAAGTAATCCTACATGAAAAATCTTAGGTTTTGTACACACTATCATGACCACAAGACACATATGACCTTGAGCTATATTTTCCCGTTTGAGATGATGGGTTTCAGAAATTAATTCCAACTGCAACTCTGGTGGAGCGAATTATTACTGATTCTATGGAAAGAAGAAACAGTTGGGGTGTCTTTCGGAGATAAGCTGTCAATTCTTTGCGAAAAATGGCTGTATCTTCATGAACTGGACTTGAGGTGAGGAGCGGCGAGACTGTTAGGTCACAAGGGTCCAAATGCTATGATACTAGAGTGACTTTTGTATGAAAGGTGAAGAGAGCTCCTTTCTTTTTCTTTATCCGTTTATTGTGTGTTTCTTATAACTAATCATATTTTCACTCTTATGATTAGATGAGACTGGCAGACTGCTATTGGTCCTTGTAGCAGACACTTATCAGGGTTTGAATCTCGCTTTGCTTTCTTCCTTTTAGGTTATCTGCCCTTGCAGTTTTTTACTGTCACTCATTTGCCAAGTTAATTATCCTGGAGCAGTAATGTAGGTGGACTCTCCAAAGGCTATTCTCCTTTGAAACATGATAAGCAACGGGAGAACCACAGAGTCAACGATCACAATCATCTGTGTTCTTTTCCGTACTAATTCGACTCGTAGTCCTGACTTATCATTCTACCTTGGGTGGAAAATTTGTACCTTCAGTTTAACACCAATCATTCGGAGGGACACCTTTCTCTTTTCCTTCACGCCACGCGTCTGTTTTTTACGTCTCACGGAATTCGAACTGATCGCTACAAATCTCGCATAAAATACGTATGAACCCGTGACGAGCTTCTTCTGCTTTGCACCTTCCTCCACTGCCAGTCCAACTTTCATCACGAGCAGCAACAGCGCATCGGACAGCAATTTTCTGATGCCGGCAAGACGAGGCCGTTCGTCAATTAGCTGCTCAAAAACAGCAAAAGATTCCGAAGCAGAGAGCGATTTGGCGCGAAGTCGTTGGCGTCCATTTCTACCCAGCAATTGCTCTCCCTTTTCTTTTCTTTAATATTTTTTTCCATTACATGCATTTCTCTCATTTTAGGATAAGTTCGGCGCCACTTGGATTAATAGGATAGTGTCACGCTGCGAAAGTCTGGGCAACAGGATATGCATAGAATAAATGGCGTGCACATCAGAAAATTTGGAGGCATGCAGTGCCATGCTATTAACAAATTGTTTTGGAGATACACCTGTTCAGGCTGCTGTGTGCGTCGTGAGCAAAACAGGACGCATGTTCCCGGCCGACGTGTCCCTGTTTGGACCTGCTCTTGTGGGGCGATCAGGTTTAATGGATTCATACTTCATGCAGGAAAACCGAGTGAGATTATTATTTTTCCTTCGGTCCAGTTACAGTTACAGTGATTGTTTGTACCTATTTCATCATTGATGTTTGTGAGTTCGACGTGTTTCACTGTTAACTGAACTTCTACTACCAGCTCAAATTAGGGTGTATTTCGCTTGATAGAAACATTTAGATCATAGTATTTATTCTCACAAATTTATCTTCGCTTCAAATGATTGGTGACATGAGTCATACAGAGCCAACCGGCCACAGCGTCCAGTGTGAACCAAACAGGAAAAATGAGCAGAGACGATCACATGAGTGAGGCCAAATTCTAGAGGGGGATCTAAAAGTAAATAGCATAAGTGCTGGGGTCAAATGAGGTAGACCCCTGCATCCGTGATCCATCTACTCCGCTTCTCTTCTTATCTACAGCAATTATATATTTCTCCCGTGGCAATTTTGGCGTGCTTTACTTACCTGCGTCCTATTTTTCTTTTCTCCTGACAAAATCTTTTTTTGTTAATTGCGAAAACAAAGAGCCCGTGTGAACAAGAGAGGTAAAGAAAAGGAGAGAAAAAGGCAGATAAATTGGAGGCCATTAGCAAGAAAGTATGAGTGCAAGGTAGCAGAAATCCCCCAAATTTGTTCATCTTCCTCTGTGGCGCTAGTGTGAGTTTGTGATGCCTTCTCCTAGCTCATTATCTCCAGTTTGCGACTGTGCTAAGCTTCTTGTTTTTCATCCCCGTTTTCCGACTCAGATATTTTTCTTTTCTTGCAACTGTTGGGCTCCGAAATTCTAGTGATATTTTTGGGTTTTAGCCTGCGAAATCCGGGGGAGAAATGGGGATCTGCAGATTGTGTTCTCTGTTTTGCTAAATCCTGACCTAAACGTGGTGTTTACCTTTTCTTGGAGGTTTACCATTTCCTTCACCTATTTTTATCTTCCATTTCCTCAAGTTATTAGGTTTTATCTTCCATTTTCTACCTATTTTTATCTTCCATTTGTTCCAGTAATCTGTTTGCGCTGTAGAACTGTGTTCGTCGTGAGAAAGATCTGAGCAGTGAAGGGGTTTATGGGTTTTTTGCAGCCTCGCAATCCACCCGCAATCCCTAGCCCGGACATCACATGAGCGCTCGTGAGTTCGCACCAGTGGATAAAAATTGCAGCTTTTAGAGTTCAAGTCCAAGAAACGGGTGCGGTTCCGCCATGGAGGTTAGGTCCGAGCAAGGGCTGATGGCGGGGAGGGATCTGTTCGGCATGCCGAAGAGCCCGCCTTCGGCGGCACCTGGGCCGCCGTCGTCTCCGGCCATGCAGAGCGTGCGAATGGCGTACACTGCGGACGGCACCCCTGTGTTCGCCCCGGTGAGCTCCTCGGCCGCGCCGCCGGCTTACCAGGCCCACGGCACTAGCATGTCCGCGGCGGCGATCGCTGGAGGCAATGGCGCGGCGGCGCTGCCTGGTATGGGGGAACCGCTGGCCAAGAAGAAGCGCGGTCGGCCAAGGAAGTACGGGCCCGACGGGTCCATGTCGCTGGCATTGGTGCCTGTGTCGGCATCTGCAGGGTCGCCGGCGACGGCCCAGGGTTCTTCTGCGCCTTTTTCACCGACGGCATCGAATCCGGCGAACCCTGTACCGTCGGTGTCCCCGGACGGAGTGAAGAAGAGGGGCCGGCCCAAGGGGTCTACCAACAAACCGCGAATGGATGCTGTTGGTAAGTTCTACTTTTATCCTCTTTATGGAGCTTCTTTTTTTTTCTTTAGGTTTTGGTATGGTTTCTAGGCTCGAGATTAGTAGGAACTGAAGGAAAGACTGTTCTTATCTCCTCACAATTGTCGTGGATTAGATGTTTAAAAATAGTTTTATCTTTAACTGGCTCAAGTTGCTGATTAGGTGTGATTAGATGTTAAATCTGCTTCACTGTCTATGTAACAATTGAAGAATGCAATTCTAGGAAAATTGCATCGTTGTTAGCTTTATTAATGAATGATGCAGGAAAAATAAATTATTGATTCGCTGTACCTTCTAAAATATAAAACATGTATGCTATTTTATTCCAAATTTTGCTGAGTTGATGTGAATTGATACTATTCCTTGTTATGATTGACATAACTCGCCCTAATTTAAAGTCATACTGCAGGGCCATCAGGAGTTGGATTTACACCTCATGTTATTACAGTTCAAGCTGGGGAGGTATAGCATGCAATCTTTTATTTGAACATGTTTACTATTTCTTTTGGACTTTCCATTTTTTTCATAACATTTCTTCCTATAATCTTCCCACTATGTGCAATCTTTTCACCAAAAAGAATAAATCTGTTTTGCCATTTCTTCAATTAGTTGATTCTCCAAATTATTAATTCAGATGCGCAGTTTGAATCTTAAACTATTTCCATCTTTGCACTGAGGCATAGCACCGCGTTTTAATTCAGACGTGCAGTTGGAAATACTAAGTATTCAGTTGCATTGCTGAGCGCCTGAGTATTCCTGTCATTTTGTACTGTGGTTAACTGACTATTAATCCCCTGTGGTTATTTGCAATGTTTCATGTTTTATCCTCCCAATCATGGCTTGTATAAATGAGTGGCTGCATTATGGCATCATGCCGTTATCTTTCAACTTTCATGTTTGATATCCGTTTTAGGGGATTTGATCCAAACTAGAAGTACTTGTTTCATTTAGAAAAATTCAGTATGCTCAAAAAAAAATTTATAAAAATTCAGTAGCTTTTTTTTTTGTCAGAAGTTATGTAGTAAGTGCTATGAGGTTGAATTTCAGAAAGTAATAAGGTGTTGATGTTACACTTAATTTCCTGGTTTTTGCAATTTGCATAGCTTAAAAGTTCACAGTGCCTTTTTCAAGAAAGTGATAAGGTTTAAGTTCAGATATTCTGATTATTCATTGAAACAAAGTTAAAGGCTCCGGAATCATTTATTAGCAAAATTTCCTGAAAATTAACCAAAAATACATCTGCATGTATCGTTTCAGGATGTTTCAGCAAAGATTTTGTCATTTTCTCAGCATGGAACACGAGCAGTCTGCGTTCTTTCAGCAAATGGTGCCATTTCAAATGTAACACTCCGCCAAACTGCTACTTCTGGTGGAACTGTAACATATGAGGTTTGTGCCTATAGCCAGTGAAAGCAAATAGAGATAATAGTACATAAAATTTTTGTCAATCATGAAGTTTATTTGGATCATGAGAGATGTAAACTTCTTGTCCAGCTTCAGTTGCATTGTCTCTATACATGATTATAATTGCTTATAATTCCTTGTTTCCTCTGCAGGGTCGATTTGAAATATTATCACTATCTGGGTCGTTCCTTCTAACGGATAATGGAGCCCAGCGTAGTCGAACTGGGGGACTCAGTGTGTCACTGGCAGGTCCTGATGGTCGATTGTTGGGTGGTGGGGTTGCAGGTCTTCTCATAGCAGCTTCACCAGTTCAGGTATTGTTTTTTTTCTGAAATGAGCCCCGCAATATAATTTGTTAGACAATAGAACTCCGTGGCAGTTTACCTATCTTCTGTGGATTACCAGAATGAAGTTTTGTTTCGCATTGGTTTGGCAAAAGGAATACTGATAATGGGAACTTTGGATGCTTTTACCTGCACAATTTATGGTGCCATACTTGACTGGCTGTTATACACTTGAAAGACATGATCAATGGTGTTACTTTATTATCGCAGATAGTAGTGGGGTGTTTCAATTCTGATGGAAAGAAAGAGCCAAAACAGCAGGGTCCGACAGAACCCACATCGGCACCACTGAAGGTCGCTCCAACCTCCGGGATGGGGCCTAACAGCCCCCCTTCAAGAGGTACATTGAGCGAATCATCAGGCGGCGCTGGAAGCCCCCCACCACCACTGCATCAAGGCCTTGCTACCAGCAACAATAACCAACCGACAATCCTGTCCAGCATGCCCTGGAAATGAGCTCTGCATCCTTGACTGAATCCGGACTCTGGTATAGCGGCGATGAACTGCCTCCCTGGCAGAATGTACCAATTTGCGCTTCAGCGCTGTTCTTTCTCTGACTAGCTCTACGTAGTGTAAAACTGAAGCTTAATTAGGGAGAGGATTGTAGTTGGTAAGTTTGTAGGTTTCAGCCTGAACTCCTGTCCTAGGTAGCTGTTTATTGTTGTCTCAAGATGATGTTTTGAGATATGACCACGTGATCCTATGCAGTGTTATCAAATAATATTGTTAGTTATATGTTAAGCCAAGCCGTGGTTTTTTTTTCAGGTTTTGCTCGTTTATTGTTCCAAAAAATTATTGTGCATATCTATGATTTTTTTTTCGAACACGCAAAAGCATTGCGCGCCATTTCTATAGAAGAAAAGGACTGCAAACGGGTCAAAGTACAAGCACATATGAATGTAGTAAATGAGCAGACACCTTTTGGTTGCAGTCGCTGTTTTTGAAAATCTGTGACTGGTATCACCACGATTCCAACAACTACTTTTAACACGCTGTTCATGCGCGTTTCCGTTGAGATATTTCGCCACTAGGATCGCAAGCTCATCTCAAAAAAAAAAAAAAAAAAAAAGAACTGCCTCAATGACTCAAGAGTTGCCTCGCAAGCTCGCTGCATTGCAAAACTGAACTGCCTCAATGACTCAAAAGTTGCCTTATTCATCAACCTTTTGGAGAATACAAGTCAGGAAACAAACAAGAGTAACATCAGCTAACAAAACAGAACTTTCATCGGATGTCCAGCGCAGCAAGTCCCAAATACGGGAACATTACTTAGACACACAGTTACAAGAGTCGGCCAAATCAATGTTTGCTGCCATGCTAAATAATACAGCAGTTAAAAAAATGTATAATTGACTGTCATGAAATATTAGGACGAGCTATTATGATATTCCAACATGTATCAACAGCTCTGCAAATGATCCTACCACATCTCTCAACTTTCTTTTCTTACACAGTATACTATCACGATTTTCAGAGTTTTGGTACCCAAATTCACCAGTATCATCTGTGGAGTAGATCTCATACATGGATTTCTCAAGAATATCTGATTGATAAGATCCAATGGCAGCACATAGGCAGGATACTTAGGCTTTTATTTTCTCAAGAAAATTCGATTGACAACATCCAACGGCAGCGCATAGGCAGGATCCATAGGCTTCACCCCAGGGTACTCCATCAGCGAAAGCCCTATTTGCAACAAAGGCCAAGTAATTCAGTGAAGAGTTTGGAAAACAATTCATTCCGATTCTATACAAAATATCCTAATGCTAACAATTACACAGTATACAGAAATAATATCAGACCTGCAACTCCAAAGTACGTGTGGTAGATATCCACTGCATTATCTGGTCGATCTGAAATGCCACCATTTTCTTTGTCCTGCCGTCAATATAAACAGAAAGTGTTGGAGTTGATAATTGATTGAAGGGACACATGGTTATCCAAATGGTAAGGTGGGAGTAGTTACCTGACAATTTAGTATGAACTTTGTAAGTTTTTTCTTGTCAATCCAGTGTACTCTATCAATCATTATCAAGCTTGATAGCACCCACCATGAGTAGCAGACCTTCAGAAGTTTTGACAGTTCAACCAAATCCATGGTGGGAAAGTGAGAAATGCAAAACATACACAACCTGAGACAAATAATATAAACTCACATCAGCTAGTTTCTCAGGTCGCCCGTTCAGTCCTCCATCTCTACACTGTCGCTCACAGAGCCACCATCCGAGGAGATCTCTATCAATGTGATGCAGAGAGCCAGTAATCGCAAGAGCGCCAACACAACAAAATACTGCATGGAAATACAGTGTACAGGTTAACTGAACAATTGTATAGCAATAGCTTGAAATAAGGATGCAATGATCTCATCCAGGAAAGCTAAGTTCACATCCTAGGTAGAGAGACTCTTAGGATGACATTACAGCAGATAAACCAAAATGATATCGATAATCATATGAGGTTGCGATGCAGTAATAGTAAAAGTACACATTATACCAACATTCTTGATCTTTAATAACCCATCCATTAGAAAGAAAAGATTAAGTTCCAGTTCATCTCTGAAATAGCACCATACAGGAATTACAGAAAAAATCAAGACAATTCATACTTTGCCCAGCATGGGACTCCCCTCCTGGCATAGCTCCAAATCCACCATCCAAGTTCTTACAGCTTACAATGAAATATACAGCCTTTTGCACATCAATTTTATGCAGACGGTGTAGTAATGATAAGGTACATAGGGCAATATACGAGAACCTACAGAAAAAAACAAACATCAAGTTTGCATTACTAGCTCGCATGAACTGTTACATTGGAACCACGAAAACGGGAACCCAAAAGATCTTTCGAAGGTTCTCACCTAGTGTCAACTTCCCCCCAAATATCACCAGAAAATGATCCATCCTCATTTTGAAGTCCAGCAACATCTGACATGATTCAGATAAGGAAAAAGGAACTAGGATTCAAGTTCAACTAACTTACAGTATTGCCTTCGATCATCAGGACATTGGTAATTCAAAGCTTTGTAATAGGGTTATTATAACTACAGCAGCATTAACCTAATTCAGAATCTGGAAAAGGATACAATCGGCAACCTTGTCGACATCGAGGACGTCAAGTCGATCAAAGAGGCAGAGGACCTGCACGGCGCTGAGCGTGTAGAGGACATGCGGGTCGTGCCCAACGTTCCCTCCGAACCCACCTGCGCAGCCCCATTCCAGGAGGAGCAGACATACAATCAGCAATCGATGCTCCAGGATCCCAAACCTCCCAAATTTTTTTTTTTTGAAAAAAAATAATCAACCACTGGGGTACCAGATTCGGGGTGGTAGCAGGACATGATCCAGTCGACGACCTCGGAGGCTTCGACGGCGTGGAGCTTGTGGAGCAGGTCGAGCGTGGTGAGGCCCCAGTACGCGCCGTTGAGCCGGATGTGCTCCATCACCAGCGACTCGAACGAGTCCTTCTTCTGCAGCGGCGAGGGAGAGCAGCGATTACATACACCGCAGGGCGGGAGGAGATGCGGGGAGGTGGCTGGCTGACAGCTTGCGTACCTTCTCCACGGTGACGATGTAGCGGACGTGCTTGTCCGCCGCCAGCTCCAGCTCGTCCCCCATGGCCGCCTACGCCCTCGCTCGGCTCGTGCTTCTTCCCCTCGCTCAACTCTGGACTGAACACCACTTCCCAGTGGCTGCTCTTTCAGGCCACAGCTGCTTCTTCCCCCCAGCGGTGGTCCGACGACCTCGTCGGAATCGGCGGGTAAGCACGCGGATCGGCGGCGGCCGGCAGATTGTTGTCTTTTTTTCTTCTTCTTCTTCTTTTTTTTTTTGAGGGGAGGCAGATTGTTGTCTGTGCCACTGGTTTGGATAATCGCGAAGGCCCAACAGAATACACCCGAGGAAAAGTGGGCCTAGACGAGCTGAAAAGCCCAGTTAGACATCCACGTAGCTGGGCTGCTACTCCGCCCCCGCGAGATGAAGCCCAAGACGTAATCAGGGCCGGGGTGGACGCTAAGTGAAACAGCGACCACCCCTGGTCGCTGAGCGCCTGGCATCCGGCGGCCAAAGCCACCGCGCCGCGGCGCCGGAGAGGCCGAGGGTGGCGAGGAAGAGGAGCGCGCACTTCCCCTGACCGTTGGGAGAGCTCACTAGACACTCCATCACCAGGCGTCGAGCAAGCAACCTCTACACGGAGCCTCGCCGCTAGCCGGCGTAGGCAGTGCCGCATGCGCACGCGGGCGGCGCAGCGGCGAACATCGCTGCCACTCGCACTCTCCCGCCGTGGTGGATGGAGAACTCGAAATTCGTGGAGTTCCTTCGAGCTGGCGAGGTACGGCGTCTGGTGAGTGTTTCATTGGAGGAGGGAGGTGTGGCGCAGAATGCTGGGTGCTTCCCGTGGCGTGCAGGTAGGATGGCGAAGCAGAGCATGCGTATGTGTGGTCATGTGTCAAGTGCGTTCTGAAGAAGATCAGTAAGCTCTAAGGTGTGTGGCACATTGACATGTCTTTTTCCCTCTTTTTTTCTTTTGACTTCTACATGCTGGGTCCGCACGTTGCAGTGAATTCGTGGGGTTGGAACAGAGAGTCTGGCCACAGACAGATTCATCATGCCATCATGTTACCGGCTTGGTTTCATGCCTGCAAGAGTTCATTCAGAACATTTTACCTCTGCTTTCTGCATCACCGCTACTCAACATATGCAGACATCACGCCCATCGACCCCGAAAGAGAAAAGAAATAGAACTGTGATCTTGTATACATGTGGAACGCCTTCTCGTTCCCAAACCCGAAACAGAGAGAGAAAACCTAACGAACAAAGCAACAGACAAGCTAGCAGCAGCCAGTAGAAGGATCGAGCTAATCCTCTCTTCCATCAGAAGAAGCTGTAGTTGTTGAACATGAGGCTGCCGGCGGTGTAGGCGCTGAGCAGCTCGTTGTGCGGCGACCACGGCTCCGCCCGGAGCCCCACCCGCCGGAGCGCCTTCAGGATCTTGCTCCGGTTCACGCACCCGGTGACCACCACCTTCTGGATGCTCGCCTCCACCTCAACCCTCTCGATGCCTGCGATTACGCATGCAAGCACACCGGTTAATGATGGCTTTTTCAAGACCAAAAATAAAATTAAAACAAGCCCGGTCAATAATCATTGCAGTCACAAGCTTGCTGGAGGTGAATGAATGAAAGGAAGAATGATGGCCTGGCTGGCTTTGGGAAAGAGGAAAGGATCATCAGATCTACTACATGGACAGTCGTCGGCTACAGGAATTAGAATGGATGGCCGGGCTGTCCGTCTCTGGAATAAGCTGGATGGGCTTTAGTTTACCTTTCACTTTGGACAGGCATTTCCGTACCCTCTTCTCATGCAATGCCACCATCTCTACTTTCAGCTCCGTGCTCTGCGTACAGCAACAATTAGGAAATGTGCACAGGATATGCACCCATGCATATGGGATGGCGAGCTCATGAGCAAAAAATAAAAAGTATATTATCATGATAGTACTAATTTCTATTCTTTTTTTTTTCTTGAGCACGTAAGAGAGCTGTGTGTCTTTGTATTATAGAGAAGCTAGTTTCTATTCTTCTCTGCCTGAAGATATGTGCAATGTTGTTTATGCAAGCTATGCTCTTTGTTGCTACTTGATGTCGTTCCCGACAGCATAGATGAACTAAAAGGTAACTAAGCTGGCGTGTCGGAACGTCAAGAATTAAAAAATGGAGGGAGTAATTAAAAAAACATGAATGGTCACATTATCAGTGTGGAACATAGGGAAGTTCTAATCAACTCTCCATAAAAACCTATATGTCTCCTTCAATTGTTTTTCTAACCTACAACCTGAGTCATTACACTGCTGCATTGGCAATGTACCCAAATCCCAATTCTTCTAGGAGCAACAATTGATGGGAAAAAAAAGTTGAATGTGAAGACAAGAAACTAATCATGCACCTTGGAAAACTAACTACTTGAACTATTTTTTGAAATCATTGCAAATTAAGCCCCAACGAACTTCACTGGATCATGAACTCGAGTTACTCGACATCACAACTAAAGCACATTTGGATCGTGAATTGCAATGACCAAAATAACACATACCTCCATGGAAGGAACCAGTGGTTGGTCGATCTGATACTGTCGCCGGCTTTTCTAGACGGGAAGAGAAGGGAATAAGCTTGAGAACGGAGGAGGCTTCTTATAGCTGCAAGCAACCCACAAGCCAGGTGGCAAAGCTCAAAAGAGCACCGGCAGGATGCGACGAAGGGAAAAGGTTAAAGACGGTGTTCAATAGATTCCTGGTGTTTCAAGCTAAGCTAAGACTAAGACCTATACAACCTACCTACATGGAACAGTGATCTCCATCTACTTTCACAAAGGGAGTCTAGGTCTACATGGAGAAGAGCGACCGGTGGTCGTACCGATCGAGGCGAGGCCTGAATATCTTGCTGCTGGTTTTGTTTAACTCCTGAGCTCAGTTCTCAATGGTATATGCAGCCTCATGGCACGAAAGGAGATGTTGATTGAGTCTCGATCAATTGCAACCAGCATGTGTGTGTCTCGTTTCATGTGCACTGCTGGATGCTTCTCGTGTCATGTATATACCCGTGTAGTCATTGGGCGATCAGATAAAATCATTGTTTGATGAAGATTACAGAGATGGTGTGGGTGCTAGAAAGCGATTGGTCGTAGAAGATCCATGGTTGCAATGCATGGACGCCATTGACGAGTCCAAGCTTGCTTTTTGAGGTGTCAAGCAGAGAGGCAGGTGGAGCGATGGAATACAGTTTGGAATGTCGTCCCGAGATCTGCAGGACCTAATATGGTTACAAAAAGAGCAAAAGCGCAAAAGATAAAAGCGTAAGGCATGAGGAGGAGAAAAGATGGCAATCAGCGGACAGCAAATGGACCGAGACGCAAGTTTGGTATTCTTGCCCCGGCTCCACACGCATGAGGAAGCGGGTGAATGAATCTTCAAGAACAACATGCTTTCTCCTGAACATGATGCAACATAAGCAGCCGTCTACATGTTGATTACTACTGTAGTTTGCTTTCAGTTGACTCAAGAAAGAGCAACGACAGCTCACGTTCTATCTGAACTGATGCAGTGCATCACAGCGATCACAGGCAACACAAATGCACAAGCATCACCAGCAAGATAAAGTAGTAACCAAGAGATCAACCAACCTGTCCACTATAGGATTCATTTCTTCTATCATTATCATCCAACCCCAGCTACAGACACCTGTCCAAAACTCACTCAACATGCATATTACACCCAACCCAACGGATTGTACAAAACCCAACCAACAAATGATCTACATGCTCAGCACAATGTTCACGGCAATCACCTGACTAACTGTTAATAATCCACCCACTACAAACCTACCCTCCTGGATCGATCATCTTCAAGATTGCGCTAATTCAATTCAGCCGGCAGCAAGTTTCAGCCGGCAATCAATTAGGGCAGATGTCCTTGAGAAGGACGGGGAAGTAGCTGTAGCCGGCGGCCGGGTACCTTGCGCCGCAGCAGCCTTCCTCGTGGCAGTTGCCGTCCAGCTTGCGGAGGTAGCCGAGCTCTCTGCAGCTGATGCCCGGGATGACATGGTAGCCGACCTCGGCGATGGCGGTGTGGTGGCTGCACATCTCGACGGTGCGCTCGTCCAGGGTGCCCTCGCGGTACACGATCAGGCCGTCCTCCTCCGGGCTGAAGTTCCGCATAGGGCGGAACAGCTTGTCGAACACCCGGTCCGGGTTGCTCACCGGCATCAGCCTGCGAGGAACAAGAGGATTAGTGCAACACCAACAAGCTTTTTTTTTTAGATGAGTGCAACATCAACAAGTGCTCTTTTTTTTCTCAGGTTCTCAAAAGAAACAACCAAGATTGCTCGATGACGATGCAAGAAACATAAGTAAACGATGACATCGTCGCCAAAAAAGGAATGCAAAAATGGGTTCTGGGTTTTGTCTCAGGTGCTCAAAAGAAGAAACCAAAATTGCTCGATGACGGTGCAACAAACATGAGTAAACGATGACATCGTCGCCAAAAAAGGAATGCAAAACTGGGCTCTGGGCCAACTGTGATGTGTCAGGAGGCGCGCGCATTTCATTCGCGCAGAGTGACGGGCCTCCTTTCTCAAGGGCTGGTATTGGATGGGCCGGTCAAAAGGCCCACGCAAGAATTCCAAGTGGGAAACCTCCGGTCAACGGATTCTCAAAAAAAAAAAACCTCCGGTCAACTGAAATGTCCGAGACTTCGCCTCACTGTACGGTGCATGAAAACTGACACCTCCTCTATTCATTTTTTTGGCAATAAAATACATGGTTTTATTGATGAAATATCAGATTGCAACCAGGGATTGAAATCCCGTTTAGACCGGTGGTACCGGCCCCCACCGGTTTGACCGGTTTTCGCGAAAACCGCGGAAACCGGTCGGAAACCGCCACAAAATTCAAAAACCAAATTTTGAACTCAAAAAATCTGAAACGAACGGTAAACCGGTCCGGTTTAGCGGTAAACCGGTCACAATTTCCGGTAAACCGGACCGAAATTCGGAAAACCGTTTAGAGAGAAAAATTTAAAAAAAAGCAAAAAAATAAAAATTTGAAAAATTGAAACAAAAATATGTAAAAAAACTAGACGCAATTTGAAGTACATTAGTGCAACAAAAACACGAAAATTCAATCGTTTGCTTGGTCAAAATCGATGAAGCTTTCAGATTCAAAATGAGAAAAAAGAAAAGGGTTTTTTTCCCCTTCTTTTTTCAACCTAGAAAACTTACATGATTTTTTTGACCTATCAAACGATCGAATTTTGTGTTCTTGTTCCACCATTGCGCTGCAAATTTCATCTAGTTTTTTTACATATTTTTGTTTCAAATTTTGTCAAATTTTTAAATTTTTTTGAATTTTAAACTCGAAAACCGAGTCCCGGGTAAACCGGACCGGACCAGTTATTCCGGTTTTCGCGAAAACCGGTCCGGTTTACCGCGGGATTGAGAACCTTGATTGCAACCCTTATCAATGTGCATGAAAACTGACACCTCCTCTATTCATTTTTTGCAATAAAATACATGGTTTTATTGATGAAATATCAGATTGCAATCCTTATCAATCAACCAATCATAAATGAAAGCAAAAGAGCATGTGGTTAAAACACGATTTCGGGCATGTAAAAAGGGGAAAGAACGAAACAACAGACCAGTTTCACAATAGACCAGTCCAATCGAGCACGAAAGACAACGACGGTAACATTCAGGTGGCGTTCGGTTCCCCTCTAAAACACCCTCAAAACTTTATACCCCTCTAAAGTAAAAAGAATCTTACTATTTAGAGGTACTAAATAAAATTTAATTGCAAAACCTTTCTGCAGACGGGCGTTATTTTTCGAGACGAATCTAACGAGCCTAATTAATCAATGTTTTGACACAGTGATGCTACAGTAACCATCGTCTAATCGCCGCTTAATTACCCTCATTACGTTCGTCTCGCGAAATAGATGGGAGGTCCTGGACTTAGTTTTGTAATTTGACTTTGTTTAGTACACATAAATCGTGCCGGCATCTTTGATGTGACTGCTACAGCACCATCTAAAGTGATCCGAACGGGGCCTCAGAGTTCATGCAGTATCGACCCTCGATGATACCAAAGGAAGCAGCAGCGAGTTTGATGTGACAAACCAAACTGAATCGATCACGATCCTAATCGCGGCTCGACCAGGAACTGAACCCTGTTTTCAGGGGAAAAGAAAATCCCCCATTCCGTGCGAGTCAATTCTGCGCGCGAGTGCGAACGCAACACGCCGACCAAGAAGTTAACCAAAAGCGTCGGAGCCAAAACCAAACTTGATTAGCGCCTACCTAATACTATTTGGAATGAATCCCTGTCAATTCAAAACAACAAACAAACGCAAACACTGGCAATTTCTTCGCCCAATCAGGCGCGTCATAAAAAAACTCTTTTCAGGCTGTCCCAAGACGCGCCGCGCCCGAATTTAGCTGGAATTCAGCAGGCGTTGGTAACGGACGCTGCCGGCAAAAATCCGATCAAATCCCCTGCCGCCCAAAGCTACGAGCACGGCCAAATCCGGCAATAATCCAGTCAAATCCGATCAGGCACACACGCACGCAACAAGAGGGATGGTCATGTTGGAGCGCGAAGAAATGACAAGAGCGACGACGACGACGGCGACGCGGATGCGTAAACGGTGCAAAGCAAGCGTGCGTGCAACAGTTAGAGGCTAAACGTCCGCAACAAACCTGAGCCTATCCGAACAAGAAGCGAACAAATTTTTTTTTTTTTTAACAAAACAGAGGCGGTGGCTCGACGAACGGAGGCACCTGACGTGGAAGAGGTTGGAGACGCGGTGGGCGCCGAGGTAGACCTCGACGGCGCCGAGGAAGGCCTCGTACGTCTTGAGGTGGAGCCCGTCGACGCGCGGGTACGGCAGGCGCGGGCGCGGGCCCAGCCACCGTGGCTCGGCGGCATTGCCGGCGCCGAGGAACACGTACTCCCGCCACGCCACGGCGGACGGCTGCTCGGCCGGCGGCGCCGGCCGCAGCGGGACGAAGCCGGCGGCGGCGAGGACGGGCTCCAGCTCGTCGTGGGTGAGGATGGGCCGGAACGTGGCGCTGTGCCACAGGGACATCTTCTTGGCCACCTCATCGATGGACATCCGCAGCTCGCGGCCGTTCCGCTCCGTCGCCCGGCCGCCGGCGCCGGCCGACGAAGCCATGAGGGGTTTTGCTTGGGTTTATGGTTGGGGGGTGGGAGGAGGGGGGAGGGACAGGGGAGACGACGACTCCCGTTGTTTATGTGCGAGACAGACAGGGATTGTTTCGAATCAAAGAGAGAGAGAGAGAAAAATGGCAAGTTTAAAAGGCAGGAGGACGAGGGGGGCACGGCGGGGTGGAGGAGATAGAGGGCCGAACGCATTGGGATTCTCTCTGCGTCGCAATATTTTTGAAGGGCTCGGGGCCGTGACAAACGCTTGCCGCACACCAGCACTCCGTGCAAGTGCTTCGCAAACTGTGTCACTGCCGGGTGGGGCCTCTGACTGTGTGAAATATCCTTTTTTTTTGTATTTAGGAGTAGTATGTTGAATATATTGAGTTTGGTGTGGACTGCGAGTGAGCTATGTCTCTGTGTGGGATGAACCACGTCTTCTGTGACGTCATTTTGTAGCGGAAGCTTGATGAACACGGTCATGGATGTAACGGAACCCGTGCGAGTCGTATGATAAATGAAAGAAAGACACGCAAGTCGCACGAGGACGAATGACAATGCGCGACTCGTGTGGGAAATAGAATACAAAAGCTCAAACCGTACAAAAACCGTTGGCCTCTACAACAAAATGCGCAACCGTACATAATGCGCAACCGTCCGATAAAGGCGGCCATGTCACAACCGTGACGTAACGAATTCACCGTTGTGTAAAATTAGGAGCTGAATAAACTCAATCAATTTGTTCTAAAACACTACAGGTAGTGGTTTATTCCGTGCCCTAAAATGTGAGATGTTTCAAAGTCGATCATATCACATGTAAAGCAACGAATTAAACTTCAGGTAGAGTAACGTAGCGTATAGATGGCATCCATAATTTGAATTCTTTTTTATGCTTGTAAGCAAGTAGTGCCCCATATTAGTATGCATTTTGCGACGACCTTCATTGACTTCATGAGTGCAAAACTATATATGGATCACTCTTTTCCTAGCCCTTAGAACAACTGAGCACAAAAGCTGTGTATTTAATGAAACCGTGTCCTCTATGTTACCTTAAAACGTCGAAGTTCCGGTCACATGGAAAACGCACGATGAATGACATGACCACATTCATCATGGCTCATTGTATCGGTGACACATCACGGAAGTACATCATCTTGTGGCGTAGGACTACAAAGCTTAAGAAACAGGCAAATGCGCCGCAAATTCAAATTAGTTACCATACATAGATCTTCACGATCAAGCTAGAAAATGAAATTTCATCGAGTGACGATGTGTGGCAGTACATTTCATTTGAGACGATAAATATATCGTTGGATCTTTAGGGGGCTCAACTAAAAGAAGTCCAACTTCAAGTTGATCTTGTGTGGTAAATATGCGGGCCACCGATCAGTGTCGTACACAATAACTTCCTGCAAAACCTGGGGTGTACACCTAGCTGCAGGCCCTGTCCAAGAGCGGCCCTTTCGGTCGGGACGAAGGCAAGGCACGCACCGCCAAACGTACAAGTCAGTGAACTGAATCATCAGTACCGCGGTTTTGTTTAATTATGCCCCGTAAAGGCTGGCCGAGCTGCCAGGCCGCCAATGATCCCCTCTCCCATGCACGCCGCGCGCGCAACGCACCGCTCTAGCGCCACACCGTGGTCCGTGGCGGCTGCTGCTGCTGCCGCTGATCCAACCCAGCGCGGTGGTGAGTTTTCCGTCCTCCCCTCGGCGCGCCACGCCACCCCGTTTTCAGGGGTCCTTCCGTTTCGACTCGGGTGGCTGCTGCGGCTGCGGCTGCTGTTGCTGGTCCAACCGTTTCGGTCGCGGCCGCCCGGCGCGGAGCCGTGACGCGGCGGACAGTTGTCGTCTCGCATGTGGTTTCAATGTGTCGCGTTGCCGCTGGCGCGCGGAGGCAGCGCAGCCTCTCTGCGGCCGGGAGAGGCGGCGGGCGGGGCCGGGAGATGGTTGAAAAACTGATGACACAAAAAAAAGGCAGGAGGCGCGGCGGAACGCACTGTGTGGAAAACTGACGATCGGTGTATACGTACGTGTTTTTTTGGATTAAGTTGAGCTCGAGAATCAGCTGGTAAACAAATGGAATTGAACCTTACATAGAGGTAGTACCCAAACAGGATCAACGTGTTAAAGGTAAAAGTGTAGAGAAACCCCGGAGAAAAGATCAGGTGAAAACTATCAAATTCAACTGTTATAAAACGGGCATTGAAACACCTAGGGCGGATGTCGAGATCACATTTTTGACCCCTTTCTCCTCTAGGCTACTAACAGCTCACAACTCAATATTTCATTGTGTATTTTTCTCACGGTCCATGCTAATTATACTTAAATACGGAGCTAGACATGATCAAAGCCAAACAAAATTGAGTTAATTTCACAAACCCACCAAAACTTTAGCCTTATAATCACAAATACACCAAGTCTAGAACCTGTTTCAAAGACCCACCCATAAGTTTGGGATGTAGTTTCACAAAGCCACCATTTTTCGCCTTGTACCGTATCTCAGCATACCGATCCCACATGTCAGCCAAACACATCTGAACTCGTATACCGCGTTGATAGACATCACAATGAAAATCAGTATGGTATATGGTGTTGGGTATGTGCAGTTGACATGTGGGGCTGGAAGAGCATGATATTGTATGAAAAAAAATAGTGACTTTATGAAACTACACCACAAACTTATGATGAATCTCTAAAAGAGTCCTTATATTTGGTGAGTTTGTGACTATAGACCTAAAGTTTTGATGAGGTTGTGATATTAACTCATCAAAGTTTGAATAAAATTTAATACAAATTATTTTTATTTTCTAATGCGAAAGTTTGAAGCATATAGTGGGAGGGGGCCATGCCACCCCCCCCCCCCCCCCCCAACCCCCTTGCTTAAAAAAAAATTATGGGGCCTTGCTACCCGTTAAGATAAACTTTTAATCAAGGGTCAACGTGCAAAATGCTCATGAAACTCTAATCTCGCTGTGTGAATCTACCTTAAAATTTATATTCTCAAAGTTTATATAGAAAAATATATGATTCATGTTTTTATATTATTAAATAGAAATCTAGAGTACAAAAATGAATTGTTATAGGCAAAACTTTTGAAGATAATATCTTAACTTAATTTATTGTATTTTGATATGTTATACAACGCTATTAAAAAGTTAGGTCAAATTGGTCCACTTAAAGTAAATCCTAGCTACACTCAATGGCTATACATTCGTCACTTTCTATTTTTGACGATGGTTTTTTTGCGAGGAACTATTTTTGACGATGTCACATGTTTTCAATGCTATTTGACTCTAGAGCTTTTTAATGTGATGAACACTATGGATAAGATACTTGAAGCACTCTATGAAAGCGTCAACGAGTTGGATATAGTAAATCAAATTATAAATAATGTCAACACATGTGACTAAGTATAATGATGAATTCAGAAAGTGTGCAAAGAAAGTGATGTCCACTTTGATCAAATTCAACATTGATTAAAATGTAGAAGGTATTTAAGCTATTAGGTTAAATATTACTTCATCTATCTCAGTTTACTTAGCATCCTAGCCTCATCCAGTTTTCTTAAAATAATTGGCATTATCACTTCCCAATGCACCTTTCTCTCTTCCCAATACACCTCTATCTCTATCTCTCTCCTCCTCGTTTTCTGCGCACCTACCTTTACCGACTTTTTTTAATCTCCGTGCTGAGAGTTAAAACGTCAATTATTTTAGGACGGAGGGAGTATGTTATAAGACGCATGGGCACTTTATCACACCCATGTGGCTCCAAGCCTCCGCCTATGATTGAGCAGGGGTTGACCGGAGACTATGTTTAGAAATATAACTTCACCCAACTAAGCATCTGAATAAACATTTTTTCTATTTTTTCAATAACTATGTTTTTTTTAATTGAGGAACCTTACTAGGGGTGAAAGTGGTGTAGATAATTATCCGATCCGATCCGGTCCGAATCCGATTTTTGAGGATTTGGTGTGACATTTTAGATATCCTAAAGAATCCGATCCGATCCGAATCCGATTACGTGCGGATGCGGATTAGAATATGGGATTAGCAAAATCCGACGGATATGGATTATCCGATATATAAAAGCGGATTATCCGAAGCTCAAAATAGGATTATCCGATAATATTAGTCAATTGTACTTGTTTTACATGTTTTCATAATATTTTAAACTGAGAATTTGTAGTTCGGGTGGTGGGATTTTCTTGGCTAGTGTAATATTGCTACTAGCTATTTTACATGTTTTGATGAACTATCTATCAACGTATAATTCTCTACTAATAGATATATCAAATCACGATATTTAAAGATCTGTTTCCGATCCGCTTCCGGTCCGAATCCGACCCATTTCCAACATCCGAAAAAATCCGTATCTATAACCGCATCCGCATATTATCCGCTCCACTCTGAATCCGATAAAAAAATATGGATTAGGATATAGGGAAGGTGTTATCCGCTCCGATCCGATCAGTTTTCAACTCTAAACCTCACCCTCTTCATTTTTATTAAACGAAGAGTAACTACTACCTTCGTTCTTAAATTGATGTCGCCGTTAATTTTAGTTCGAATTTGCAAACTTATAAGTTATGCTTCAATTTCCTTTAATGATACAAACCATAACAAAATATATGATAATTTTTGAAATATTTTGAATAAGACGAATAGTCAAACGTAACTCAAAAAGTCAACGACGACATCAATTAAAAAACGGAGAGAGTATATAATTAAGTAAAGACTTGCAATGTTTTTTTCTATCTTATGTTTATTGGCCATGCTTAATTCCTCCACCCTTTTAAACATTGACTAGAGATAGTAACAAGTTCTCGTAACCTAAATAACTCTTGTAATGCCGCTTATAAACAAGGAAAACAAAAGCACACACGAATCTCGACAATCTGGAAAAAAGAAAAGTAATGATATCGTGCCACGTCATTTCTCGATTACCCTGCTAGATTGCTAGTTCCGGCCGTCACCGCCAGTCCGCCACCAAACGCGTGCATCACACAGTCCACAGCTCATCCAATCCCCAGTTCCCCACCCATGGGAATCCAGTACCTGACACGGACACCTCCCATGGCGGTAACCGCCTGGGTGCTCCTCTTCGTCGCCCTCCTCGCCTCTACCGCGGTGGCCGCCTCGCCGTCGGCTGACGCGGAGGCGATCTCCCGATTCCAGGAGTACCTCCGCATCGACACGGCGCAGCCGGCGCCGAACTATGCCGCGGCCGTGGACTTCCTCCGGGACCAGGCCGCCGCTGCCGGTCTCGAGGCGCGGACGCTGGAGCTCTTCGCCGGGAAGCCCCTGCTGCTGCTGAAGTGGCCCGGGCGGCGGCCGTCGCTCCCGTCCATACTCCTCAACTCCCACACCGACGTCGTGCCGTCGGAGCCGCACAAGTGGGAGCACCCGCCCTTCTCCGCCGACCTTGACGAGGCATCCGGTCGCATCTACGCGCGCGGCTCCCAGGTGACTTGGACTTTCTCGCTGACATAACTTCTTAAAGCTCAGCTTTTTACTTGTTTCATGCATTGTATTTGTATGAGCACCATCTTTCCTGTAGTCTGTTTAGAGGCGATCTTTAGAGGTGGATTATCTTATTGATATTTACTTTCGTGAGTAGATTAACTTATGGATGGTTTATACTACAACCTTTTCTAATTGTTGAGAACACTAGAGAGCAGTAGTTCGTTACAAGTCTTAGTATCCACTACTGGATACTAAGACTTGTAACGAACTACTGCTCTTAGTATCCACATTCACAGTCACCGAGTTGTGTAAAAAAGTGACTCGTCTGATAGAATTTTGGACTTCCTTGTGTCTCATATAGGACATGAAGTGCGTGGGGATGCAATACCTTGAAGCCATCCGCCGTCTCCGTACTGCAGGCTTTATCCCAGATCGAAACATCTATATAACATTTGTCCCTGACGAGGAGATTGGTGGGCATGAGGGTGTTGAGGCATTTGTTGAATCAAAGGAGTTCAAAGACTTAAATGTGGGGTTGGTTCTTGATGAGGGGCTTCCATCTCCTGGGAAGGAGTACAGGGTTTTCTATGCTGAGCGTAGCCCTTGGTGGCTTACCATAAAAGCTAAGGGTGCACCAGGGCATGGTGCGAAGTTGTATGATGGTAGTGCGATGGAGAATTTGATGAAGAGTGTGGAGGCTATTCGTATGTTCAGAACATCACAATTTGATTTAGTAAAATCTGGAGAGAAGGCTGAAGGAGATGTTGTGTCAGTAAATTTTGCATATCTGAAGGCTGGCACACAGACTCCAACGGTTAGTTCAGTTATTTTTTCTGTTACTGATGTACTAAGTTGCAGTTTATCTTTAAGTGATCATAGCCTGATCGTTGCCTGGATGTCATTAAAATACATTTATAGTTTGATTGACTGATCCTGCGTGGGATTACTAATGTGATGATCTTGTACCTGTTTATCCTATGACTTTATTTAAGCTGGCAGGGTCACTTGACTAGATCCATTTTTCCGATGGGGATTCTTGTTATCTACTAATAACTTTTGTTCACGTTGATTTTGTTTAGCTTTAACATGAACAAAATCTGGACTGTGAGTTCAGTTTCAGCTATACACCAGATAACCAATTAATAAATTTACACCCACTCATAATGGTGTATCGTGGACCATCTAGTACTTTTATCTGGAATCAACGCCACAATTCAACTATTTTGGCTTGTTTTTCTTCCTTTATAATTTTCATCAGTAGGGGCAGTTCACCAATATTTTTTAATCTACTAAACATTGAATTTGAAACAACACTTTTCTAGAATCTGATACAATTTTGTACTGTCCTTTCTTGGAGCAGTAGAATAATCAGTTAATTCCTGGAATTTTCTTTTGCTTGGCAAAACACTACTGAGGTGAAAGTCATGCTGTCTAGCATCTAAATTCTAATGTATATGTCAATATATGTACTTGCCAAATTTCATCCTTGGATCTATACAGTTATTAGCCATTTATGTAGACAATCTGCAGAATTTGGAAAAGGTTCATCATTCAGATACACTCAGGTCGACATACCTCTTCTATGTGATTTCTTACTAATCACCATACCTCTTCTTTCAGGGATTTGTCATGAACCTCCAACCATCTGAAGCAGAGGTAGGCCTTGACATCCGAATGCCTCCAGATGTTCATATTGAAGCACTGGAGAGGCGTCTTGTTGAAGAATGGGCACCTTCTTCACGCAACTTGTCTTTTGAGGTATGATGTTCATGATGATTCGATGTCTCATGCTTTGTAAAAACATACTAACATCTCTGTTTCAGTTTTCTATGATATTAGTTTATTTTTGTTCCTTGCACATTCTAGAAAATTTTCTCTCTGGTAGTGTGGGATAGCCCATCCGATATAATTAGTTACTTTGGGTTACTCTTTTGGAAGTTCTGGTTTTGAGTAGTTTTTAAGTTCTCCAAACACATAATTAAGGCATCATGTCTTTTAGAATGATTGAGGACATGTTTGTAACATCTCTGCAGCTTTTCTGCTCATATTGAAGCTCATCAAACGTCTATGCTGCAGCATTTATTCTAGATGATGTGTTTGCATTTTCAATTTCACTTTCAGATTTGCAAAAATAATACGCAGAGATATTTATCGGTTGGGTCCTTTTACATAATTCTGCATTCCTTAATACACAAATAATATTTATCGAGGTGGCTATGTAGGTTTTTGTATCTTGTTAATTATGTGCTCCAGTTAAGTCTTAGTTTCTTAGCAATTGGGATGGATATGTGATCGGCGTAATAATTCAGAATCTTATCAAAATTTGTTGGTCTGATATCGCTCTGGTTTATTTGATGCCACATTTTGGTCGGGATTATGTGTTGCATTTTGATGAACGAAACAGCATGCACTTTCATTTCCACAAGTATTGTTGCATTCTCCACATAACCTTTCATTTGCGTAAAAGATTAGAAATCCCCAATCATATATCTTCCTGGCATTTGTTTGACAGTTTAAACAGAAGGGTTGTGTCCTAGACAACTTTGGGAAACCAGCCCGCACACCTATCGACAGCTCAAACCCATGGTGGCCAGTGTTTGAAGAAGCTGTGAAGAGAGCTGGTGGCAAACTTGCTAAGCCGGAGGTATTTCCAGCTTCCACTGACGCTCGTTATTTCAGGAAGATTGGAATACGAGCACTAGGTTTCTCTCCTATGGCAAACACGCCGGTTTTACTCCACGACCATAATGAGGTTTGTCTCATCTATTTCAATTGGATTAGTTAATGCATTAAGCCACTAATCTCGGCTAAATGTCCCCTTGATTAACTTTGTTAAGTCAACATTTTTCTATGTTGCAGTTTCTGAGCAAAAATGAGTACCTCAAAGGAATAGGAATATACGAGTCCATTATCAAGGCGCTGGCCACTCACAAAGACGACGCTAAGGATGATGAGTCAAGGGCAGAGCTATGAGAAATCTCGACCTTTAACCCCACCTTGGAAAACTGAAATTATTGTTGGGCTCCTGCGGCGAAAGATGAAACTGCAAGCTCGATTTCTGTACATTTTCAATAAGCTCGCTTACACACAGAATAATTGGTATCTCGTCTGCAGTTCCACTGCACAATTCAGGGTCTCGCCCTGTGATTACTTGATGCGTCGGTCCTGAATGTTTGTACCAACTTTATGTGCGCTGTGCCAGTAGTACTATGCATTTTGCTATGTGCCTTTGATCCGTTGCATGTGATGGCTTAAGAGTCGCTGATGTACAGGTTTTGTGCAAACCCATATCTTAAGCATGGTTGTGGCTTATGCGCAAACGTGCAAATCCATATATCTGTGGGTAACTTGTAGTGATGTTGGCACATAAATATTTTGCGCGCAGAAATTTAGATGGACATTGTAGTAGCTAAATAATGCATAGCTGCAGTGGCGACGCCAGGTTGTGCTCGGGTGGTGCTATGGTACCAGGGTGAACTTTTTTTCTTACTAAGTAAGTACTCCCTCCATTCTTTTTTTGATGTCGCCTCAGTTCAAGTCAAAAGGTGTGCAAATTGTTGACGTCGCTAGTACAAATCATTTCCATCTTCCACGTCTGCCCCCGTCATCTGCTTCCCCGAGACCAAAGCTCCTCTCCACCGATGCGCCGACGCCTGCAAACGAATCACGAAGACAGCAGCGACGCTCTCCCCGGGGCAGCGGCACGCGAGGAAGACGAAGGCCCCACGCCGCTGCACGACCCGTACCCCGGCGACTCCGGCGAGGTGACCATCCTTGATGCCGAGGCCATCGGACTGGTCGAGCTCGATTAAATCTCCAACCTCGTCGTGGAGAGGAGCTGGGGATGGCTGCTTGATGCAACTCGGAGTCCCAGAGGCGCGGTTCGGTGGCTCCGCTACACGGCGGCGGTCCGACGGCCCGGCGGAGAGGCGCAACGACGCAGCGGCCGAACGAAAGGATTCGCCAGGGTATAAAGGACAAATCGCTGCTTCCTTAATCTTCACGAAGCTGTCGGGAGCGACATCAAAAAAAGATCGGAGGGAGTAGTAACTAGCTGAAATTGCTTATGCAGTGGATGAATAGTGGAGTGGCACCATCGTCATTTTGGTTCCAGCTTCGGCCCTTACAAAATATCCATTAGTAGATGTCGAACCGAGTCTAGTTACAAGTTCTTATGTCCTAGCAACTCTCGTAACGAACAAGAAAAACAAATGAACACGAACGAATCTGGACAATGTTTAAAGGGGAAGAATGCAACTGTGCCACGTCACTTCTCTGCGATTACCCCCAAACCTCCGGTACATCACAACCCTACATGAGTGCGCATATCATGTGCTACTGCGAGTTCGTGTGTTATTGTGCTATCAATCAATACAACCAGTGGCGGATGGTCCAACCTGTTCGTATCATGGAACTTAGCTATTTTGTGAGTGACCCGACCCATATCATGTACTCCCTTCATTTTTTTTTTATTCTTGACGGACAAGGTTCGTCAGCTCTTTTCCAGTGCAATCTCCGATCGGAAGCGTCAACAATTCCTGAACAGAGGTAGTATCAAGTCCATTAAGCAGCCTTAGTTTTGGTCCAAACCTGGGCCAGCCTCTGATCGTAACATCTCTCAACGTGCATCCAAAATTTCAACAAAAATACGCTCTTCGTTTCTTTTGAAGTGACACTCTAAGCTTGAGCAAATGAATCAAGGAAAGATGAAAAATAGTAAAAAGTGTGCTAAAAATGATGAGCAGTAAAAGAAAAAAAAGATAAAAAATTGCATTGTGAAGCACGGATGACATAATAATGTGAAAAACAATGTGTTTTGAATGAAAGCGCACAGGGTACAATTTTTTCGTTACACTTTTAAGTTTGGTACGCCTAAACTTTTCACACGGACAGCTCCCGCTCCCATGGCGTTAGCCGCCTGGATGCTCCTCTCCGTCGCCCTCCTCGCCTCTGCCGCCGCGGCCGCCTCGCCGTTGTCAGACGCGGAGGCGATCTCCCGGTTCCAGGAGTACCTCCGCATCGACACAGCGCAGCCGGCGCCGAACTACGCCGCGGCCGTGGACTTCCTCCGGGAACAGGCCGCCGCGGCCGGGCTCGAAGCGCGGACGCTGGAGTTCGTCGCCGGGAAGCCCCTGCTGCTGCTGAAGTGGCCCGGGCGGCGGCCGTCGCTCCCGTCGATACTCCTCAACTCCCACACCGATGTCGTGCCGTCGGAGCCGCACAAGTGGGTGCACCCGCCCTTCTCCGCGGCCCTCGAGGAGGCATCCGGTCGCATCTACGCGCGCGGCTCCCAGGTGACTTGACTTTCTTGCTGACATCACTTCGTAAAGCTCAACTTTTTACCCTTTTTTTTTTGTAGTGCATTGTATTTGGATGAGCAGCATCTTTCTTGTAGTCTGTTTAGAGGCCATCTTTAGAGGTGGATTTGCTTATTGATGTATACTTTTGTGATTATAACTGCTTATGGATGATTTTGGTATTGTAAGCTTCTTTTAATTGCTGAGAATACTAGAGAGCAGTTCTGTACAGTTTTTTTTTTTTTTGACAAAAGTTCTGTACAGTTTTTAGCATCCACTTTACAAAGTTGCTCGATTGCAGAACCTTTTTTTTCTCGAATACTCCGAATACGCAGGAGTGTTGCGTATTTCTGTATTAAGAGTGAGAAAAACGGTCCCTTACATTGCACCATATCACTTCGTACCGAGCCATTAGGGGTTGAGGGTAACTCGATTGCAGACTTAATTCACAAAGAAGAGATCTTGGCCTCAAAAGTCTGAAAAATCCACTACACGTGATTGTACTCCTATATGCATTTCTAGCCAAAGCATTTCCTTTTCCCCTCATTAAATGTTACACCCTCCGGTTAGCAAAAAACTCTTGTTTTATATAATATCACAGTCTCATGTAACTTTGACCACTGATTTCTATAAGATTGTATGATCAAGAAAGTATTTAACATGACAAATCTATGCATATGATCTTAATATTTTCCAATGGAATATTTCAAAATTTATTAATATAGATGACGTTTTAAAACTTTGACTGACCTTGTTCAAAACGACAAGTATCTTCAAAATGGAGGGATAAGTTATTACGTTTCTCTTTCTTTGTATTTTGCTACAGTTAGTTGATTGTCATATCTCTTAATATTCTCAAATCTTTTCAGGTGATATTTTTAAATCATGCTTTTTTTGTATCAGTAAAATGTTCTAAACCTGTGTAAACAGCGACTGATCTGATATAGCTGTGGACTTCCTTGTGTCCCGTATAGGACATGAAGTGCGTGGGGATGCAATATCTTGAAGCCATCCGCCGTTTCCAGGCTGCAGGCTTTATCCCAGATCGAAACATCTATATAACATTTGTTCCTGATGAGGAGATTGGTGGGCATGCAGGTGTTGGGGGATTTGTAGAATCAATGGAGTTCAAAGACTTGAATGTGGGATTGGTTCTTGATGAGGGGCTTGCATCTCCTGGGGAGGAGTACAGGGTTTTCTACGCTGAGCGTAGTGGTTGGTGGCTTACCATAAAAGCTAAGGGTGCACCAGGACATGGTGCAAAGTTGTATGATGGTAGTGCAATGGAGAATTTAATGAAGAGTGTGGAGGCTATTCGTATTTTCAGAACATCACAGTTTGATTTAGTAAAGTCTGGAGAGAAGGCTGAAGGAGATGTTGTGTCAGTGAATTTTGCATATTTGAAGGCTGGCACACAGACTCCTACGGTTAGTTCATTCAATTTTTATGTTACTTATGAACAAGTTGCAGTTTATCTTTTAGGAAACATAGCCTAATTGTTGCCTGGGTAAAATATTTTTATGGTTTGATTGCCTGATCTCTCATGGGATTGCTAATGTGATGATCTTGTTCCTGTTTATCCTATGACGTTATTGAAACTGGCTGGGTCCATTGGTCTCTGACTAGATCATTTTTTTCATTGAGGATTCTTGTTTTCTACTAATAATTTTGGTTCACATTGATTTTGTTTAGCTTTAATACGAACAAAATCTGGACTGTGAGTTCAGTTTCAGCTGTAGATCAGATAACCAATAAATGAATTTACACCCACTCATAATGGTGTAGCATGGGCCATCTAATCAACGTCATAATTCAATCATCTTGTCTAGTTTTTCTTCATTTCTAATTTTCATCAGTAGGGGCAATTCACCGATTTTTTTTTTTAAAAAAATCCACTAAACATTGAATTTTAAACAACACATCTAAGAATCTGATACAATTTTGTACTGTCCTTTCTTGAAGCACTAGAATAATCAATTAATTCGCGGAATTTTCTTTTGCTTCGTAAAACAATATCGAGTTGACAGTCATGCTTGTATAGCTAGCATATAATGTATATGTCAACATACATACTTGTCAATTTTCATCCTTGGATCTGTACCGGTTATTAGCCGTTTACGCAGACAATTTGCAGAATTTGGAAAAAGATTCATCATTCAAATACACTCAAGTCAACACATGTTCTGAGCTATGAGATTTCTTACTAATCACAATACCTCTTCTTCCAGGGTTTTGTCATGAACCTCCAACCATCTGAAGCAGAGGTAGGTCTTGACATCCGAATGCCTCCAGATGTTCATATTGAAGCACTGGAGAGGCGTCTTGTTGAAGAATGGGCACCTTCTTCACGCAACTTGTCTTTTGAGGTATGATGAATCGATGATTCGATGTCTCATGCCGTGTAAAAGCATATTAGCATCTCTGTTTCAGTTTTCTATGATATTTGTTTATTTTTGTTCCTTGTACACTCTAGAAATTTTTCTGTCTCATAGTGGCGAGTGTGGGATAGCCTGTCTGATATGAGTAGTTACTTTGGGTTCCTCTTTTGGAAATTCTGGTTTTAAGTAATTTTTTAGTTTACTATATAAACTGTTAAACAGCACATAATTACGGCAATATGTTTCATAGAATGATTTGACAAGCTTGAAACATCCCTGCAGATTTTTTGTTTATATTGAAACATCCCTGCAGCATTACTCACTTTTTCTTTTTGCTGTATGATCTGTTTGCATTTTCAATTTGTCACTTTCAGTTTTGCAAAACTAAGAGGGAGAGATATTTATCTGTTGGGTCCTTTTACATAATTCTGCATTCATTTAATATGCAGAGATATTTGTCAAGGTGTGCTATGTTGGTTTTTGTTGATCTTGTTAATTATGTGCTTCAGTTGGAGGTGTATTCTTTTGAAAGTATTAATTTCTTAGCAATTGGGTCTTACAGATGTGGTTAACGTACTAATATCCGAATCTTATCAAAATTTCTTGATCTGAAGTCGCTCTGTTTTATTTAATGCCACATGTTGATAGAGATTATGTGTTGCATATCGATGATCTAAACCACATGTACTTTCATAATATTGTTGCATTCTCCACATAACCTTTGATCTGCATAAAAAATCAGAAATCCTCAATCATACATCTTTCTGGCTGTTTGACAGTTTATACAGAAGGGTTGTGTCCTAGACAACTTTGGGAAACCAGCCTGCACACCTATCGACAGCTCAAACCCATGGTGGCCAGTGTTTGAAGAAGCTGTGAAGAGAGCTGGTGGCAAACTTGCTAAGCCGGAGGTATTTCCAGCTTCCACTGACGCTCGTTATTTCAGGAAGATTGGGATACCAGCACTAGGTTTCTCTCCTATGGCAAACACGCCGATTTTACTCCACGACCATAATGAGGTTTGTCTTATCTATTTCAATTGGATTAGTTAATGCATTAAGCCACTAATCTCGGCTAAATGTCCTTTTGATTAACTTTGTTAAGTCTAACATTTTTCTATATGTTGCAGTTTCTGAGCAAAGATGAGTACCTCAAAGGAATAGGAATATACGAGTCCATCATCAAGGCGCTGGCCACTCACAAAGACGACGCTAAGGATTATGAGTCAAGGGCAGAGCTATGAGAAATCTCGACCATAACCCCCACTTTGTTGCAATTCTTGCCGCCCAACTGGACAACTGAAGTCATTGTTGGGCTCCTGCGGCAAAATATGAAGCAAGCACGATCCGTGTACATTTTCAATAAGTTCTCTTAGGCACAGAATAATTGGTATATTTCGTCTGCAGTTCCTCTGCACAATTTAGGGTCTCGCTCTGTAATTCCTTATGCGTCGATCCGAATGTTTGTACCAACTTTATGTACGGTATGTGTTGGCTTAAGAGTCGCTGATGTACATGTTTTGTGCAAATCCATATAGTATTAAGCATGGTTGTAGCTTATGCGTGCAAATCTATATCATAAAGCATAATCTGTGGGTAAATTTTACTGTAGTGATGCTGGTACACTCCTAAGCCCTCTTTGGAACACAGGAATTTCACAAGAATCGCACAGGAATTTCACAGAAAACAGTTCAATTTCACAGGAAAAACACTGGAAAGGAAAAATTTTCCTTCAATCCAAAGAAGGCCTAAATGGTTTGCGCACAGAAATTTAGAGGGAAATTGTCTGAATCAAACCTGTATCATATGTTTCGTGCAAAATTCATGCGGTCTAGTGGGGCCGCATAAACTCAGTAGCCACGACAGCTCAACCTCCTACGTTCTGCATGCATCTGATGAATTCCCTGTTCAAACCTCTCGCTCGCAACTGCCTTGCCGCCACTCGCCGGAGCAGCCGCCGCCGCCTCCACGCACACCCGCACCCTCTCTTAGACACCTTCTCCCGCCTCTGCGCCGAGGGCCCCCTCACCGGCGCGCTCGCGCTGCTACCGGACCTCGCCGCGGCGGGCCTGCAGGCGGACCCCGTTTCCATCTGCCGCCTCGTCAAGCTCTGCGTCCGCCAAGGCACGGCCAGCGACGGACGGCTCATCCATCGGCACGTCGCCCATGGAGCGCCAGACGGCATTGGCGGCCTCTTCGTCTCCAACTCCCTCCTCTCCATGTACGTCAAGTTCGGCCTGCTAGACGACGCTCTCAGGCTGTTCGACGCAATTCCCCAGAGGAACGTCGTCTCCTGGACGACTGTCGTCGCGGCGCTGGCGAACGCCAATGGGAGGAAGGAGGAAGCGCTGAGGTTCCTTGTGGCCATGCGGAGGGACGGAGTTGCCCCCAACGCTTACACATTCTCTAGTGTCCTCGGCGCGTGTGGCACACCGGGGATGCTTGCGGCCATGCACGCAAGCATTGTGAAGGTTGGGCTGGATTCGGATGTGTTTGTGCGAAGCTCCTTGATTGATGCATATATGAAGCTTGGAGATTTGGATGACGGTAGCCGTGTCTTCAGCGAGATGGTGACCGGCGATTTGGTTGTATGGAATTCCATCATTGCTGGGTATGCGCAGAGTGGAGATGGGGTTGGTGCGCTAGAGCTGTTTATGAGGATGAAGCATGCTGGATTCTTGGCTAACCAGGGCACCTTGACGAGTGTCCTACGTGCATGCACCGGGATGGTCATGCTTGAAGTGGGAAGGCAGGTGCATGCTCATGTGCTCAAGTATAACAGGGACCTGATTCTGCACAATGCGCTTCTCGACATGTATTGCAAGTGCGGGAGCTTGCTGGATGCAGATGCCTTGTTCCGCAGGATGCCTCAGAGGGATGTGATCTCATGGAGCACCATGATCTCTGGTTTGGCACAGAACGGGAGAAGCGCTGAGGCATTGAGGGTTTTTGACTTGATGAAATCTGAAGGAGTGGCACCAAATCACATAACGATGATCGGAGTTCTCTTTGCCTGCAGCCATGCTGGATTAGTGGAAGATGGTTGGTACTACTTCAAGTCTATGGAGAAGCTCTTTGGCATTCAACCTGAGAGAGAACACCATAACTGCATGGTTGATCTTCTTGGTCGGGCAGGGAAGCTTGATGAGGCTGTGGAGATCATCCGTGAGATGAATTTTGAGCCAGACGCGAGCATATGGAGGACTCTTCTTGGGGCTTGCAGGATGCACAAAAATGCTAATCTAGCAGCGCAAGCAGCAAAAGAAATCCTTAAGTTGGAGCCTGAAGATCAAGGCGCTCGCATATTACTATCCAACATATATGCAGATTTGCGACAATGGACAAATGCTGAAAAATCATGGAAAACGATGAGAGACCGAGGGGTTCAGAAAGAACCAGGGCGAAGCTGGATTGAGCTGGAAAAGCAGGTCCATGTATTCATTGCTGGTGACTTGTCACACCCATGCTCGGACGACATAGTTCTGGAGCTGAACCGGCTGATCGGAAGGATCAATGCACTCGGTTATGTCCCGCAGACGGAATTTGTGCTTCAGGATCTCGGAAGCGAGCAGAAGGAAGATCTGCTGAAATATCACAGTGAGAAACTAGCAATAGCATTTGCGATGATGCATGCGATGGAAGGGAAGCCTATCAGAATCATGAAGAACCTGAGGATCTGCGGTGACTGCCACGCTTTTATGAAGCTCGTCTCCAAGAGCGAAGTCAAGGTGATCATCATCAGGGACCCTGTTCGGTTCCATCATTTCCAGGATGGAGTTTGCTCCTGTGGCGACTACTGGTAGCCTGGGATGGTATCCCACATTGGCATCACTTGTGAGGTTTGTGGTGAATGCTGACAGCTACTGGCTGCAGAAGATGTCATTTCTGTTCACTGGTGGTCAGAAACAACCAATTCTATATTTACTGAAAGAAGAGAATGCAAAGGGAGCGGGTGGTCAAAAAGACCAAAGTGTATAAAGAGGGAAAGCAGGAAAATAGGAAATGGAAGCTAAAGAGAGCAAATAGAATCCGTGACCCCATGAAAAGGCCCACTGGGCCGCCCCCTCTCCCTGATCTACCTCATCCACGCAGTCTCGCGTCGCCACAGGCGGAAGCGCCGAAACAGAACCAGACCAAAAATTTCGGCGTCTTCCACCGAGCCACCAGCCTGCCACCAGCCATGGCCCGTGGAGGCCGCCGGTGACTCTGCGTCGATAGCAAGAGGGCGTGGCCGGTGGCGGTGGTGTTATTCTTGAGGCGCGGCGAGATGTCGGTACGGATTAAGGCGGTGGTGGACAAGTTCGTGAGGGAGCTCAAGGAGGCGCTGGACGCGGACATCCAGGACCGCATCATGAAGGAGCGGGAGATGCAGAGCTACATTGCGGAGCGCGAGCGCGAGGTCGCCGAGCGGGAGGCCGCGTGGAAGGCGGAGCTCTCCCGACGCGAGGTAACGTGACCCAACCCCCTCTCCTCTTGTTCAATGTTCCACCGTTTCCTTTCGTCCTGGATAAGCATTTTTAAACACAACTCGTTCCGAGATCACGAACGCGAAAGATCTAGATGTGGCGATTTCCTAATTTTGATTCTTTTTTTAATTTGCGAACCGTATTGATGAACTGACGGCCGATGCATTTTTCAATGCTTGCCTGAAATGTGATTCTGAGATTACATGCACCTGCACTGCACTGTACAGAGTTTCTTGAATAGTCGATGTCAATTCCTGGGGTTTCTTGTGATGGTGAGCAAGTACGTCGTAAAGAATTATTCCTTGCTTTCCGTTGTAATGGTCATGAAGCAAGCTGAGGTTGAAAAAAGCTACTAGTCTCTTTGAGTTCCTTGAGAATATAGAAGCCATAGAAAGGTGATAGATCAGGTGCAGTTAAGAATATATGAGTTGGCTGAGAAGTACTGATCGTCTGATCCTCGAGTAGTCATAACTCACAAGCGACTAGAACACTAGAAAAGAAAATGTCATATTAATATCCATTGACTTCTCAACTAGATTAGGCTATGTTCCACCCAAAAAAAAAAAAACTAGATTAGGCTATAGTTTTCTCTGTAATATAAAGTGCTTGTACATGCAAACTTAAACTGACATCTTCTTTGTACTGTCCGACAATGCAAGTTTTATGACACACTATAGCTGTCAACTGAATCTGTAAATTGTTATGGATTTCACTGCTGGTTAGCTGAACTAAATCGATAATTTGCTACGGGATTTTGCAGCTGTTTAGCTTATCGTTTTAAGCGGAGTTGGAGAGATTAAGGAAAGGAATAAATCGGGGGAATTATAACACCTGACAGTGCTGACAGCAAGTAAAACTATTGGCACAGAGTAACATGCATGATTATGAAGTAATTATAAAACCAAAAAATAGATGAACTAAATATTGCCTTGGTTGAGAATGCTGAGGAACAAAGATAAAATTTGCAACTCCTGCTCTCGGCCCCTGAATAATATCTATTTTCCAGCTTCCTCCATAACTCCCAGAATTTCTTTCTTCAATGCAGAAGGAAACTTGACACATAGACTCAACCATTGAGCGTAGAAAAAAGTCATCCTTAGTGATCCGATGGATGATGGTGCCGAGTAGATGGCCCTGGCTCACTAGAGAAGAGTATAAGGATGACAGCCTGAGATCCTCCCCAAGAGTTTCGGTCAACAGAATGTTTGGTATCTCTTAGCCACCTGGAGCTGTAGGTTGTCCCAGCTGTTGGGCTGCTGGCCATTAATGCAGATAAAACGACACTACAAAGGAAAGGGACCCTAAATTGTGAAATAAACAACTCCACATGGATTACAATAAGAGTGAGTTGGGATAGTTTCCTTGGTAGTTCGGGTTGGGGGAGGGGATGAGAAAATGTGTGGTCCTGACTGAGGATACTCCAATACTTTCCTGGATAGCAAGTCCCTACTCCCAAATTGATTTGATGTTCCTTTCCAGTGTGTAGTGCGTGCTGCTAGTTTGGAGACCTCACCACCTTGGTTATCAGTTTTTAGCTTAGGTTATGTAATTTAGTTGTAGCTTTTAGGTTGACGTACAACGGTTTGGTGGCAAAATTATTATACTGGAGACACTTTTCTGGTGTGACAGTGACCACAATTTAACTGCTCGTTTAATCTTATTGCAAGCAGCACATGCTGTCAAACTATGGTCAACTAACTATATTATGATATAAACAAGGCTATACAACAACTAAGTGAACAAGATGGAGGATTATCTTTCGAAGACACAAGCCTTCTGCTAGCATTCAAAAATGAGAAAGAATATATATATGTAAACAATACTGAATGTATATAGTACCTTATTTTGTCAGGCTGAAATTGCACGGCAAGAGGCGCGGCTGAGGCTTGAGCGGGAGAACCTGGAGAAAGAAAAAAGTGTCCTCATGGGAACTGCTTCAAATCAGGATAACCAAGATGGAGCCCTGGAGATTACAGTCGGTGGCGAGAAGTATAGGTGTCTTCGGTTCTCCAAGGCAAAGAAGTGAAGAGGTGAGCCAGGATATTCATGTAATGGTCACACATATTACACTGAAATTAACTTATGCCTAATACCTACTTCAAACCGGTGCAATACAAGAATCCTAAAGTGTCTCTGAACGAGTAATAGAATTATCTTCCGAGTACTAGTCGACACTCACTGCATCCTTCCTGTTCCTAATTGATGCGGGCCTGCCAATCAAGTGTCCTGGGTCACTGTAACATGAATGCCTGAATTGATTATGAGCCGTAATAGGGCCAGCACCTGATTGGTGATTGCAAACTTTTTTTCTGGATCTTGTCTGACTGAAAACTTTGATTCTTCAAGATCATTCCTTTTCCTTTTTTTTTAACGGAAAATTGAAAATGGATGCGAAGTGCTTGGTTGAAGTTTGTCGTTTTAAGAATTCTGTACTCCTGTGATTTGAGACCCGAGACCACTTGCTCCTTCCTGATAACCTGAGCAAACTGTGGGAGCCATCCGAGTTCTAGCGCTGATAACGACCGTTACCAGAAAAGCCAGCGGGCAGCGGCCGCCCATCTGAGATGTTTTATTTAACTGATGGGTGATGGGCTCCCCTCAACCGTCTGTCCTGCACTGCTGCCGGTCCGTTGATCTCTCATCTCTTCTCCTCCACCTCGAATATCTGCAGTAATAATCAGCAAACTAGATTGGGCAACTGCGACATGACCTGGATAGCAAGGTGAGTAGACCATGTTCAGACTTGAGAGAGAAACAAAAAATGCAATCATGCCGCAAGCATCCAAAACTGTGATAGCGCAGCGTTGGAGCGAACCGATGATGAATGAACTGATAGCTACGTCACTCCCTGCAGATCCATGAGGGCTCCTGCAGCTCAATGTTGTAGTGCTACGATTTTTGGAGGTCACGGAATGGAGGCTGTATGCCTGTATACTCCGAAGCCCCGAGATCTCCTTGCATGCGGATTCTGGAGCGAATGAAGCGCCAGCTGCCATGTGCAGATGTGCTGCACACCGAGGAGTGACACACGGAGAGAAAACCCGTTCCCAGCTATGTAGGATCGTCGAGCGAGATGATCTCCCGCTGCAACGACGAATGCCGCCATGTGGGCCGGTTCCCACCCCGGTCCGCACGTCAGCCACATGGTCCCGTTCCGGCAACCATCTCGCTGGCACCAAGTGGTTCGCATTATTCCGGGTCACGCCAGCCCTAGGCACTTGCGGTTTCGTGAGAAGGTTTTCAGGGCAGAGGCTGGCGACGCGCGCTTTGAATGATCTCTCGCTATCGTGGCGGGAGCTAGGCCACGAGCAGCGGGAGGAGGAGGAGGAGGTGATAAGACAGCTGCGAGCCGGCAAGGCAACGCACGCACCGAACCGAGCAGGCAACGCACGCACCGAACCGAGCCGTTGCGTGCAGCGGTTCGAGGCGGCTTCCACGCGCACGTGGCCCCGGTCGGGGGTCCCGATGCTAATCCACCTCCCTCAGCATTTGCCCGGAGAGAGGTGGTGGTGGATCATGGAAGCATCACTCACTGGCTCATTATTGAGTGATGAAGCACAAGAGAGAAAAAAGAATGGACTTGTGAACATGCAGATAGGGGGATGCGTACGTGGGTTTCCAGCTCTCCACTGAGCTTCCAGGCTGGGAATGTGAGGTTACCGAGAGATTCTCTCGCGACACTGTCTGTTCGAAGAGTGGTGATTTGTGCCCTCGGCATGAGGGTAATAGTAACGACTATAGTAGAAAAAATTATTCAGGGCGGTAGCGGTATCTTGTTCGTTGGACAATGGTAGGAGGAACATTCAGCCTGTTCGTTTGGCTGTTGCTACGGCTGTTTACTGTAGCTGCTGCTGCAGCCGGCTGCAAAAGCAGCAAGCCGAACGCAGCCATTAGCATCTGAAATACTGAAACCTAGAGAGAGATGATGCCAAATCTACTGGATAATCACATCATCCAGTACGAGACGGGCAGACGGCATCAAAGAATGCCCACTCCGTCGTACCGTCCTCTTCTGCTCGGTGCTCGTCCACCCTGTTTCTTTTTTATTTTTCTCGTGGCAAGAAAACAAGGTTCACCGTGCCCAAATGAAGGAGCCGAGCGGCATCCCAAAGGCGGCGGTACTAGCCGATAAGACAGCACCAGAGAGAGAGCCCTCATCCCCAGAGCTCCATTTCTCGTCTACCTACGTGAGCGAGCGAGCGAGCCGGGTGGGAGAAGGAGCTGTACCAATTCATTTCCCATTTCCCCATCCCCAAGCACCCACCCCGAGAAACCAGGGGCAGGCGCGCGCACCAGGAACAACCCACGGCTGTGGCACCGTCACCCTGCACAGACCTCGGTGGGGGAGAGAGAGAAGCAGAGAGAGCGCAATTCCCCATTCCCCACCACCCGCCGGAACGGCAATTCGGTTCCTTCCATTCTCGGCGAGCGCGAGTTCGTCATTCTCGTGCGCGTTCGTGGGCGGGTGCCCAGATTTCCGGGGGCAGCTGTCCACCTCGCCTTCTTGGATCGGGTCACCGGCGGCGTTGTGGCGGAAAAACCTGCCTATCCGGGTGCCAAGGTTTGATCCGGCGTCGCCGCACACCTGTGGCCGTTCTTATCCGGAAGGCATCCGAGGTGGAGGGAGAGAGAGGGCGGGGGGCCACGAGCGGCACGTGACGAGCGGTTGGCGATGGAGACGATGAAAGCGAGAAAGCGCAGCGGCGAGGGGAGGGTGCGTACATAAGGAGGAGGAGGAGGAGGAGGAGGGGATCCCGTGGCGTGGTGTGGAGGGAGAGGAGATCTGGGTTACTGTGTTGTGTGTGAGTGTGGGTGAGAGAGGGGGTGGAGGAGGAATGGCCACCGCGGTGGACGCGGCGGCGTTCGGCTCGGTGGACGGCGTGGTCGGGGAGATCACGCGGCTGCACCGGTCGCTGCCGGCGCGGCCGTTGCTGGAGGAGGTGGAGGCCGCGGAGGCGCTGGCGCGCGCCGCGGACCGCGAGGAGCGGGCGCGGCTCGACGCCGTCGCGCGCCTGCGCAGGCCGCCGGCCGTGCCCGACGAGCTCTTCGGCATCGCGCTGGAGATGCACCGCGCGCTCGCCGGCTTCGACTGCCGGGAGCAGAAACGCGACGCCACGCGCCTCCTCGAGCTCGACGCGCTCCACGTGCTCTTCGACGACCTCATCCAGCGCGCGTCGCAGAGCGTGCCCTCCAGCTCCACGCGCGCCGCGCCGCGCATCCCTTCGGCCGCAACCCCCTCGGCCGCCGCCGCCGCCTCGTCCTCTGCCTCCTCCTCGGCGGCGGTTGCTGCGGACGACCGGTACTCGTCCTTGAACACCAATGGGTTCGGTGGGCAGAGGACGGCTGCTAGGACCACCGGGCGCGTCTCCATGGATGACAGCTACGTCAAGAAGTCCAAGGCGCCTGTATGGGACGGCGGAGCAGTGGCAGCGAGCTCGAATGTGCCACGAGGAGCTGCTGCAGCAAACTCCATGGTGGTTCAAATGGACGGTGGCTATGGTGAGAACATCCCTTCAATTTCGGATTGTTTTATTGCTAAATTTGCGATCAGTATAGCTTTTAGTTGAACAGTCATGAAAATTGTTGGCTTTTATAGAAACGAAGGGTCTGACTAGAAGGATATGCACTGTTCCATTATACTATAATTACAAGTTTGCAACAAAATTAGAGTTCTTAGCTATCGACTATAGTCCATGGCTTGCAACTGGATGGTTGATTGTTGTTCGAAGTATTTAAGTGTTCATGGATTCATTGCTTGATGATTGTTGTAGGAGATGGCGACGAAAAATTGAGCCACATTAAGCTGGCTAGCATGATTGCAGTGGCTGCAAAGAACGGCACTCGTGATCTCAATCTCCGAGGCAAACTCATGAACCAGATTGAATGGCTGCCTGATTCAATTGGAAAGCTCACTGGACTTGTTACCCTTGATATTTCGGAGAATCGGATATTGGCTTTGCCAGAAGAAATTGGGAAGCTTTCTTCATTGACCAAGCTGGACCTTCATGCTAATCGAATCGCACAGCTCCCCGAGTCAATGGGTGATCTTTGCAATTTGATATATCTCGACCTGAGGGGTAATCAGCTTGCATCATTGCCCTCTAGTCTTGGCAGGCTGGTAAATCTTGAGGAGCTTGATGTGAGTTCAAACTATCTTGCCTCACTTCCTGATTCAATTGGAAGCCTTGCACGTTTGAAGAAGTTAATCGTCGAGACAAACAACCTTGATGAGTTGCCGTACACTATTGGACATTGTGTTTCACTGGTAGAATTGAGGGCAGGTTATAACCATCTCAAGGCCCTTCCAGAGGCTGTGGGGAAGCTAGAGTCTCTAGAGATCCTCTCTGTGCGATACAATAGTATCAGAGGACTTCCAACAACAATGGCGTCTCTCACAAAGCTCAAGGAGGTTGATGCAAGCTTCAATGAGCTTGAGTCTATACCGGAGAACTTCTGTTTTGTTACTTCTCTTGTTAAACTGAATGTTGGGAACAATTTTGCTGACATGCGATCTCTGCCGCGTTCTATCGGCAACCTTGAGATGCTGGAAGAATTGGATATAAGCAATAATCAGATTAGGGTCCTTCCAGATTCTTTTGGAAACCTGCAGCGTCTACGTGTGCTTCGTGCAGAAGAGAACCCTCTACAAGTGCCACCAAGAGACATAGCCTTGAAGGGAGCTCAGGTAATTCTTACTTTCCTTATAATATACATTCGTGGCCATTTGCGACATTTCTCACCGGTATTTTATTTTCCTTTTTTTTGTTTCGTAGGCTGCTGTTCAATACATGTCTGAATATGTTGCCAAGAAAGCCACAAAGTCACAACCAGCAACAAAGACTAAGAAGACATGGGCTCAGTTCTGCTTTTTCTCCCGGCCTAACAAAAGAAAGCATGACCGGATAGACACTGAGGCATGATTTATTCTGAGCTAGGTGAGATTAAACGACTATGCCAATCCTTTTCTGCAGAAGAAACAATGAGTGCATCCTCTTCAATCACGTGCCATTGGGAGTATGGGTCAACAACGTTGTGATGACCCATAGCCTGCCCTTGCATATGGCGCATGTTTCTTTTGAAGAAACAAGATGTTAGGTTTCATCAAACCTACTCCTTTCCATTAGGCCATTCATCAAAGCCTCTGAAGATCCCTATTTCAGCTAAAGGATTCAGAAGCTGTTTGATCACTTGGGTTCGTCATATGGTCGATTGGGGCAGCAGAGTAAAGAGAACCAGTCTGCTGAAGTTCGTTAATGCAACCTTTCTGTTTGAAAAATATAGATGCATCAGTGGAAACTGAGACCTTTCTTATTTATAGATTTATCAACGCTTTTGCAGATCAATTTTAGTTTTTTTTTATTTGACTGCGTGTCCTTACTAAATTCCAAGACACAAAAATCTGCATGATACCAGATGGTGCTTTATGTAGCTTAGCTTTATGTCCACGGCTCAGATTATTGCACTGAAAATGAGTAGTCATCAAGTATAAAGAATATTTTGATCTGACTTTATTATCTCCCTTTGGTAATTCTTACTGTTCAATGTATTTAGGCAGTTTTCCTTGTAAGTTGACTGTACATCTCGCTCAAGGCATTCATAAAACACCATTTTACACGTCTTGTTTCATTCTTTTTATATGATTCTATTCTGATGTAAATGGTGCTTTAAAAATATTCCAGCGGCTTCTTGAATAATAATAGCAGCACTCTGTATATGACTCCGTTAACAGTATTTGTTAACAGTTTTTTCCCTACCAACATCAATATGATTGTGTGTTTTGAACCAAAAAAAAAAGGCTACCAAACCTATTCAGCATTGGATTTTTGGTTTCAGATGGTGATGGTTGTAATGAGACGGTGTTTTGTGCAAACTGACATTATCTGAATGAACACAGTATCCGAATAAATTAGGATAAATTCGGATGCTGGGGTGAATTTAACTTTACGAGTGAGTGGTGACGTCCGCTCCGCGCATGCAACTGTCAAACCGACCACCTGAAGGAATCTGATCTTGCTTTCTCCCAGGAAACAAGGTCACTGTTATCACAATCCATGATTGCTACAAGACTACATGGAGCAGAGGTCATGGAAGCTTGCAAGCCTCGCCTTCCCTCCCAGCCAGCTGCTGATCACTAGCCCACGGCGTGTTTGTCGGAATGAGATCCTCTGCAGTCGCCGCTGTGGCTGCCATGTGGGGGGCACACGCCGCTGCCCCCACATGCAGCCACCCGACTGCAGAGGACAGTAACTGTAGAGGATCCGCTTCCGTCTCCATGGAGAAGCGGAGACAGAAGCTTCCGAGCCTCGCATGGCGGATGCCTCCAGCATGATGCCGCATTATTGATGCTGACTGCGCTGTCCCTACGCACTGTCACGTTCAGAATAATTTTGAGATTAGATCGTGTTCCAGGTCCGATAACCGATCCCATGGCAGTGTCATGGAGCTACCTGGCGATGGGTCCCCGTTATTTGCTGGCAAAAGCTTAACATCCTTAAAAAAAGTTGCAATTCAAGCAAAGAATTACCCTGACTATCATTCTACAGATACGAATGCCGCTTCATAACAAAAAACAGAGTCAGATTCTCATCGTGAATCGAACAAAGTTAACAGAAATCCTTTTCACTATTCTAAGACCATCCAACAGCTCGAACTAGCCGGTGTAGATTCACATTTTTTTAAAAACCCTTCTGGTACATGTTCGTGCAGAAAAAGTTTGTCAGAATCCGAATATTCAGTACCACCACCAGTGACTTTGGCTCATCCCTAATCCCTTTGGCAGCATAGGAACTCGATCAAGTCTTGGTACACATGACAGCGACGACGTGCACGTCGTACGAGTGGCGGCATGAGCCGGTCGGTGTCACACATGACGAAGGCAGACTCGTCTCAAACCCGCACAGGTGAAGGAAGATCTGGGCAACGACCGACGACGAGCCCCATCGTGAGCAAGCAGGTCATGTATAGCCGACCCAGGGGAGCAGGAAGTCGACTCTGTCGTAGCGCCACGTCGGTGCCCAGAACGTGTAAACGATGAGGCTAACGCACGCAAGCAGCTACTGTGAGGACCATGGCCTGCAAGAACACTTTACCAAAGGGGCCAGCTACGGAGAAGGTGAGGCTGAAGGAGACCGTGACGAAGCCAAGCAGCAGCAGGTTCACCGGGTGCTGCTTCTTGCACTTGAGCATTGGCCAGGTCATGATGAGGCCAGGGGCGGCGAGCAGGGCGGCACGGCAATGACGGGCTGACGGCGGGGAAGCCGGCGAAGGGCGGGGGGTCGTCGTCGGGAGAGAGGAAGCGCCTGACGGGGCGCACGTAGCAGGCGACGGCGATGGTGGCCGCCGCGAGGCAGAACTTCAGGGTGAGGACACCGTACACCTTCCGCGTGAACGCCTAGTGCAGCCTCGGTTCCTCAGCCACCACCGCCCTGACGAACAAAATGCCTGGCACAGCCGCCCTGACGATCGCGCCGGCCTCCAGGTCACCCGCTTGCACCAGTGGCGAACGAGGTCGGAGACAAATCGTGGTGGTGATGTGGGCCCTGGCGCGCCGCTGGACAAGGAAGGACGGACCTGCAACCGGGGGCCCATCGCGCACCTTCCCGGCCCAACCCATCGCGCGGTGGTGCGGTGCGGTCCACCGGCCACCCCACCCAACCCCCTCGAAATCCCCAAACTGCCCCCTGCTCACGCGCAAACAAAACAGCCCGCCCGTTACGAGGCGCTTTCGCATCTTCGCAGAGCGCACGGCTCCAAAGCAGAGCAGCAGCTACTGCGCGCTGCACCGCACGGCGCGTGCGTTTGCGCCCCGCCGTCTCACGTGATGGGAGTAACGTACCAGCGGCTGGCCTCGCCGCCGGCGGGGAGCCGGCCGCGTGCGCGGGCGCGGGCGTGGGCGCTGCTGCGGTGGGCGGCGGTGCGGCTGAGCTGCGCGGCGAGGCGGCGGTGGTGCGCCCGCGCGCGGAGGCTGGCGTGGGCGGGGCTCTGCGGGCGCGGCGCCGCGCCGGCGGAGCGGAGGAGGGGGAGGGGCTCGGCGGCCGGGGTGGCGTCTGTGGCGGGGTACGACTCCGCGAGCTACGCGCGCAACTTCGACGACGGCGCGTGGAAGGCCGAGGAGGGCCTGTCCTGGGCCGGCGGTGCGTTCGCCCGCGTCAGCGTCAGCGGCGCCGTGGCCACCGGTGATTTCGTTCCCAGCTCTGCTGCGCTTAACTGATTGCTAGTGGATTAGCAACCGGTATGCGTTTCTCAGAATTCTGGAGTCGAAATTTTACTTTCTTCGGTCAGCTGTGTAAACATTCTGGACTACTTGTTCAGAGACAAATGTGCACTTGCTGACTTGCGTCGAATTCCTCTTGTTGCCAAGTGTAGCAGTTTTTCCCACTGGAAACTGATGATCAATTGGTGACCTTGCACATTAAGGCAGCTGCAGATGCATGGACAAAGTTCAGAAATCTGACTCCGCCACTGAAATAATTTTGCCGAACCTCAGTTAGTCCCAACGAGCTTTAGCGAACTTGGGCTGCGTTTTGCAGAGGGATTCCGTGATCCCGAAAAGCTGGTGCCTGCTTCATTATGCTAGTGTCGATGTTGGTCGGTTTGGATTATGTTCTTGCTGGTGTTGAACTGAATTCTGAAATCTGGATTTGCCAATGTATGCCTGGTTTGCATGATACCTGTTCCTGGCTGTGTTTCTATAATTGGCAAATAAAAATGGGCCATAAATAAATTAAAAATCTACTTCTGCCATGGTTGTGAGCCCGCAATCTATGTAGTCAATGCTGATTCCTTTCAGAAATAGGAATAGCCAATGCTGACCCATCAGCGTGCAACAGCAATGTATGCGCATCATCATGCCACATCATGCAGTTAGCTTTTTCTTGCTTGGATAGTTGGATGGATGGAATGGAAAGTGTGCGGAGAAAATCTTGTTAGGCTACTTCTATGGGCTGCAGCCCAATTGCAACGGATCAAGTGGCCCATCAACTGCTGCATATTTCTATCCATGGGCTTCAGTACCGAACTGGGAGGACCAGGCCCAAATGTCAATGGCACCTGCTATTCTGCTTTCCCGGTGTAGTGAGGAGCATCCTAAACAATTTTTTGAGGGAACAATTGCCAGTATCAAGCATTCGAGCCAGCACAGCATCGAACAATGTAATCCTAATACTAACAAACATATATTTTGTAGTTTTGCAAATACAAACTCCAAACTCCCCAGCTGTTCTCATGCCCATTCCGTTCATCGTTTTAAACTTCCCAGATGTCTGAAGACCAACCACATCCGACGAACTGCTCTGTCGCCACCCCAAAATGCATATGCTGATATTCGATTCTCGTTTTGTCTGTCGTTGTTTACTTCCGGCAGTTGCAGCGTCGGTGCATCATCACTAATCAGGCCGTGTCGTCAGAGAATCAAACGTTTCAGTTCGGACTTGTGGACCGCGCATGGCCGACACATCCGGCTGGCGCTGCCTCACTCGCGCGCGGTTCCCGACGCGCCAACGACCCTCCAACGGCCGTCGCCCCGTCGTCCTCTCCGATCCTCCCTCGGGATTCTGGCACCGGACTGCCGCCCCGGTTGCCAGCATCATGCGAGAACTCGCTTTAAGCTAAATTCTTTGCTCGTCAGAAGTTAACAACCGAAGACATAGTTTACGTTAGAAAGTAGCATCTCATTTCGCCTTTTCACTCGATACGTCAGAACGCAATTGTTTACTCGATTTGAAGAGCACGAAATGAGGTTTCATTTCGGCCACCTCCGGTTTCAAGCACCAAATAAAGATTTCTGTTCTTCCTTGCTTAATCAACTGTCCAGACTCTAAAAAGGGTTATTATACACAACACGTTGTACAATCAGTGTAGTGTAACTACAGTTTGGTGTAACTAATAGGCACGGAGATGGTCCACCACTCCCATGCACAAATATTCCCAGCTTGCGCACGCTGCGGCAAAAGCTTCTCAAGAACCAGCCCCTTCTCCTACCAACCAAAAACTCATCAGATCTCTCCCACTCGATCCCCAAGCCACGCGCACGATGGCGACGGACGCGATCCTGGAGACGATCAAGCCGCGGCGCAGCGCGTCGCGCGAGGACCTCCCCGTGACGACGGCCGGCGTCAAGGGCGGCGGCGGCGAGGACCACCTGGCCGGGCTGCGCCGGCGCATGTCGGCGACCTTCTCGGCGCGCATCCGGCCGCTGTCGTCGTCGTCGTCGTCGGACGGGCTGCGGCGCGCGCGGTCGATGCCGTCGGTGAAGGCGCTGGCTGCGGCGGGCGCGCTGCGGCGGTGGTGGGGGTGGGGGCTGGACTGGGTGATGGCGCGGCGGCCGCCGTTCGCGCGCGGGCTGGAGATGAGCGACGACGAGGCCGCCGCGCTGGGCGGGTGCCACAACCGCGGCACGTGGCGGCACGTCATCCTCAAGCTCCGCGCTGGGGCGCGGCGGCTGCTCGGACGCGACGGGCGGCCGCAGCTCCCCGCGCAGGACTTCAGGTACGACTCCTTCAGCTACGCGCAGAACTTCGACGACGGCGACGCCGCATGAGCGCCGTGAGCTCGGATGAGAGAGCTTTCCCTTCCCGTAAGTACTATTACGTGCATGGGTTCTCTCTCCCGCCATGGTTATTACAAACCGAAAGCATATACTCCTACATAGCTTGGTCGATCGATCGATGCGGCATTGCCTGCTGTAAGATGCAATAAAGCAATTAGTTGTGGTAATGTATGACATATAGTCCTGTGTGTATAATTGCATTGCATCGATCGATCGGGAAGAAGACGATCGATCACCGCTGCAAGTTCGAGGAGAGTCGGTCTGGCCCATCATGCTGTAATATTCTTTTGGTTTTCGTTACGATTTTGCTTCACTCTCGATCGAGCCTGGCAAATGTAAATGTTCTGTAAAATTATATTGCAAAACAGAGCCCGTGCCACTACAGATGTCATGTTTTCTCAGGTCTCCAAGCAAACATGCCAGATCAGAACAGAGTTCCCTTTTCCCCATGTCTTCTCGTCAGATTCAGATCTGGTTCCCCTTCAGCTTCGGGGTCCCTTTCTCCCCAGCTGCGCGACACGGCAGCTACAGCCACTGCTCCTGTTCCGGTTCGCCCGGAAGCCGGTGGAGACAGCAACCGTGCGCCCGACTCAGGGGAGGTAGGTGCCGTGTGCTGCTTCCTTGCGACCACCGTGGCTTCCCTCACGTACCGTGGTACGATGGCGACTGGGGCATGGAAGGCGAACGCGAACCCGTTGCAAAAGTATCCGCAGACACCCTACATACAGCAGGCATACAGGCAGCCACAAATATCGCGTGGACTCGACGGGTCGTCAACTTCCCCGCCGCGCCGCTACCACCTCGGCAAGCAGCGACCGTCTCCAACCGGCCGCTCGGACGTGGCGGCGGCTGCCGAATTGGCATGCGCTGGTTGGTTGGAAACCGTGGCGCCAATGGGCGTGCGTGCGTTACGGACGATGCAATGGGTGTGCGTGCGTGACGGACGATGCAATGGCCACGGCGACGAGGACAAGGTGTGGGCGCCGGCGGTAGCCGAGAAAGAAGCTGGCGGGACCGGTGTGATGAGGCCGGAAGCGGCGGGAGGGCCGCGGAGCCGCAGGATGGGCCGTTTCAGTAAGAACACATATGGCGGAGTGGTCCAGAATTCGCACGTTAGCTACCCAAGTTGGATCGCGATTAATAATCGCGATCCAAATTCTGGCCCAAGGTGACGAAGCGTATCACTTAAGCGGCTTGTTTACGAACAACCATGGGCCAATGTGGATCCCTGCGCGCCGTGCGCCCACTCGATAATGGGCCCTTAGAAGATGGAAGTTGGATCGCAATCAACGATCCAATTTCTGAGATGATTTACCTGGTCGGCAAGTATTGACGGAGTCGAGACCGAGCAGTAGCTCGAGTGGCAAGCCGTGCGGCTGGCAGGCTGCCCACCGGTGTTCGATTCCTGGAATCGGCACCGGTGTTTCTCACCGGGGCATGTCCCCAAATAAATAAATTTGCAGGGGCCTCTCCGTGCGTGGTGACACAAAGGGAGTGCGACGTCCCTCGTCGCGCGCTGGAGCCTGGTGGTTTCTGGCGATCTCTCGAAGGACGCAGTCTTCAAGGATGCTGTGTGTAGTTGTAGGTCTGATCATGTACGTGGGTGTGGGTTGGTGTGTGTGAGGTGTGCGTGAGGAGTGAGTACGTATTTGAACAGATGCTACAGCTGTACTCAGTAGGAGAGGCTTCAAAAAGTATTGACGGAGTCTCTCTTCAGCCGGATGAGGTTACGTCGGCACCTCTCGCCGGATATACGCTGCCTTCCAGAGCAAACAGCAGGAGACGCAACCCTACGCGGACGAAGCAAGGCGCGGGCGCTGCCTTGGTAGGGTCGCGTCACGGCGGCAGTAAAGGCGACGCCGAGGCAGAGAAAACCTTTGTTTCTTGTTTGCGAACCGTGACCTGCATTGTCATCTCACAGGACCGCAAGCAAGGCGAAATTTAAGCGAAACCAGACAATGAGGACAAGTTTACCTCAAAAAAAAAAAGACAATCATGGCAAGTGCAAGACCATATATAGCACGATCCATTGTTCCATCGACATATCTTTACTATCCATAAAAAACCGAGTCCGTGGTGAACGCCCTGTCGTCCGTCACCCCCGCCTCCCACTCGTGGCGACAGGTGGGGCCCGCGGATCAGTGTCGCTGGCGTCGATCTCCTCCAAAAATCCGGTGCCCTAGCGAGCGCGCGACAAATCTTCCGTCGTCCTCAAGTTCCGGTGCCCCTCAGCCGCCGACTTGACGGCGCCCGGCGCGCTCACTCCATTGGGCACTCGCTTGCGCACGATGGGCACCGCCCGGCCGGTGGAGTCGAAGAAGAATGCTGTAACGAGGACGAGCGGCCTCGCAAGGGAGCAGAGATGCCGTGCGCAACGTGTTGGGAAATGGCGGAGATGTTGAGCTTTCCAGAAGAGAGAGAAAGGAAGGCAGGATGAGTTGCTGGAGGAGACAACACGAATGGGCTAGGGTAACGTGGATAGGTGGGCTTGCTGGGCCTAAGGTTGCTTTGGGCTGCCATTGGTTGGCAGTTGGCACACCTCTCTTTTTTTCTTTTTATTTTGCTACTTTTAATTGGTATAGTGGATATATATATATATATTATAATATTAAAGTCCGGAACGGTACACCGGTATCGTCCGGTACCTGGAATGTCCCATTCCAGCAGGCAAACCGGAACGGCGACCGGAACGGTATTCAAAAGTAAGGTCTCACCCCCCGTCCCTCCTCGCAGCGCAGCACATCATCAACCACCAGGCGCCGTTACTCTCTAAAAAAAAAACCACCAGGCGCCAGCCGCATCGACGAAAAGACAAGAAAACAGGCGGGCAATCGATGGAATCCTCAGCTTCGATCTACTGCAGGTCTTCAGCACATGATCTTTTCCTCTGCCACTTTCGTCAAGCGAGCCGCCAATCGGAATCAGGGAGTCCGCGCGGAGGACAGTGATGGGCTACCTTGAGGTCACGAGCTGGCAGGGGAGGAGGGGCTGCACATCGGAACCATGGCGGCGCTGATCTATTGGATTGGAGAGTTGTCGTCCACAGCCCCGAGCCGGAGGGAGGTGGCCTGATCTTGCGTGGGTGAGGGGGATTCCGTCCATCAATCTCAACTCTCAAGCGTGAGACGGCGAGCATGGAAGCGGAAGGGGATTGCGGCCATGGGATGAAAGCAGCGAGCTTCGAAGTCGAGCGGCGGCTGCGGTAACCAGTACATCAAAGAGAGAGACAGCCCGTTCGGCTGCTGGAATTCCAGCCGGCGGCTGCTATTGCTGCTGCAATAGTAAACGAATTGCTACAGTGCGCGAATCCTCCGATACAGTGTTCTCTCTCACTATTGAAACTGCAACTGCAACTGCATCCTCCAACCGAACACCCCCAGAATCGGAACAGAGCACTATTGTGAGGAAGAAGATGAGGACGAGTTTTCTTTTCTTACTGAGATGATGGGTCCCACTTGAAATATTTTACTCACATCCTCCGTGTACGTAGAGCAGTAGAGCAGCAACACCCTTACCCGGAATATTGCTCAAGGTATAGATTACGTTCCATCTCAAAAAAAAAAAAAGTTGATTACGTTGACCATGAGATGGTTTTGTCTTTAAGCACTGAAATTGCGAAAAAAATTTAAGAAAATATCAATTTCTAAAATTACGTTAAACACGTTTCCAGATATACACATTTTGTTGAGAAACCTATTTTTTATTAAATCTGAATCCAAAATTTTCTACACAAATTCAAAAGCCGTTGCAACGCACGGGCATACGGCTAGTACTAGGAGGAAAAATAACTTAAGTACCCCCAGCCTATGCCTATGATTTCAACTGCTGGTTGAGATCTGAATGGAAATTAGTGCAGAACTAAAAACAACAAAATTTGCTTCTAGCACTAGCAGTCCATAAACAAACTCTGAGTGCACGTTTTAGGCCGCGCGTGCATGCAAGCAGAAACTTCCAGTTTCTGACACGGGTAGCAGGCAGGACGCACGCAGGTCTCCGTTCCTGCCCGCAGCTCGCTCCCGAGCAACCCACCTGAACGGACAGACATGTGCGCCAGGCCTCGGTTCGGCAGCCGCTTCCCCGATTCCAAAAACTTCCAAGCCTTGAATGCCAACGTGACAGGACCTGCGCCACCCAGACCCAGAGGAAAGCGAGCAGGCATCCAACTCGCTCGCAGTCGATCTCCCTCTCGTGCTGGGAGCAGGGCCATCTTCTAGCAGTAAAAATCCTTGCTTACACAGAGTTGGCTTCAGCATTCTTCGTACTCGATGAAGTGTGATTTCTTATTCGCGGGCAATGAAGTGTGATTTCTTATTCGATGATCGAGTTGAGCCGACCACCCGGAGTGGATAAGCATCGGCGTTCCGTCAGTCCAGAAAGGCTGTTTTAAAAAAAAAACACGAAAAAAAACTGAGGTGTTCAGAAAGGCTGTGAAGGACAGCTCGCAAAGAATGCGTGACACGGTTGCTGGCGACCAAGGCCAGGGTTCAGGCGGCGCGTCGCAGCGCAGAGCTGCGTTTTGGGCGGCCGGGGCCAGACGCGCAGTCACGCGCTGCGTTGCACGAACACAGAACTGCTACAGGTTAGCGACGACGATCGAAAAACTGGCACTCTGGCAGTACGAGTTTTGCTTGCCGTCCTCCCCTCTGCTCTCTCTATCCTTCAGGTTCAGGGAGAGAAAACAAAGGGATAGATAGATAGAGAGACGGGAGGAGGCGAGAGGGGATGGGCCGCGGCAGGAAAGCGCATGGCAAGAAAGCTGGAGCAGCAGCAGTGTAGATTGGACGATCGCGTGTGCGCACGAGCGTCGCGTTCCCCCATCGACTCGTCACCTCCGTCCGCCGCTCTCGCACGTGGCCATGCCTGCCCTGCAACTGCATGTCCATCTGCGCGAGAGAGAGAGAGAGAGAGAGGAGAGAACAGCGAGGGGCAGCTACAAAGTGGAGTAGCTAGGCCGCTGCCATGGCAGAGGGTGGAGGGCCTTCGCCATGCCATGGGCGCGCATCGATCGCATGGCAGTTTGGCGCCTGCGACGCCGCGACGCCATAATTAAGGCTGCACCCAACAAACTCCGTCCGTCCCCGCGCGCGCGGCTTTCCTTCTCCTCCGGCCGGGCGGCCGGCCACCAACAGTGGCCAACAGTGCGCGCCTGATTTACACTGCACCCGCTCTGCCGCGGCCTCTTCGGGCCTGCGCTGCACGCTCTCCTCTTCACGCTCTCTTCTTGCCTGCTCGCCCGTGTGCCCCATGGGTTTCTTCGCGCACTGTGTGTGCTTGTTCACATGCATGTGCGACCGCCATTACGGTGTTTGTATAGTAGTATTTGTAGTACTACCATGTCCTTGTGTATTACTGAGACTATGAGACTTGATTGTGTTCCATTTACTGAGACTCAGCTTACACAAAGATTGTACTAGTATGGTTTTCACGGGTTTCCAAATTCCAACAAGATTCTAAACGTGAGTATAAGTGGGCTAAGCTTATGGGTGGAGAGAATAAGCAAGAGGAGAAATGTTGAAGCGGTATGCCTACTCGTCACAACTGGAATTTTTTTACTAGCTGGCCTATGTTGAAAACCTCATGGTCTATCTACTTCACCTTTAGCTCCACACGAGTTTGTGATCTTGCAGTGGCAAATGCGCCAATGATTGGGACACGATTAGCAAATTATTGCCTCCTAGCTACGAGTAGCTCACTTGTTTTTTCACCTAGGAGGAGTAGCTTAGCTAGGCCTTAAAATAATTTGACGATGCACGCATGTGAGCTTGTCCTACGTTAACCTTCTCGGATTTTGTGTTCGACGAGAGCTCGAGTCGCCGGCCGTCCGGCCGCGCGGGCCCTGAATGAGGCCAAAGAATTGAATCACATCGGACTCTGGCCACCTTTCCTTTCCCCTCTGATCCTTCCAACCTTTACTCATCACAGGTCGCCTTCTTCCTCGGGCAGGCCAAACTTTTCAGGGCTGCCAGCGCCTCACTCTAGTTACCCTTGTGCAGGAGCGTATCTCCCATGCAAAACCGGGCATGCATCGTATGATCCCGAGTTTGCCTAATCAGAGCATGGTGGCATGCATGGAACTCGATCATCAGTTTAAGCATATTCCATCAGCACAAGAACCATTACCATGTTGGAACTTCAAATCAAGATCAAACTCAAGTCTGTCTGCAACCATCATGTGGCGATTAAACTAAAACCTCGCTGAAACTCGATTAAACAAAGAATTTACAGATTCAAGCTGACTTGGGAGTATCAAGCTACGCTGGATTGCATTTGCGAGACGAGTGTATGCTGGATCGCATTTGCAACAATTGAGTCAGTTTTGACAGCATTGTTTTGTTGATCGAAGCGGTAAAAGAAGGACTGGGCCACTGGGGTTCCGGGGCTCATGTACGGTGATATGGGAGAAATTTATCACCGTCCTCGTGCAAACTCGCTTCGACGATCGTCCTCCCAAACCCCGATGCGTACAGCAGCAGCACCTGCCACTCCTTCTGGTAGTCCAAAATAAATGCACGCAACCGGACAAGTGCACCAAGACACCGTGCGAGTTGCAGAACGAGAGAGAGAGAGGATGAGTTGAAAGTTTTTCTTTTTTTTTCTTTTTGAAACGACTTGAAAGTTTCATGGTGCAAACAAAAAGGTTTGTGCATGCAACTTTTCCTACTTGTTCTGCTAGAAGTACATGCATATGCATGGCACTGGTGAAATGAAATGTGTTCTACTCAAACAATATGCATTTGGAAATGAACATAAAGGGTTTTCTTCGATTGATTCCAAAATATTGGATCTGTACAAGCCTGAATGTAAATTTCAGAGGTGCAAGGCAACTTCTGAACTGAGATTGAGGTTTGAGAGCACGAATCATGATGCATTCATTTTATATGAGCTGATCTCAGCTGTTTATCCATTTATTTGCATGAATCACTATGTAAAACACAAGGGCTAGGAAGGTGCAGATGGGGCGATGCAGATAGCACTTGAGGTGCATCTCAACAAAGGATTTAGTCTCTGGGTAGGTGCATCCCGTTTTGTGTTTCCCATGTCTCCATGGTGAGTCTTGAGTTTTGACAAGCAGTACATATAAGTATATACCCTGAATGATGGAGTACAAATGAAAAGGCAAAAGTTTTGTAACTTTGCGAACTCCATGCTTGGTTCGTCAGGTAGTACGTAGCTGGCCCGCTTCACCATCTGCATCGTCAATATCTGCACAACCCATCTACCTACACGGATGCACATATATGTGCACGCGGATATGGCGCGCGGTACACGCTTGGGATTGCCCAGAGGCCAGAGGTGCGTACAACACGGCCACATGTACGTATTACACGCCGGTGCATGAACGGGAAACTGTACAAATGTCTTCGTCCTTTTTCTTTTGGGTTCAAAAGTTAAGTTGCATCGCGTCAATGCATGTAGGAGTATGCTCATGTATGCACGCATAGAGACATGCAGGCATGCAGGTGTAGCTAGCTAGGTTAGTATAGCTAGTTGTACATGTTACTAGTACGCGTCGCTAGGATGTGCAACAGTTTCCCGTTAAGCTCCATCAAGTTTCCTCATTGGGCCCATGCCAGGTGCTACCTTGCCCGTCTCCATCCTTTAATCTCACCATTCTTGTTTCCCCATTTCCTCACCTTTGTGTGTGTGTGTGTGTGGAGAGAGAGAGAGAGAGAGATTTCACGGTGCTCCACTACTATAAAGAGGCTGCCTTGGCCTCTTCCTCATACACCCCACCCCACCATCGCTTTCCATTGCCTTCTTCTTCTTGTAGTGTGAGGGACAAAGAGGAAGGAGAAGAGTGAGGGAGCGAGAGCTTTGTTTTAGGGCAGGTTCTTGAGAAACTCGATCGATCTTTCTTCCCCAGTTCGATCCTTGTCTTCCTGCCCAGCTGCCCTTGATCCACAGTAGCGCCGGCCGATGCAGCAGCAGCAGCAGCAGCAGCAGGCCATGGCGGGCGACGCGCTGTGGGACATCCTTGGGGAGGAGATGGCCGCTGCCGCCGCCGCCGGCGAGGAGCACGGCCTGCCGCCGGGGTTCCGGTTCCACCCGACCGATGAGGAACTGGTTACCTTCTACCTGGCCGCCAAGGTGTTCAACGGCGCGTGCTGCGGCGTGGACATCGCGGAGGTGGACCTGAACCGGATCGAGCCGTGGGAGCTGCCGGAGGCGGCGAGGATGGGGGAGAGGGAGTGGTACTTCTTCAGCCTCCGCGACCGCAAGTACCCCACCGGCCTGCGCACCAACCGCGCCACCGGAGCGGGCTACTGGAAGGCCACCGGCAAGGACCGCGAGGTGCTCAACGCCGCCACCGGCGCGCTGCTCGGCATGAAGAAGACGCTCGTCTTCTACAAGGGGCGCGCGCCGCGCGGGGAGAAGACCAAGTGGGTGCTCCACGAGTACCGCCTCGACGGCGACTTCGCCGCCGGCCGCCGCGCATGCAAGGTGCGTAGCTGCGTACTACTACTAGTGTATCCTCTCTGGCTGCATCACTAGCTACTTGTTGCACGTCTTTAATTACAACCTATCGCAGCATTGTTGCATAGTACCATTGCATTACTCCATGAAAATGATTTTGTTCAGTTCCTTTCTAGGGTAGATTTGTTCAGTTTATGATGGAGTAACTCTTCTAGCTAAGCTTTGAAAATACTCCTCTTGCAATATCATTGTCAGAAAGTTCTACTCCCCGCAGATGCGCTGTAAACCTGCAGTGAATGTGGCATGCATGCATAGCTAAGGAAGGATCTTGGGTGACATATGCATGCAGATTGATGTAAGCTTTTTGTGCATTCAATGGTGTTAGTGTAAGCATGATGATGTCCTAGTACAACTACAGTTGTATCGTCCAGCGCGCAGTATGGATAGGAGAAGTTCCATCTCTGCTCAAAATCTTTCTGCGCTGACAAAGGATCCCAGCTGGAGAGAGAGACCCTGTTGTGCTTGTGCCCTCAGGATATGCAGAGATGGAACTTGACACATCGGAGTATATCTCCAAAACATTGACATAGCTGTGGCCTTCCAAATCTACTATGTCGTACAACTACAAACCATCAAAATCTTCCATTCCAGTGCTAGTACTAGAATAAACTATAATCTGGGCATCCACTGCACTTCTTCATGCCATTTTTAAATCGTTAGAGTTAGAATAAGAAATGTGCTATAGTATCTGCAGAAGTTCAGGTGGAAATCCATTTACGCCACTGTTTTCTGTCCTGCCCAAAGATCACATCCGCTGGAAAACATTAATCTTTTTATATCGACACTGTTTGCTGATTTGCTGAATCTTTCTTGCACGCAGGAGGAATGGGTGATCTGCAGGATATTCCACAAGGCAGTGGACCACTACACCAAGACGATGATGCTGAAGAGCCCTTACTACCACCACTCCGTGGACCCCTCCAGCTTCTGCTTCCAGCAAGAACCTCATGCCACCACCCTCCCGCTCCCAAACCCTAGAAGCTGCTCGAACCTCGCGCACGCTCTCCCCTACCTCCATGGCCACCCAGCAATGCCGCCGTCGCCATTGGAGGGCAACCAGATCAGCAAGAGCGACAACGATGGCGTCCCGTCACCAGCTTGCTCCCTGCAGCTAGAGCCAAACGGCAGCGGCAACATGCCCATGCTGCCTTTCCTTCCCTTCGCCTCCGGCAAGCCGGCCCCACCGCCGCCGCACCCACCGGCGGCCGGAGTCAACGCCGGTCCACAGGAGCCGCCGCCGCCACCACCTACCTGGCTGGACGCGTACCTGCAGCACAGCAGCGGCTTCCTTTATGAGATGGGCCCACCTGCAGCCCCCAGGGGCGCATGATCCGGACCGTTGGCTCCTTAGGGTTATCGGTGGATCAAGACTGATGATCAGCTTACTTCGTTCTCTGCTTCTGTTGTTGCATGCATGCAGCTAATCTTGTTGGTAGTTTAATCCATTTGCAAGTGTGTCGTTTAGATAGACACTTGTTAGCTAATCTTCTGTTATTTGCAAGTAGTAGTAGTTCCGTTGTAGAAAAAGCATGTGTACTCTGCTTGACTGCATGCATGCATTTGGATCATCAGAGGAGTGCTTGTACTGTTGATCTTGATCCATCCACATGCAGCAATATGTATCGAGATGTCTCTTTGTTCAATTAGCATGCTGTGATATTATACTCCTAGTTTTATGTAGTCTCATTCTCTTGACATGCCTATCAGTACTAACCGATCGATGTGCAAAGTAGTATATATTACAGTACATGTGCATCTTTTTCTTTTCTCGATCACGAGCAGTCATGATTCGATGCTACGCACAGTGCACTTGTATATGCACGTATCAACGCTAGTACAGTTTTGCACAGAGTGGGGATTTGGTCTCTGGCTGGAGATCTGAAGAGGGCGTACGCACGCGTTGCCCCTGGGCAGACTGATCATCTACTAGTATTTGCGTATATACACAATTGAACAGATCTATTCAGTACACGCACAAATCGTTTTTTTACACATAAATCATTCTTTTCGCAGTGCAGTGGGACTAGGCAGAAGAGAAAGCAGTGTGACGATCAGTTTTTTCTCTATTCTTTTTTTTGAAGGTCTTTTCTGTCTTCTTTTATGGTTAAAATGCGATGATCAGTGACGGACGGAAGTTAGATGTGATTTTTTTGGTCAGAGATCGGTCGATGGAGAGCGAGCGAGCAAGCAAGCATGCCGATGCAGGCGAGGTTGTGGCCGGGCCCGGGCAGGAGAGGAAGAGAGGGTGATGATTTGACGGGTTACAATAATGGTAGTAGCTGCTGCCGGCCGGTGTGTGTCTGCGTGGGAAAAAGGGGGGAATCGCTCGCTCTGCATGCCGCGTCATGACGTGATGCGCCTCAGGCGATGTGACGGCCGTGACGTGACTCCTAATCGGACTCCGCGGGATCACTCTTCACTGGTGACGCACCTGGCCGGCAGCGGCGGCAGCGAAGCAATCGTTCTCTCCCGTCTCTCCTCGCTGCGCCCGCCGCGCGCTTTGCCGCGAAAGTCAAGCCGCTCCAGTACTGCTGCCGCTGCTGGTGCTCGGTAATTCCAGTGTAAAAGCGAGTAGCCAGCTAGGAACATTACCCCGTGCTAGTGACGAACCAGCAAGATTTGGGTAAAAGGGGAAAGAGTTTAGCAGATCAGAGAGAAGTAGGGAGGAAACTTGGGGAATTAAGTACTCCCTCCGTCCCAAAATACTTGGCATTCTAGCCAAGTCAAGTTTTCCCAAAATACTTGGCATTGTCACTTCCCGAAACACCTTTATCTCTTCCCAATACACCTCTATCTCTATCTCTCTCCTCCTCGTTTTCTGCGCACCTACCTTATTCCTCTTCTCCTTAATCTCCGTGCCGGAGGCTACAATGCCAACTATAGTGGGATGGAGGGAGTAGTAGATAGCGACGAAAACATTGTGTTTCCGGATTCTGTTTTGCCAGTTCAACGGCATACTCCTACCAATTATAGAGACGGCTGCCTGCCTGCCTGGCTTAATTATATTTCCGCCGGCCTCATCACTCGCACAAGAAACGCACTCACCACAATTCGCGGTTGCCGGACGAGAGACAGGATGAAAACGTCTTCTTCTCTTTAAGTCTTCACAACTCGAATGGTCTTCCTCTTGCGCCCTTGCCTTCCGAGCACTAACGAAGCTTCTTTTAAGACCAATGGGGACCTTGGCCCCCTCATATTTGATTAATGTCCTATACTAGATAGTAACATTGAACCCAAATTGTCAGTTAATCTCTAATAATTCATCAACTAGTTTATGTTGGCACTTCCAAATTTGTGTTGCGAGCTCCGTCACTATTTCCAAGGTCGTGACATAGTGAAATCTGCGCCGGCGGATAGCGGCTGCGCCACTGCACTTAGGAGCGCGACACGCAGATGGAAGGCATGCCGTGATCTAGCCTTGTGCATGGGTTAGAAGATCCACTCAACCACCCACCCAAGCCGAATCTCAACCGCGAGAATGGCTCGTACATGGGTTTGGTCAAGACTAGTAGAACCCATGAGCCCCATGCATTGCTTGGCTATTAAAAATTTCCACCATCAATCAAATCCATCGATAGCCACAACCCACAAGCAGGGCGCAATAGAGCGTGGAGGCGCGTGTCGCGGCGCTGGACTGGATAGGAAGGCGAGCTCCTTGAAGGATTGAGAGGAGGATGAAACCAGGGTAGAAACCGACAGTGACAAAGTCGAGCTACTGGATGACAGGAGGCTAGCTAGATGGCCACTGCAGATTGGCCTCACTCCCCAGGGCCGACAGTGGTACAGGCGCTTCTTGTACCAGTTCTCCAACAACGAGTCGACGGTGTAAGTATACCATTGACCCATGTAACCCATCAAACCCACGCAATTCGATCCTACGTATCATTTGACGGTGGGTTGTAAACCCAACTTAACTAACAAGTCTAAACCCTCCTTGTCAGAGCTGGCGTGATCCCTCATGATTAAGGGGGGTCTGATGTTTTGGGTCCTCAGCATAGAATGGATCAGAAGTGAAACAAACACTTGGTTGGATCATGGTTGCAGTATTAATCCATTGCCTCTTAAAATCTGCGTCGCTTTGGTCATCACTGCTCTTTCTGATCGGCCAGAGACCAAGATTTGTGTGCTCGACAAGGTGACAAATGGCTGTCAGCGACGAAAGAACTCTTTTTTTTCGAAATGAGATTACCCACCCCCATCCGAAGACGGGGGTCCATAGAGGTCTTACATTTTGTTCAGCAAAGATCGCGAAAAGAAAAAACACTACCCCAATCAGGGTACCAGCTCGGAATCACCTGATTGGGGCTAGAGAAATCCATGGTCGACTCGACCACCTGAACACACTGACTTAACTATCAGCTAGGTAGACAGGGATGCAAACACAAAAGACTTCTAACAGCCACCAGGCACACAGCAGCTCCGAGTAACTCAAATCTCCATGTCATCTTCTTCGGCATTTGAGTCTTGGGTCGTTGCAGGGGCTTCATCTTGAATCGGCTGCAGCACCACACATCTTCCTTGCCTATTGAGTATACTGATCGCCGTTTGCATCATTGTCGCCGCTCCTGCTTTGATTATTTCCCCCATCTCAGCTGAGTATAGACCTGCCCAATAACGTAGAAAGGTGCAAGCATGGAAAATTATATCACAAGGGTGCTTAATCAGAACTTTATCAAAGCAGGCTCTGTTCCTAGCCTTCCATATAGCCCAGCTAATCGCAGCAAGACCCTCGGTTTATACCATATTACCTCCAGGCAGGGCCATTTTGACCCACAACCAGTATTGTTCTACACTATTCGGTCTAGTATTTGTGTTGAAGCAGATTGCAACAACACCCCAGATTACTCTGGCAACACAGCACTCGAACATAAGGTGGTTAATCGACTCTTCTTGATTACAGAAGTGGCAGGTGGGATCCCCCTGCCACTTCCTTTTCACCATATTATCCTTTGTTAGACTAGCTTTATTTTCTAACAACCACATGAAAATCTTCACTTTTTCAGGGATTTTGGCTCTCCAAATATGACTAAAGGTGGCACCACTGTCATTCCTTGTAAGGTGGTCATAAACAGATTTCACCGAGAAGTTGCCATTGGCTGTCCAGGTCTAGACAGCTTGGTCTTTGTTTGTAGACACATTTAGCTCATTTAGTTTGGCAGCCAGGCTATACCATTGTCCATGTAGAATGGATGGGAGATTTATTCTAAAAAGGATAACCAAGAGTTTGCAGCACATTCTGCTACAGTGATGTCTTTGTTACTACAGAGCTCAAAGAGAATAGGGTATTGCACACACAAAGGTGACTCTTCTAACCATCTATCCAACCATAGTCGGATACTTTTCCCATCCCCCAAGATGAGCTTTCTCCCTTTGATATAAATGTCTCTGACTTTCAATAAGTCAGTCCATATTAGAGAGTCATTTAATCTGTGCTTCACAGATCCAATTGGTTTGCCATTTAGGTACTTGGCTTTAATCAAGTCTTGCCATAAACCTTCCTCATTTTCAAGTTTCCACCACCATTTGCAAAGAAGACTTATATTAAGTTTCCTGATATCTTTGATACCAAGGCCTCCCTTCTTCCTGGACTTGCACACAGTTTTCCATTTGACTAAATGATACTTCTTTTTGGTGCTGCCTCCTTTCCAGAAAAAGGTCCTTCTTGCCTTATCCACGCGCTTGACCATAGTTTTAGGTAAAAGGTACATTGACATGTGATATATAGGGGAATTATTCAGGCTTGACTTAATTAGGGTAGATCTGCCTCGAATAGAAGCCGTCCCAGCTTGCCAAATATCCAGTCTTTTATATGTCTTTTCCTCCATTTTCAACCAATCAATTACATGTAATCTACTGGCAGAAACAGGGACACCCAAGTATTGTAGGGGGAAGGAGCCAATCTGACAATTGAACAGAGAAGAGTATCTGATACAATGATCATGATCTCCCCCTATAATAAGCACTTCACTCTTATTAAAATTAATTTTTAGGCCAGACATTTGCTCAAACATGTACAGCATCATCACATTTCTAGCCCCCTTCCAAATCATCTTTCAGACAAAGGATTGTATCGTCTGCGTATTGTAGGATAGCTACGCCATTAGGAATCAGATTAGGAGCAAGCCCTTGAACCATCCCACTCCTTTGTGCAAAATGCATCATTCTGGTTAGGGCTTCGGCCACAAAATTGAATAACAGGGGAGACAGGGGGTCCCCTTGTCTTACCCCTTTATAACTTTGAAAGTAGGGGCCCATCTGGTCATTGAGTTTGACACACACCGTGCCATTCATCACCACTTTCTTAACCCAGTCACACCACATAGGATGGAAACCTCTCATTTCAAGACATTTAAAGAGGAAACTCCAATTACTTTGTCATAGGCTTTCTCAAAGTCCAGCTTCAGCACCACACCCACTTGACCTCTCCTTTTTGTTTCATGAAAAATCTCATGCAAGGATACTATCCCTGTCATGGTGTTTCTATTCCCAATAAAGGCAGTTTGAGCATTGTGTATTATCCTACCAGCAATTGGCTCCAACCTTAATGTCATGGTTTTTTTGAACCATTTGTAGATGCAATTTAGCAACACAACAGGTCTGAATTGCTGAATTCTTTCAGCATTAGCCAGTTTAGGCAACAGTGTAATAATACCATAATTAAGTCTTTTGATGTTTAGGGTCCCATCAAAGAAATCATTAAACATGGGTTGTTTTGAAAAGCGTTTGAAGGAAGCTTTGAAAAGTTACAGATATGGCAACATAAATAGCGGAGAAAGTACAGAAACTATTTCAAACGAACAAGTCCCCAGCCAGTTTGTACCAAGCACTGCACGCGGCAACAGTGCTGGACTGGAAAGGCATGCAACGAAGGCAACATCAATTGAATGTGATGCTGGTTCGCTCGCTCGCTCGCTCTCCTTCCTGTCAAATTGTTGTCTCCCGACGCGAAAGCGCGGCATGTGGGCGGCGCGTGGCCGGCATCGGCTTGTTACGAACTGTCGGTCCATCGATCACAGCCGGCCGGCCACCGACTTGTCGCTTGCTGCCTGCGACTTGTGCATGGTAAACGATCTGGGTCGGCAGTGTCGTCCACTGTACAAACTGGGATGCAACTGTTGCTTGGATTGTTCAACTGTTCCGCGCGCGATTCAGAGGATGGGGTTGAGCGGACGACGGGTGATCCAACTGCTAGAGGACACCACGCAGGAACAACGTCCCAACCTTTCCATCAAAGCGAAGTATGGATGGATGTTAGTGGTACAGTCTAGTCAATTTTATTAAACATTCATTTTTTTCAGAAAATAAAAATATATTACTGGTAAAGAAAGCTACTAGTGTGCTACTTTAACTAAGCAATCCAGGTAAAGAGATAAAAGGGGGAGGTATGCGGATGCACAGGTAGAAGTCAGTAAGAGAAGGCGCAGACTGTAAAACAAGTGAGTACTGATCTGAACAAAATTTGGCTGAATTTCAGCTTGTGCCAATTTATTTTGGTTATATGGTTCCTTCTGATTGCTGTGTTTACCGGTGTTCCAGAAAATAATGATCTCCAGCTCTTCAGTGTCTGCATTGTTTGCCTCTTAGGTGCCTGTACGTGACCCAAAAAAAAAAAAAAAAAAAAGAAAAGTGGGAGAGACATGTCATATGTCCAGTCATCATGAAAAAAACAGCTCTCATTTTCCAGAGCCCATGAGGCACTTGGCTACTCATATATACCTATACACTTCTCATTCATCAGCAAAACTAGAGCTACAAATTTTGTCACGCATCTCAGACACTTGAGAGGCATATTTTCACCAAGCAATCAAAGGGAGAGAATAAAAAATTTTCAGGTTCAGAGGCAAACGAGCAAAATTTGGATTGGCCAGATTGTCCATGCAAAAAAGAAACAAAGAAAGAAAAAATAAGCAGAATCCCAGAAAAGGAAAACAAAACATCTTAGCCTGCCCTGGGCATGTATGAAGCAAATTTCATGAAACGGTTACTAGCAATCATGAGCAGTTCAGAAAATTAACAGTGTTTTTGCTAGCTAACCAGCAGTTAACTTCCTGGTCTTCACGTTGGTAGCCAAACCATGAGTAATGAGTAATGAAGACTACTTTGATCTTTGAAACTGAGTGCAGAGTAGAGACTAGAGAGACAGGCCACAGTAAAGGCCATATTCAGAAAATTACCAGACAATGGTCTCGTTCTGTTTCCTTTTAGGTTAGCATGGGCAAATGGGCCAATCCAAGTCAATCTCACAACTCCTATTTCAGGGGAGATCATGTTTGATGAGGAAGCAATTAATCAGCTTAGTTTTCAACAGTTTGTAAAGTCATAGTTGCACATTTGTTGTGATACCGAAAGCTTTAGTATGAATAGTGTCGAACTCAAGAGATGCACTTATTTTCTCATTTTTGTGTATTTCCATTTTTAGGTGTAGAACAGGGCCCTAGTTCTGTTCTTCTCATCAGTTCCAAGATCAGCATCCTGAGTAACTGGAGTTCCTTTGCTTTACTTCTTTTTCTGAAACGAGAATTACGTCCCCTTCAGATCACACATGCACCTAGAATGGCATGTTCTTCGTAGATCAATGCTCAGTATATTGAAAACCTCAGTTCATTGATATTTTCTCCCATGCTTTCCTGCTGAAAAGAGCAAACCATTAACATTGATATATTCATCATAGTTTCTGAACAGAAACAAGGCCTAAATAAGCCATCATAGCATTGCCACTTTTGTACATTTACATTGAAAGAAAAACCAGAAGTGGGATTAGGATTTTATATAATTTTGTAACATGTGCAATTCCATATTTAGGAGAGAAGGAAGATCGTCTGTGGAAATCTGTACATCTATTAAAAAAATATAACTATATGATTTAGGCCTTATACACATTCCAGTCGGCAAGAGCGAAAAGAAGTTTTAACAGATCCTTCTAGTGACATTATCTGCATCCTTCTCTGTATGGTGATACAGCACTAGTTAAGAAGGATCTATGAAAAATATTCTCATCTAAATTCATTCATCTTGAGCACAGAGTGAAATAATGGTCCAGCATTTGACAAGCAATGGAAAAAAAAAATCACAGGTTCAAACATAACAAGAGTGTTACCTCTTTCTCGCATGTGTACATAATCAGAAATCTGAACACAAGTTACGGATGTGGTGCCATGTCCATGATGCGTCCATAAGATTTTTCTCCTCTCACTTAACTTGTTATAAAGATTTGCAATCAGTTGTATTCAAAAATCAAGAGCACAGCATGGCGACTTCAGTGCCACTTGAGCCAATACTTTTCTTCAGGCCTCTCTTTCGCATCGACCACCGAGTCTGCTCAACGGCATGCCACCTACCAACTCCAGCATATATATTGGACAGAACCACATAGATTGCACCAAACTGAGGGTCAAATTCAGCAACTTGTCTTTCTATCCTCTCGGCTATATCCACCCTGCCATATAGCTTGCAACCATTCAGCATACTTCCCCATATTGTAATACTGGGTTGAATAGGCATCAACTGAATCATCCCTTCAGCCTCCACTAACTGACCTGCCCGGCTCAAGAGATCAATCATACAGCCGTAATGTTTGATTGTCGGCTTGATTCTGTAAATAACCTTCATAGAATTGAAGTATTTTTTGCCCTCGTCCACCATCCCTGCATGGCTGCAAGCAATAAGTACACCTAGAAACGCTACATGGTCTGGAGCAGCACCACCATGCTCCATTTGATTGAAGAGACGCACTGCGTCTATGCCGTGGCCATGCTTGGCCAAACCGATGATCATGCTTGTCCACGCCATCAAATCCTTTACCTCTAGAGAACGGAATATCCGAAGCGCGCCTTGTGCATTGCCACTCTTCGAGTACATATCCATGAGAGATGTGCAAAGTGCAACATCTCGACGGCCATTTGTCTTCTCCAAATAGGCGTGCACCCCTTGGCCTAAGGCTGTGTCTCCCTTCACTGTACAAGCGCGAAGAATGCTCAGCCATGCCACCTTATCAGGCTTCATCGCAGCAGCGTGCATCCTGGCAAAAACCTCTAGAACCTTGTCAGAACCTCCATGCCTACTGCAGACCTCAACCATGGCATTCCAAGATATCTCATTTCTCCGAGGCATTGCATCGAACACCTGGAATGCGGTCCTGATACCACCGCAGCGTGCATACATGTCAAGCACCGCCGTGGCAAGAGCAACGTCCGCCAGCACGGGCTCCACGCCCCACGCCCGAAGCGTCGCGTGCACCCACCTGCCGCTGTCCACGTCGCTGCACTGTGCGCACGCCGCCATCACCTGCGCGACCGTGACGGCGTTAACCTCCCGCCCGCCGGAGCCAGCCACGGCCTCCCTAAACAGCGCGACCGCCTCCCGCGCCTCCCCCGCCGCGGCGTGCCCGGCGATCATAGCCGTCAAGGTAACGACGTTGCGGTGGGGCGCCGCGTCGAAAGCCGCCCGCGCGGAGGCGGCGTCGCCCCGGGAGGCGTAGGCGTGGACGAGGGCGGAGGCCACGTACACGTCGGTGGCGTGGCCGGACTTGGCTAGCTGCGCGTGGAGGCACCGCAGCGTGGGCTCGCACGTGGACGGCTGTGGCGAGCCGCGGGGCGCCGTCTGGGCGAGCGCCTTGAGCGCAAAGGGGAAGGTGAAGTGGTCCGGAGCGACGCCAGCACGCAGCATGGTACGGAAGGCGAGCAGGAGGTCGCGGTGGCCGGTGGCGCGGCGGATGAGGGCGTTGTAGTGGTGGGTGGCCGTCGTGGCGCGGGCCGCCATGACGACTCCTACGGCATTGGAGTTGGAGGCCGGTACTCACCCCTCTGAAACCTGAACTGAAACCAAGAAAACGAAGATATAAACCTGAACATATTTGGCCTTATTTTTTTAATTTTTTTTACTCTGCCAGCTATGGCTTCATCGGTTCGCCCTATAATGATTTTTCGTATATATTCAAGTTGAGTTTTACATTCAAATCTTTGTGTGCCGATCGATTACATACTAAGGTTTTTTGTAATTATTTCCAATGTGTTTTGTATATCCAAATCCACAGTCAGACAAATAGGTGATGCTCTCGAGCTACGAATTATCTTTCAAACATAAATTTGAGTAGAGAGAAACAATAGTAAACAAATTATTAGTTTTTTTAGAAGAGAAACAAATTATTATTAGTGGTTAAAAGCGTTGATCCAATAGTAAACTTCGCATGAGATGTCAAGGGAACAAACACAATGCAGTGAACGCTTACACGGGCTAGATCCACTCAGAGCCCGAGACACGCACACTTGGCAACTTCGGTCGAACTCCACGCCTAGGCCTATCAGCGACAGAATCATCAGGTTCATCGACACCGACTGGATCAGGTACAGTAGTAAACAACAACCTCCGATCTTTTCCTCTTCTTCAGACCAGACGAACAACTGGGCAGATTATCCTCCAATGGATTTTCGTTTGCGGGTTCCGAAGCTTCTTGGTCTGTGAATTCCTCCTGGTCCTCTTCTTCAAGTTGATCGGAGCCTGAGCCTAGCTGAGAACTGTCACGAGCAGGGCACGGTGTTGCGTTCTCGTGTTGGCCTCCATGCTGCTGACTGTTTCTGTGAGGCATCAGCTCCGTCCCCGGCTCGACGACGCCTTTCATCATCTATGAATGTGCACAACATAACAAACCATCAATGGATGGAACACGAATGCGGAAAGATATGCCGATGTCAAATAGCAAAGCTCAAAAACAGGGAAGACCTTTGATTCAGAAAAACAAAACGCTAAGCCCAAGTAAAGCAACAGATTACCTGCCAGTCTCGGAAATCAAACCGGAAAACGAATTGGCTGGTGAACACTTCCCTAGAGGTTATCTGTGCAGATACAGGAGCATTCCTTGGCACTGTAATAAGAAGGGAAGGCAAAATTTGATCAGCAATATTAGACAGTGATGTATTCCCCACAGGTGTGCGAATCAGTGGATGGATCATCACAGAAAGCACTTACTGACAACATGATCTCCTTTGTCATCCACAGTTACCTCTGCTCTTCCATCCTTCACAAGGAAGGAAAGCGCAAACAAGTTCTCAACGGTCTGTGCAAAAGACTGCCGATTCAAAATGAGATTTTCCAGCTTTGCACGTCTGTTCGTTCTTAAGAGACCGAACATGACAGCTATGTTCTCGTCGGTGTCATTCCTTCCATCTTGGTCTGGTGCCAATTCATCAACCTAGAAGCCAAGTACAACATCATACATTGTGTTCCGGACAGAGACAGCGAAATTGTGCTAGTAACTGATAGTATGTGATTTGCTCGATCAATTTGGTGGTATGGATGGAACTCACCTCCGCAGGCTTACGACCTGAGCGCTCAGACTGTCTTCTAGCAGCATGCTTCCGTTCCTTGACTGACAGGCCCATTGGTCCAAGCCTATCATCAAACAGTATAATTACACAAACAGGTCAAGGGATACCTGAAACTGCAGGTTGACAGAAAAAGGAAAAACATGCAACACCACCACGTGTCAGGGAACGAAGATCATACATGGTCTGGCACCCAGTTGCTGTCATGAACAATGGTGACACTGCAGCACCAAGATCCGACCAAGAGAACGGCAGATGAGAATCGTTCAGCGGTGAAGCTCTGGGACCAAATTTCCGGAGCAGGGCTGTGACGAACTCCGACGAGGTCGGTCCATCCCTGTTCTCCGACTTGGTAGCCTTGACCAGTACATTGGCAAGGTCCAGCAGCGCTTCACCGTCCACGACCTGCTCCATTGGCCTTTGCACTGACAATTCATCACGATGCAGATTAATGCATTAATAAATATTTTTCATACGTCATTTTTTCCCCAGTGGTGTTGGGAAATGTAGAGATTCAGATAGACATATGAGATTGCTTTTGCAATATTTTTGAGGAATTATTTTCTACTGAAGAATAAAAAAAACTTCTGCCGTATATTGCTTGGAGGAAGTGTCTTTTGCAGTAGATATACGTACGGGGCAACAAATACTGTTTACTAGACGAAGGAAAAAAAAAAGGTGCTCTTTAGAAAAGAGTCAAGCATGAAAGACTATGAACGCGGCGACTATGAAAAACTCAGATACTCTCGATAAGCAAGCAACGAGAAAACTGAAGCAGTGTGAGAAAGAGAAGCAGTTGAACCAACCGACCTTCGCCATGAAGCTTCTCAATCTTGCCCATGGCAGCATCGAACTGGCCGAGCCCAGGGTCGTCCTTCACCTCTGCGATCACACATACGCACGCACACGTTGAAACCGCAGAAACGATCGCAGAATCGCGGTGGAAATGCAGACTGCAGAGGATCGGAGCGCGCGGCGTACGTACGTACCGCGTATCATGGTCCTGACGCCGGCGTACCGCGACCGGAGCGCGCTCCTCTCGGCGTGGCTCTGGCCCCACGCCGCGGCGAGCTCCTTCTGCCACTCCTCGTTGGGCCGCGCGCCCTCGCCGCCGGCCGCGTTGCGCGCGGCGCCGTGGTCCATGGGCGATCTCTGTTCCTTCCTTCCTCGCGAGCGCGCGGCAGGCGGAGGACGAGGGAGAGATGGCTTTTGATGTTTTGCAGTTTGTTGATGGAGCGGTTGCTGATCAAACTCCCACGTGTGTCATCGTTTTTGTAGGTGCAAGCAAAAAGGCGCGGCGCTCTGTTTGCTGGTGTGTGAAAGGGGTCTCGCGCATGAATGCCTCTACGTTTGCCAAGAAACCGTACTGGTGTGAATCATTCGGCCAACCGGGAGTTCATCAGAACGGTCAAAGTATCCGCCACTCCGCAAGGAAAATGGGTAACGAGGAGGCTGGGAATTTCCCTCGCGTTTCTTCGATATCTTACTCGGTTTTATTTATTCATTCTGATGCCAGTTCTGTTTTGTGTTGCGAGTTTTGGAATTTGGAAATAATGTCACAGCATGCCTGTGTGTCGTCGGACGAGCGCGCGTCCTGGCCTGGGCCAGCCACCTACGCGATTCTTCTGGCATGGCGCGCGCGGGAGCGCTCCCTCGAGAGAAACCGGCAACGCGACGCTCTCCGCGCAGCGAGCATGACGTGCCGGCGGAGGTCCAGCGGAAGAACCGCGAGAGTATGGTTAGAGACTAGCTGAGGACGTATCTATCTTTGCCGGGGGCCAGGGCAACGTCCAGAATGCGGCAGAGCTCCGGAGAGCCAACGACATGCGCAGCGGAGGCGACGTCGTAGGATCGACACCGAGCACATGGCACACCAAGGCGAACGTGTCGCGGCGCGGTACCACTGGCGCCGTGAGCAAGAGGACATGGAAGAGATGTGCTGTGGCATTGTACGGTACCATCGTGATCAAGAGCCATGGCTTTAGCTTGATAGTTCTGATTTGTCTTGTGAGTTTGGAAATTTGGAAATGGTGTCAGCATGAGAAGACTTCCATTTTTCCGTCAAAAAAAAGAGAAGACTTCCATTTCTTTATACTGCATGAGGCCTCCTTGGGTAGGACTCTCAAAAGTCTCTCCAGCGGCTTCACATAATTTCCAACGAAAAAGGTGATTCCTCATGTGCTTCTTAAAGAAAGAGGGATCCATAACCAAAAAAACGAGTGAAGCAGGGAGCCACGAAATAGTAGCAGCGACAGGCTCGACCTGCCGCTTGGTTCCATTTTGATGTGTTGGTCGGCGTCCCTGAGGATGTTTGTGTTGCGCATTGATGGCCGTTGTTGAAGGCTAGGACGAGCTACACATAGGAAGCTGAGCTGGAGCATTTTTCAGCAATGGGTTGCCGATCTTATGAACTACTACTGGTACTCGGGCTTCATCGATAGAACACTAACATTTTAAGCTAATTAGAAATAATTTACAACTTTGTCATCAATTTTTTTCCAATCATGCCCATATGATACCATGATATTAGTGAGATGAAAACGTATCATTAGACTTGTGTGACCATTGGATGAAGAAAATAGATGGTAGTGTGCATTCATTTAGGTACCGAAAAAATCCTCAAGATAGACCCCAGCTGCGTGACTTGATAGACATGCACAACTTCCTTCGTCATATTGTGTCTCGCAAATCCCCCCAGCTGCTTAGTGCTCATGCTCTGCCAAGCTAGCGACTAGCAACCATGGCCAATGGTGGAACTGAGGGGGCCATGCCCCCCCCCCCCCCCCCCCCCCCCCCCCCCCCCCCCTTCTCGCTTCTTTCTATACGATAACACATAGACACTATAGCAATCTTTTTCTTCTTATCTTTTTAGAGGGCCATAAGGGTGTTGCAGGTTTTGAATGCATATAATGTAGGATTAGATCATACAAGTTGCAAAACAATTACTAAACTCTTGAAGTGGAACAAATTATCATCAAATTATGAATACGAAACATACGAATATATATCACAGTTTTGACTCTTAGCCCTCTCACTTTGAGGCACTACTTCCGTCACTCCATGGCAACCAGTCTTTGAAGGTGATCGGCATTTTTCTCCTGACTAGCACGTCCTAACTGCTCCGGAGATCTGTGTGTCCTTGTGACCCTCCTCTCATCTCCTCAGAGCTGGTCTTTGGTCTTAGCCTTGTTGTTGGCTGCCATTGTGGTTTGGTGGGTGGTTGCCGCTTCAGCTTTGTCGTCGGAGTTTTTGTTGATGGTGTCATTTAATTCATATACCGTGTACGTCCACGTTGCTGGTCCTCCCTCCTTTGTGGATTCCTCCCTACAGAGAGCGTCAGTGGTGGCTTGTGGAGACCGAATGCGCTGAGAAAAGTGTCTTCGTCAACTTCAAGAGAGGTTGACGTTTTTTGGCAAGCAGTGGTCAACGTATTTGCCCCACTCTTCGTCCCCTTTTGGTTGGACGGTCCCTCGGTTGTTCAAGGCTTCCTTCCCTTGTTGAAAGGTGGATAGCGACAACAGATCGGCGTAGCTACGAGTGATGGTGTGGCGGTGCGAAAACGATTGTGAAGCTGGCAAGTATGTTCTTCGCTGGTGCCACTTTCTCGACGACCGGTGGTGGTTCTTCAGCTTATGTTCTAAGCTAGTCTGTCTCTTAGTCGGTTTAGTCGGTTGTGAGTTGTATTTTTTTTTTTCTTTGTTTGTCCCTGTTGTGCATTGTAGTTTTGATGTTTCAGTTGCTCCACCCTACTGTAACTCATGCCGGTTTTGCCACCATTATAATTAATGAAAATTGAGGTGAGGTTTCTCCCGTTCACCTTAAAAAAAGTTCTGAATTGTGTTGCTAGTTTCGAAATTTGGAACTAGTGTCAGCGTGAGAAGACTTCGATATTCGAAGACAGGCGCAAAAATTTGCAGGACATCTGCTACTAATTGGTGGGGGAAACAAGAGATTCCCGAAGACAAGTGCACAATTTTTTAGGACATCTGCTGGTATAGCGCGTGCACCACGTGTAGAACGGCCGGGGCAGAGCTCCGTCGAGGCAACGGTATGCAGCGGAAGCGGCGGCGTAGCGACGGGGATGCTGCCATCCTCCGGCATGCTTGATGGCGCCATGGCGGAGACCAAATGTCCGGTGAACGAACGACGAGAGAGCAATGCGTCGCGGTAGCGGAGCGAGGTAGCCTTTGTGGACACCGAGCATGGCGCACGAAGGCGAACGTGTCCCGGCGCGGTACGGCTGGCGTCGTGAGCAAGAAGGCATGGAGGAGCTGTGCCGTGGCATGTGCCGCACCGTTGTGACGTCGAGTAGTTCTTGTCCTGTTGCTGCGCAAAAGAAGGTGGATACACTAGCTAGTGGGAGGATCCGGCGCGGCGACGGAGTGGCCAGGAGCTTCTCCAGATGCTTGCCTCCATGCGTGCGTCCAGTTTGATCTCCTGAGGACGGGCAGCGGCGTACCGTACCTTGTCACCTTGAGGACGCTCGCGACTCAGCGACGTCGCGCCCGGGAAGAGCAGGTGCTCCGGCGAGCCTTGGCGCGCAGCGGCGGCGGACAAGGGCGGTCGCTATTTCAAATAGCGACCGCCCCTGGGTCCTGAGAGCCGTTCGATTTGTGCTCTGCGGCTCGGATGAAGTAAGTTGACCGGTCGTTGCTTGAGGTCAGCTGGTCGCAAGAAGGCGCAGGGGCCAGGTGGATGGCGCGCGCAGAGCACAGCGGCGGAGGTCGACGGCGAGCCGGGCATCCAAGATTCTGGCGGCCTCGTCGTCCCTTTCCTTAATAACCACGGGCGGGCTCGCCATGTTCTGGCGTCCGCGCGGGCAGGCGGAGAAGATGGCCGACAGCTTCGATCGATCGGGATTCAGGAACTGGAGTCCCAAGCTGGGTGGATCGTGAGAGCCAGCCCGGGCGTCGCGTTCTGCTCGCGGACGCTGGCGAGCTCGCCGTCTCCTTCTTCAGGAAATGTTCGCCGTGATCCGGCACTCTTTTCCTCTCATCCATACGCGGCGGCTTCCATCGATTGGGAATGGGAGGTGCGTCCATCGATGCATGGCGAGCTCAACGGTTCGTGTCCTGCCTCGCACGTCGTTCTTATCGCCCGCGTGGCCTGCCGGCGGCCGGATGCAAATTCGTGACGGAGGACGGACAGAAGAGACTGGCGCGTTTGGGACTTTGGGAGCACGACGGCCATGACTACGGCCCTGGTTTCATGCATGTTGAGCCAAACCAATGTGCTGCAACCTGCCGCTGAAATTTGCGGGCAGAGAAACTAGGGACCGGTTACTGAAATATGATTTACTAGTTTGGAACCAAGATTGTTTATTTAAGTTCTGCACGGAGAATAAACTAGCTTGTGAGTGCCAACCCGTAATCCTTCTTGTTTTTTGTCAGAATTTTGAGATGAAAACAAAACAAGGAGCACTATCTAAAAGCGAAAGAACTCTCAGAAACAAAAAATTAAGCAGACTATAACACTGTAACTTGGAAGTCAGTATCATGTCCAAACCAAATTACACGCCATGAGAACTTTAGGTCTCGGAACCTCTTTATGCATAGGTATAGCACATGCCAGTAGATAAATGCCGAAGCAAGGAAAACTTCTCGGCTTAATTTGTTTGATTTTTAATCTGAAATACAATAAAACCAGAATCTGAACATAAGCCTGAATTTCTGACCTATAGCTGACAGACTGAAATCTTTTAGTGTGAGATTAATTAACTGGAGGAGCGAGTGATGAAAGCACTATAAATAGACCGCAAGTTCTGGTTAGCAATGACGAAGTGCTTTACTCTAAATCTGGACGATTTTGGTTTCTTCTTTTTCTTTTTATTTGTAACAGACACAAACTGTGATGCCCAAACCCTCCATAAGAATAGCATTATTCTTGATTAAAAAGTAATAATAAAGAGCATTAGGCCACTATCTCCAACCAGTCATCACATACAGTTAAAAATCATAATAGTGTATATATGGCTTGTTAAACAGATTCTTTTCTAGAGAAGAATGCTTTAACCAAAATTTCCAAGAATTTTTCACAGCACATCTGTCTCAACAAAATGTCCCTGCTAGCAGTGATGAAGATAACAATTGATTTAGGGTATAGAATTGTTTGAATTAAGGAAAACTTACAATCTTTTTTTGGGAAGAAAGAGAACTTACAATCAGTTTAAAGCACATGAAATTTTGGGGGGTTTTCCAGGCTGCATAAAAACCAGAGGATATCTATTGTGCGTGCTAAATCGCTTTTTTCGAAAGATCAAATCATTGTTGTGACGATCATAATACTAGCTATATGTGGTGCCGCCGAAGATGCCGACCACCTCCAGACTGAAGATGGCTACAATGTCAACCTCGACGACCGCGAAGCAGGCAGCGACGCACCCTGCTCTTGCCATCGCGCGCATGGAATCCACTCCCAGTGTGCCCACCACGGCCCGACGGGTCTTCACGTCAAACTAAAGGGGCACATGCCCCAATACTCGTAAAACTCACTCCCATTAAGAAGCATATAAATATATATTTGAGAAGAAAAGCATGGTAAATACATTAAGATACATTTACTTCATAGGTCATTATTTTTATATAATGCTAAAAAATATATAAATAAAAATAGACACAAATCGCTTTTATGGTTCTTTTTTAGCTTTTATTACCAAGAAATCAAAATAATCAAATAACTTTGCAGTACTTCTTGAAAGAAATCTCTTCTGCAATAGATAAACATGGGCAACAATTACTATTCCCAAGTTTCAACTTTTTAAATAAAATGCTATCCAAGATCCAAAGCATGGGCCACATTTTACATAGCCGCTATGAAAACCCCAATTTAGAAGACGACATGGAAATATGAACGGCGCACTGAAAAATTCAGTCGTCAGAACTTGAACTCAAAACCGACAAATTGCACTCATCAAGAAAAGGTTGGCAATTCACGTATTGTCCAACAATCAGTTGCTGCACAAAAGGGATCGCAGAAAAGCGGGCAGGCGGAGGAGATTTTTTTTTTTTAGAAATGAGGCTTTCGCCCCCCACTTATATAAAAAACAGGTTTTCTACATCAGTTCAGCAGAAAACCAGAACACCAAAACCCGCTACCGAACGCTAGGTAGGACTACACCTATTACATTCAGTCTGAAAGCCAGCAACTTATCATTTAGTCCATCCTCGCACCCCTTCAAAACAAACGCAAAACAAGAGACCTACGACAACTACTCCCAGAGACTTATTGACTGGTAATTCTTCTTGTCGCTGGCGCCCATCCTTGCATTCTTCTGAAGGCTTCACTTCCCACCTTTCTTAACATCTTGCTTCCTTCCTCCACCATCTTTCTTTGATTCTTTTTCTGCAAAATTACCCACTTATCAAGCCAGATGCACATACTAAAAATTAGTTCAGACGGGTCAGTGAGCTTTTTCCCTCTGAAAACAGCGTCGTTCCTACATTTCCATATTGACCACACCAGCGCCCCGCACCCCAGTAACACCAATGATTTATGTTCTCCCTTAAAGTTTGCCACCCAAGGTTCAATTAGATCATTGATGTTACTGGGGCTTATTGAAATATTAAAGATACATCCGATTACCATCCAGGCATATCTAGCCACTGGACAATCAAACATCAAGTGTTGTGAAGATTCTTTTACTCCACAAAACACACAGTCAATATCCCCTTTCCAGCCTCTCCTCTGTAAGTTTTCCTTGGTTAATATGCTGTCTTTTAGCAATAGCCACAGGAACACTTTTATTTTCTGAGGAAGCTTCACTTTCCATATAAATTTGTAAGGCACCGGCACTCCCATAGTCTTTAGTTTCTGGTATAAAGAACTAACAGAGAAACCTTTCTTCCCGAGCATTCATTTTGTTGAATCTTCTTCCTGTGTTAATACTATTCCTTGGCATATCTGCACCAATTCATCCCATACTTTTACTGTTTCACCCATTAACCTTCTTCTAAACTTGATACTGTCTACACCTCTAGCCAGCACACTGTACACTGTCACCTTCTTGTCAAAGGTGAGGTCATACAATCTAGGAAACTGCTCAGCCAGAGGAGTATCTTTCTGCCATTTGTCTCTCCAGAAGCTTGTTGCTTTTCCATCTCCTATCTCTTTTCGACAGTAACTCTGGTATATTGGGTTGACTTCCATCAGGTCTTGCCAGAAGTGAGAGCACCCTTGTGTCTTACTAAGTAAAGAAATTGGTTTATCTTTCACATACTTCTTCCTCAACAAAATCTGCCATAAACCTGTGGAGTTTTCTAACCTCCAAAGCCATTTACAGAGTAAACTGGTATTCATAGTAACCAAATCTAAAACCCCTAAATCAGCTTGATCTTTTGGCATACAAATTGTTGGCCAATTAACCAAGTGGTATTTTTTTAACCCCTTCACTTTCTTGCCATAAAAAGCGAGCTCTAAAAAAATCAAACTTTTTCACCACCCCTTTTGGAGCAGAATAAAGAGAAATCATGAATAGTGTAGTATTTGTGAATCTGATGTTAGTTAGGACAAGTCTACCACCAAGAGTCAGAAATCTCCCTTGACCAACACTCATCTTCTTTTCCAGCTTCTCTTATGTTGGTTTCCATTGTGAATTGCTAAGTCTTTTGCAATCTATGGGAATCCCTAAGTATTTCATAGGAAGTCTCCTCACAGGACATGTAAAGATGTCACTGTACTGTTGACTTCTACTTTCAGCCTCTCCAAAGCAGTATATGTCACTCTTATGAAAATTAATTTTCAATCCAGACAGCTTCGATCGATCAGGATTCAGGAACTGGAGGCCCATGCTCGGTGGATCGTGAGAGCTAGCCCCGGCGTTGCGGACGCTGGCGAGCTCGCCGTCTCCTTAAGGAAATGCTCTTCGTGATCCGGCACTCTTGGCCACTCGTCCATACGCAGGCGGCGGAAGTTGGCCGGCATGGGAGCTTCCATCGATTGGGAGGTGCGTGGCGGTACGGCGAGCTCTTTGGTTAGTCCTGCCTCGCACGTCCTCTTATCGCCGCACGTGGCCGGTCGCCGGATGCAAATTCGCAAAGGAGGAAGGACAGAAGCGGCTGACACAGCGACACCTTTGGCCTATGGGAGCACGATGGCAATGACTATATACTATAGGCCTGTTTGAAACCTTTAGAGATAATTATTAGCTAGCTAATTTCAGCTATTAGCTATTAGCTAGCTAACTATTATCTGCAGGTTTGAAACCTCTAACTATTAGTCACTTATTAGCTAGTATTAGCTGGGTTGAGGGAGCTAATGGGATAGTTGTTAGTTCGGGTGGTAGCTAACAATTAGCTGGGCAATTAGCTAGGGTGTTTGAAACCTCTAGTGCTAATTTTAGCAGCTAGCAATTATCTTTGGAGGTTTCAAACAGGGCCTATATAGCCCTGGTTTCATGTTGAGCCAAACCCAATGCGCTGCAACTGCAGCTGAAATTGGCAGATCGAGAAATGAGGGACCGGTAGGATATGATTTAGTTGGGAACAAGATTGTTTACTGGTTAAGTTCTTTACGGATAAATAAACTTGTGAGTGGCAACCCGTAATCCTTCTTTTTTTTTTGTCAAAATTTTGAGGTGAAAACAAAACAATCCTCGCAAAAAAGAAGAAGGTGAAAACAAAACAAGGAGCATTATCTAAAAGCGAGTGAACTTTCAGAAAACAAAAAGAATTAAGCAGAGTATAAAAGTGTCACTTGGAAGTCGGTAACAAGTCCAAACCCTCTTGATGCATAGGTATAGCACCTGCCAGTAGATAAATGGTTAAGTAAAGGAAACCTTCTCGGCTTAATTTGTTTGATTTTTAATCAGAAATACAAAAAAACAAGAATCTGAACATAAGCTTGAACTTTTGACCTACAGCTAATAGACTGAAATCTTTTAGTAGTAAGATAAATTGACTGGGGGAGGCGAGTGATGAAAACCCTATAAATAGACTGCTATTTGTAATAAGTTTTGGTTAGTAATGAGGAAATGCTTTACTGTCTGCAGTGGCGGAGCCAGCTGTGAACCATAGAGGGGGCCATGAGCAGTAGCCAACGAAGGTTAGTCGACGCGCCGTCGGAGCTCATGAGAACTGATGGTGTACGTGTTGAAGCTCGCGCTGTGGCAGGGCACACCGAGGCCGGACGTGGCAGGAGTGGAGACTCGGAAGCACGAGCAGCACGAGGAGCAAGTACGGGTGCACAACGATGACTCGATGAGCCGTGCAGTGGTAGCCCGTGTGATAAGCTGGTCTTCATGGCGGAAGACCTCGCGCCGCGGCCGCAATTGGGCGGTGCCACTTCTCGTCAGTCCAATAGGGGATTTTTGGGATTGAGTCAAATCAATCAATGGATTTTGGGAACTGTTAGGCTCGATCGCACATATCAGCCTAATAGGCCTGCTTGCTGGTCAATTTTGGTTGTGCAATGTCCAATTCCTACCCAGCGTGAAGGTCCTTTTGGTTGTGCAAATGAACTTTGTTGGATTGAGGCTGCACAAATAGCCAGCTGGGGCTGAATGCTACTCGCTCTTCAAAATTTTTCCACGGCCAGGAGGGGGGGGGGGGGGGGGGGGGGGGGGGGGGGGGGGCCACTTCCCAGGCTGGCCCTGCTGTGGCCAGTGACTGTCTGCAATCAAAATCTAGACGATTTTAATTATTTCTTATTTTTTATTTGTACCCTCTATAAGAAGAGCATTATTCTTGATTAAAAAGTAAAAATAAAGAGCATTAGACCACTAATCTCCACCAGTCATCGCATACAGTTAAAAATCATAATAGTATATAAGGCTTGTTAAACTTGGAAGAAAACTCACGGCACATCTGTTTCAACAAAAATGTCGCTGCTAGCAGTGATGAAGACAACATTTGATTCGGGGTATAGAAATGGTGGAATTAAAGAAACTCGCAATATTTTTTGGGAGGAAAAACTTACAATCAGTTTGAAGCACAGTGATTGTTTTTGGGAGGGCGGGGGTTCAAATTACATAAAAAAACCAGAGCAATACCTATTGTGCGTGCTAAATTGTTTTTTTTTCCAAAAGATCAAATCATTATTCTAACGCTCACAATAGTATGGCCATGAATTGAATTCGGGTTCGGGTCGGGTAGAGCAAAAACCCAGCCTCGTCCTGGCCCTATCTTCACGGGTCAAAACTAGCACCCACGCACGGCCCCGTCGGGTTTCAGGCTGGTGTCGGTGCCCGTCGGGGACGACGTGGTCCAGCCATGGCCTCTCATGCACCTGGAGCTGCACGGCATGGAGCTCCAGCAAAGCCGCCGCTGCCTGGAGATGCATTGCCGCCCACCTAGAGGTGTGTTCCCATTCCCCGCCTGCAGATACGCCGCGTACTGATGACCCGCCTCGAAGTACGCAACGCCCTCGCTCTGCCCGGGCATACGTTGACGCCCCGCGTCTCCGAACTCATAGAACCACTCCTATTAAGAAGCTCCTATCTGTTTTCTGCATTTTTTTAATTTTTTTCATTCCTTTGTTCCAAACAAGCTCTCAAGGGGCACATGCCCCTATACTCATAAAATCCACTTCTATTAAGAAGCATACAAATATATCTTTCAAAAGAAAAGCATGGTAAATACATTAAGATAAATTAGCTTCATAGGTCATTATTTTCATATAATGTTAAAAAAATGTAGAAATTCGAATAGACACAAATTAAGTAATTTACACGGCCGCTATGAAAACCTTGATATTTCCAAGAAGACGTGAAAATAGGTGTGGTGCAGCGAAAAATGCAAACACCAGGACTTGAATTCAAAACCGCTGGCTTTATATCATGTTAAACTAACATGCACTGATCAGTTACACCAACCTAAGCTAAAGGGAAAGGAATGGGAAATTGATTTATTGCTCAACAGTTAGTTACCGCACAGAAATGAGCGTAGAATCTTGGCGGAAATTAGAGAGGAGCACGTGGCATACGTACCAGGTATTACGGTCTTGGTTCTACCGTTGTTGTCGCACTGCGATCAGAGCGCCACCGCGGCGAGCTTCCTCTGCCACTCCTCGGTATCGCGCCGCCTGGCCTTGCTCAGGAAGGCTGTCGCGTGGAATGAGGGAGAGAGGGCTTTTGTGTTCTGCAGTTTGATTGAGCGGTTGTTGATCATGGGCCGAATTCCTCGTTTGTGTCGTCCCTTTTACTTTTTAAAGCAATTCATTTTTTTTCTGTTTTGCCTCTTAAACAAAATTGGCTCAATTTCTTCGAATAATTCAAGTCAGTGCAATATACCCACTATTGAAGCTTTGTTTTTTTCTTTTGTTTCTCGATATACAAGTTGAATTTCAAGATCAAGTTTTGCGTAATGATGAGTGATACAGCAACCTTGTAAAAATGATTACAGCGTATGTTTTTTATACTATTTACATAGTTAATAGCAATTAACGATAAGTACATTCCAATGGTATTAGAAAAAATATGCAAATGTTTTAACATAGCTTGTTGTCTGATTTACCATCATTTATAATTTGAGCTTCAACTTCAACTTGTATGTCAAGAAACAAATAATAGACAAATCGCAATCGGAGGTACATTGCACCAAGATGAATTGTTTGGGAAGTAAACTAAACCAACATTTTGTTTAGGGGATTAAACATACAAAATGAATTGTTTGAAGGAATAAAATAAATTATTCTTTTTCTTCTGAGATGGGGACAGAACTTCCATTAACTGGAGGTCGACTGAACATTAGCGGTCACAAGATCTTTGTACAGCTGTCCAAATGATAACACCGCATGTTTCTAAGTGCAGGAAGAAATTAACGGCCTATGATGATGATTTTTTGCGTCAACATATTTTAACACGCCCGGTGGGACACGTCTTCTATCATCTGGTGAGCAGCAGAGAAGTACCGATATTTTTAATCCCCTGTGCGACACTACTGAAGTTGAAATTCTCCAAGCACGGTTCGCAGACACCTGCTGGTATTTGGTGGGCAACAAGAGACTTTCGAAGACAATTGCCGTGCTTTGTTTTCGTGCTCAATCGCAGATCGAACATCTTTGGCAGGCACCTCCATCGATCGCCGTGTAGCTAGGACGAGCGCGCGTGCGCCTTGGCGTCGTGCCCGTGCGGGGCCAGCCACCTGCTGGATTCTGACATGACGTGCGTGCATGAACGCCCGACGAGAATGACCGGCTGAGGCGCGGCGCGGCGCGAGGCAGCATGGGGAAGGCATGGTCAGTGACTAGCTGAGCTGAGGAGGCATCCTAGCTTGCCGAGGACCAGGCGCTCGGGCAGCTTCCAGAACGCGGCAGAGCTCCGGCGAGTCAACGGTTTGCAGCGTAGGCGTCGGCGTCGTTGCGACGGCGATTTCGCCATCCTCCGGCGTGCTGTCGATGGCGCCATGGCGGAGACCAAAGGTCTGGCGGACGACGAGAGAGAGAGAGAGAGAGAGCCAGAGAGGTAGCATCTGTGGCACGTCACCGAGCATGGCGCACGAGGGCGAACGTGTCCCGGCGCGGTACGACTGGAGCCGTGCCCAAGAGGGATATGGAGGAGCTGTCCTGTGGCTCGTTCTTCACCACCAGTATGTTCTCTTCTCCGAGAGCCATGGCAGATGGCTTGACAGTTCTTGTCCTGCTGCTGCGCATCACAGTAACAGGGAGGGAACGCCACGCCAGTGGGAGGATCCGGCGCGGCGACGGCAGGGCCAGGAGCTCCTCCGGACGCTTGCCTGCATGCTTGACGGCTGATTCGATCGCCCCGAGACGGGCATCCAAGACGTTGGCGAGGGAAAGGGCCATGGCGCGCCCCGCGCAAGCTGTGGCGGCGCCTTTGCGGATAGCGACCACCCCTGGGTCCTGGCAGCCGTTCGATCGGCCCTGTGCGTCTCGGATGAGGTGAGTTGACCGGTCGTTACTCGGTGGTCAGCCAGTCGCAAGGCACGGGTGCTGGCTGCATGGCGGAGGCGCAGGGCCAGGTGGAGGTCGATGGCGATCAAGCCTGGCATCCAAGATGCTGGTGGCCTCGTCGTCGCTTTCCTTTGCACTGGCGGGCTCGCCATGTTTTGGCCAGGCGTCCGCTCGGGAAGGCAGAGGAGCTGGTCGGCTGGAGTGGAGGCCTTGGCCGAATGCCCAGGTGGATCGTGAGAGCCCGGGCGTCGCACACGATGGCGAGCTCTTCGCCGTGGTCTGGAAAGCCGGCCACTCATCCGAACGCATGCGGGGAGATGCCCGGCCTGGAACGGAAGCTTCCACCGATCAGGAGGTGCGTGGCGTTACGGTGAGCTCTTCGGTTCCTTGCACTTGCCCCCACATCGCTGGATCTAGAGAAATTTGCGAACTTGCGACGGAGGACGGACTGGTGGCTTTGGAAGCACGATGGGTCGATGGCGATGACAACATGGTCATTCGCGGGTTCAGGTTAAGCATGCGTCAAACCAAGGCGCTGCTAATCTGCAGGTGAAATTGGGTGCGTTTGCAGCTCCAGTGCGACGCCGACGGTTACACGACACCGAAATTGCTACTAGGAAACTTTGCATTTCTGAAACCAGTGCGATAAACCAGGCGTCAACATTGCTAGAGCTGTAGCAGTGCCTGCTGGCATGTTTCACAATGAACAAACTAAAGCACTGCTTTAACTCGTACTAAATACGCAGCAATTGATAAACAGCATCATAAGTCATAACCATCCACATGTTTGGATGTTTTGAGCTTCATTCCTCCTAACATAACCAGGAAAAAAAAAGAAAAAGGAAGAAACATCACTGCCTAAGCATGCTTCCAAGTGCATTGCATCCAGCTCAGTATCATCAAACCGGCATTAACTAAAACGGTTGAGTGAATCTACGTCATCATTGCTGTTTTGGCCTGTTAATCATACTACTACTTGCTAGTATTAGTCTTCGTCAGAAAACAATTTCCGGGCGGCATGTGATCTTTTCCGCCTCTTCGGAACGTCACGTCCATAGCAACCGTTGGTTAAATCCTCCTCCATTACTCCTCCTTTTGCGAATGCCTTGTTTTGTTTTCGTGGTATGGAATCTGAACCTGACGGAGAACCATCACCAGCAGGACTTGATCGTGCATCCTTCTGTTGATCACCATGGTTACAGTTTCTGTGAGGCATTAGCTCGTTTCCTGGCTCGACAATGCCTTTCATTATCTGCGGACGCAGAGGCAGAGCATTGCATAGTGTCAGCAGCAGTGGCCAGTGGATACAATAGAAATGCAGAAAACATAAGTATATTGATGGCACATTGCAGTATCAATTTGGAGTGACTGCCACATATTGAAGTGTTGGACCCCTTAATTACCTTCCAGTCCTTGGAATCAAACCGGAATACAAATTGGCTACTAAGCACTTTCCCGGAGGCTATCAATCCAGCTGCTGGAGCATTCTTTGGAACTGTAACAGGATAAAAGCCACAGATTGTGTAAAAATAATTAGACCCAATATTTTCATCAGCATTAAACAGTAGAGAGTGGCTATTTTGTTTCCCAGTAGAATCAATCATGGTTTGTGAGGGGGAACGGGTAACCAGGCACTTACTGACATAATGATCGCCATTGTCATCCACATTTATCGCTACTCTTCCATCCTTCACTAGAAATGGAAGTGAAAATATATTCTCCACCGTCTGTGCAAAAGACTGCAGATTCAAAATGATATTTTCCAGTTTCACACATTTGTTCCTTCTTAAGAGGCCGAACATGACAGCCATGTTCTCGTCAGTGTCAGTCCTTTCATCTGGCTCTGGGGCTAATTCATCAATCTGCAGAGTAAGTTAAAATGACAAATCTGGAAAAATCAAGTACACCATCCAATGCTGACAGAACCAGCAAAATAATGCAATGAATAACTACGTAATAAAAAATAAAATGTAAATGAATGTCTAATAAAAGGAGGGATAAGTTCTTTGGGAAAAAATAAGGGTGGATTCAGCAAAATAAGCAGATCATCCGTAAATTCACTAAAAATGACTGCTTAATGATGCATAACTGGTTAGTATTTAAGACGCTCCATGCTAACAGAATAGTTAAGGGTGAGACTGAACTGAATGAATCTTCCTGATAAATCTATAACTAGATATACTGAGTTTATCAACAAAGTTGGATGAAACTAACCTCTGCAGGCCTACTAGGATCGAAGCGCCAGGATTGCCTTCTAACAGCACGCCGCCTTCGTTCCTTGATTGCAAGATCCATAGGACCGTGCCTACAAATCAAACAGGTGAAGATACCTGAAGTTTCAGCATGTGTACAAACCAACCCTGCAACAAAGTTCAGTCAGGGAGGAAGATTCCACTTGCACGTACATTGTTTGGCACCCTGTTGCGGCCATAAACAGTGGAGATGCTTCGGTCGCAAGATTCGACCAGGAGAAAAACTCTTCAGAATCGACAAGCGGTGAAGCCGTAAAACCAGACTTTCTAAGCAAGGCTGCGACGAATTGGAACGGGGTCGGCCCCTCTCTGTTTTCGGACTTGGTAGCCGAGACCAGGGCACTGGCAAGGTCCAGCAGAGCCTCGCCGTCCGCGAGCTGCTCCATCGGTCTTTGAACTGAAAATTGATAACCAAGCAGAGATCAACACATCGACAACTAACTGTTTGGTAGCACGCCAAATTTTTCGCGTGCAGTTGTGCTACAACAAAATCGCGGCACTCAACCACACTTTGAACATGAGCACAATTCCCCAATGCGAGATGAAGAAATGCACGCAAAATAGATTAGAACAGAGAGAAGAAGTGCAGTTGTGCTACAACACTCAACCACACAATTCCCCAATGCGAGATGAAGAAATGCACGCAAAATAGATTAGAACGGAGAGAAGAAGCAGCGGGTATCCGACCCACCTTGTTCATGGAGCTTCTCCATCTTGGACATGGCGGGATCGAACACGCCGAGATCAGGGTCTTCCTTCGCATCTGCATACGCACACGGCCATCACTACCAACGGTGCCAACAAATCTAGGCCTGATCGCCGCGCTCGACGACTTGCGGTGAAAATGAAATCGCGGCCTGGCGCCGCGCTTGCGTACGTACCGCGGATCATGCCCCTGACGGCGGCGTACTGCGCCCGAAGCGCGCCCCTCTCGGCGTTGCTCTGTCCCCACGCGGCGGCGAGCTCCTTCCGCCACTCCTCGTACCGCGTCGGCCCTCCCTCGCCGCCGCCGGCCGTGTTGCGCCCCGTGGCGGGGTCCGTGCGGCCCACCATTCCTCGCTGTGGAAGCGAATCGAGGAAAAGGAGGGAAAAAGCTCCTAGTCTGCAGTTGTAGGGTTTGGGGTTTTGATAGACTGCGGCGTGCGATGGGTTTATCCGGAGTCAACCAACGCATGGGCATGGCACTCTCGATCCCCGTGGTAAATGCATCTGCCGAAGCAAAGTCGTCGATGGTAAATGTTTATTGTAAATGCATCGTGAGATAACAACGTGCTTTCAAAAATGTTAGCTGACGCATAAAAGTGTAGGTTACGATTTACCGAGCCATAAGAAATCCCACTACATTTTCTCATTCTTAAAAACCAATTTCAATGTGCCTTTCATCATCATTTAATTGGGCGTCACATCAACAAAATGGATGACGTGCATATTAATTAAGATGAAAGAGAAGAAATATTTTACCAATATCAACGCAATAATTTAATGCTATGTCTTGTCTATGAAACCGTGAGATGACATTGTGCATTATAGGAGATCACTTCATTTATCAAATAAAAACTCTAAATTGGCATAGCACTCTTGAAAAGTGTACAATAAAAATATGCACTGAGACTGGCCTAATGTGATTACAGATTCAATCGTTCGATAAACATCAAAATATGGAACTTTAGACAAATCTATAAAGAGAACCTACATTAGAAGGGTGGAACGTTTATTTTCACTGTTTCTTATAAGACTAACTAGTAACGCACTTATGAATTGTTTTCGTGCAACTCTAGTTGTGTGAGTCAGTAATTGAATTTCTAACTAAATGAAGGTAGAAATCACCAGGTTAATGCATCAAAAGCTCTCTTTCTAGTACACATGTACACCTCACTAGTTACAAGCTAATGGGTCATCTCATTCGGACTCAAGAACCGAACTTAAGGACATTGCTAATTGTTTCTTTGGGTGTGTGGGGGGGAGGGGGGGGGGGGGGGGGGGGGGGGGGGGGGGGGCATCCTCCCCTTTGCCAGTATGAAAAGCTCCGTTAACGAAGTTTGCCCCTACCACCCATCAAGTAACTTTGGAGACCTCCTCCAGAACCTCATCACAAATGTGGCACCATGACATCCTTTGAGGCTTTGACAGCTTTGGAGACCATGGGTTGCATCAGCAGCTGACGGCAACTGTCATATCCACCATGACACTCCATTGCGTAAAAATCTCAGAATCCTCAGTTCTAAATGCATCTAGCGAAGCATGTCCTCGAAGGTAAATGTTTATCATAAATGCATCGCACGATAACATTATGCTTTCACAAATGGCAGGTGATGTCAAAATTAAAGTACGCGGTGAGATTTATTAGGGGATAGAAATCCCATTGCTACTATGAGTCTATGACTACCGTTTTTCACTGTTCTTGTAAACCTCTAACGAGCAATAGATTCGTGGAGATTCTTTTCCGCATTTCAAATTTCATGAGTTTGTAAATCACCAAAAAAAGATTAGACTAAAAGGAAGTTCATTTTACTTTTGTAACAATGAAATTTATCCGTTTCACATCCTAAACAAAACCATGATTCAATTTATTCCTTGACACAATTCCAGTCAATGCAATATACCCGATCTAAGTTTGTCTTTTTATTTCTCGGCCTACAAGTTGATTTTAAAGCTCTTATTTTGCATGATCACAACCCTCACAACAACTTAAGTTAAAATAATTATAAAATATTATTAATACTATTAATATAGTTTAATAATAATTAACAATGCATGCATACAAATGTATCAGAAAATAAGTAATTATTATTTTAAGATTGGTTAGTTTGGAATTTAAATCATATAAAAATTTTGCTTCAAATTCAGCTTGTATTCTGAAAAATCAAAAAGACGCGACAAAGATTTATTGCACTAATTTAAATTGTTAGAGGAAAAAACTTGTAAGTGAAAACGATAAGAACACATCACAAGGGAAACTCACCATTAGTAGCGACAATATTAGCGCTCTGTTTTAGAGCAACTTTAACAGGCTAGCTAAAACATATCTTTTTTTCTCTAAAATGGCTCTTCAAATGTTTCTCTAAATCCTTCTCGAAAATAGCTAACTCTTCGGTCTAGTTTTGTAGCTAGCTATACTCCCTCCAGTTTCAAAATAGTTGTCGTTTTGAGGTTGTCCTAAGTCAAACTTTTAAACTTTGATTGTAAATAATTTTTTATACGTTAAGTTTTGAAATGTGAGAATGACATGAGTAGATTCATATTGAAACATTATTTCATAAAAGTACACTTTAACTATATTTTATTATTTTTTATAGCAAAAAGTATTTTTTAGATAATGGAAACATGGTTCCAGCCGCTACATCCTTGGGAGGATGTACAAAGCCGTATAGCAAAAAGTATTAGTCAAAGCTATGTTTTGAAGACCGTGTCGATGTCCAAAACGACAGATTTTGTGACACTAGGGGGAGTATTTAGCTAGAGACCTTCACTTTATATTTTTCTTCCCATGGGCCTTTGATGGTTAGAGAGTCTATTGCGTTACTCTGTTTTTTTAAGTGTGTTTATTTTAAAAACTAGCTAAAATAAAAAAATTTAAAATATATTTTACCTAAATTTTTTTTAAGTTGCTCTGTTTTACATCGTCATCTGACTCATCTCAGTTGTTTGACGAGGTAATCTGGTGAATATACCTGGACCTGGATTTTCAATGTCCAAAATCTATTTGGACTTTTCTTCCCTGGACTCATATGGACTGGATCTATTTGGACTTGAATGTGAACTGGATGTAAAATCCAAACTAATCCGGACCTATTTGGACTTTGGGAAAATTAGTTCAGTAGCATCGAAAGTTCGTCAATTACGGAAAATACCATTGAAAGTTCCCACTAACGGAAAATAACATCGAAAGTTGCTTGTCTACTCGGGATCTAGCACTCTTCTAATTTCTGGACAAAATGCCCTTGGCCGGTCGTGTATACTGATATCTCCAACAGAGCCAGTTTCCAGAGGCAATTCCATCACGCGGCGACCGCGCACGAGAAGCTGTAGCGGGCGTGGAGGAGGGCGGCGCCGACTGCGACAGCGTGGGCTCCTCCTTGGACGCGTCGTCGAGCTCGTCCTCCGGCAAGCGTCACGGCAGAAGAGCAAAGCAAATCGGCCAACTGTTGTTGGTCGTCCGCCAGCTGAATCAGAAGTCCATTAGCAGATTGACGACCAAAATGGAAAGCTTTGGTGGTTTAGAAGATGGTGGCCTGAGCAATTGAGCCTCAAACATGGTCTGCATTGCCAATTTCATGGATCTGCGGCAGGTTTAAAAATGGGGAAAAAAGGATATACGGTAGGTTTCAAGAATTGTGGAGATTAATTGGTAATTGGAGTTCGATTAGAGGCTGAGAAGCACAAATCCAAATGCTTGTATCTTAATTTATTGGAGCGCAAGCTCAATTTAGATGGGGAGCAGCTGATTTCGGTGTTGTACTGCTGGATTTGAGCTCGTCCTCATGGCCGCGCCATGACTTCTCGTGCGCGTGCCTCGTCGAACTGGAGCAGCCGCGCCGGGCCTCGTCGAACTGCAGGGGCGGCGACTGAAGGAGGGAGCAGAGACGGCAGCGGATGAGGAGAGCAGGGGCGGCGGCGGATGAGAAGCTCGACGCGTCTGTTGTGCCGTGAAACAGAGATCGACCCATTTTGGCCTGAGGAGATGACTCAAGGGCACTATTGTCTTTTCCCCTATGCGTTCTAAGCAAAATGGTAATTTCTAAGTACAAATGCAACTTTCAATGGTATTTTCCGTTGGTTGGAACTTTCGATGGTATTTTCTGTAACCGACGAACTTTCAATGTTACATGAACCAATTTTCCCTTGGACTTTAGGCGCACACAGACCAGGCCCTTCTCTCTCATCGCATCCGACACCCACCCCTCTCCCTCCTCGAAACGATGTCCATCCATCCGCCGCCGCATCCGCAGTGGAGTGACGCCGTGTTCCTTGCTGAGCCTTTGCCTCCCCGTCTCCGATCCAGGGTGCCCCCGATGAGGTGTCCCCGTCGCTCAATCGCGGGCGCCCCCATGGATACGCAGGCCTCTGACGACGGCCAGATAGCCGCAGCCGCCGCTGGAGTGGTGATTCGTGCAGGTCTTCGGCGACGAGCGGCCGGTGGGGGCATGCGGGGGTGATACGTGTTGGTAGAGGTTGGATTGGAGGTGCTCCAGCGACCGACACCGGCCTCCTCGCCTGAGATTGGATGAATGTGGATTGGACTGGACGATAGGCTTCTTAATTAGATTGGATTAGGACTATTTTTAGTTGGACTTGATTTGGATTCCGCCTTTTGGATTTTGGACTTCAATCCACTCCCAGGTATACGTGGTGAATGGCACATCCGTAGTTACATGCGAAAGATGTCCCTGACAAGGGAAAAGAATACCTCAGCCCACGCCCACCATCCGCTCCCCATCCATCCAATCCCCACACCTCGCAGCATTTTTCCACTGCCCACCCCACCTCGCCGGCGCCGCCGCCCCCGAAATGGCATGATCTCCGCCGCAGAAATTGCACGCCGTTCACCGGAACCCTAACTTACTGACAAACTAGGCCCCTAATCCATGAAGGCGTCCATCAAGTTCCGGGACGACGACCGGCCGCTTATGCGGGCCAAGGTGCCGATCGGCGTGCTAGGGCTGCCGTTCCAGTCCGGCCTCTCGGCCGGCGGCGACCCGAAGGAGCTCCGGTTCGATCTTTCCACTGCCTTCGCCTCCGGCCCGGCGCTCCGCCTCTCCTACCGCCCCAACGACCCCGGCCTCCCCTTCGCGCTCTCCGTCCGCGCCGGCCTCGGCCCGCTCGGCTCCCCCGCCCGCGCCCCCTTCGCCCTCGCCGCCGAGTTCAACCTCCTCTCCTCCGACCCGTCCTCGCCGGCCTTCTTCCTCCGGCTCAAGCCCCGGCTCGGCGACTTCTCCCTCGCCCACACGCTCCGCTCCTCCACGGTCCCCGCCTCTTCCCCGTCGCCTCGCAAGATCGGGGAGGTCTCCGACGGCGACGGCCACGAGCACGAGGCCAACCACAAGGCGTTCTCGTTCAGCGGGAACGGGTTCGCGGCGGACGTTGCGGCGGCGGGGCGGAGCGGCGGGCTCGGCGCGCTGCTGTCCGGGATGCGGCTGACGACGCGTAGCGTGCTGCCGCTGTGGGGCCGGGCGAGCCTGCGGTTCAACTGGGGCCTGCGCGTGCCGCCGGAGCTTCAGCCCAGCGCGCTCGCCGACGGCCGCAAGGGCGCGCGCGCGCCCGTCAGCAACATGCCGCTGCTGGTCATGAGCAAGATCTCCATCGAGCAGTCGCCGCGCGCCGACGGGGACAAGAAGGGCGCGAGAGCAGAGGCGGCCGCCGCGGATGCGTCGGATGGTTCCGGACATGGCGGCGGCGACGAGGTGGCGTTCTCGCTGGTGAGGCGGCAGCTGGAGGAGCTGAACGTCGACAACATGATGCTGCGGCGCGCCGTGGAGGACCTCCGCTCCGAGATCCGCAGCAGCAGGGCTCCGTCCCCGCCTGCCTCGGGAGTTCAGGCCAGAAGGACGGCGACACCACATCCGCCGCAGCCTTACCACTCGTTCCAAGCGAAGCCGGATCGCCGGGGCAGTGGGATGGAACCTGTCGCTGAGAACGCGGGGAAGGCTGCTGTAGCGGCGGACGATGTGGGCGAGGAGCTGAAGAAGGCACTGGAGGCGCGCCGGCGGTGAGCAAACCCCCGGCAGCTCACTGTTGCCTGCCCGTCCCTGCCGCTGTTATGTTAATTTCGCTCTTAAGTGTAGTGTACTTTCAGGGCATACTGATTGAAGATTACTAATCCCGGAGTAGTAATCTTCAATCAGTTTCAGGCTACTTGTTACTCTGTTGGTTGCTTGGCTCGTGATTGCTGTAGTACATTTGAGCAAATAATTGTATGGCAGTTTTAGTCCAGAGTGATCATTTTGTCCGCCGGATCAGGCAGCCTGGCTGCAAATCTAACCTCAAACATCTCGTCTCCAAAAGTGGAAGGCAAGAAGACAAGCGGAGATTCAAGCCCCGTTTGGAATGGAGGAATTCTTCCTCATTCCTGCGGGAATTGAACTGTTTCCTGTGAAATTCCTGCGAAATTCCTGTGTTTCAAACGGGGCTTCAGTTTTTTCGAATTAGCTTGTGAAATAACTACCATTGGCATAGAAAAGCTATAGTTTCGTAGCAAATTCTAGTTGATGATCGAGGGCGGGAATGTTATATGTTGCCCACGCAACTGCGGAACGCCATGTTCGCCCACCCTGCAGGCCGGCGGTCGTGGGCGGCGGCCGTGGGGCCGCCGGATTAACGTGGCGGTTCCGCTGCCGAATCTCGCCGGAGATTTTTGAGGTGGATGACGGAAGGGGCGGGGGTGATCGGCAGCCTCAAGTGACGAGTAGCCTAGGCTCCAGGTAAGGGCCCTCGATCACGGGCAAGATAAAGGATTGTAATGGGCTGACGGAGCGACCTTCGGAATCACAAATGCCTCATATATCCACACTCGTATGCAAGCTGATAAATAGCTGATCGTAAGTTCCAATCGCTATAGTGAAACGTTGAAAATCTTGGCTGACAGCGTATATATCATGACAATATGAAACTGGTATGCGCTGGCGATGTGACCGCGACACTAACTTGCTGAAAGAAAAAAAAGAGTACCTGCCAATAAATTTCTCTCGTGAGCTCCTCAATTCTATCATGCTCTGATCTTAATAAGGGAGGCCATGTTCAGACAAGGGGCGCTGCGTCGTGCACCGTATGATGCTGCAGGTTTAAGCCTTGATCTGCGGGGATTAAGGCGGCATGGGTCCATGAATCCTGAACACCCGCCGTCTCCAGTCTCCACCATGTTGGTCTAGGACAGCCCATGGGCAGCCCAGTCGCCACGGCACGACCCGTTCTATCAACTGTGGCTGGCGGCCACAACCACCAGGAAATGCGAAGCAGAGGTGGACGACTTTTTTTTTTTTTTTGAGGTGAGAGGTGGACGACTACAAGAAACCTCCTTGTCCGCTTCCTTGTCCACGTCCATGATTCTTTGCGCTGTAGGATAGGAGAAAGGATAGCGGAACATGGTGGGAATGTAAATCTCAGACGACCATCTGGGACTCTGAGATAATCGTAGATCTCGATTAATGTCACCGTAAAGACAAATTTGATTGTCATTTGGCCACGCCAGAAATCAAATAAATTGTTGCAGGTGATGATCACGGACTCGGCCACTTATAAGGGCCAGCCCAAGCCCAGCCCTAGAAGACATTGGGCCGAGGCGGTTTTGCTAAGGTCTAATCTACACCACCACGATTGTCACTCTGATGTTTGACACGCTAAAGCAAGCACCTTGACGCCGACGAGATTATATTAAAAAACTGAACTGAATAAATAATGGCATGTAGGCCCCACCCAGCCTGAACCGTTTCCAATCAATCTGGTCCCCATTTCGTCAAGGAACCCGGAGAACTTGAGAATTGCACAACGAGGCCCTTCACCAGCCCCATTTATTTTCTTTAAATTTCAACCGAAACCAGCCTCCATTTCTCAAAACGATCCAAACAATTTAGAAAGGGAAAATAAAAAACGGAGCGGGAGAAAGGGACCAGGAGGAGGTGGGGGAGGGAGCCGGAACCAAAACCTAGACGAACCACACAGGGAGATAGATAGCCAGGGGCGACGACGCGGGCGAGCCCGACCAGACCAACCAAACCCTAGCTCACCTTCCGCTCCAATCCATGGAGGCGGCGCTATGAGCCGCCGCCGCCGCCGAGACGGGGATCTTGTACGGCGGAGGAAAGGGGGATGACGGCTAGATCGGACGATCCCGACGTCTCGCCGGAGACGGCGGCGGCGGCGGCCGGCGGCGAGCTCTGGGGCACGTGGGAGGAGCTCCTCCTGGCGGCCGCCGTGAAGCGGCACGGCACGGGGAGCTGGGACTCGGTGGCCATGGAGATGCAGTCGCGCTGCCCCTCCGCCGCCGCGCGCCTCACGCCCGCCGTCTGCCGCCTCCGCTTCCGCCTTCTCCACCGCCGGTTCGCCGCCGGCGCCGAGAACTGCGGCGACGAGGATCCCGACGCCGCCGCCGCCGACAAGTGGGTGGAGGAGCTCCGCAAGCTCCGCGTCGCCGAGCTCCGCCGGGAGGTCGAGCGGCACGACGTCTCGATCGGGTAAAGGACCACGAGCCGGACAATAATAATGTGAAAAAACTTAAAAACGCGTTTAATGCCGCCCGGTTCGTTCCTGCGCGGCGCCTCGCGCGCCGTCTGATGCGTATCGGTCGGCCGCGGTATTTTTTCTTTTGCCGGAAATGCTTATGCCGTAATTTTATCCGTATGATTAGGTCGTTGCAATCCAAAGTGAAACGGCTCAAGGAGGAGTGGGAGCGGAGCATCTCTGGCGAGGTGTCCCCGGCGGTGAAGGAGGAGGAAGCGGAAGACGAGGAGGCGGTGCCGGTGAAGGAATCGCCGGAGGACGATGACCTCGTCGGAGAGGACCGTGTCTCCGGCGGCGAGTCCGGGCGGTCGTGCAAGGAGTCCAACTCGTCAGATCTGAAGCGGCCGGAGCACGACGCCGGCACCGCCTCCGGCGCCGGCGAAGGCGACGCGGCGGCGGCGAGGGACAAGGAGGAGGAGGCCGCCGCCGGCGAGTCGGTGTCCGTGAAGCCGGAGGCGGAGCCCTCCGGCGAATCGGTGGCCGGGTCAAAGGAGGCGGGCGCGGAGGAGAGCAGCGACGTGCAAAGCTCCGCTAGCCGCCGCGAGCGGGAAAGCGGTGGTGGCGAGGAGGCCGAGGCCGAGGAGGCGTCGCCTTCGTCGTCGGCGCTGGCTGCCCTCCCCGCGGCGGAGGCCGAGATGCTGGCTGCCTTCCTGGAGTCGGTGCGGTCCAGCAAGCCGGGCTCCGTGTTCGAGCGGCGGCTCGAGAGCCAGGTAAAAAAAATTCACCCCTCCCAATGTATTTTACCCGCAGTGAAAATAAATGAATTGTCCAAATGTCGTTTCTTCACCCCGCGTAAATGAATTTTTCTAACTTTGAAACCGTCCAAACACAAGGGCCCAAACTGCTGCTCGTATCGTTATTGTCTCGCGATTTGCTGTGTGCTTGGCACCAAACCACGAAAATCGCGTTCCTTTTTTTTTTGTTCAAAATCAAACACGCTCACTTTGCTTGCAAACTCAAAAGCAACTGCTCCACATTGTCGCGGTCGTCGCCGCCTGGTTTCGGCGAAAGCGGAGAACGTGGAACCGCACCGCTCGCCCGGACGCGTCGGGCGGAAATGGACTAGTGCGCCATGTACGTGTGGTGTCAGCTGTGCCTGTGCTTGTGCCCGAGAGTGAGGCGAGGCGTGTAGATTGGGGCTCATACCACGGTCCGCGTGGATCTGGGCCGTCCGATCGTGTGATAATGGGAGATAACGAGGGCGTAGGTGGGTGGCGTTGGGAAAGGCGCGTTTCGCGTTCATGGGTGGCCCGAGGAGGCCCAAATCATTTGATGCCACGTGGGCGTCAAAAGCCTTGTGGGCCCAGCTTGTCGGCCACCTTGTTCCAAACAGCGGAACAGATAGTCTTCGGAATAAAATCATAGCTCTCCCATGCTAACGTGAAGCACAACATTTTTCAGCTGCTTTTGTGTGTTGTTCTCAAAAAAAAAAGCTGCTTTTGTGTGTAACTTTTGTTCTCTTTTCCTTTTATTTGTGACGTTATTTTTTCCTTTTCAATGAAAACATCGATTAGAAGTTTTCCGTATCTGCTCATAATCTGATTTTCTTTACATTTTCCCCAGTTTCTATCGGCTTATCCTCTGACAGACCGCCAAAATTATTCGCAGGACAATGCCAACTACAGGAGCCTCATCAGGCGCCACGTGGACCTGGAGACGATCCGATCGAAGCTCGAACCGGGCCGCGCGCGCTATTCCTCCGCGTCCGAGTTCTACCGCGACCTGCTGCTCCTCTGCACCAACGCGCTCGTCTTCTTCCCGCGCGACTCGCCGGAGCACGCTGCCGCGGTGCAGACGCGGGCCCTCGTCTCCAAGCACATGGCCGCGTCCCTCCGCAAGGGCCAGCCTGCCACCTCTGGGAAGCCTCCCAAGAAGCCAAAGGCAGACGCTGACGTCGGGTCGCTGTTGGAGAAGACGGCGCCCATCATCGTCTGTCGCAAACGGAGCTCCATCGCGAAGGCTGCGGCGGCGGCTGCCAAGGTTGAGAAAGTGGAGAAGGAAGAGACGGATGAAGAAGAGGAGAAGGAGAACGAGGTGAAGAAGAAGGTCGCCACCAAGGACAAGACACGGGGGATGAGGACGAACAAGAGCCGTGGCGGCCTTGCTCGGAAAGCAGCTCCAAATCAGAGGGCAGCGAAGGACTCGGAGAGTGAATCCGCGGCTGCCGAAGGGACGAAGAAGGCTGACAAGAAAGGCGGCAGCGGCAGCGGCGTTGCAGCTGGAGGGGTCGCCAGTAAGCGGAAAGCCGTGGACTTCCTGAACCGGATGAAGCAAAACTCGGGTCCCTCCACGGAGCGCGTGTCTCTGCTCGAGACGCTGAAGGTCTCGGCTGCTGCGGCGGAGCAGAAGAAGTCCGGGAAGGGAGAGGGCCGGAAGGAGGCTGGCTCTGGTTCTAAGAGGGGTAAGGACACCTCGCCGGGCAGGAGACTTGGCAGGCCACCCAAACGTGCTGCTGCGCCTCCGACACCGCCGCCATCAAAGAGGGGAAAGGGCTCAGGGAAGCGCGGGGGAAAGAAGTGACCGGGATGGGAGGCACTAGGAAGCGATCGATAGTCTCAGCTGTTGTGTAAATGCTGTAGGGTTGTAGGAAAGTTTCCAGCTTGTACTGTATGCCAGTGTTGTAGCGGTGGTGCTTGTTTTTGGATGGGGAGATGGTTGAACTGACCTGTGCCTCTCATGATCTCGTCTCAAGGGATTTGGAAGGAAGACGGTTCCTTTTAGAAACTGTCGTCGTGTATGTTTGGACTGAATTTTGGAACTTATACTGAAGCAACCTGGAATGACAGTCTCTCTTCCGGAACTCAGCTCTTTCTTTTCTCTTTTCTTTTTTTCTTGCGAGGAACTAGGCTATTGGCACGTATCAAGCTGCACGTGAGCTCTTATCTATCTGAAATGAATTTTGCCGAAGGAAAAAGAACGAAAAGGAAAAGGAAGTCACTCTCATTCGTACCTGCGAGCTGCATTGTGGCGGGCCATTGGCTAATGAGAGAGAGAGAACTAATTGAAGAAATTAACAAAATAAAAGATTGCGGTGAGCGTGGATCGAACACGCGACCTTCAGATCTTCAGTCTGACGCTCTCCCAACTGAGCTATCCCCGCATTTGGTGAAGTAACAATAAGTCACGTTAGTATGTGGACTTTCTCCCTGTCACATGTATGATGGGTTACACTAAATTTTGAACTAACTCTGCCAAAGTTTGAAAATCTTACAATTCTTAGCAGCTCACTATTTAATAAACACCCTAGAGATGGGCAGTCAAGTCAGATGGCAAAGCACCATGAATCTGCAGGGCTAACAATGTACTGTTTTGAGTCCTCATTCTGAATGGACGAGCACATATAGTTATTTCTACTCTATTACAGTTTATAGAGAAAACAGCATCACAACATCATGGGTGCGAAGCCCTCGAGTATACAAATTCTCATTACACTGCATCGGCACAGGACAACTCTGCCTATAAGACCAAATAGGTTGTGAACTAATCATTCTTGATATAGCCTTTTCCACAGTTTCGCATCATCACCACTGTTCGAAGGGGCAATCCAAACCATCCAGTTAATGATTGATGTCAAGTAGACAACTAGTAACTGGTAAGTAATGCTGTGACTTACCTGACAACTAACTGGTAAGTTATGATGTGACTTACCCAGGTCAGGCAATAGTGGTACCTAACCGGCCTTCGATGGGAATAACATCTTCTGTAATAAACATTTGTTGGTAGAATTGATCATCAGAACTCAGAAGTACTGCATTCACCTTATGTGTCATGGAAGGCTGTGCTCAAATTTTGGTTAAATATAACAAGGTTAGTTATCTGGAGTCTGGCACCACTGCAGCATACTTTCTAGACTCGACTCTTACCACATGGAGCTGACAGACTGACTGATATGTAGTATTAGGTTAGTGAATTAGCAAATCAACATTTTATTTCCAGCTTTCTATACTTGCTAGATACAACTAACAATCTAACATATACAAGTAGGATTTCTTTATCTATACTACACCCTAAAGAAGTAAACCTGCATTCGATATTCTAGGTTTGAGTTTTAACATGCAGCATTTTAATTGGAGTGCCATGAAGGTACTAGCTTGCTTTCATCATAATAAATTGCTGAACTACATACTAGACAACAGTTCATTTACAACTTAGCACATGCAAGTATGCAACTCCCTATCATTTCGTACAATATTCCCAAGAATGAAAAACAAAAACTTTCTGTGCAGAACATCAATGACAGGTAGGCTAGAGTTGGTAGTTGCAAATCTAAAATTGCATATTCATGAATGCTAAACCATGGCAACTCACCACTTTCGCCATCAGATGCTTCATCCAGTCTTGCAATTGCATCAAGCAATGATTGCTCATGGTCCTGCAATGATAATCACTTGCCTTAGTAAATTTTGAAAAGAGACAAAAATAATGTAACATTGTTGGTTCTCTGAGAAATTACAGAGGAAGATACACAAAATCAACTTACTCTAAGCAATTTCTTTGCCTTTATAATTTCATACATATCTGGATGGGACAATACCCTCTCCACCTGTTGACAGTAAACATTTGCAAGAAACTGAAATAAGAATCTTTCATTTAACTCCACCTTAAAATCTAGAGTAAATGTACCTCCTTCACAATACTGCTAGTATCAGGTATGCCAATACAACTGAAATCCACCAAACCAAAGCCATTGAGCAGACCATAATCTTCATTCATGTGAAACCTTCCACTTTTCCTGCCTGCAGGTAGCATAACACCATCAGTTGCTCGCCCAGCACCATGATTTGGGAGGACTTGATTGGCAGAGCTCCATGTTGAATCTTTAGGTGCCATCTGTCAGATGACAGTAATTAATACACAGTAGAGTATATAGCATGCTACATTAACTACAGAAATCCAGGGCAGGCCCATTGTTGATTGCAGTTATTGACACAATAAGATGGATGTTGAAGGCTTGAAGCTGTCTCACTTAGCAAAAACATTAGACACTAGAGTTTGGGCTAGTGCTGGATCAAATGTTCATACATCGTAAGCTTAAAAACAGTAATAGCACCAAGACAACAAAGAACTGTAGCCCTTCAACAAAACAAGATTAGCAACAAAAAGAAATACAACAACAAAGATGCTTTCATATGTCCTTTCCTGGCTTGCCTCCTGTTTTTTTAATAAAAAGAATTAGCCATCTTGTTTGGGTTTTGTATGTGTGTACGCGCATGTTTCAGTGCCTGAGTGTGTGGTATATGAGCATATAGGTTTTGCACACATGTATAAGCACATTCTTGACGGTGAAAAAAAAAACGCATGATCAACAATACTCCAAACATACCGTATATGCGTTGTTACCCGCTACTGCATTCAAAGATGTGAATGGTGATTGATGAGCCGCAGGGAGTGAATGTGTATAATGGAATGTCTTCTGCCTCTTGAAAGGTCCATGATTGTTAACAGTTACGCCCCCTCCTTGCCTCAACTTCCTACAGAACATTGTGAATGAAAAGCACAATTGAATGATCATGCAGTTGTTACTGAAGCTGCCACAATTAACATACAAGTGTGCAAGCCTTTATGCATAGTACCTTATTCTATGAACAGCCTCCTCTTCATTAACCTTGTTTAATAGCACTCTGTGTTCCTCATCAGATACTTTCAATTCTCTTCTTAGTTCAGTGATAAGACTTTCCTTCTCCTGTACAAGACAACTTTGTTTAATTCTCCCAGCGAAAATTCATAAAAAAGGGGATTTTCTAGATACAATGGTCACTCAGAAGTTTCAGTTTTTGAAATTACCCATGTTATGTCATCAGATTGCATTTTGAATGCTCTTAGAACACCAGCATAAGCTGCTTGTTCAATCTGATGCGTATCACTATCCAACTCGCTGCATGACCTTGGCTGGGAATGTACACCTGCCAATGACCTTCCATTCCCATTAAAAAGCACTCTTGGTCCTCCAATTTGATATGTTGGAGGGGCATCATCATCCGTTCCTGAAATAAAGGCAAGTCGTTGATACTACCAGACAGACAAAAGCACGTCTTGCAATAGTTTTGAAGCACTTATAAACTCACAACTCTAATTTTGCAATCAATGTGTGAAGGTGTTAAAAGCACCAAAATCCACCCTCTGCTGGCACATATGCCAAAAGCTTCTTTAAAGCAACAAACTGAAGTTTTCACCAGGGAAATTTGAAAAGTTAACATATCTTTTTGTTGTTTTCACTAAAATTAAAAAAAAAATCCTCGCTTGAAAGGTTTTTCCTTGCTTGGAAACTGAAATGTGATCCTTTAGTGTTTCGGAACCATAACACATACGAGCCCCACTATTTTACGCATCGTTCATCAACTCAACGATTCAGTACACAATTACAGCAACTTGCTATGGTCTCAAGACCTCAAAATTCAGTCACGCGTGCTATTTTTTCAGCCAAAAAAAAAATGCGCTGTGGTATCACATGTTTACACATCTTGTAGCCATTATTATCCAGAGCTCTGCAGCATTCCTACAACCACACTCGCGAACATATCTCGGTCACTCGGTGCGTACCCTACAACAATTTTTCGACATGGGGCGTACCCTACAACAATCGCCGCCAGAAATCGGAACAGAGCTTCCTCGCTGCCGCTGGCACCATCAAACAAAGAAGAAAAATGATCAGCTAGACGCTACTCACCGCTGTTGTCCAAGACGATGTATTCCATGGCCTTCACGGACGTCAAGAGCCGATAAACACTACAAATCGCCCACTTCTCCTCCGGTTTCGGGCGCCCCAACCTAAAGAATCTCAAATCTGGCGAGATTTTGAACCCTCCAGGGTTCAAATCGAGGGCCAGTCGAGAGGTTTCGGAAACGATTTTGAGGGGTTTATTATGGGGTGGAATCGGATGGGGGATTGGTAAACGCGAGGGTTCAAGGCTCTGAAGCTGATCCGCGATTTAGCTGCATTTTCTCTTTCCCCCCTTAAAAGGTACAAATTCACATCCAGGAGTATTATATAAAATATCACATCACTGATGAAGTGATTGGGAATCCGGTCGTTATGTTTTGGGTTCGTTTGCATATTACTGCCCTTCACTTCCTCACTGCTCACATCCTGTCGAGCTGGTTCAGTCATCTCAAAAAAAAGAGCCGGTTCAGAGTGACGTGTCGAGGGAGAGATCGCGCCGGTGATGGCTTCGGCGACGGCGAGGCCGGGGACAACGGCGGCGGCGGCACCGTGGAGCCGGCTGGAGGGGCAGGTAGTGTTGGTTACGGGCGCCTCATCCGGCATCGGCCGCGATTTCTGCCTCGACCTAGCGCGGGCCGGTTGCCGCGTCGTCGCCGCCGCCCGCCGCACCGATCGCCTCCGCTCTCTCTGCGACGAGATCAACGCATCCGCCTGCGAAGAAGCGCCCCGTGCGGTGGCCGTGGAGCTCGACGTATCCACTGGGGGCTCGACCTTGGAGGCCGCGGTGCAGAACGCCTGGGACGCCTTCGGCCACGTCGACGCCTTGGTCAACAACGCTGGAATTCGAGGTATCTGACTTATTGATTGGCCTTCTTTTCTAGATCAAACCCTTGGCCTTTGTTTTGCCTTAGCAATTGACTCGGTTTTTCAATGGTCACGCTGACACTCAAAGTGCGACCGAACATTGCACATAATTTTTTTATTTGTTTGTCATCAAACCACACTTAAATCCATGAACAAAATTCTCGAAGTATAGTTTACTGCACGTTCATATATATATTGACCAAACCTAACAACAATCATGACACAAACCACCGGCTCATAGTAACATATTTGGAACAGACGATGGTGTCCCAAGCTGTCAATAGCTTTGATAGTAAATCACTTATTTGATGAAGCATCACAGTTCACACAACAGGCACTATAAAAAAAAAGGAGAATGCTTATCTGTCAGACCTTTCATATGAACAATGCAACATGCTATTTTCTGACCTACTGTACGAAACCAATAACATATGGTGGACGTTGTAACTCCTTACCGATTATTTCATATGGAAGAAATCTTGGGTTGTGTTACTGTGCCCGAAAGAAAGATCAAAATGTAATAATTTCCACTGAAACCTTCCAGTAACTGCTGCAGTGATGTTCAGACTCTTGATTTGCCATCTTCAGGTAGCAATAACATAACAGTGGGTCAGCGAGACGTCACTCATTTCCTGAGCTCAACCTGAAATTGGATCATTAGTAAACACCACTTATTTCCTGAGCTGCTAAGAACCCTTTTAGAATGGGCCTACAAGGCTACATCAGATAATTAAGACATGTATGCATCCGATTTCTCAGTAACAAACATACTGTTTAGTGCAACAGTTATTGAAATCTACATATTAGTTTCATCGGCATGTAACTTTGGTGTCCTTATGTACTTCAGGAGGAGTGCATTCTTCACTCGATTGGCCTGAGGACGAGTGGGACAAACTTATCAAGACAAACCTCACAGGACTCTGGCTTGTTGCCAAACATGTCTGTCGACGCATGCGTGATGCCAAAATAAAGGGTTCAGTTATCAACATTTCGTCTATCGCTGGTCTTAACCGTGGGCAGCTGCCTGGCTCCATTGGATATGCATCATCAAAATCTGCTGTGCATTATGTCACGAAGGTAGTGAACTTATTCCTTACCAAATAATCGATTTATTCACGAGTTCTTGATATACTGATTGTGTATATTGGTGCAGCTGATGGCTTTGGAATTAGGAGCATACGGCATCAGAGTGAACACAGTTGCACCTGGACTGTTCAAATCAGAGATAACAGCTCCTTTATTGCAAAAGAGATGGTTGAACACTGTTGTTTCAAAGATAGTGCCACTTAAGGAACATGGCATTACTGATCCAGCATTGACGTCGCTGGTTCGTTTCCTGGTCCATGAAGCTTCAGCGTATGTGACTGGCAACATCTTCATTGTAGATTCAGGTGTCACCATACCGGGTGTCCCGATATTCTCCTCCCTGTAATTTTTCGTTTGAGTATTACTGCAGCTAAGGTACATATGATTGTGCAAAGGAATTAGTGAATACACCATAGCTACAGTTGATCTCTGATATATTTGTCAATCAGTTGTATTTTTTTCCGTTGCTCTTCTAAAGGTATTTTTGCTCCAGAAACACATATTTTGTGTCTATAGAATGGCAACCTTATAAAATTAGTGCAGTACAGTGGTCTAATACTAAATGGGTTTGAGCTTTTGGTTGTAGTGAAGTGTCCCAACTCAGTTTAGCGGTATACTAACGGGTTTGCTCTTTGGTTGTACTGAAGTGTTCCAACTCAGTTCAGCAGTAAACCAAACCAGTGTTACCTTAAATTTCCCCTTTGTGAAGGATTGTATTAACTTCTTGATGCATGCTCTCATTCTGATTTTGATCCATGGTTAAAGAAATGTGGTTATGCTTTGATAACAATCATTCTCCATTTTAGTAGGGGCCCCAAATTTTGAATAATACAAGTTTACTATAGGCAGGATGGTTATTGCAGATCTCTTGCATTATTGGCAAATATGTGGGCAAGATATTTTTGCTGCACTGCCAAGAAAAATTCATTGCCCAGACAATTTTATCATTCTGACTAATGTTCCACATTTATGCATTGTGAATTTGGTTTAACCGAAAATAATCTCGTTGCGCTTTCATACAAAATATGTATTATAGGTGCAGAACAAAAAACATCTCCAACAAATATGAAGCCTATAGTGATCTTAATACAAAATAAAAGTAGTGACTATCATAGCTTAATCAGGAGAGATGACCTAAATAAATAGTCTATTGATTTCACCGACTACCAAAAAAAAATGAATTTCATACATCTGCATTTTCTAAGATCACATATAGCATTCCGACTTCTAAGTGCATGCCTTTCTTAAATCTCATATTGCATTCCAACTTGCAACGTTTTACCCGGAGCTATCTTTAGACCAGAAATGTTGGACCTGAAGTTCTTCTGTAGGAACCTGTAAAGGTTGTTGATGACAAAACGTTTGAAACAATTGTGATTGTCACTCATCTTTAGAATAATCCTTCCAAGAACAAATGTTGATCCATTTACTAAGGCCGAATCCATTGCCATTATTTCGTCCTCATTTTCAGCTTTTTCTTTGAGGGATGCAATTACTGATACAACATATTCATCGTCATCCATATTACGGTTGTCCATATATCCATATTGGACTATGCATCTGTAAACACCAAAGGGCTCTAATTTGTCTATGAGGAAGCGCTCCTCAGGAAGGACGGATGTCACGGGAAGATCCCTCAAGGTGACAAACACCATCAGTTCACGAAGGCAACCCATATGGTGAACATAATGGCGAACAATTGGTGGGATGCCATTCATCAAGTCCGTGCAAAATATGCATATTCCAGGTACTCTATTGCTCATAGTCACTGTTTTAATGAATTCCTGCTTATCCATCAAGTTGCTTGCTTCATATTCATTCTTCTTGCGTCGCCCATAAGTCCATGAAAGTGTAATTATAAGGAAAAATGCAGTTATTGCAAATGGAACCCAGCCACCTTGAGCAATCTTGTAGAGAAGTGATACTGTGAAAAGGCCTTCTAGAGTAGTGTAAACAACAAAAAATAAACCAGCCAACGCAATATGAAGTTGCCATATTATAACCATGACCACTGTTACCAGGTTTGTTGTAATAAGCATAACCCATATGACTGCCACGCCTGCAAGCCCGAAGAAAAATATTAGTCACACGACATCTATCTACTAACTAATTTTGTACATTATTTACCATGCACGGTGTGATTTTTTCTCTTACTATTTACTATAACGACAACAACAATGTTCATAATAGCATGTAAACTGATGGCTAGCCATGATGTTTTGTTTTTTTACAAATTACTATAATTTTGTACAACACCAGGTCTGCTTTGACAGCTTGCATTAAAGGCTGCATTGTACGCACTACGAAAAAATAAAGACAAGTAACAAGCAAAACTAATAAAGACATAAACACACATGCTAGATTTCTCACCATAGGCTTGTCCAATCTCTGGTCCACCCTTGAAACCAACAGTAATCAAGATACAAACGATCGTCAAGAAGTAGTTGACCTCTGGAGAGTATACTTGGCCTTCGTATTTTTCAGAGGTATGCTTCATTGTGACTCTAGGAAAACAACCTAAAGCAATTGATTGTCTGATGATGGAAAAACTGGCAGAAATCAATGCCTGGCTTGCAACGATGGCGACCAAGGTAGCTACTATAAACATGGGCCAAAACAATGGCTCTGGTATGCTGCTGTAAAATGTTGTGCTGAGCTTAGATGGATGCTTGATCAAAAATGCTGCCTGGCCAGCATATGCAAGGATCAACGATGGATAAACTAGGAATGAAAATGCCATCTGCAAGGGCAAAGATAAGGAACATGATTAATGATCTTTTAATTATATCGTAGGAAAAATGATCATATTAGGGGCCCTCATATTAATTACCTGGATTGATGACTTGTTGAAATGACCCAAATCAGCAAACATGGCTTCAGCACCTGATCATGATCGATCATAACTATTTAATTATAAGATGATTCGCCGGGTAAATACTAGATTTAGAAAATAAGTAAATATTACTTTGCTTGTTTCTTGTGGTTCAGATGAAGATTAGCCTTTGATTGTGTGTTTCTTACTGAAATAGAAAAGTGTTGTGGTAGGTTGCATCACTAACCTGTAATGCACAAAACAACTGTCCCGAGTTGCTCCCAACCTGCACTCTTGTTCCTTGCAAAGAAGATGTATATGTAATGTGGTGACACTGCTTTTAGAACCGGTGGATAGTACTTGATAATATTGTACACTCCGATGAATGAAATCAGTGCAAACCACATAAGCATAATGGGTGAAAAAGTGAAGCTGACTTTGCTTGTGCCATATCGTTGGAAAAGGAAAAGGAAGATCAGGATAACCACGCATAGGATGACAACATGAGCTGAAACAAGCAATAAAAAGTGTTACTCTTGTCATGACAAAATAAAATGGTTTGGGAAAAAATATCATGAGCAGGAACGGTAGTTATAGAATAGTTTAAATTGTAACTAGTTGTTACCTTGTGTAATGCTAGAAGATCTTGATTGGATTCCTTGAACGGCTGACAGAACTGAGTAAAAATTAAGAGAGCATAAATTATCTTACTATGCCTTAAGCTATTTTCAGAAATTAGTTCATATTTATTGCATAATGGATAGGGCCAAGTTTGTCTATATATTTGTCCAGTTTAGTACTGTACAAATGTACCTGAGATGGAAGGAGTGAGGGCACCATCACCTATCACCATACAAGTCCCCACCAACACAATGTAGGTAATGACGGCCTGTGCGGTTGTGCTTCCTTCCAAGAACTCATGCATCCTAGTTGGCAGATGACGCTTCTTGCTGTGGAACTTCAGATTGATATCAGATGCCAACCGTGTGACTGGCACCGGCATGCTTCCCTTGAAATTTACGTGTTGACGTAACAGCGAGTACAGGGCGAAGGTGCCACCTTCACAAGGTAAGAGCAAGAATAAGTGCATTGCGATAACTCACCACCGGAAGCAAGCAGAAGGAGGCTGGGCAATCAGATGTTTAATTATTACTTAGCAGAACATTTATGCTTCTGTTATAAGCTGCCCTATATATTTTGTATTTGGCAAACAGGGCTTATACTGCTGGAGATGCTTTTAGCACTTAAAAACCAAAACTTTGCGGGTGATTAAACGTGTACGTAATGTGTCAAGTGCAGCGATTCTTAAGAGCATGCCTGTTTGGATAAATTTGTGAAATCTCTTCTACGCACTTCTGCATAGTTTTCTTGTTCAATGTATTCCTTGGAACTATGCGTATCATTTTTGCACCATTTTTTTATAATAAAATAAAAATAGCATAAGAACATAAGACTTTGCCCCATTGGGTTATTTTCCATTGAAGTAAGTGCATCAACGCTATCGCATATTCAGTCGCTAGCTGCTGCCACGCGCCTCTATATTTCTGTTGCCTGATCCGAGAAAGTCGTCCACTAACTAACAACCGCGTTTCGCCCAGATTTTAAGCGACTCATGAAAAGCCTTGTTAAGTTCGATTTGGCCACATTTACAGCGATACAGTTGCTAAACACAGATCGATCCATCTCAAAAGATCAGAAAGAAAAACAGGAACGCAATACGGATCGCTGAAGATGATCGTCGTGTGTACGTACCTTCGCCGTGGTCATCTGCGTCGAGAACGATGAGGACGTACTTGACGAGGCTGATCAAGGTGAGCGTCCAGAGGATGAGGCTGAGGATGCCGATGAAGTCCTCCTCGCCGGGGTTCGGCAGGGTGAAGGACGAGAACGTGTACAGCGGCGACGTCCCGATGTCGCCGTACACCACGCCCAGCGACTGGTAGCTCAGCAGCGCCACCTGCCACTTCGTGAACTCCTGCATGCATGCATCACGACACGTCAAACAGCAGCAGTCAAATCAAACAAGGCAGTGATTCGCAGTGCCGGATCCGTAGATCGGGGCCGAGATACTGTATACTAGCTAGCACATTGTTTCGCCATGAATTCTTTTCTTTGTGAATGAAAATGGAATTGATCTTGGAGAAACGAAGCAGAGCACTCTGTTTCTACATGCACGCAAAGCACGGTCATGAATGATCAACCGAAGATCGCGTGATCTTACCAGAGGGTTGCGGTGCCTCATCTTGTAGGACTCGCTGAACGTCCGGCGGGTGATGCCGGCGCCGGCCTTGACAGCACCATCGTCCCCGACGGCCTCCTCGATCTGGCTCGTCGAACTCCTCTCGTCGACGGCGGCGACCGCGGCGGCGTTCACCTGGACGATGACGTCGTCCGGCGCATGGTGCTCCATCGCGTGAAGTAGGAGCAGACCTAAAGATCAGTGTTGTTCAACAACAGCAGCAAAGGGCGTCAGTCTGGTCAAGCCAATTTGAAGAGGACTGTCGAAAAAAAGGAGTACCTTCGTTGGCGAGAAGAAAGAGAGGAGCCAGCCGTCGCGAGAAGGGGACGGTTCTACTTCAACTAAATATGTGTGCAACGAATGCTCCAAAGATCCGGGGTTAGTTACAAGTTGTACAGCGTCAACCCTAACTAAATGCCTACATGCATTCACTGCACGACCAAGAAACGAAGCCCCATATAATCAGCGCCGGCAGCCATATTTGTATATCGATTCTCTTTATATTTCCATTTTTTGACCGCTCACCCACTCTTTCGTGGCTCATCAAATTGAGTGATTGTTTGCAATCCTCGTGTGAATTAAATTTTACTACAAATTTGTTGCATGTACACACTTTTATGAGTTGACATCTTTATATTTCCTTTTTTTTACCGCTCACCTGCTTCTGCATTGCTTCTGCATTGCTTATCGGATTGACAGACCATTGGACACGTGCTAGCGATTTGCATTTATAAATAAATAATGTCATTTTTCTTTGGTTTTTTGATCAATTACAATGGATTTGTGACATAAAAATACAATAAAAGTTAAATGATAAAAAAACTGTAATGTATGATCAAATACCCCAGCTTAAACTTGCCTTATGAATTTGGACATTGAAACGGCCTTGATATACAACTTTGTCTGATAATATTTTAACAAAGTATAGTGAGCGTGTTCATTGCGATGAATATCTGAATGACAAATCTATACATATACAAGCTAGTTGCTGCAAGAGTATACAACTAGTTTCCAGATTCACCAAACACAAAATCTATGATGCTCTTAAACCAACTTTACTGATAGAGCTTATTTGTTATTTTGTTAGAACCCATCATCTGAATAAATCTCACCATTTCACGAGTTCAGCTCCAGGTATATCTCTCTTATCTCAAAACCATAATGCTGTTGTTGCAATAGCCCTATCAAATGCAGCACTAACACTGGCCTGCAAGATGGGACATGACTGTCTCTAGAGCATCTTTGAAGTTACCAAAGATGATTATAAATCTCAATCAATGCACCTTCTTCAAGAATACTTAGCTTAAGTTTTTTGTTTGCCAAAAATAGCTTAAGGTATTTAGGAGTTAGGAGTCCATGAGGCAGACAGTGACTGCCAACGCAATAGAAAACAATTGTTAGATGATTCACGTGGCCAAAACAAAAGTGCAGAGAATATGCTTCAGAGCCAACCTGTCAACCATGCTTTGCTGTCTAGATCTGCCTTATAAAATATGCAAGCATTTGCATTTTAGCATCAGGTTTGTCTCCACTTAATCACCTCACTCAATTGCTTGAACACCTACCTTCTTCATACCTCTATATCAAGGAGAACCCCACTAGAGTTTCCAGCCAGTGAAACAGAGAGGAATGCCATGGCGAGCTGTAGCCTATCTCCTTCCACTTTGCTTCTTATCCTCTTGCTGATCTTCTTCTCCAATGCCTTCATCTTGTCATCAGCCATGGACTGCAACAGCAGTGACCGTGCCGCTCTTCTAAAGATCAAGGAGCAGCTCGGCAACCCACCCGAGCTATCCAAATGGCTCCCCTCCACCAACTGCTGCGCTTGAGACTCTGATGTCATATGCTCCGAGACTGGTCGCGTCTACCTCGTGGCCCTCTTCCGGCTCAATGTCAGAGCTCCATCCCTTCTGCCTATTGTGAACTACCAATGCTGCAAACCATTCAGCTTGACACCATGCCTGGGCGTATGGTCCTATCCCCTCCTCCTTCGCCAAGCTCTCGCACCTCGAGCTCCTCGACATCACCAGCACGTCGATCACCGGACCGCTTCCAGATTTCTTGGTGAACACCAACCTCAGTGCTCTGGCCATCACCAACAGCAAGCTGACCGGGCCGATTCCCCAATCTCTGAGCCGCCTCTCCAACCTCAGATACATTGACCTCAGTGGCAACATGCTCAGTGGATCCATACCTCCTGGATTGCTCCATGGGAGCTTTTGGTTCCTCATCCTCTCCAATAACCAGCTCACTGGAGAGATTCCGACAGATTACGCCACTGGAGACATTGACACTTCCAGTGACACCATTGATCTTTCACACAACCAGCTCACTGGTAATCCTTCGTTCTTGTTCGACCGTAAAGCCGATGACAAAGATCGACCTGTCATGGAATGAGCTTGAGTTCGACATGACAAAAGTCAGGTTTCCCTACCATCTAACCTATTTGGACCTGAGCCATAACCGTATCAAGGGAAGGGTGGCAAAGTCTCTGATGGATATAAAGCTCCAGCACTTCAATGTCAGCTACAATGAACTCTACGGTGAGATACCGACAGGAAGGTATATGATGTAAGATTCTTATGCTCGTAACAAGTGCCTCTGCGGCACACCTTTGCCACCATGTAAGAAAAGGCAGTAGACACTGATTAGGTTGATGAATAAAGAAAATCGCCGATTCAATAAAAAAAAAGCATGAGCGCGTGTCAAGCTGAATCCTTTTTCTTTTGGATTGTGCTGCTATATTGGTACTGTACCAGTAGCCGTGTCAAATGCAGCACTGACACTGGCCTGCACGGATGGAACATGACTGCTGTCTCCATAGTATTTTTTTAATTACCAAATATGATTATAAATCTCCATGCAACTTCTTCAAGCGCACTATTCGCTCAAACAACATGAAGAATCTAGTTACTTACTAGCTCAATGTATTTAGGATATGAGTCCATCAAGCAGACAGGGACTGCCAACAACATCAGACGTCTCGTGGTGACAACAAATGGGGAGAAAAACAACATCAATGCATTATAGAAGTTGTTCTTGAATTTGCAGGCATGTGCATTGGTTTTGCGATGAAACGCATCTAATATATCCATTTGTCAGGTAGATCTTGAATTTGAACCTTACCAAATCTATCGCGTAACTAAGTAGTTTGAGCGTTCCGCTTCAATTTCGCACAATCGACACTCATACGTGCTTCCTCAGATCCAAAATATAGAAGTTGATAGCGCTAGCTAATACCCAAATTCGCTCAACGTGCTCTCTTCTCTCTATTCCTTGTTTAATCTAGGTAGGCACTAAGCGGCTTTGCTAATCCATACACCTAACTACCATTAATCCATGTATGCCTAACTGATCCATCAACTGGTCCAACATGCTGAAAGACTAGTAAACACAAACCGAGGGGAATCTATTAGGCTGAACATCATTGTATAACCGAATATTTAGGAATTAGGAGTTTGTAAGGCAGACACGGACTGTCAAATGAAATAGTAGAAAACAACGTCAGATGATTCACGTGGCCATAAAAAATGCAGGAAAAAAAAAACAAGGACAATGCAAGTGCGGACGAGAGTTACGCGCCAGTGCCAACGTGTAAACCATACTTCGTCATCTAGATCTGCCTTATAAAATATGCAAGCCTTTGCATTTTAGCACAGGTTGTTCTCCGCTTTCACACCACTCTCAATTGCTTGAAGCATTGAACACCTTCTTCATGCCTCTATATCAAGGAGAAGCACCCCTCCAGAGTATTCATCCAGTGAAACAGAGATGAAATCCATGGCGAACTTTGCCCTACCCCCTTCCTCTTTGCTTCTTATCCTCATGCTGACCTTCTTCTCCAATGCCTTCATCTTGCCATCAGCCATGGACTGCAACAGCAGTGACCGGGCTGCTCTCCTGAAGATCAAGGAGCAGCTCGGCAACCTCCCGAGCTATCCTCATGGCTCCCAGCCACGAACTGTTGTGCCTGGGGATTACCTATTATGTGTTCCGAGATTGGTCGCGTCAACTTTGTGTCCCTGTCCGGCCTCAGTGTCACCGCTCCCATCCCTTCGGCCTTTGGTGAACTGCCGATGCTGCGATTTATCATGCTTGACACCATGCCCAGGCTGTACGGCTCTATCCCCTCCTCCTTCTCCAAGCTCTCGCATCTTGGGACTCTTGACATCAATGGCACGTCAATCACCGGGCCGCTTCCAGACTTCTTGGCTAACGCCAACCTCTACAGGCTGACTATCACCAACAGCAAGCTGACCGGGCTAATCCCCCAATCTCTTAGCCGCCTGTCCAACCTTTATTACATTGACCTCCGAGGCAACATGCTCAGTGGATCCATACCTCCTGGATTGCTCCATGGAAATGGAAGGCTTGGGTCCCTCCTCCTCTCCAATAACCGGCTCACCGGAGATATCCCAGTGGATTACGGCAATGAAGGCATTGAGATAATTGATCTTTCACACAACCAGCATGATCCGTCGGACCATCCTTATCCTTCTTGTACGCCGCAAAACGGATGACGACTGTCGATCTGTCATGGAATAAGCTTGAGTTTGACATGACAAAGGTCAGGCTCCCCTATAGTTTGGACTATTTGGACCTGAGCCATAACCGTATCAAAGAAAAGATGCCAAAGTCTCTGAAGGATATAGATCTCTTGCACTTAGATGTCAGCTACAATGAGCTCTGCGGTGAGATACCGATCGGAGGGTACATGCTAAACCATAGAGCAGAGTTTTATGCTCATAACAAGTGCCTCTGCGGCACACCTTTGCCACCCTGTAAGAAAAGGCAGTAGAGACTGATTAGGTTGATGAATAAAGCAATTCATATGGCTTGTAACTGGTGCTCCGAAGATCCTTCAGGTTCTTGTTTAATGTCAAGCGCACTAGTGTATTTTCCTGAGATACAGAGTGCGATGCTTCATGTTTCTTGTGTTACAGGTTTGCTTATGGCTAATACCATATATCAACTAGCTATTGTGTACGTGCAAAAGCTCGTCCAGCGTGTAAACCTCATTCCTCTCAGGACTTGAGCACACTAGTTATTGTGTACGTGCGTGAATATTTTTCAAGACGACATATTTTGAGGTAGTTATGTAACATCACGATCACAAGAAAAACAATAATGCATGAAATATTTAATCCTCACAAAAAAAAAATAATCACACTCAAATATGACGTGATACACAAGTGAGTGGTTATTGTCATCATCATCCTTGTGATTACAAGGGCACTCCTTAAAACACAAATGTCACCATTATTTTCCCTTTTGTGCTAAACTTGCTTGTTTGATGTACTTCGCATGTACATATTGTAACCATAGACTAATCATTTTCTCTTTCTCGATTTTGAATGATAATGCAGATCCATCCAAACAGCCAGCATCAAATATTTGTAATGCAGATAAATATTTTTTTTAGACAAGGCTTAACTGAACAAACACCTTCTTGTATCACAACACCTAATCAAGAGATAAAGCAAAAGGGGAAAAAAAATTAGTCCCATACACAACCCATGCCGTGTATATTTCCTTTCATAACAAATGCTCCTTCATAGTTCACTCAGTTCTCCAAGTATAAGCCTTATCCAAGTAGCAATTCTACTAGTGCACTTTCAATCACAAGAAAAGAAAGAGAAAGCAATTAAAAAGGAAGTATAAAATAGAAATTTATGTTTGATGCTTTCTAACCATGCCTTCCCATGGGAACTCCATTTAAGTGCTCTCATGCTGCTTTTTTCAAGATTTACTAATAGATATATGCATGGAGATTAGTTGAGAATGAATAAATCCTCTTTTGTTTTTAGCAAAGCTAGCTCTGTATTGGAGAATAATTAAAAGTAAATCAGACGAACACTATCCATTCAAGATGAAACTGCAAAAACATGCTGAGTAAATTAGTTTCATTGCACTAAATAAACCCACCACTGCCCTGCTTTCGATTTCCAATTGTCCTAGACAACAGATGAACACGAGCATCCAACAGTTACGGTCATCTCGACCATGATTGAAGCGGAACAGAGCAGAAACAGGGTAGCTAATCTCGACCCTGAATGAAAGAGGTTTGGTCATTCTGAATTAACCGAATCACCCACAGAGAAAAACAGAGCTGCTCCCCTCCTTGTTATAGAAGTGCAACCTTATTCTCGACAGAAAGATTCCGATTCCATGAGGATCCGGAGATGAACCAGGCGCTGCCCGACTGCTCCTCGCCGGCTGAGCCAGCTTAGATAGACTTTTCCAAAAAAAAAGGGGGACAAAAAAACTTGGCTTCGCCCGGGTTCGAACCGGAGACCTTCAGTGTGTTAGACTGACGTGATAACCAACTACACCACGAAACCTTGGATGCTAACGGTTTGCACAAAATTTACTAGTAAAATACTTCAGTGTTGAGTGAACTGCACCCAAACAATCATTTCAGAAACCAATCCAGCAGACTGCGCTGCAATTTAGTACCGGTGGTTCCACTTCCTACTTGTACCACAAGGTCCACAACAACCAGTAAAGCTCATCGGAGACATGGCATGAGCAGGCAAAGGTTCGCATGAACCACGCCAAAGCAAATAATTCTCGCGCGGCCGGGCATTTGGTTTGCACGGCAGAATAGGCCCAGATGTTTTTATTCAGAGCTTCCGTGATCTGAACTTCTGAAGATTTCTTTTTTCTTGAGTCTTCATCTGTTTCAAGTCGAGCACTACCGGTGTACGACGCGTGGTTTCTTGTATATAAGTAGCTCAGTGCGACAACTTGTTGCTCCTACCTATATTCTACTCCTATAAACAACGCGCGGTCCTTGTGTCAATCTGAAAATCTAGAGCCTACGAAACAGTCTAATCAGAGCCCTCTCTGCACACAGCACACTTTCATGAGCATCGATGCTCTGAACCTTGACCGCCCCCTTTCCCTGTACTGAATCTACCACGAACAAGCAAAGCAGTATGAGCCCGGCCGGAAATCACAGCGGGCGGCGGCACCGCGCATGGCATGGCAGGCCAACAACATCACCAAAGCCTTGACCGCCCCGAGCACAGCCCAGGTTAATTTGAGAGAGAACTCGATCTACCGGAACACTGGAACAGGGAGAACCTTTGAAAGGAAAAGGGACGGAGAAAGGCATGCAGGCGGCGGCAAGGCCAGGGCACGGGCACGGGCACGGGCACGGGCACGAGTAGTCCCCGGCCTCTCTGCAGGCATCCGCATGCGGCTGTCGGCGACAGCAGCAGACAACGCTTGCCCGCGACTCCTTGTCTCCTTTCAGAACTGAAGCAGCGGCCGGCCGGCTGGTACCTCACGCCTTGCACAGTGTTCAGTGAATCGATTGGTGTTGTGCACCTTGCTCGCCTCGCTTCTTTCTCCTGGCCTGCCTGACAGCTGTAGAGCAAGCAAAGCGACCGAGCTCGACGCGACGACTCGCCAGGGCTTTCTTTCCTTGGCCTCCCTCTCTGCCGTACCCGTACGTACAATCCATCGCTGGTTGAGTGATGGCGAAGGCAACGGGTGTGTCACTCGCTGATGATTTTTTCCTTTTCGTGTGCTTGAAGCGATCGCGGCGGCTGCAGCGGAGAGATTATTCAGTTCTTTGACTCGGTGGAGGGAGCGCAACGAGCGTTTGGTCAGGCGTCCCCGGATGGGAGCGGAGGCCAGTCAGCAAGTGGTTAAATCTGTTGAGATTTGTCGCGAGATTTGCCGGGAAAAGCTCTATTATCTGTGCGTCACTTCGTCTACGTGGAACCATTCACCGTTGAATTATGACATACGCACACCCAAATTTGATCCAAAATTTGCAGCTGATGAAACAAGAGCCGGAAAACCTACCGCCTGATCTGCCTTCCTCACCACTGTTAACACTAACTCGTAGTACTAGGCTAGCTAGTACTACTCGTACTAGATAATCGGCACATGTCTCTGTCTCTGCTTCTCCTGCTCATCCTCGCTGCCGCTTGTTTGCCACTCTTGACTGTGCGCACACTACAAACCCACTCTCTCTCACCTGCTGAGTGCTGACAATATCTGAAACGAAATGTCCACCAACCTATAGAAAACGGGCATCACCACGCCACAAGGTCCACACTGCTTCCTCGCCGTCCTCCCTCTCTTCCAGTCCAGGGGTTGGTCTCTGTTTCGATCTTATCCTAGACTGTTTCCAAGAACTACACAACTCTCTTCTTTAGGAGATCTGATCTCTCGGCGCAGCCCGTCAGTCAGTCAGTCTAAAAAGAGGGAAGGAAGGATTCTTCAGGTCGGCTACCAGCGCACAAGATACAGGCGCTGGCCTGACGGTAAGAGTTCAGCCTCATGTTCGTGTTCCTGCCTCCGTTCTGTGTTGTTCATGCTCTTTGTTTCGTTAGGATTCAGAATACTCTGGTGGTACGGTTGGCCTGTATAGAGTCTGGTGATAGAGTAGGTGTGATGCTTTAGAATCCTTATGCATGTACTAGGGTAGATATGGTTTTCACCTCAAGCTAGACTCCATGTTCATGTTCTCGAGCATATCTATTTTAGTTCTTAGTATTATCACCTTTCTCAGGGCTCGATGTCCCTGCACGTTTCATTGGTGTTGCTTAACTTGGTTCTAGCTACTTCGGTGCTCATCGAACGAAAACTTGATATCCCACGAACTTAGTTCTTTGTTTCAGCTCCAACATATTCTGATTTACAACGGCACGCTCAGGCTCTGATACGCAAGTTTGTTCATTTTTTGACCGCATTTTCTCGAGGATTTGAAGAAGATTTTGAGGAAATGAAGATGTCCTGATTCACTAACCTTTATTCATTAACTCATTACTACCTTTGTCGGGCTAAAATTAGCTGTCCCTTGTCTCAACATCAGTTGAATCATCAACCGTGTTGCGTCTCTCTTTTTTTTTTTAGAGCAGAAGTCGGCAGGGAAGTCCCCTACCTATTTTTTGTTTTTCATTAATAAAAGAGTTAGTACTGTATAGAGCAGTTTACACAGGTCGTAGACCTAAAAAAAGACCCTAGAAAAGACCTTACAAGGTACTACTCATCAGTTGAATCATCAACCGTGTTGCGTCTCTCTGATCGAGGTGTTTACAAAATGGAAGGGACTGACTTGTTTCTTTTGCCACTTTAATTTGCAGCTCCAAGTGACGGACCAGCTGGGTGGCTCCCTCCTTACTACCTTGGATACATGGGTAGGCCTAGAGGCAAGGGCAAGAAAACCATCGAAGCTGCGAGCACCAACGATGATGGCAGCGGCGGCGAGGAGGCAGCTGCAACTCCCAAAAGGAGGGGAAGGCCTCAACAGAGGCTTCCCACGGATGACGACGCCGATGAAATGGAGGACACGGCCAAGCTGGCTCATGAGGAAAACGGAGACGCCACGATCGAACCTGCCGTTGTGCAGCCGGGCAAGCTGGACGACTCCGTGAGCTCAGCTGAGGCTGAGCTCACGGAGTCGAAGAAGAAGAAGAAGCGGCGGCGGCGGCTGAAGCGTAGCGGGGACGAGTCGGCGGAGGAGGACGAGCTTGGCCGTGTGAAGTCGAAACCCTCGAATGGGTTCCGGCAGAATGGAAGCCGGCGGAAGAGCACTCCCCGACGAGCCGCAGAGGCTGGAGTGGAGTGCAAGTGAGCGTCTATCAAACGAGCTACTAGTGCTTGTTTTCCGTGCTTTTTCAGTTGTCACATAGTCAGATCAAACATCTTATAAACCTCCTATATATGCAAATTGCAAGTCGATGACATCATGAGTTCATATTCGTAGTTATAGCTGGGCAGCACTACTTATGTTAGCTTAAAATGTACAACTAGATTCTGGTAGCGGTTTGTTGTGTCACGAGAATATATAATCTGGCTCAGCTGCTTTAGTCTTTATTTATGGTTATACTGTGTCTACGATGTCAGTAGAATTTTTGGTCGATGAAGCGTGCCGCCTCACCTGGAGAGTTGAGACGCCTGCGGCTCCCTGCTCCTGTACAGAGGATGGCTTCTGCTCTTTTTTCTTTCTTTTTTTCTTTCTTTATTTTTTTAGCACAACTCCTTGCGGTGCTCCTGACACGGTGTTGCCCAAAATTGGGTTGGGCTGGGCCAGTTCCAGCGGGTCTAGACAAACAAAGGCCGGCCTCACGGCCCACACGGTCACTGGGCAGACGACGAGGCAGAACAGACGACCTTGCTTCTCGTGCTTTTCGGTCGGCAAATTTTTTAGATAAAGGGAAATATATTCATCAAGCAAATGAAAGTAACCAATCGCCTCCCAGATCGCAAAACCATCAGTAACCCGACGCCTCGCACGCAGTTCACCGAGGAACAGCAACGCTGTAGTCGTCGTTAATTTGGCAGGCGAAGGGCGCAGGCAGGTCGGGCCGTCGACATACGAGGCGGGGGGACCGATAGCTTTAGCTGGTTGGTCGCAGGCCCTGAGGGGAGATCCTTTTATTCCCATGTTCGATCGTGACGTCCGGGTCGAGGCTGCTGGCCAAGGCGAGGCGATCGTAGCGTAGGAAGGAGACCGCCTTCTTTTGTGACGACGGAGCAGACGGCAGAAAGAGAGATGGCCGAGGAGGGAGGAAGAAGGCAGAGAGAGAGAGAGACCAGAGAGAGGAGAGGGGCCCGGGCCGCGTCATGGCCCTCCTCGCAGGCAGCCCATGAACCGCCGTGAGCAGCAGTCTGGGCCCCTGAAGCGCACGCAAGTTTGGGCCCGGCCTGCTGATCAGACTTGGAACGCGAGCCCTGCTGTGGGGCCGGGCGGGCATGGCGGCAGCCGGACCCCGGCGGCCGTCGACATCGGAGGCCGCAGTTGCGACGCGATCGAGCAGGCAGCACCGTAGAAACACACAAAGTCGCGGTTTTTACTGTGGTGAACATGCACGGTTTTTTTTTTTTTTGAGGGAACATGCACGGTTGAAACGCGTTACGGGAGCTCGATCTCTCACGGGCGGCGCCGGCCGGGGATCACCGGCCCCCCACGCCCCCACGTGCGCGACCGCGGCAGGGCTCATGTGGTACGTTCAGTGCAGCGGTACGGTGCGGGGCATTGGCCTTGTCGCTCGTCAGGAACTGGACGCATGCATGGCACCGGGCGGCATGCATGCGGGCGTGGAGCGCGGTGAACAGCGGCGAGAGACGGGCCCGGCCGTCGCCTCCGCAGCGCGCGCTCGCTGCCATGCCTGCTACGTACGCACGCGGCAGTCATGAGATGACGGTGGTCGGTCGTCGACACCGGTGGATGAGCTAGGCGCCTCAACGCGTGGTGCTCGCGCCGTACGTGGCGCTGTCGTCCTCCCTCCCTGCCGCTCTCGCCGTCGTCGTCGTCGCCGTCCACTTGCCGCGCGCGCACGGGCGTTGGAGGCAGTCCTGTCTTGTGACAGTACTACTCCTATACTCTTCTGGGTTAGGAATTCTCTAGCCAGTGGACGTTCCATGCATTTCTTTTTTCAGGTGAGTAGAGGGACCAGTAGTTGGAGGTTACGAACTGGTACTGCTTCCTCATTACGGATCACAGTTTTATTAGCGTTCTGGCATTCGGCCATGAGCTGCAGCGCTTGCACATGATGCATGCAACCACCCAAACACGATGGACCAGTGCTGCTGTAGCATTCTGTCATTTTCTGAAAATTCTGATCCCTGGCAAGATCCTACTAGCTCTGTACGTCCGGAATAATATATGCCGATTTAAGGCCGGTAATGGTAATGAACACAGTTAAGTATTATTGCTACCTGCAGCTCCCACCTGCCACGGGGGTTGGGGGGGGGTGGTCTCTGACTGTTCATCACATGCAAGGCGGATCCAGCTCATCATCGTTTTTGTATATATATGTTGTTGAAACACTAGATCTCAAAAAGAAAACTGTTGCAAAACTGTGCGGATAAATACTGCCCAGACTATTACTGCAGCCTGCTCTTCTAGTTTTCAACATTCAAACATTTCTCATAACGTTCCAATAATTGGACTACAACTCCAATCGTGAAATTCTCTCATCTTTGTCTCGTTCCCATTCTCAAGTTGGGACCTCGAAGGGGCGACGTTGCCGCGGTTTCTCGCTGCCTGTTGAGGTCTCGACGACCCCGTCGACAACGTGACATCTATTGTGATTTTGTTGACTGTGTGTATATTTGAGGATGAGATCAGCCGACCAACTTTTTCTTTGGTGCTCATAGAGTCAGAGTGTGCTTGTTTTTATAGTTATGTTGAGCTCTTCTTGTCGATTAGAGTTTGACATATTTATGTAATAATGAAAGAAAACAAAAACCAAGCTGCGTGCTGTGCAGAGGCTGGAAACTTGTAAACAGTTTCCATTATCTAAAAAAAGAGTCAGAGGGTGCGTGTGTGCGTTCTTAAGGGTGAGTTTCTTTACGCTCATAGGAGTATTATGTTTCAAAAAAGAAAAAGTGATCCTGCACGGCATCTTGGTGAAGTTCAGTTCAGTACACGGGTGGTTGGTTAAACCAACCGAGATTTGCCTGGCTAAACAAGGAAATCCACGAGCGCGGTTGCTCCTCCGTTCCTAGCCCGCTAGATCTGCCGGCCGATTTGCACCGCCGGCACACCATGACCACCACCAAGTCCTAGTTTATTTTTCCCCTTTTGTTGCAGCTCGTGCTCAGCACCATCCATTCCACTCTTCCCGTGGTGTAGGCCGGCAAGCATCTGTGGTCGGAGTACTATTGTTTATTATGCTCGATCCGTTTATGCGCGACCGAGTACTTCTTTTGAGACCAATGCCATATGTACGCGGGGATGGAATCATGCCATGCACGGACGCGCACAAGAGCATGCATACATGCAAACCAGAGGAGCAGCGTACTTTTTATTCAGAAGACCATGGCTGGGGCTGTCAGAACATAAAGCTTATACTACTATACTACTCACTCCTTGAGATGTTCCTTTTCTTTTGTTGGTTGATATGGCATTGTTGAGATGTTATTTGGACAAAATGGTACTTCTGCTTTCCCGTTTGAGATGAATGCTCCTTCGCAGCAATAGATTCTTTAGCTGTCGCTTGCTGGGCTATGTTCTTTCAGTGGTTTCAATCTGTTGTACTTCCAGGGTCTGCACTAAAGACTACTCCTGCATCATGCCTGTATGGTTCACTGATACAGTAGGTCATCACGCCTCTTCTTAAATACAGTATCTGTAGGAGTATTTCGATTTCCCTCCACACTTTTCTTTATTCCAAGGCAGTGTTTGATACTGCCATACTGGCTTTCGTACCATGAGGATTCAGTGCAGATTCCGGCGGGTAAAAGGAAGAAGCAGTACTTGTAGGCAGTGAGCAAGAACTCGAAAAGCCCATACTACCAATCAGTTGGTATTTTGAGGCAAACCAAAGGCTCGCTCCAAAAGATTCTCCGCCAGTAGGAGGAATCCACCGAGAGGCGTATGGATTCGGCCAACAGGGCCATCTTGTCAAGCTCCAAAGCGGAAACGCTAAAGGCCAGAGGCACCCCACCATTGCCTGCAAATAAGCCCCTCATTTTTTTGATATGATTAGAAGCCTACGTTATCACAGTTTGGCATCCTTTTAGCCAAACTTGACCAATAAGCAACTAGGAGATTTTGGTGCAACTTAATGTTTTTTTAAAGAATCAATAGTACAGATAGAGTGAGTTGCAACAAGATTTGTTCCGGCACAACAAGCTTATTTGGCTAGTTGCCCTCACAAAAAAAAAAAAGCTTGTTGGCTAGTGGGTTGGGTAAAATTATTTGTCAACAACCGTGACCTTAAAGGCTTAAGCTGCAAAAGAAACGTGCACTTGCCTACGCGCGCGCGGCCGAGTGGTCAGCGGCAACGCTCCAGGAGCTTCGCTCCTGTCGAGCGTGCGGCCCAGGTTCGATCGCGCGGGGGCACCGGAGGCATTTTCGGTGAACAGTGCCTGAGAGGGTACTGTTCACTGGAAATGCAAAAAAAAATCCCCTCGCTCTCCCCGGGTCAAAGCACATGGTTAAGACTCGCGCCGAAGCTCACAACGGCCAGCTGAGTCCCTGTGTAGGATCGGGGAGGGGGTTCGGGGGTTTTCTCGGCCTGCGTGAGAGGCTCTTCTCCTTAGCAAAATGCCGTCGGGGGCGGTCTTACCCCCGGCAGGTCGAGTTTTTTTTTTAAAAGAAACGTGCACTTGTTCGCAAAAAGAAAAAAGAAACATGCACTGTTTTCTCCGCTACTAAGGTAGTACATGAATGATGAAGGACATATCTTATTCATTGATATGCGTACAATTTTCTTTCGGTGTTCTGAAGCAAAAATAACTTTAGTATAGGTGATGGAGTGTTAATGTCCATACGAATTACTAGCTTTCACAAGATTAAGAGGAAATAATATAACTGTATGTTTATAACGTGCGCACACGACGTAGACCTGCATAATCTTAACATATTAAGTTAGCTCCTAAGTTCCTCAAGAAAAAAAGTTAGCTTCCTAAGTTTTACTTAATGTTGTTTACGGAGGACTAGAAATATTAAGCTTCTAACATGGGCTTTGAACCTTCTATCCTCATTAACTTTCCAACTCCTCACAGTTTTCTACATTCAGTATAGATAAAAGCATTCGGGTTCAACTCAAAAAAAAAAAAAAAAAAGCATTCGGGTTATGTACCAAGTGCATAGCATCTCATCTCTTGGCATGCATATAGACAAATGCTGAGATGTTATAACTCTGCATACCAGAAACATATCCAGAATGCTCGTATTGGTTTATAATCAATTGTAATCAAGCATGTGTACTGTGCCAACTTCTTTCCTGGCACGAGATACAAACCAATAAACATGTTCTCGTAATCGTAATGTGCATACCACAACTTAGGGATTGGTTACTTTGCGTAGTACTTATCATTAACGAACATGTTTCTTTTTCCGACTAAAACGATGAAAATGTTACAGAGTTTTGCACGTGTATAGAGCTAGCTACTCCACTATACGAGCCTACAATATCGCCCCATTCCCCCCCGAATCCCTGATTGCATTCTTGCCACAAAAGGGCCAGTGAGAAGCCTCACCTGCCCCACGCGCTACAGTAGTCAGTGCCTACTTTTATCCCAACGGTAAAACTCGTCACGCCACCGAACTCACCGCGCCCACCATTTCCCAATCCCGTGCCGTCAGCAAGAAAACAGTCACCATCAATACTCACCTATCATTGCTGCCACCCTACAGGTTACATTAGCCCCATCTCCTGGTCCTGCCCACATGTCAGCCATACAAGTGTGTGCGAGGAGCCTGCTGGGGGCCTGATGAGGGAACATCAACTGTGGATGGCAGCTGCTACTCCGCCTCTGCGCAGCGAGCTAGCGGAGCCTGGCCCTCCACTGCCAACCCAGCCGTGCTGTTCATCATGGCGATGCGTTGGCGATTTCTGCTCGCTCCTCTCGCGTCAGCTTTGGCTCTCTTTCTCTCCAACCTCATCTCCAGTGTGATTTGATAACTGGGGGCAGGGCAGGGGGCTGGCACTGTGCATGCTGCGGTGCGCCAAAGATGGCATGCCGCTCGCTGCCACAAACACGGCCTTTTTTCTGTCGTACGCGGCGCCCTACAAAAACCCCGGCAGTGCGCACGCATCTCAGCGACGGCCTTCAGTCTTGCCAAGCATAGCAAGCGCGCAGCCGATGGAAATGGCGCGGCTAGCTAGGCCAAGCCCGTGTGCGCGAGGTGCGTGCGTGTGAGACCGTGAGGAGACCGGCGTCACACGCACACAGTGAAGGGAGGGAGAGAGCACAGGGGAGTTATTTTAAGGGCAAAAGGCTACCGCTCTTGTTCCTCTCCTTCGCCACCTTCCCTGTCTTTCCTCTCTCCTCTCTCTCCGCGAGAGAGGAGAAGAGGGGGGGCGCCCACCCCGCCAGCCGCCACTGACTGATCGCACACACATCCTCACCGCGTGCCGAGCTCACTGTTTCTCCATCCCGCCGGCAATGGAGGCTGCCAGCAGCGGCGGAGGCGGCGGCGGGGGGGGGCGACGACCAGCTCCAACGGGCTCAAGTTCGGCAAGAAGATCTACTTCGAGGACGCCGGCGGCAGCGGCAGCGGAAGTAGTGGCAGCGGGGAGCGCGCCGCCGCCGCCGCGTCGCCCAAGGGCGGCGGCCGCCGGAGGAGGCCAGGAAGGGAAGGGCGGGGCGTCGTCCTCGTCGGCGCCGCCGCGCGCGGTGCCAGGTGGAGGGGTGCAACGTGGATCTGAGCGGCGTCAAGCCCTACTACTGCCGCCACAAGGTGTGCTCCATGCACTCCAAGGCGCCCGCGTCGTCGTCGCCGGCCTCGAGCAGCGCTTCTGCCAGCAGTGCAGCAGGTCACACGCCATTGGCGCTCACTCTTTCCATTACTAACTTGCACTCGATACTGCATTTTTCCTGTGTTGTCTAGTTTAAGTTAACTTGACATTTCGGTGCATTTGCTACGCTGTTTGTTTTTGAGTGAACCTTCTGTTTTTGGATCTTTTACTATGTACGCTATACGGAGGGTAATTTATAAAAAAATAAAATTACTAAATGGTGTAGTACATAGGAGACACAGTAATTACTATCATTAGCAGGATGGAGACTAAATTAAAAACACTAAATGTTGTATACATAGCGTTTATCTGTTGCAATAAAACTTGCTTTGTCATTAT